>CAWUOW010000382.1:0-1200000 GCA_963924055.1 Drosophila limbata
ATCGAATCGAAAAAACCAAAAATTTTTTTTTTAATAATTCATGTGTAAAATGTAATATTTTTCGTCACAAAATTGGATATCAGAAATTTTGGGGCATGAAAATGTTTTCGTCACTAGACTTTTACCTCGTAAAGAGGTTTTTTTATAAGATATCAGAAATTTTTTAATAAGACATAGGAAGTTTTGACAATTGAAATATTTTTTTACAGTGTAACTTTGTCAATCGGTGTTTATTGTTTGTACAAGCAAAAAGAAACTGTCTGGCAACACTGTTTCTCTTTACTAACACACATGCCAACATGCCAAGCGCAAAATTTATCAGCACTCTCAAACTCTGGCTGCTATGACACTTTGTTGCTGCTGTCCTTTTCCAATTCAAAGTAAAACGTATATATTCAGTTAATAGGTTATATCTTCCAAACCAATCAACAAAAATTTATGCATGATGTATCAAAAACGCGAAATATTAAAAGCTCAAACATATTCAAAATTAAAAAAAATCGCTAGCGGCGTTTTCTCGAAAACCGCCAAAATGTGGAAAAAATTACCTTTTTTCACCTGTAGCTTTTTACCTGTGTACTTTAGAAAAAAAGTTTGAACATATGCTTAAGAGCCCTTCAAAGTACCTTTCCAACGACATATAGATCATATCTGTAGCTTTCATAGTTTGGACAC
This sequence comes from Drosophila limbata, assembly GCA_963924055.1. Classification (NCBI taxonomy): domain Eukaryota; kingdom Metazoa; phylum Arthropoda; class Insecta; order Diptera; family Drosophilidae; genus Drosophila; species Drosophila limbata. The sequence continues at coordinate 676 of CAWUOW010000382.1, forward strand.
TATGGGGGTTTTTAGTTTTAGCGGTTTTTAGCGATTTCCCGCTAAACTAGCGATTTTTCGAAAAAGTCGTGGAACAAACGTTTCTAGATTTTTGAGCGGGAACAAGTCCTCATTCAAACTTTTAAGCTAAATCATCGCTTTGATACAAACAAACAAACAAACAAACAAACAAACAAACATACTGACTTTTCATCTCATTTTCGGAAGGCGACTCAAAATTTCAAAATTAATTATTTTTTGAACCAGTTGTCCGATTTTGATGATCGAGGTGTCATTCGACGCGTATTTTTGATGAGAATTGTAAAAAATTCAACGAAAATTCAAAAAGGCTCCAACGGCCCCATTAGCTCCAATAATGTAAATTTTGCCCCTCCCACTTACACCTGTTTATCTCACGAACCAGGTGAGTTTTCAAAAGTCTTAGTATGCACACTTGTAAGTTTAATTAATACCTTTCGATCGGTATATAACTCGACCTGATCGGACAGTCATAGCAAATCTTCCATTCTTCCTGTGTATATATGCTAGTCGCCTTCGCACCCTTCGTGCTGCTTTCGTCACTAGCGCGGACTGCCGTCCGCAGTGATATGTCCTTATTTGCTTCGAGGGTAAGGTCCAAGTAAGTCAATGTATAATCGTTGAAAGGGACGAACAGTGGGACAATGATCTCCCATGGGAGAGCTTTAGAGCTTTATGGTGCATTTACACTAGTTGATAAACAAGTCAACGTTGATATCAACTTTATCAATCCTAGTGTGAACAGCTGTCAACTTGATCAACTGTTGCGTTGACAGTAGATTGACAATGCGAAAATCATCAATTGTTGCTCTGAGTGTAAACATAGTGTAAACACTTTGTGTCAACAGTTGAAGACACAATCGGCGCGTTGACAACACAAAATGCAGTTGAGCTCACGTTCATTCTTTTGCTTTGTGTTGACAAACTTTATGTACATATTAGAGGTGGCAACACTTCACTTCGCCATCCGTTTTTATTAATGTTGTCTGTTTTTTCAACTGTACACATTGCGCTTAATTTTTCATACCAAATAAATAGTATTTTTTAGCGCAGTGCCAGTGACAAACATTTTTGTTTAATAATTCATGTGTAAAATTTTATATTTTTCGTCACAAAATTGGATATCAGAAATTTTGGGGCATGAAAATGTTTTCGTCACTAGACTTTTACCTCGTAAAGAGGTTTTTTTATTTTCAATATCGAAAGTAGACCTGCTTCGGTTGCTGGCGATTGCTATCGATTAATGATATGTTGTTTATTAATGTTTTTTGTGCATACATAAACTGATTAAAATCACTTTCGATGCATGCAGAATATCGACGTCAACGAAAAATGCTAAGCAACGTGAATGTCAACGAATGTGAATATCAACTGGTGTAAATTACTCTCTACTTCAATATCAACGCGTTGGCATCTTGCGCGTTGCTCAACTCGAAAATTAGTTGGCAACCCGGTTTTGTTGTCAACTCAATCAACTAATGTAAACACAATAAATGCGTTGACGTTGGATATCAATTGTTGATATAGCTAGAATTGACGCTGCATCAACTAGTGTAAATGCAGCATTAGTCTCTCCGGTTGACCTAACATCCTTGGCGTCATCCTTGCCTCCGGGAATGAAAGCTTTGAGGCTACCCATTCCCATCTTCAGCTGGCCTTGCTTCCGCCGGAGGTGGCTCTTGGATTCTGGACCAATGCTGATCCAGAGCTCCTTGCCGTCTCCTTTGTCACGGGCCAATCCACTTTTGTTCGTCCAGTCCTCTGTGACACAGTCCTTGTTCTGGCGTTTGATCATGTCCAGAATGGTTCGATTCTCCATGATTGGAGGTGGGATCCAAACCTTAATGATCGTTCGCTCAAAGGTTACCAACGCTCTGGTAAGCCACTGTATGATCTTCTCAAAAAAGAGACTGCCATAAAGACGATTGTGAGTTGCACTGTGATGCAAGTTTCCACGGGTTTGGAGCTGTTCTTTTACAAAAGAAAGACGATGGAAAATTACATCCAATACTTTACTTTTCAAAGAGAACAACAGAACAAGAGTCAAAGTACCACAGTTTCGAGCTAGAGGCATTAGCAATTATTTAAGCACTTCGTAGATTTAGAATTTGTTTGCACGGAAGGCCATTTAAAATTGTTACAGATTGTAATTCGTGTTATTTTGAGAGGTTGCCTTAGTTTTTTGATTTTACTTAAATAGTTGGACACGGACATGACAAAACCTTATATATTTATTTAGAAAAATGAATACTGAAGCGTTTTTAAGTTAGGGTATCTCGGGACAGTTCTGAACAAGAGAGCTATTGTCTACCAAAGTTCAAAAATATTCCAAGTATATTTTTTTTAATTTAAATGGGTCAACCTTAAAAGGTTGTACTACCCACAATTTTTTCTTGATCTACAAATCCTTTTGGATTTTTAATCCTTAAAAAATTCTCTATTGAATGCTTATATTACTTTTTCGAACGCTTACCCCAAAAAATGATTTTTGCCACGTTTTTCAGCCTGCGGCCCTGAAAAACACTTGCCTCTGTCGATATTTGTTTTAATTTTGGTACCCGATAACACTCTTGTCCAGAAATGTCCCGAGGTACACTAATTTAAAAACGCTTTAATATTCATTTCTCTAAATAAATAAATACGGTTTTATCATGTCCGTGTCCAACTATTTAAGTAAAATAAAAAAAAATATGGCAACCTCTCAAAAAAACACGCGGCTTAATTGCATAGTTCGTCTGATTGTTCCTATGGCAGCTATATGATATAGTCGTCCGATGTGAACCAAATTTGGTCTGGATGTAAAAGACTACCCCAGATTCTCTTATGTCAGATTGGTTCAAATCGGACTAGTATATCATATAGATGCAATAGGAATAAGGTCGATAAATGCAATTCTGATAATTTACACCGAAAAATACAAAATAATTTTTTCAACAAAATTTAAAAAAAAAATTTTTTTTTTACTTTTTGAAATTAATTTTTTAATATAAAAACCTTAAAAACAAAACGAAAAAAATCAAAAATGTAAAAAAATATTTTGTTTTAGGTGCCATATAATTTATTTTTTTCGCAAATTTCACAAATTTGAACTTTGATAGCCCCTGAGTAAGTATCTAGAGGGCGTGGCACTTTTCTTAAACACTTATTTTATAGGTTGAAGAGTTTTCTATCATATGCATTTAAAATTTTTCAATTATCTCATTTGATTCAAAAGTTGTGATTTTTGCAAAGTAAAATGAGCAATGGCCCCACTGTGCGTTGTCGTTGCTTACGTTTTCGCCAGTTTCGCCGTTATTGTTGTCGCTTCTCTCTATGTCTTCTTCAGTCGGTCGCTGTGCAGCTGCGTTACTTTTGCGAAGTTCGTCATGTAACTGTTTGACGACACTTAACAGTTGTTGATATTGGCGCAAATTCTCGTTCTCTCTATTTTTGTTCCCTGACATAACAGCAACTTCGGGCAACATTTTGCATTGCGTTTTGAGATGCGCCGCTGCTTGTCGATTGCTGTTGTGCTTCGTTTTCTTCAATGTTGGCTGTATCCAATTGATCGGTGTTTAAACTCGGGTCGCTGCCACGCACTTCAATTAAAGGAGCTATTAGCACCGCCTTCCTCCCTTGCGTAGACAAATTTAACGCTGATAACCTGCGCTGCACTGTTGTGAATTGGTTGAAATCGTTTGATTCCATTGCAGTAGGTTACCACTTCTGAATTTGTAGAAGACAAATGATTCCGACTAGAAGTGTTTTATTCGATCACTCGATCAAGACTGAATCGTGGCTGTTTCTTACAAGCTAGTGTATGTACATCTTAATGCAAGGATGAGAAGGAATATCTAAAATCAAGAGAACAGCCGTGGGAGCAACCGAGAGAGCCTAATGTCTGTGTATATATGTATTGACTCTGTCCTGCTACACAATATACATTAATTAGATACCTTAAAAACATGTATTTTGCTATAATTCTATTTGTTATATAATTAAGAATTCATTGATAATAAAGACACAATTCGGAACGAACGTTCCGCTGCCAATACCCTGTCATTCGATTATCCACTCAAATGGGACTTTGACATCCATTGCGTGTGCGAGTCCCAATTCAAAATGTAACACTTTTTGCTGTGACAAATTTATTGATCGGTTCCTGAGTGTTTTTCTAAGTTGCGTGCCATTTTCATGTTGCTGTCTAAGTATAAGATATATGATATTTTTATGAAGTCCGCACCATAGGGCAGCACTCAAAAATTGCTGCTAGCTTATATCATAACTATACAGTTGTATTTTTTAATTGATTTAAAATATTAATTTTTTTTCAGGCGCACTCTAAAGCAATCCATCGAAAATTCCAACATTAAAAATCGATTAGCTGAAAGTCAGAAAGGAAATGAGGCACTTAAGCGAATGCTTTCACATATGCCAACCGTTGAGGTAAAACACAAGCTAGTGGTGCAGCAGGTGAGCTAATATTTCAGATGAATCAATAAAATAATAATTTTAATTCTTTAGCGGATTAATCGGCAAATGGCCAAAAGGCTGAAAACCCTAGCGGCAGAACGATCTCTCGATGAAGTTGAATTAAATGTGCGTCAATGTATTATTAAAAAATATGCAGATCAGATAAATGGTATGAGAGAACTGGCCATTTCAACTGCGGCAAACTCCTTTGGCCCAGATACAAAGAAAAAAAATTTTGATGACAATGGAGGCGGAATATTTATGATAATTGAAAATAAATTTATGGAATGCGCTCCATACTCAGATGCTGACACTAACACTTTAATGTGTGATAGTACTTCAAATGTAGGACGTAATTCTTAAGACACTCCAAGTGAAAAATTAAATTTATTTAATAAGCTAATCAAATTAATTTTTTTTACTGGTGGCTAAGGGCATTAATCAATTAGCATAAACAGTTTTGTATACATAGTGACTTATCTGCCATAAGAATATAAGACATCCATCATAAACAATAAACGATCTTTTGCAAAAACATCTTTTTGCATCAAAGACATATGCAAAGCTATGTAGAACTCAAATGTATTTTAACAGAGTCCAATTAAGTAAACAAATGTAAACAACCAGCCAGCAGAGCTTTGAAGGTTTGATGAGCTCAGATCACTAATCTTGTCGTGAGTTTAAGTTAACTTTTGACAAATAAAATACACGGATTTAAAATAAATTAAATCAATATTTTTATACCCTGTGCCCATTGAAAATGGTCAAAAAGGGTATATTAGATTTGTGTGATGTATGTAACAGGCAGAAGGAAGCATCTCCGACCATATAAAGTATATATATTCTTGATCAGCATCAACAGCCGAGTCGATTGAGCCATGTCCGTCTGTCTGTCTGTCCGTCCGTCTGTCCGTCTGTTTGAGCGCGTCGATCTCAGAAACTATAATAGCTAGAGACTTCAAATTTGGCATGTAGGTTGCTGGATACCGGACGCAGGTCAAGTTTGTTTTTAAATTTGGATCGGACCACTATATCATATAGCTGCCATAGGAACGATCAGTCGAAAATCAAGTCTCGGTATGAAAAACTTTTTTGTTGTTTGAGATATGTGAGCCAAACTGACAGAATATGCATATGGGATGGTCGCATACATCCTGACCAAATTTGATTAAAATCGGAACACTATATCATATAGCTGCCATATCAACCATCAGTAGAAAATCAAGTCTCGGTAAGAAAAACTTTTTTGTTGTTTGAGATATGTAAATTAAACTCACAGAATATGCATGTGAGATGGTCCCATTCATTCTGACCAAATTTGATTGAAGTCGGACCACTATATCATATAGCTGCCATATCAACCATCAGTCGAAAATCAAGTCTTAGTATGAAAAACTTGTTTGTTGTTTGATCTATTTGAATCAAACTCACAGAATATGCATACGCGATGGTCCCTTATAACCTGACCAAAATTGGTTGAAATCGGATCACTATATCATATAGCTGCCATAGGAACGATCAGTCGAAAATCAAGTCTTAGTATGAACAACTTTTTTGTTGTTTGAGATAACTGAACCAAACTGATAGAATTTGCAAATGAGATGGTCCCAACCAATATTCTATATTATGGATACTGGCACAGGGTATCCTCCAGTCGAGCAAACTCGTCTGTAGCCGCACCCACTTGTTTCTGTTGGATTTTCCCCACACGGATTTTCAATTCCCGGACGTTCTCCCCGGATGATATTTTGAAAACATTTTCTGGATTTTCTTTTCTGTCGACGGAATAAATTACTATTTGCAGTTTTTTTTATAAGCCAGGTATGTGAGTGGAAGTACAGTGATACCTATAGTAGATCTGAGAATAACTTTCTGCGTTCTACTCTTTAAGTAAGAAGATATCCAGAAAAGAAGAGGAGAAGGAAACCCAGTACAACCAAGTTTATAAAGTAAAAGATCATGATTCACTGAGTCAAATGCTTTGCTGAAGTTAGTATAAATGACATCAGTTTGCATATTCTTCTGGAATTAGGCATGAAAATTCCAACAAGTTGGTAGTAGTAGACCGACACTTGATGAATCCATGTTGAAAGGGGGAGATGACAGATTTACGGAGATGTTGCAAATTTGCTGAGATAATTTTCTCAAAAAGCTTTGGAATAGCCGACAACTTTGCAATACCTCTGTAATTATATATATCAGACTTACCACCTTTTTATACCCTGTGCACATTGAAAATGGTCAAAAAGGGTATATTAGATTTGTGTGATGTATGTAACAGGCAGAAGGAAGCATCTCCGACCATATAAAGTATGTATATTCTTGATCAGCATCAACAGCCGAGTCGATTGAGCCATGTCCGTCTGTATGTCCGTCCGTCTGTCCGTCCGTCTGTTTGAACGCGTCGATCTCAGAAACTATAATAGCTACAGACTTAAATTTGGTATGTAGGTTGCTGGATACCGGACGCAGATCAAGTTTGTTTTTAAATTTGGATCGGAACACTATATCATATAGCTACCATAGGAACGATCAGTCGAAAATCAAGTCTAAGTATGAAAAACTTTTTTGTTGTTTGAGATATGTGAACCAAACTGACAGAATATGCATATGGGATGGTCGCATACATTCTGACCAAATTTGATTGTAATCGGATTTCTATATCATATAGCTGCCATAGCAACCATCAGTCCAAAATCAAGTCTGAGTATGAAAAACTTTTTTGTTGTTTGAGATAACTGAACCAAACTGACAGAATATGCATATGGGATGGTCGCATACATTCTGACCAAATTTGATTGTAATCGGATTTCTATATCATATAGCTGCCATAGCAACCATCAGTCCAAAATCAAGTCTGAGTATGAAAAACTTTTTTGTTGTTTGAGATAACTGAACCAAACTGACAGAATATGCATATGGGATGGTCGCATACATTCTGACCAAATTTGATTGTAATCGGATTACTATATCATATAGCTGCCATAGCAACCATCAGTCGAAAATCAAGTCTCAGTATGAAAAACTTTTTTGTTATTTAAGATATGTGAACCAAACTGACAGAATATGTTATCGCGACGATGGGCGACAAGCTATTGCGATTGTGTGTAAATGAATATATTTAAACACCGGCAATATTATTTATATTATTTATTCACACTAACACTAATTTCAATAAGTTTTAATTCATATTGGCTGATGCTGCTGAATTCTTATTCGCGACTGTTCTTCTTCTTCTTCTTCGGCCAAGCGTCACTCTACTCAGGGTTGTATTTCGTAAAGCTAGTACGCAGCTTCATAGCTAGTACGGAGCTCAAAAATAAACTGCGGCTCAGCGAAGGCGTCGATACGCCACAGGGCTCCGCCGCTAGATAGACGTCTATCGGTAGCGAGATGGAAAACGGACGGTTCGTCCAGATCTGGTGGTTGTTGACGTCTTCGTTGCTTCTACGGGATCGGATGGAGTAGACTGCGTAGAGTTTGAGCATTCCGGGACTGGATCATGTGGTGTCGTCTGCGTCGTGTTCTGAGTTTGAACTGGCGTTGGCGATAGTTCAGTGCTGTCCATGAATGCGGCTTTAAGTCGATCGATGGATATGTTTACGTCTCTGGTTGGCAACCGAATTTTGAAGTATTTGCTTTGCTTGTCCAGAACCTCAAATGGGCCCTCATACGGAGGCTCCAGTGGCGCTCGTACACGGTCAACGCGTACAAAAACGTGCGTCGCATGGTTGAGCTCTGGCTGAAGAAACGTTTCCTTCGTGCCATGACAGGATGTGCTTGTTTGTCCGAGGGACTGCATGCGGTTGCGCAGCAACTTAATAAAATCGGTTTCATTGGGATGATTTTGATTAGCAGTGACAAACTCTCCAGGAACACGAAGGGATGATCCGAAAAGCATTTCAGCTGGAGAAGCACCCAGGTCTTCCTTCCAAGTAGCACGTAGCCCAAGTAGCACTAGTGGCAGAACGTCGCACCAGTCGTTGGTCATGTGGCATTTAATGGCTGCCTTCAGAGTCCTGTGCCAGCGCTCCACGAGGCCATTTGCTTGTGGATGATAGGCTGTAGTCCGCAAGTGTTTTATACCCAAGATACGCATTAAACCTGAAAAGATAGAAGATTCGAATTGCCTTCCCAGATCGCTAGTGATATGCAGGGGAACGCCAAACGATGAGATCCAACCATTGAGTAGGGCGGTGGCTACAGTCTCTGCTGACATATCCGGGATTGGGATTGCCGTAGGCCACCTGGAGAAACGGTCGATGCATGTCAAACAGTAGCGGTTTCCTCGTGAGATTGGAAGTGGCCCAATAAGATCGATGTTGATATGATCAAAGCGCTGATCTATTGGTCCGTAACTCCCCAGTGTAGATTTGTTATGGCGTTGAATCTTGCAATGTTGGCATTGTAAGCAAGCTCGTACGAAGCTGCTGATCTCCTTCCCCATTGAAGGCCAAACAAATCGTTCGGAAATTAATCTTTGGGTTGCCTTACGACCCTGGTGTGCCAAGTTGTGCATTTTTTGAATGACTTGTTTGCGTAAGGGCTTTGGAATGAACGGTCGAATCCTGTCTGCGCTCACGTCGCAGTATAAGGACGCTGTCGTGTTCAGAAGTGAGATCTTTTTCAGTTTTAATGAGATGTCCTCGTTGTTCAATAGAGATTGAAGTTCTGTGTCGGATTCTTGAGCTGTAGCGATGGCTGCGTAGTCGATTTCGCTGATTGTGTTGATCCGTGACAGAAAATCTGCGACTTCGTTGTCTCTGCCAGCGACGTGACGTATGTCCGTTGTAAACTGGCTGATAAAATCCAAATGCCTTCCTCGTCTGGGTGGAGTGTTTTCCAGTTTTTGTGAGAAAGCATAGATTAGCGGTTTGTGGTCCGTGTAAACGATAAATTGGCGTCCTTCAAGAAGAAATTGAAAGTGCTTTATTGCTAGGTAAATTGCTAACAATTCTCTATCGTAAGTTCCATATCTGGTTTGAGCGGGATTTAGCTTCCTTGAGAAGAATCCCAATGGCTGCAGTTTATTATCGACCAGTTGGTGTGCAACGGCTCCGACGGCGCCATCCGAGGCATCCGTGCTCAGTGAGAGTGTTGCAGTGGGAGATAGAAAAGTTAGCAAGGTTGCGTTGGCCAAATGATCTTTGCAGGACTGAAAAGCACGTCGTGAGTCCTCAGTCCAATCAATTGGAGTTTTGTCATTTTTCTTATTTCCTTTAATAAGCGACTGCAGAGCCATTTGATTTTGTGCAGCGTTTGCAATGAATGGACGATAATAATTTAGCATGCCAAGGAATCGTTTGAGTTGACATGCAGTCTCAGGTTGAGGAAAATCACGGACGGCTGAGACTCGTGATTCCAGAGGAAGAAGTCCTTTCGAGTCGATTTTGTGACCAAGAAAGTGGACCTCATGCTGTCCAAATTGACATTTGCTGGCATTGATTGTCAAATTGTTGTTGCTAAGTCGCTGGAAAACGGTTCTTAAATGATGTCTGTGTTCTTCCAGGTTAGACGAGGCAACCAGTATGTCATCAATGTATACGAATACAAAGTCCAGGTCACGCAACACGTTGTGCATGAACCTTTGGAATGTTTGCGACGCATTTCGCAAACCGAAAGTCATGTAGCAAAACTCAAATAAGCCGAACGGAGTTGTGATGGCTGTCTTCGGGATGTCGTTTGGTTCTATTGCAATATGATGGTACGCTCTTTGCAGATCAATGACAGAAAAGATGGTTTTGCTGTGTAAAATGTTGGTGACGTCATGAACGAATGGTAGCGGGTAACGATCAGGCACTGTCTTGGCATTAAGTGCTCTGAAATCTCCGCAGGGTCTCCAACTGCCGTCTGACTTATGTACCATATGAAGTGGACTTGCCCAATTGCTCTTGGAAGGTCGACAGATTCCACGCTGTACCATGTAGTCGAACTCCTTTTTAGCTGCCAAAAGTTTTTCTCCAGTGAGTCTGCGGGGTCGTGCAAAAACTGCCGGACCGGTGGTCTCGATAACGTGTGTAACGTTAGAAGGAGATGGTTGTTTATTGTGATTGTGCACAGACAACTGCTTGAAATCGTCCAGTATACGGGCAACATCGTTGTTACTGATATGCGATACAATTGTAGTTTCGCAGATCTTCGATGCGGCTCCTTGCGCCTGGAGTGAAGTTTTGTTGTCGATAAGTGTACTTCGCCTGGTGTCGACTAAGAGATCAAAGTGGCTTAGAAAATCTGCGCCAATGATCGGAGTTGAAACGTCTGCCAAGATGAACGTCCAGATGAATTCACGGCGAAGACCAAATGAGAGCTTGAGGCGTCTTTCTCCAAACGTTTTGATAGACGTGCCATTTGCTGCGAAAAGTCTGAATGAGTCTGATTTGTTGAATTTGTCCTTGTATTGTGCTGGAAGAACTGAAACGTCAGCTCCTGTGTCGATTAAAAATTTTTGTTGTGTGCCCTTTTCAAAAATCGTGATGCGTGCGATGTGGCAGCTTTCTTCTGGTTCGGCGGGCGACGAAACAGAAGAGTTGTTTAGTTTTTTGAATCGGATTTGTATGAGCAGGGTTTCTTGCATTTAGTAGCCTTGCTGCCAAACTTGGAGTGGTACCAACATTCCGACGGAGAGCTATTTTGGCTTCCGTTTGCTGATGAACGGCTCTGTGAACGAGATCGAGAGCGGATACGTTTCTCCAAGCTGTCCAATCTGGTGACAATCTCGTGCAACGAGTGAGCTGGCAACGATGTGCTACCTGCTGGAGCTGCGACCGAAGTGACGTTCATGTGAGCGAGGCCTTCAACTTCGAGAATTTTATCAGCGAGTTTTGCCATGCCTGATAAGTCGTCGTTTGAAGCTTGAAGAATGGCTCGTGCATGTGGTGGCAAGCGTTGCATCCACAAGGATTTGAGAAAATCTTCATTGATCCGGTCTTTAGCCAGACCACGGAGCTCGTTGAGAAGTTGAGTGGGGCGTCTGTCTCCTAAATCGATGTCGGAGAGAAGCTTCTGGATCTTTTTCTGCTCGCTCTCGCAGAAACGCTCAATGATGTTCCTCTTTAGATTTCCGTACTTGTCGTCGGAGGGCGGATTGAGAACAGCATCAGTTATTTGTGAAATAACGCTCGATTCCATCGAAGCAACAACCGTGTGGAATTTTGTTTTGTCGGCAGTGATGCCTGCAATGCAGAATTGCGACTCAATTTGTGCAAACCAAATTTCGGGACGCTCGGCCCAAAATGGCGGAATTTTCACTGCAAGACGATTGATTGTAGTGCTCGATCTCATGGCTTGAGATGTGGATGCAGCATCATTGGAATGTGAGTCGTCGACCACAGTGTCATCAAGATCGTCAGTGGAATTGTCCCCTGCCATGATGCCAAAATTCCAAGAAGTTGTGAAATTCGGCAGAAATCTGTGTGTGTGTGCATGTGTGAAAAATTGCGCATCAAAAGTATGAATGCGTTCTGTTGTCGGGGTCACCAATTATCGCGACGATGGGCGACAAGCTATTGCGATTGTGTGTAAATGAATATATTTAAACACCGGCAATATTATTTATATTATTTATTCACACTAACACTAATTTCAATAAGTTTTAATTCATATTGGCTGATGCTGCTGAATTCTTATTCGCGACTGTTCTTCTTCTTCTTCTTCGGCCAAGCGTCACTCTACTCAGGGTTGTATTTCGTAAAGCTAGTACGCAGCTTCATAGCTAGTACGGAGCTCAAAAATAAACTGCGGCTCAGCGAAGGCGTCGATACGCCACAATGTATATGAGATGGTCCCAACCAATATTCTATTTTATGGAGACTGGCACAGGGTATCCTCCAGTCGAGCAAACTCTACTGTAGCGGCGCCCACTTGTTTAAGCAAGGGTATGATAAAAGATTCTTTCCAAAGAGATGGAAATACCCCGGTGGTAATGGAAATATTAAAGAGTTTAAGTAAAGGGTAAAGTAAAGAAGTACAGCATTCTCTCAATACACAACTTGGGATATTATCAGGTCCAGGGGAGTAGAAAACTTTAATGGACCTAATAGCTGATGAAATGGAAATTTCGAAGATGAGGGCAGCAAAGATAGACGAAGATGAACTAATGTTATAGGGATATGGAGAATTAGTTGAAAGAATAGGAGAATAGGTGGCTTGAAAAAATTTGGCAAATAAATCAGCAGCAGCTGAGTCATTGCCTGCCTTTTCAGAGCCAAAGAAGAAAGAGGAAGGAAGATGTGTGGACTTACGTTTCGAATTAACAAAAAAATAAAATAATTTAGGGTTATATGCAAATTGATTTTTACAGCGAGCAATATAATCAGAATAGCATTGAGTGTTAAGAAGGAAGAAAGATCGAGTCTAGAACCAGACATCTTAAACTTTTTAAAACATTTAGATTTAATGTTTTTTAAGTTTGAGAGTCTGGGGGTAAACCATGGTGGTCTTGATGAAGTAGATGGTCTAATAAGGAATTGAGTATTAAATAGAAAGCAACAGTGGGGATCAGAGGATGTAGGTGCGGAGGTGCTAAAAGGTTTGGGTATAAAGAGAGAAATTTCTAGTGTGGGATGATAAGAATCTTGATGCACAGATAAGGGAATCGTCCTAGAGATAGAAGCATTCAGATAATCACTAATAAAAACAAGATCTAAGGTTCTATTTAGACTGTTAGCAACAGAATTTATTTGAAATAGTGGAAAATCTAATAAACAATCTGAAAAGTCATGTTGACAGGATGGTGTAAGGTAATTTGCGGAGCTGAAAAATGACCAATCTATGGAGGGCAAATTGAAATCACCCATCACAACGACAGTGTCATTGTCACGCGCTTGGGAAAGAACATCGTTATTACAGTCAATATGTTGCATATAAACTTGTATATCAGAAGCCGGAGGAATATAAGAACCGGTTATAAAAAGAGAAGATGAAGGAAGAGTTACTTTAACAGCAACTATTTCAACATCGGAAGAAGAGTTAAGGATTATGATTTCTGAATAAAGAGTAGATTTGATAGAAATTAAGACTTCACCACCACGACGAATCAATCGATCTTTTCTATATATTACAAAGTTGCTTGAAAAAATTTCGCTATTGGAGATTGTAGAATTTAGCCAAGTTTCAGTAAAACAATAATGTCAGACTCGAAAGAATGTTGGAGTTTTGAAAGCAAGCCCATAACATTTTAGTACTGGATAGTAAGACAATCTAGTTTTTTGGAGTAGTGCTCGAAGATAAGTTATTAAACGTGATTCTTTTTGACTGTGCCCCGTGCCAGTGCTTTTTATTTTATTCTATTGTTTAATTATTTCTTACAATTTGATTTTTAATCAATTTAAGAAAATATATAAAATTAAATTTTTATAATTGGAAAAAAAAAATAAAGCCGGTTTAATGTATGAACATTAAAATCAGTTGGCCATTCTCGGATATTATGTCCATCGGACATCACCCTGCCCCGGCAGCAAAAGCAACATAAGCTGTTGTTTTTGGATCCGCTCCTGCTGATGTTAATTGTGTTGCTGAAATAGATTTCTGTTTTCAAGAATTTTGCTTAATTTTTCCACGAGGGATTGATCACAGCCGAGCGCTTTTTTTTCTTTAGCTCCCAAAAATGTTGGTTAGGCATACATACAACTCCTCTGTACAGTGTAGCCAAAATTTATAAGTGGAAATTAATTGAAATTCATTTTTCAAAAACAACAAAGTGCTGCGCACTTAAAAAAAGCCACTAAGAGGTGCTCAAAAAAAAAAGGAACAAGCGATAATTATATAATAACGAGTTCCAAATTTAGTTTATTTAAAAAAATTTAACTTTATTTAATAGAAAACTTAAAGCGAGTTGAACATCGGAATTTGAGAATAATTCAAGACTAACTGTTAAATGTTTTGACGTCGCATAGCAAACCTCGGCTGTGAGCTTTTGGGGATTGAGCTTTGCGCTCTAATATAAACAGAGAGATCTTAAGGATCGCTCTTTTGAGAAGACGAATATTTGGGTGCTAAGCAACAGCCTGGATTTGTGCCGCGTCGGCAGATTTGACCCTTGGTGACAATTCTAGCGGATGTTTATATTAACTGTTTCGATCGTGAGAGCGCTTGAATTGTTATTTTCACCAGCCTGTTATTGTTATTGATATCTTATTACTTGATAGGGGGAATATATGCGAGAATATTTAGGTGGCTATGTGCATTGCATATGTTACTTCCCCATCCATAAAAAATTAGCCTGTCCTCAAGCGGTAATATTGGGATATAGTGTTGGTTCGGATTCGAGTACAATATTTGCGGTTTCATTTTATATTGGATTAATTTGTACATTATTTGATTGTGGGATATTTCTGCATTCCTAGCTCTATGTCTTCGATATATTTTGTAAATTCTTGTAAATTAAATGTAATTATTGCTAATTTTTTGTCTCCTTCGTTAATAAATGTTAAAGTATTTGTAACTTCTATTCCTCTATTTACTACATCTATTACTTTATTTAGTTCGTTTGCTTGAATGCTATTTTCTTATAAGTTATTTATTTTGGATTCCAGTTCTGCTTTATCTTCCTGATCTAATGTACCAAATAAATTTTTATAAAATGTTCCCATAAAATTGATAAGGCCTCTTTTGTTGCGTTTTGCTATTCTTATGCCGTTCATTTCTCTTTCCAATTTTTCTGTTAAATATTGAATTTGGGATAATGTTTTAAATTCTTCAGCTTGATTCATTAAATTATTGAATGTGTTTTCGATTTTTGTGAGATTAACAGTTAAATAGTGGTATTAGCAATTTATTGGTAAGTTAATAGTTCCTGTTTTAAATATAAGGTAACCGTTTTTCGATTGGATTGGGTTTACTTCTAAGCTTTGACCATTAGTTTGTTGGATGAAATACATAAGTAAGTATTGTATTATAAAAATAATTATTTTATGTTGTAGCTTCCTGATTTGAGTTGTCATTAGGCGATGATCTGGAATTATCATATTTGCTCTTGCTAATTTTCCTTTTCTTTATAAATTTAGATTTGTAGTGTATTATCTTTCTCCCTCTGTTTGTCTCTTCGAAATGTTTTTCGTCTACTTGTCTCAAATTACCGGTCTTTTTGAATGGATTATTTGATTTTGAACGTACCAAAGGTGATTGTCTATAATTAGTATCGATTTTAAAATCTGTACGGTTTTCATTTAGTTTATCTATTTGAGTTGTTTTGTTAAGTTGAGTGTTTTACTCTGGGGCTCCCGCGTATATAAAAATGTCTGCTGGTGTTCTACCTGTTGTATTATGAGTGGTTTTGTGATTATATGTGTAAAGTATTATTTCGAATCTAGTAAGCTTATTTTCTGGATCTGATTCGCTGTTTATTATTCTTAATTTTTATACCCGTTACTTATTAAAAATAAGTAAAAGGGGATATTGTATTCGTTGCAATGTATGTAACAGGGAGAAGGAAGCATCTCCGACCCTATAAAGTATATATATTCTTGATCAGCATCAACAGCCGAGTCGATATAGCCATGTCCGTCTGTCCGTCTGT
Organism: Drosophila limbata; assembly: GCA_963924055.1. Classification (NCBI taxonomy): domain Eukaryota; kingdom Metazoa; phylum Arthropoda; class Insecta; order Diptera; family Drosophilidae; genus Drosophila; species Drosophila limbata. Next base: position 16,661 of record CAWUOW010000382.1, read on the forward strand.
CCGTCTGTCCGTCCGTCCGTCCGTCCGTCCGTCCGTCCGTCCGTCCGTCCGTCCGTCCGTCTGTCCGTCCGTGTGAGCGCCTAGATCTCAGAGACTATAAGAGCTAGAGCAACCAAATTTGGCACACAGATTTCTATAAACCCCACGCAGGTCAAGTTTGTTTCAAAATTTTGCCACGCCCCTTTCCGCCTCCGTAAATCGCGAAAAACCACCAAACGCACAGTTTTTAAGATATTAGGTTTTTTTAAACGGTGAACGTTAGCTATTGTTTTTACCTATCATTCTACTAAATCCCAACAAGATCGGACAAACAGAAAGGTGGTTGTTTTGAGGGAACAACGATATGTCCCTATTTTTCGTATTTTAAAGTTAAAACACGATCGAATTGATTTTGTTGCGTTTATTGCCGGCTGTTCTACGATGTAGTGATTTGCAAGTTTTCTACAGATCATCTGTGTGCCAAAATGAGTACAACATTAACATTAACATTAACATTGGGCATGCAAAATGCATTGTTAACAATATTATTGCATACGCACAGGTGTTCCATTAATTAACTTGTGACAATTAATAAGTTGAGAATTAATATAAATGGCAAGATTAATATAAATCAATAAATTCAAATGATCTGCTCCGAACATCCTGCCCCGTTGGAAAAGGCACGTTTCCAACTAAATTGGAGTCCTCGGGGAGCACGGCTAGCTTGGCCACGGCTCGCTTTATGATACCCGTCGCTGTGCGGATCATCGCGACTCTGATGATGCCGTCTGCCCCAGGAATCACTTCCTCGATTCGGCCTAGCTGCCATTTTAAAGGTGGCAAGTTGTCATCTTTCAGCAGCACGACGCTCCCCACTTGCAAGTTGCTGGTCGCGGCTCTCCACTTGGATCGCTCTTGAAGAAGCGACAAGTATTCGGTGCTCCACTTCTTCCAGAAGTTTTGGGTCATCTGGCTGACATGCTGCCACCGGCTGAGAAGGTTGACTTTCAGATGAGTGACGTCCGGCTCAGGAAACTTGGTGAAGCTGGAACCCTTCAAAAAGTGCGCAGGCGTCAGTACCTCAAGATCATCTGGACTCTCTGTAAGTGGACAAAGTATATGAGAATTGAGCACAGCTGAATTTTCAAAGACAAGTATATTTTGTTGTAGCTGCTGCTGCTTGTGATGATTTGGATGCGATTGCATCGGCAAATGCATTAGACTGGGGTTGTGCATGATGTTCTGCATGACGCTGTTATTCATGCTGCCGTGCGATGTGTGATGCTGCACCAGCAGATTGGGCAGTGACTGCGTCCGCTCGTGATGACTATGATGATGCGAGGTTGAGCCTGAATGTCCTCCATAACTTGCAGGCAATGCTGGCGATGTCGTCGCCCCGCTGGCATATAGATCAGCACCTAGTTGGAAACTCGAACTGTTTCCCGCTGAGGCATGTCTTATTTCCGAACCGGATACTGTTCCTGTCGGGGTTATGATGTGATCATCGGAGATGCTGTCGAACGTCTGACCGAGATTAGGATTGGATGTGGCAGTTGCTGAGAAGCTGCTGGGCGTGGCACTGCAAGCACTATAGTTGCTAATGCCAAGACTGTTGCTTTCATTGTTGCTGTCAGCTGCAACATTAGAGCTCGGTCCGCCGCTGTTGCCCACCTTGTAGAAGTTGCAGTCTATGTTAAAGGCCGGCGCGAAAGGATTACGCAGCGAGTCAACAATACTCAAATTCGTATTGCTGGAACTCCTGCGAAGAACTGCCATTTCGCGCAGCAGTTTTGCTTCGATGTCGATATATAGAATGCTAAAGTTGAAACGAGTGTCAGAATGCAGCTCCATTAAATCCAACTTTTCCAGGCTTGTCTGCGCAGCGTTGAAATCTGCGTTCAAAGCCTCCACATATTTCATTCGAGATTGAAGTTCCGCTTCGTCACAACCTGCATGCGTATTCTCGCTTAAGTAAGAGGCATACGCGGCGGCTTGACGCATCAGAGAATGCGACTTGGCTCTAAAGAAGTCAATTTCACTTGGTGCTTGAGCTGCACCAGTTGCTTGCTCTTTGTCACCATTCATTTTATTTAGTTTTTAAATTACACAGCAGGCAAACGAGGTTTCACTCAATAACCACTCAAAAACTATTGGCACAAAAAATATCACCCTGTATGACCGCACGCAAAAAGTCACTTTGCCGATGAGTGCACAAAGCAAATGGCAAATAGCGGCTGTCTTCGATTTGCTTTCACGTAACTGTTTGCGAGGGTTGATGCACTTTACGCGAACCGGCAGATTTTGGCGGGAGCGAATGAATGTGTGTATGCGTGGGTGTGTGCTTGTAAAATTGCTATTTGCAATTAAAAAGCCGATTTTATTTTAATGCTTGTAGGTACGCGAATGCACCGAAAAAATGTATTTGAATGTGTGCACCGATTTGCACACAAAACAACAACAACGATATGAGAATTGTTTAACGAAATAAACAATTACGGACTCCGTTCAAAGTTGCAACGATATGCACGACAAGGAACGAGAGAATCACGTCGGGGTCACCAATGTTTCGAGGGGCAACGATATGTCCCTATTTCCGTATTTTAAGTTAAAAACACGACCGAATTGGATTTTGTTGACTTGGTTTATTGCCGGCTGTTTTCTAGTGATTTGCAAGTTTTATACAGAACATATGATGTGCCAAAATGAGTACAACATTTTAATAACATGCATGTTGCATTATTTACAATTTTGTTGCATATGCACAGGTGCTGCATTAATTTACTTGTGACAATTAACATAAATGGCAAGATAAATATAAATTAATAATTTCAACTGCTCTGCTCCGAACAGTGGTACTGGCTGATTAAAGCTTTTAAGCAATAAAAGTGCCTAAAATCATGCAATAAAAAAAAAGTTAAATTTATTTAAGTAAGTAACGGGTATCCTATAGTCGGGAGCTCGACTATAGCCTTTCCCACTTGTTCATTAATCGTTTAATGAAATCTTTCTACGTCAGATATGCCATTTTTAGTTGTTGTTATATTTAAATCTACTCCTTCAGCTTTAAGCCATATTTGTATTGCTGAGCACATGAATGCTGAATCTTTATCTGCTTTAATTTCTTTCGGTTTTCCCATACTATTGAAAATTTTAAGTAACGCTCTTTTAGCTTCTAACCAATCTCTACCGTTCACTTCGATTAGGGACGCGAATTTTGAATAAATGTCTACGCAAGAAAGGAATTGTTTATTATCTACCATATAAATATCTATAACGTATTTTTCTCTGGGATTGAAAGTTTTTGGCGTTAACACGAAAGCTAGCTTTGTGTCTCTATGTTCTGTTTTCGCAATGTTACAGACTTGGCATTCATTAATAAAATTTGGAATTAGGTTTTGGTAATCTGGGTAATAATACTTTTCTTTAAATAATTACGTTAGTTTCTGTATACCTGGGTGTAGTAATTCTTTGTGTTTTAATAACAAAGTCTTTAAATTCTGCGTACGTTTGAATATCTTTTAATTTTTTAGTAGATCTCACTACTTTGGTTAAATTGTTGAGACTGATTATTTCCAAGAATGCGGTTTGAAAAGTTAAGAAATCTGTTTCACAATGAAAATAGATTACGCTGTTCTTTGTACATAAATATTCTTTGATTAGTCCTTTGGCATGGGTGTTGGTCATTTCTTTATACATAATTTGAATTTTAGTTTTATGAAAATAATTTATTACGTTTACTTCGATTGTATTATGTTTAACAAATTCGATCTACCTATTGTAATAGTTGATTGGTCTTTCTGTAATCGAGATATAATTTTGATTATCTTCTTGTGCACTGTGTACAGTTGCTGCTGTACTGTTAGGAGATTCTCCTAATAAATTTTCTTCGAGTTTAATTCTTGACAAAGCATCGGCAACATAATTTTCTTTGCCAGGGACATATTTTATGTGATAGTCAAATTCATTTAATTTGATCTTCCATCTTTGAAGTTTCATGTTTGGCTCTTTAACATTGTTTAACCAAACTAGGGGTTTGTGATCACTGAGGATTTCGAATTTCCTGCCAAAAAGATAGGACCTGAAGTATTTGGTGGCCAAAACAATAGCTAAAAGTTCTTTTTCTATTGCGGAATAATTTATTTCGTGTTCATTTAATGTTCGACTTGCATAGCATATTGGCTTGTGGTTTTGCGATAACACGGCACCTAAAGCAATATTGCTTGCATCTGTAGTTAACGAAAAAGGTTTTTCAAAGTTTGGATAAATTAGTATCGGATCAGATGTAATAAAGCCCATTTTACACGAGCGGTTTCCGACCGACACTTTTTGACCGATGGAAAATGTTGCCATTCACACAATTCGCATCGGTTCACACAATAATCCCATAGCTTTTTGTTCTCACCGAATCTGGTCACACTCGACACAATTTAATTAATTTGTATCAAAACAAGTAAAATGAATTGTGATGAAATTTTGGAAGTTGCGTCGATTTTGGCAGTGGTAGCTGCAACTCAAAGTGCACTTTCCAAGGATCTGAAACCAAAAAAGAAAATAAGGAACCCACGCACTGTTTGGAGTCAACTTTGGCTGATGCGACGCGAGCAAGGGAAAGGTATTGACGCTCTGATAATGAAGGAGCTTCAATACGAGGATGTGGACACATTCTATAATTTTAATAGAATGTCCCCACAAACATTTCACTACCTTCTGGGCAAATTGCGCTCCAAAATCGAAAAACAAAACACTGTGATGAGGAAAGCAATTCCTGCAGAAACGAGGCTTCTAATGACGCTAAGATTCTTGGCCACTGGAGATTCGTTCAGGAGTCTTTCTTGTGCGTTTCGAATTTCATGCCCTGCGATTACTTGCATAATTCAAGAAGTAATAGAGGCCATCATAAGTTCCCTTGCAGGAGATTACGTAAAGGTAAGTAAGAAGTTCAAGTTCAAGTTTTTGTTGCACATTTAATTACAAGTAATTTTTAGATGCCGCAGACTACAGATGATTGGTTGCGAATCTCTCAGGAGTTTAACGATCTGTGGAATTTCCCAAATTGTCTGGGTGCTTTAGGTAAAAATTTTTAAACATGTTATAAGGAAATTATTTAAATGAAATTTTTTTTTTTATAGATGGAAAACATATTGCATTTCGCGCCAAAAAATCGGATGGATCCCTCTATTATAATTATAAAGGCTTCAACAGCATTGTTTTGCTTGGACTAGTTGACGCAAATTACAACTTTTTATATGTTGACATTGGCTGCAATGGAAGAGCGAACGATGCCTCTATATTTAATGATTCAACACTATGCAAGGCTATGGAGAAAAATATTTTGAACACTCCGCCTGACAAGAAACTGGAAGATAATGGAGAAAAGCTTCCATATGTGATAGTCGCAGATGAAGCCTTCAAGCTCCAAAGGTGGTTGATGAAACCTCATCGACAACGCACGACAACTGAAAATAAAATTTTCAATTATCGGTTGAGCAGAGCACGTCGCGTTGTTGAAAATGCCTTTGGTATATTGACGAATCGTTTTAGGTTGTTCCTTACCACAATTAACATGAGGACCGATAAAGTGGAAAGGCTGGTGTATGCTGCTTGCATTCTCCATAATTTCTTCAAGGCACATGAGAGCAACTACATCGAGGGAATAGATAAGGAGGACGTAGATGAAGTTGCGTTTAGGCCAGGAGAGTGGCATTTTACTCAGCCCTTAACAGGCCTTCCAGCAGTGGACGATAGAAGTGCGGAGCACCCGAGACTCGTGCGAGATCAGTTCACAGCATACTTTAACACTACTGGTGCTGTTTCCTGGCAGACAGATGCCATAAAACGCCGTCTTATTGCTTAACAAATTCGATCTGCCTATTGTAATAGTTGATTGGTCTTTCTGTAATCGAGATATAATTTTGATTATCTTCTTGTGCACTGTGTACAGTTGCTGCTGTACTGTTAGGAGATTCTCCTAATAAATTTTCTTCGAGTTTAATTCTTGACAAAGCATCGGCAACATAATTTTCTTTGCCAGGGACATATTTTATGTGATAGTCAAATTCATTTAATTTGATCTTCCATCTTTGAAGTTTCATGTTTGGCTCTTTAACATTGTTTAACCAAACTAGGGGTTTGTGATCACTGAGGATTTCGAATTTCCTGCCAAAAAGATAGGACCTGAAGTATTTAGTGGCCCAAACAATAGCTAAAAGTTCTTTTTCTATTGCGGAATAATTTATTTCGTGTTCATTTAATGTTCGACTTGCATAGCATATTGGCTTATGGTTTTGCGATAACACGGCACCTAAAGCAATATTGCTTGCATCTGTAGTTAACGAAAAAGGTTTTTCAAAGTTTGGATAAATTAGATAAATTAGATAATTAGACGTACTCTTTGTTACTTATGTCGATTGTTGCATTTTTCTTAAGTTTTACGGTCATTGGTTTCACGATTTGTGCATAGTTTGGTATAAATTTCCTATAATAGCCACAGAGTCCTAGAAGTGACTTGATTTTTTACTTTTATTGGGTTTGCTTTTATACCTTCAGTTGTGACAATGTGACCAAGGAACTCAGTTTACTTTTTCAAAAATTCACATTTGTCCAACTGCAATTTTAGATTGGCTTCCCTAAGTTTCTTAAAAACTCTTTTCAATGATAATATGTGTTCTTCCAATGAAGTGGAATACACTATTATGTCATCCATGTAGACTAAACAATCTTTATAGATTAAATTTTTCATGCAACGTTGAAAAGTTGCAGGGGCGTTTTTGAGTCCAAAAGGCATGCGTGTGTACTCGTTTCCGATGTTCAACTCGCTTTAAGTTTTCTATTTATATAAAGTTATATTTTTTTAAATAAACTAAAGTTGGCGCAGCCGGTAGGATATGTAAAGTGTTTGTAATCAACTAAACTAAAAAGACTACTAGGGATCCGCATATCCAAATTCATGAGTAAAGTTGAAATTTATTAAACCAAAATACATATCCGCTAAAGAACAAACGTGCGTGTTTAAGTTACAACAAAAGTGTTAACCACTAAGGGACAACTGAAGTCCTAGGTTAAATAAAACCAAGTTTTTGTGCTTGAAAAACGTGACAAATTTTGTCAATTTTTCTTTGTGACCTCTAAAGGATAATTGTAATTCTAGGCCAAAACAAAACAAAAAAAAACCGAACATTAAACGAAAAAAATAAATACACTGTCAACATCAATCATGACACCCCCAGCATCTCCATCAACCCCACCAATGGTTTTGTCAGAGCTTCTCCTGAAGCAAGCTCTTGGACAAATAAAACAAGTGCCCACCTATGAGGGACAAACGGAAAAGCTCACGGCGTTCGTGAGAAGAGTTGACTATATAATTGACATTCTCTCTTTGTAGCAGACAGTCGTGTTTTTTTGTGCGCTCCGTTTAAACTTTGTTTTTATTACCAACCGGTGGTTACTTAACTTATTTATAGCTCCTAATTAAACAATATACTGTTTGCTACCTCGCGACTATCTTTCATAAAGTAGTGCATGTTTATTATTAGTATTTATTTACTAATCAATAATATATTTGGGTATCAAGTGCTGTGTTTTTGTCATTTGCTTTCCTTTGGAATTTTAAGCCGCGCTTTCAGCTTTGTTGTTGTCGGTGAGTACATTTTTGCATGTTCTCTTTGTGCCTGGCTTCCCGCTGAGTGCATTGGTATTATTGTGGTTGTTGTGCATCGCTCTCTGGCTCTCAACTTTTGTACTTTGCCCCCTGCAGAGTGTATTAGCTGAGTTGTTATTGTTTGTGTTTCCACAGTTTCTAACAGTCGTGTAGAGTTTTGATCAGCGCTTCTGCATTGTTGTTGGCCGCGCATTTCTGTTTACTTCTTGTAATTGGTTTTGCTTTCATATTGCACAGTGGTCAACTAGTACTGAAATTTTAGTTAAAATGAGTTTTGTCTGTATAAAGAAAAGCTGCCAAAAGCAGATTACTGCTGCGCAGCCGAGTATTTGTTGCTGGCTCTGTAGTAATTTGGTGCATGTAAAATGCGCTGGCTACTCAGGGCTAGTAGCGGATGCCGTTGCCCAACGGACTGGACTTAGCTGGACATGTGAGTCCTGTCGTGAGATTGAGACTGAGATGCGTGTGTTTATGAGGCAGACGATGAGTGGTTTCAAGGATTTGAGTGTTGGCTTTAACAAGCTTAATGCTCAATTTCTTGCTGTGGATGCTCAGTTCAATAGTCTTAAGCTATTGGCTGAGTCTCCAAAGCGCAAGAAATCGACACCTCGTGACTTGCAAACAACCGCGGTCAGCCAATTTTCGACAGTGGAACAGTTTCTCACTCCTACAGCCCCGTCGGCCCCACAAACTATGTTTGCTACTCCAATAGCATCGATGGTTGTGGATGTCCCCATTGTTGACGCTGTGCCGACGGACACAGCTATTTCTGCTCCTTTGTCCGATTCATCTGCTGTTGTGAAAAAAAGAACAGGCAGACCAAAATCAAACAAAGCCCCTCCTCCAGTTACAGTTACAGCCGGTTCACCGGTTAATCTAGAACCCACAGGTGACAGTACGCCAGCTGTTCCGCCTCTGGTTTCTAGACCTCTGGTGGGGATTCCGCCAATGAAGCAGATTTTTGTTTCCAGGCTCGCCCCTGATTCTACATCTGAAGATGTGATGGCCTATATTCAGGCCAAAATAAGCGATGCCACTATCAAGGTGGAGAAATTTAAGTTTTCTTATGACAGGCAAGTTGCATCTTTCAAGATCAACGTACCCCCAGAACATTTTGCCACCACATCCTCACCAAGCTTTTGGCCGGAGTATTTGGTGGTAAAAGAGTATAAGCCCAAAATTAAAAATCGGAATCCGATTAGGCTTCCCCCCAAAGACCCTGTGCAAAATACTACAGTAGCTACCTCGTCTTCTTCTTCTTCTTCTTCCTCAAAAAACTAATATCTTCCCTTTGGTTAGCTTATCAAAATGTTCGTGGCTTGCGTAGTAAGATTAACAAACTATACGTTGACAGTCTTACTTTCCCTTTTCATGTTGTTGTGTTCACTGAAACCTGGTTAAAACCGGATATTCTCGATTCGGAAATCTTTTCAGTGAAGTATACAACGTATCGGCTTGATCGTCCTTCCCAAAGAGGTGGTGGGGTTCTAATTGCTGTAGACTCCAACCTCTCTTCAGAAGAAATACCTTTCGTTAGCCCGATTGACATTGAATTTATTTCTATTAAAATATGTTTCCGTGGTGTATTTTTATACGTTACATGCTCGTACATTTCTCCATCTTCAGATATAATAATATTAAGTTTTACTTAAAAATTACTACAAAAAAATTTTTTTGTCACTCGGCACTGCGCACAAAATATATATTTATTAGGTATGAAGAAATTAGCGCAATGTGCCGAGTGACAAAAAAATTTTTTTGTAGTAATTTTTAAGTAAAACTTAATATTATTCGTCACAAAATTGGATATCAGAAATTTTGGTGCATTAAAATGTTTTCGTCACTAGACTTATACCTCGTAAAGAGGTTTTTTTTATAAGATATCAGAAATTTTGGAGTAAGATATCAAAAGTTTTGAAAATTGCAATATATTTTGACGGTAGAATTTTGTCAAAATCTAACAGAACTCTCAAGCTCTGGCTGCTACGACACGTTGTTGCTGCTGTCCTATTCCAATTCTAAGCAAAACGTATATATTCTGTTAACAGGTAATATCTTCCAAACACATCGAAATTTTACAAACTACAATATATTGAAAATTAGAAAAAATCATTACTTGCGTTTTCACAAAAATCGCTTTAATGTGGGAAAACATACCTTATTTCACCTGTTCCTGTTTACCTTTTATCTTAAAAAACACTAAAGGTATTCCTAAGAGCCCTTTAAAATACCTTTTCAACGATATATATATCACATCTGTAGCTTTTATCGTTTGGATGATATAAGGGATCCAATTTTAGCGGTTTTTAGTGATTTCCCGCTAAACTAGCGATTTTTCGAAAAAGTCGTAGAACAAACGTTTCTAGATTTTTTATCAGGAACAAGTCCTAATTCAAACTTTTAAGCTAAATCAACGCTTTGATCTATACAAACAAACAAGCAAACAAACAAACAAACAAACAGACTGACTTTTCATCTCGTTTTGAAAAGGGCACCAAAAATTTCGAAATTAATTATCTTCTGAACCAGTGGTCGGATTTTGATGATCAAGGTGTCATTCGACGCGTATTTTTTATAAGTATGGTGAAAAATTATAAAAAAAATCTAAAAGGCTCTAACGGCCCCATTTGCTCCAATCATTTAAATTTTGTCCCTCCCACTTACACCTGCTTATCTCACGAAAACATGTAAGTTTTCAAAAGTCTTAGTATGCACATTTTTAAGTTAGATTGATACCTTTCGATCGGTATATAATTCGACCCGATCGGACAGTCATAGCAAATTTTCCATTCTTCCTGTGTATATATGCTAGTCGCCTTTCGCACCCTTCGTGCTGCTTTCGTCACTAGCGCGGACTGCCGTCCGCAGTGATAATGAGTCGAATTCTTTAACCCCAACGACTGAACACTGCTTTATCGATGGATTATTTGACATATCTTTGTGCCAAATAAACCATGTTAAAAATTCATTAAGCCGGCAGCTAGACTTATGTTTTGTTTGTGATCCGGCTAGTGTAGTCCTGTCAAGAACCGAACCTCTCACATATCCTGAAGATCCCTATCATCCAACATTAGAATTGGTGATCGACCTTGGCACATCAGTAACTAATTTTCATATTACGCCAACTGTTCGAGTTCGCCAGTTTCGCAAAGCTGACTTTACGAAATTGAACGAGCTTCTTAGCCAATCTGAATGGTCCGATCTATATGTCTGTACTGATTTGAGCATCGCCATTAAACTATTTTATAATAGATTGAACGCGTGTTTTGATGCCTGCATTCCTTCAGCTTATCCGACTAGGTCTAATAAACCTCCATGGTTTTCTAAAGAACTTTCTCACCTAAAGAACTTTAAGTCCAGACTTTATAAAAAGTTTAAGGAATCAAGTTCTTCTTCTGCCTTTTCTCGTTATTTAATTGCTCGGGCCAACTTCATCGAGCTAAATGCTGTGTGTTATAGAAATTATCTATCTCGCTGTAGGGTACGACTCGCGAAAGACCCTAGGCAGTTCTTTAATTTTGTGAACACAAAGCGTCAATCTTCTTCCCATCCATCTTCTCTATCCTATGAAAATTCGAAGGCATACACAGATCAGGCGATCGCCGATCTTTTTGCAACGTTTTTTCAAACCACTTACTCTTCGTCTAACTATTCTTTTGAATCTTATCCTTTTGATATGCCTCGATCGAACTGTATTTTCAGTCCCTTAATTAGTGAGGAGTCGCTGATTCGTGATCTTGAGATGGTTAAGCCGGTGTTTTCACCTGGTCCGGATGGTGTTCCTGGTTGTGTACTTCGGTATGGAGCCAGAGCGCTATGTGGACCCCTGCTGAAGCTATTTTCTCTGTCATTAGATTCTGCGATTTTTCCCTCTATTTGGAAGGAGTCATTTATTATTCCTCTGCACAAAAAGGGAAGTAAGTCTGACGCCAAAAACTATAGGGGAATCTCTAAGTTGTCCGCTATTCCTAAAGTTTTTGAGAAGATTTTAACCAGTCATTTACAGCACTTGTGTTGTTCAATTATCTCTCCCTACCAGCATGGATTTGTCAAACGTAGATCCACTACTACTAATCTTCTAGAACTTTCGTCGTTTGTTATCCGCGGCTTCCGTAATAACAAACAAACTGATGTCATTTATACCGATTTCAGTAAAGCTTTTGACTCAGTCAACCATTCTCTTTTATTACATAAGCTTGACATAATTGGTTTTCCGACCACCCTTATTCGCTGGATTTCAAGCTATTTGAAACACAGAACTCAAAAAGTTCTGTTTAATAACTTTTTTTCTAAGTCATTCCGGGTTACCTCTGGAGTTCCCCAAGGTAGTCATCTCGGTCCTTTGCTTTTCACACTGTTTATAAATGATCTACCAACAGTTTTAAGAAACTCTCGTGTACTTATGTATGCCGATGATGTTAAAATTTGTCTGCAATATAAAGATTGGCCATGCCACTTCAAATTGCAGGAAGATCTTGACTCTTTTCAGTCATGGTGCCGTGTGAATCTTTTAAATTTAAACTGTTCTAAATGTAACGTAATGACTTTTTACCGCACTAACCCTTATTTGGCGTCATACTCACTGTATGGTGGTCCTCTTGATAGGATTACTGCTGTTGATGATCTAGGTATACTCTTAGATCACAAGCTTAAATTTTCCGACCATATATTTAAGATGGTCAATAAAGCTATGTCAGTTCTGGGTTTTATAAAGAGGTGGTCGAAGGAATTCTATGACCCCTATATAACTAAGACTCTTTACATATCTTTAGTCCGTCCAATTTTGGAGTACGGTTCATGTGTCTGGTGTCCTCAGTATACTGTGCACCAAAGTCGCATTGAATCGGTACAAAAAAACTTTCTTCTCTTTGCTCTACGTGGCCTTAATTGGAATAGGGACGTGAGACTGCCTTCGTACTCTAGTAGACTTTTATTAATAGACCTTCCTTCTTTATCAAATCGTAGAATTATGCTTGGTATTATTTTTATGTGTAAGCTTATTGGTGGTGACATTGACTCTACTGAATTAATGTCACAACTCAACTTTTCTGTTCCTCGTAGAGTAGTATCTAGAAATTTTATTCCTATTTCTCTTCCTATCTGTAGATCTAACTATGCATTGCATGAACCTTTTAGAATGCTGTGTTCGGAATACAATAGGCTTTTTTATATTGTTTCCGAAGCTAACTCCATTTCAAATCTAAAAATTGTGCTACTAACCCATTTAGCTAATAATAATTAGTTTAGTGTTTTTATTATATTTCTTAGTAATTTAAATCTATATCCGTTTTCATATTTTATGTCCGTAACTGTCTATCTTCTTTCTCTCTTCGCGACCTTTTAATTTGCATGCCGTTCAACTCGTTTCCGTCCGCCCGCGAACTCGTCTTCTGATCCGCGCGTAACAAGCTAAGGCTTGGTGTCGCTTGGACCACTTGAACGTACATACATAGTACGTCAACGCCCAACGAAAAAAATAATGCAGCTATACCCCACCCAAGATCTGAGACAACACAACGTTCTATTTGGAGCCATCGAACTACAGACTTCTGGAACAGCACAGCGAGTCGCACAGCTATCAGGAGCTACAAACTGGATACAACTGAGGAACGCGCTCATCGATGAATTCAGAACACAGACGCCCTTTGAAGAACTGCTTCGTCGACTCTACAACACTAATTATAACGGAAGTGGCAAGTCCACCAAACACAAGTAATGCCACTCAAAACTTTCAAGCCCCAAACCAAAACAACCCACAGTTGCATAATGAATTTCAATAAAAACTATATCAAGGTAGATTCCAAAACCCAATGAACTACCAACAAAACAGAACTTCAACCAACAGTTCAAATCCGCCTGTCAGAAGACAACGCGAAAGTTCTAGTGTTCAATCCAAACAGGTTCCTCTATAAATCTAATGAAAAAGAACTTTTTGAATTTCCCAATTAAATCTTGTCATTTGGAAGTCCAGACGATAAAAGGAAATATTTGTTTAAACCAATGTATTTCCTTAGCCCCCAGTAAACTCTGTCCACAACACCAAAGATTTTATATACACGAATTTTCAGAAAATTACGATGTATTATTAGGCAAGGAATATCTCGAGGCTTGTGAAGCAAACATAAATTATAAAGAGGAAACTGTCACCTTAAGCGATTGCCCATTTATCATGAGATATAATCATGAAGAATTCTTAAAGGACAAGACCTCAGTCAATCGTGTTGATCCACCTTATGTGAAAGATACCGGATTTGATTGCCTTGATCCGCCTTTTACAACAGACCAACCGTTTAATTTTGCAATCGAAAATGAGTTAATAGAAAGTAACCAGTTCAGATTAGAACACCTCAATGAGGAAGAAAAATTAAAATTAACAAAAAACCTTCATGAGTTCAGAGACATACAGTACAAAGAAAGTGAAAATTTGACTTTCACCAGTACAATCAAGCATGTCATTCAAACTAAACATGAAGATGCAATTTACAAACGACCTTATAAGTATCCCCAAGCTTATGACGAAGAACTCGAAAACCAAATGAAGGGAATGATAAAACAAGGAGTTAACCGAAAATCAAATTCTTCTTATTGCTCACCAATTTGGATTGTACCAAAGAAGAGTGATGCATCAGGAAAACAAAAAATCCGAATAGTATTTGACTATCGAAACTTAAATGAAATTACAGTTGACGATAAATACCTAATACCAGTTATGGATGATATATTATTGATATCTTATTACTTGATAGGAAGAATATATGCGAGAATATTTAGGTGGCTATGTGCATTACATATGTTACTATATAGTAGTAGTAGTAGTTTTCTTTATTTTGGCAAGGCTTTGTATTAGCCGTCGGCCTACACAGAAAATATTAACATATAATTTTTAACAATTACTAGACTTGATAAAAATAACTTCTCTTGACTGTACATTTACGCTTACAATTTCTTTCCTAGCGCTAAAAACATAATATACAAGTATTCACAAAAATTACAATTTATTAATTATTTAGCTTAAAATGAACCTAATAATATATTCTTTCTATATGACATCGGCACCAATTGGCACCATTGAGAATATCTCGAAGCTCAGATTCTGTTAGTTGCGCCTTTCCCCATGCTCGTACTCTCAGTTCCGCCAGTATCGGGCAAACTGCGCAGAAATGCAATACATCCTCACGCATCCTTAGGTTGCACAGATTACATGTCTCATCTGATATGTGAGGTCTGTAACCAAGTTGAAGTGTTTCTGTTCTAGCTTTAAAAATGTGAGAGATGTAGTTGATATTGACTTGATCGTTGAAATAATTTTTTTCGTTAAGGTTATGGTTTAGTGTTTTATAAAAGTCCCGTGATCTGCTTTGGTGTGCCTGTTCAATGTATCCATTACGCGATTTTCTGTTTATAGCCAGTAGTAGCCTAGTCTGAGCGTTTTTCCATGATCCTTGGTCGTTCAAATCAAATTCAACCTCGTAATGCGCTGCAAGTCGTTCCCAGTGCTCGAAGCATTGCGATCTTGTCCGAAGTATTTCTGAAGCCACAGAATAGGGCGCCCTATGTTCCGATAATTTGAGACATCTGTTCATAAAATTAAAATTCAATTGCAGTGTATACTCGAACATAGGTGGTAGTCCGGTTTCCAAGTAGATGGCGTAGTCTGGAGTATTCATAGGCAGATGGAAAATCTTCTTTACAAAGATACGCAGAAGCTGTTCCACTTCATTGTATTGCAAATATCCCCATACTTGGGCGGCATAGCACATAATGGCTCTTGCTGTAGCTTCAAACATTTTATACTTCGTGCTAACCTTTACGCTATTCAAGGCTATTTTTGAATCGCAAAGTTTCTGACGTAAATGACTCACAAGTGACATGTTCGATGTTATCATGATACCTAGGTATTTGTACTCTTTGACAACTTCTAGCGGTTCTCCACCTAAATTCCATGACTCCAACCGAGATGGTCGGCCCCTGCCGTCTCGAATACATAAAACTTTTGTTGAAATATCACTCTGTTCAAAGAAGCAAAAGCTGCTTTGATTGAAATTAAGAATTTGGTAATCTAGATATTTATAATCTAGATAGCACTGAGACTACAGTCACCATCCTTTTAAGTAATAACTATTTGATTTTCAGTCATTCGATTTCTGTCTAGAGTTGAATAAACAACGATTCAATTTTCTCACTAACTAACAAAACAAAAGCTTGTTTCATTTATTTATTTTAGGAGCTGAATACTTCTTTTGAACTGTTATTCTTAATAGGTTATGGGCCCAGCTCATTTCTAAAATAATAATTGAAATAAGTTAAATTTTGATTTAGTAAAAATTTTTTTTTGAATTAGCATTTAAATTTGATTCAAATTAAAATTCAAGAATGGATCGTGGCAAGCGTAATATTAAACCTTTTGATGGAGAGAAGTACGCTATCTGGAAATTTCGCGTACGTGCACTTTTATCCGAAAATGACTTGATTAAAGTTGTGGATGACGAATGGCTACCAGTTGTCGCTGACGGGGAAGAACCAATGAATGTGGATCAATTAAATAATGAAGAGTGGACAAAGGCGAACAACATGGCTAAGAACATCATTATTGATTATCTAAGTGACTCCTTCCTTAATTTTGCTGACGACAATAATTCAGCAAAAGAGATATTTCAAAACCTGGATGCAATTTATGAACGGAAGAGTTTGGCCTCACAACTCGCGATTCGTAAGAAGTTACTGTCTCTTAAGCTGGAAAATGGAACTAACTTACTAAGCCATTTCAATATCTTCAACGAGCTTATTGCTGACTTAATTGGAGCTGGCGCAAAACTTGAAGAGATGGACAAAGTTTCACATTTACTGCTAACACTGCCATCTACATTTGATGGAGTTGTCACAGCAATTGAAACCTTAAATGAAAACAATTTAACACTTTCATTTGTCAAGAACAGATTATTGGACCATGAGATAAAACTACGAAACGCGGAAATCGATACAAGTCCCAAGATTTTGAATGTGATGAAGAGGAAATTTGAAAATAATAGAAGAGGAAAAGCTCACTTTTATAACAAATTCAAAGCAACTTCGGCAAAAATTAATGGAAAATGCTACCATTGTGGTAAGCCGGGGCATGCAAAAAAGGACTGCTATCTTTATAAAAGGCAATTTGAGCAACACAAACAGAAGACAGCACAGATGGCCAAGACTGGGGAGAAAAAGGGTACTAATGATAACAAAGGCTTCGCTTTCATGATGCACCGAAAACTTAACCTCAATAATAAGTGTGTGGCTTTCATACTGGATTCTGGAGCTTCTGATCATATGATCAATGATTTGGACCTGTTTGCTGACTTTATACAACTTGATTCACCAATCGGAATTTCAGTCGCCAAATGTGGAGAGAGCATTTACGCAACAGCTATGGGTATAGTAAGACTTCAAAGCAATTTGGGCGAAAACATAACTCTTGAAGACGTTCTATTTTGTCAAAATATCCCTCATAACCTTCTATCGGTTAAGAAGATGCAAGACAAGAAGATGACAATAGAATTTAATTCAGATGGGATTAAGGTAACAAAGGATGGTCGTTCAGTAATTACAGGTATGAACAAGTCTAATGTACCTATACTTGATCAACAGTTTATGTTCATAATAAATTAAGAAAAAGGAAATTTGATGAAAAATCAGTAAAATGTATCCTTGTTGGTTTTGAACCAAATGGACTTAAGTTGTGGGATATAGAGTCGAATAAGATTATTGTGGCCAGAGATGTAATTGTTGATGAAACAAATATGGTGAATTCTAGAGCTGTGGTTGAAAACATAGTACAAGATAATACTTGTGGGTCCCAAATTGTGAATTTGGAACCAGGTGAATACTTCCGGATTGAAGGTTCGGAAGGTATTCGGGCCAAAAGAAACTATGTAAGAGCAGTCGAGAGAAGTGAGATACTCCGGAATGAGAGTACGGAGGGTTTCCATAATAGTATGGAAACCAATGCTCAAGAGTTACTCCTGAATGAGAGTACGGAGGGCTTCCATAATAATAGTATGGAAACTAATGCTCAAGTTGTCTTACCAGCTGAGAGTAAGACAAGTAGAACTCGTACTAGCTTCCTTAAGAGTAAGGAAAACGTCCATGGTGAAAGAATGGATGCTGCTATACCAAATGTAAATTTGGAAGTTATCCATGGTGAAACAATGGAAACTGCAGGTAGACAGCCTAGAAGAAGAAGTACAAGTATAGATTGTTCTGCGAACAGATCTGATACATTAAGACGTACGATGACAGATTCTGATAAGAGAGATTCTGTCGCCGATTCTGAAGAAAGAGAATCGGGCGATCTGAGACGTAGTGAAAGACTTAAAAATAAGCCCAAAATTTCTTATAAATTACTAATGAATGCACAGTTAATGTTTAGTAATATTCCAAGTAAATTTGAAGAAATTGCAAATAGAAGTGATAGATCATGTTGGGAAGAGGCCGTAAATGACGAACTCAGCTCCCATGCGTTAAATCAAACATGGTTTATCGTAGACAAACCCAATGATAAAAATATTGTTGATTGTAAATGGATTTTTACTATTAAACATGACGAGTCCGGTAATCCAATAAGATATAAAGCAAGGTTAGTTGCACGAGGGTTTACACAAGAATATTTAGTTGACTATGACGAAACATTTGCTCCAGTAGCCAGAATCTCAAGTTTTAGATTTATTATGGCTATTTCAAACCAATATGACCTAAAAGCTCATCACATGGATGTTAAGACTGCCTTCTTAAATGGGATATTGAATGAGGAAATATATATGAAAATACCTCAAGGTTTGATATGTGGTGAAGGAAAAGTTTGTAAGCTAAATAAAGCTATTTATGGTCTTAAACAGGCAGCTAGATGTTGGTTTGAAAAGTTTGAGCAGGTATTAAAGGAAGATGGTTTTATGAATTCTGCTGTAGATCATTGTATATATATTAAGGACAATAGTGATATAAAGAAAAATATATATATATTGTTATATGTCGATGACATAGTAATTGCAACAAAAGATATAAAAACGATGTCAAAGTTTAAATCTTACTTAATGAATAAGTTTAGAATGACAGACTTATTTGAGATTAAACATTTCATTGGTATTAGAATAGAAAGAGATAATGATCGAATAAGTCTAAGCCAATCAGCGTATATAACAAATCTTATAAAAAAACCTCTTTACGAGGTAAAAGTCTAGTGACGAAAACATTTTCATGCCCCAAAATTTCTGATATCCAATTTTGTGACGAAAAATATTAAATTTTACACATGAATTATTAAACAAAAATGTTTGTCACTGGCACTGCGCTAAAAAATACTATTTATTATGTATGAAAAATTAAGCGCAATGTGCCCAGTGACAAAAATTTTTGTTTAATAATTCATGTGTAAAATTTAATATTTTTCGTCATAAAATTGGATATCAGAAATTTTGGGGCATGAAAATGTTTTCGTCACTAGACTTTTACCTCGTAAAGAGGTTTTTTTATAAGATATCAGAAGTTTTTTAATAAGACATTGGAAATTTTGACAATTGATATATTTTTTGACAGTGTAACTTTGTCAATCGGTGTTTATTGTTTGTACAAGCAAAAGCAAACTGTCTGGCAACACTGGTTTCCTTTATAGTTTAATTCATATGAATAAATTAAAGCCCACATTGTTGTAAGACAAAACTGAACTGTCTGGCAGCACTGGTTATTATCGCTTCACATAAATATTTTATTTACATACGCTTCTGGCATTGTTACTTTGCTAGAAGATTTTCAATATGCACACAGACAGATCGACTACAGCGATTCTTTATTTTGCAGCTAAGATTTCTGCCAACACCTTTTTTAAATTGAAAAACAATAAAAAAAACATTAGTGGATCATATACTAACAAATTAATTGCATTTAAAAATAAAAACATAAAAAAGTTTCGTCCGTGCCTGAATTCGAACCCGGAACCCGAGCTGAGAATTCATGCAAAAATCGGGCGCTCTACACTTTGCGCCACTGGCGATCTTTAAGAACGACTGTCTAATAATAGATTTCATTGTTACTGGACTGTTAGTCAAATAAAATTGCCGCTGCTGTTCTATTTTAATTCAAAGTAAAACGTATATATTCAGTTAATAGGTTATATCTTCCAAACCAATCAATAAAAATGTATGCATGATAATCATCTACTAACAAATTAATTGCATTTAAAATTAAAAAAATAAAAAAGTTTCGTCCGTGCCTGAATTCGAACCCGGAACCCGAGCTGAGAATTCATGCAAAAATCGGGCGCTTTACACTTCGCGCCACTGGCGATCTTTAAGAACGACTGTCTAATAATAGATTTCATTGTTACTGGACTGTTAGTCAAGTGTAATTGCCGCTGCTGTTCTATTTTAATTCAAAGTAAAACGTATATATTCAGTTAATAGGTTATATCTTCCAAACCAATCAATAAAAATTTATGCATGATAATCATCTACTAACAAATTAATTGCATTTAAAATTAAAAAAATAAAAAAGTTTCGTCCGTGCCTGAATTCGAACCCGGAACCCAAGCTGAGAATTCATGCAAAAATCGGGCGCTCTACACTTTGCGCCACTGGCGATCTTTAATTACGACTGTCTAATTATAGATTTCATTGTTACTGGACTGTTAGTCAAATAAAATTGCCGCTGCTGTTCTATTTTATTTCAAAGTAAAACGTATATATTCAGTTAATAGGTTATATCTTCCAAACCAATCAACAAAAATTTATGCATGATGTATCAAAAAACGCGAAATATTAAAAGCTCAAACATATTCAAAATTAAAAAAAATCGCTAGCGGCGTTTTCTCGAAAACCGCCAAAATGTGGAAAAAATTACCTTTTTTCACCTGTAGCTTTTTACCTGTGTACTTTAGAAAAAGTTTGAACATATGCTAAAAAGCCCTTCAAAGTACCTTTCCAACGACGTATAGATCATATCTGTAGCTTCTATGGTTTGGACCCTATAGGGGTTTTTAGTTTTAGCGGTTTTTAGCGATTTCCCGCTAAACTAGCTATTTTTCGAAAAAGTCGTAGAACAAACGTTTCTATATTTTTGAACAGGAACAAGTCCTCATTCAAACATTTTAGCTAAATTAACGATTTGATCCAAACAAACAAACAGACAAACTGACTTTTCATCTCATTTTCGGAAAGCGACTAAAAATTTCAAAATTAATTATCTTTTGAACCAGTAGTCGGATTTTGATGATTGAGGTGTCATTCGACGCGTATTTTTATGAGAAATATTAAAAAATTAAAAATGTTGACCAAAAAGCTCCAGCGGCCCCATTAGCTCCAATCATTTAAAATGTGACCCTCCCACTTACACCTGTTTATCTCACAAACCAGGTGAGTTTTCAAAAGTCTTAGTATGCACATTTGTAAGTTAAATTTATACCTTTCGATCGGTATATAATTCGACCTGATCGGACAGTCAAAGCAAATTTTTCATTCTTCCTGTGTATATATGCTAGTCGCCTTCGCACCCTTCGTGCTGCTTTCGTCACTAGCGCGGACTGCCGTCCGCAGTGATATTTTAAAGAAATTTAACATGGAACAGTGTAATCCAATAAGTTCACCACTTCCAAGTAAACTTGATTATGAGAGCTTAAACTCAGATGTTGAATGTGATGCACCATGTCGCAGTTTAATAGGTTGTTTAATGTATGTTATGTTATGTACACGACCTGATCTTAGTATACCAGTAGGAATTTTAAGTAGATACACTAATAAAAATAATAAAGAGCTATGGCAATGTCTTAAGAGAGTATTAAGGTATCTAAAAGGGACAATTGATTTAAAACTAATTTTTGTTAGAAATCTAAACTATAAAAATATTTTTATTGGATATGCCGACTCAGATTGGGCAGGTTGTAATGATGATAGAAAAAGTACAACTGGATATTTATTTAAAATGTTTGAATCTTGCTTAATTACTTGGAATACAAGAAAACAGAATTCTGTCGCAGCTTCATCTACTGAAGCAGAATATATGGCACTATTTGAAGCCGTTAGAAAGGCAATGTGGCTAAGATCACTATTTAAATGTATTTTTACTGAATTCAATGAGCCTATAAAGATATATGAGGATAATCAGGGTTGTATTAGCATAGCTAACAATCCTTCATGTCACAAGAGGTCTAAACATATTGATGTAAAGTATCATTTTTCAAGAGAGCAGGTAGAGAAGAAACTAATTGTCCTTGAGTATATTCCTACAGATAATCAGCTGGCAGACATGCTCACCAAGCCGTTGCCTGGAGTACGTTTTCTAAGGCTAAGAAAGGAAATGGGACTGCAATGAACGTGAACACAACTATCTCTTTGCGTATGGTCTGATTGGGTTTTTCTGGGTTTTTCCCAATCCTAGCAACAAATGTTGGGCCACAAATATACGATCTTCACGATCTTCCCAGAATTAAAATTAAAACTGTTTTTATTAATAATATATAGGAATCAATCAATTCATCTTTTGAGGAGGCGTGTTGAAATATCACTCTGTTCAAAGAAGCAAAAGCTGCTTTGATTGAAATTAAGAATTTGGTAATCTAGATATTTATAATCTAGATAGCACTGAGACTACAGTCACCATCCTTTTAAGTAATAACTATTTGATTTTCAGTCATTCGATTTCTGTCTAGAGTTGAATAAACAACGATTCAATTTTCTCACTAACTAACAAAACAAAAGCTTGTTTCATTTATTTATTTTAGGAGCTGAATACTTCTTTTGAACTGTTATTCTTAATAACTTTTGATTTATCTGTATTTATTATGAGGTTCCAGATGCTGCAGTAGTTGTTTGTTGCATTTATCATATTTTGAAGCATGCTTGGAAAGCTCCCGAGTATGACCATGTCATCGGCGTACATAAGAATTTTATATGTGCGGTCTCCAAACTCTACTCCTCCGGGCAATTGATCAGCAATATCGTCTATAAAAAGGGCAAATAGAAGCGGACTCAGTAAACAGCCTTGCTTGACTCCCAGATTAATATCGAACCACTCTGATAAAGTATTTCCATCCCATACTGCCGTTCTATTATCCATGTATAATGCTTGCAAAATATTTATTATTTTTGTGGATACTCCTGCATACTCCTTCTTTTGCTTTAGGTGCTCTCTAGCAATTGTTGTTAGTGTGAAAATGCTGTCGACTGTGGAGTAGCCCTTCCGGAAGCCACACTGATTTTCACTTAGTAGACAGTTCGATTCCACAAACGCTGTTAACCTTTGAAGTATAAGGGCCGTAAAAACTTTTAGATTTGAATTTAAAAAAGATATGCCTCTGTAGTTGCCTGCATCTCTTGGGTTTCCTTTCTTTAATAGTGGGTAAATTATACTTTTTTGAAAACTCGATGGAACAAGACCCTCTCTGTAAATATGGTTGAAAATTTCCAAAAGCTTCAATTTAAACAGAGGTGTAGCATGCTTAATGAACTCTACTGGGACTCTATCCACCCCAGGAGCTTTTCCTGATTTGCTTCGAGCTAATACGCTTTTCAGCTCATCCAAAGTAAAGTCTCTATCCAGCTCCTCAACCGATGTAAATGGAAGAGCAAAACTAAGCATGTCTTTAGGTACTGCAAAAAGCATGTTACTGAAATAGGAGGCCAGCTCACTCGCAGGTACTTGGATACGTTTTCGGCCACTCGTTCCATGTAGTCGTCTAATTAAACACCAGAACGTCTTGGTATCAGAAATTGATGAGATGGACGTCTCCAGGTTTTCGTAGTATAGCTTTTGTTTGTTAACACAGAGCGCTTTGTATGTAGAACGTTGTCGCTGATACGATGCTTTACTTTCCCTAGTTTCATGATGCCTAAGATGTCTTAATAATTGCATTGTCCTTATCCTCGCCGCGTCACATTCCATATCGTACCACGGTTGCTTAAAAATCGTGCCTGATGATTTTTGCATAAATGCCGCTGCTTCGATAATGGACTTTGTTAGATGATCTATGTCCAGCAGATTGTTATCGATTGCGTGACGAGTAAGTTGCCTGTCGAGATTGGTTGCGAATCTGTCATTTAATCTACTTGTCCATCGTAACTTAGGAAGCAGTTTGGGGATTGTTGGCTGCATTGTCGTTTCCATACAAACACTCACCGCAATCGGCAAGTGATCTGAGAATATTTCTGGGATAACCTCCATGTCGACTACAGCATCATGCCATTTTCCTTCAATCAGACAATAATCAATTGTAGAGCTTGCTTGTCCACGTAGAAATGTTAAGTCACCAGAAATGTCACTA
This sequence comes from Drosophila limbata, assembly GCA_963924055.1. NCBI lineage: Eukaryota > Metazoa > Arthropoda > Insecta > Diptera > Drosophilidae > Drosophila > Drosophila limbata. The sequence goes on from CAWUOW010000382.1 coordinate 40,579, forward strand.
GTAGTCCTTCCATTGAGTACCGTGAGTTTGAAAGATTCACACATCTCGATAAGTTTCCGACCATTACCGTCTTGTATCTGATCCTTTGCAGCCCTGCAGAGCGTTGCATACCGGCTATTAGAATTTTCATCTTCAACGAAAACCTGCTGCAGGCCTATTCGAGCGTTTAAGACCCCAATTACCATCAAATTTTCAGGTTGATTTTGCAGTAGATAGTCGTAGAGCACGCTGAAGTTATTTGTCCAGTTATTGCAATTTAAATATATTGGGATGATTGAAAATATGTTTTCGATAGTGTGTAATTTAATAATATCTATACTCATAGTAGATGTTACGCTATAAGATATCGAGCTACTCAGCGTCTGCTTAAAACCATACAGTAAGCCTCCACTGGCTCTGCCTCTATTCGATACCCTAGTAGCCGGCCTCCAATGCAGACTGTGATGTGGAAAGTAAGATTCATAATGCTCTGTATTTTGCTCGATAAAAGTCTCAAATAGAAAGAAAATATCATATTTACTTAAAAGACTAAAAAAATTCTTATATAATATTTTGCTTTTCAGTCCAGCTATGTTGTATGCGATTATCTTAATATTTAACGATTTGATGTTGTTAGAGCAGATAGTTTGGTTATTTGTTTTCTCCACGCATACGTTTTCATTCCTCTGATTTAGTTTTTTGGCGGGATATTTGCGATGATTTCACTACAATTCAGATTGATGTTAAGTTCGGGGCCATAAGTTTTTCTTAAAAAATCAGATGCACACTGTCCATCACACATAAGATTATTGGAGCCATTAAAATAGTACCATTTTCCCTCCACATGCATTCTAGCATTCCTGACCATGACTTTTCTTGTGGCATTTATGTGTATTAACTCTTTTTTAAGCTGTAATAGAGCTTTTTTACGATCCGCCCTTTCCTTGCTCAGATCTTGTTCAATGTAAATAGATGTGCCGACGAGATTTCGTGTATTTTTGAGAATTTTTTGTACTTTATGCACACTACCAAACTGTACTCGGAGTACCATTTTCCCATTATTCTCATACATTTTGTGAATCCTTTCAGCGACTACAATTTCTTGTATTTTCAACAAGTTTTTACAAATGTGATTAAATTCATCATGCGGCGACTTTCTAGCATCAAGGCCTCGCATAATGATGTTTTTTTGTTTTGAGTCATCTTCTAACCGAATGAGACGCCTGTTTTCCTCAACTCTTCCTTTCTTTATCTCCTCCAGTTCCTCTTTTAATGCCATATTTTCATTAGATAGTTGTGTTATTTTTTTATTCATCTGAGCCATTGATCCAGTTAAAGCTTCAAAATCACGCTTAGTAGGCAAGATCTGCAAACGCTCATCCATAACCGATCCCATTAGATGCATTAGATCCTTAACGGACAATTGTCCTACTTGCGCGTCTCCCTGTACAATGTCGCCATCCTCTTCTGACATTTTCCTCTTTGCTGATTGAACACTGCTTCCGGATGAAGTTGCAGGGGGCGTTCTGTGCATTTTATTGATTTATAATCTTGATTTAAATTTCGCGCCAAAGCTCGGCCTAAAAGTATGCTGTGAAATTTTTGTGCTTGATACTACGTTGTCTAACACCGGTTTCGCACAAGGCAACTCTGCGATGAATCAGCTGCTATTATTGCTGTGTCAGTCTTCTCAAAAATCGAGTGATAACTACAAACTTTGTGTTTACTTGCGCTTTCTCTGTCCTTTCTGCTTCCACTCACCAAATGAGTGGTTTTATCAGCCAATTCCTGGCGAAGAAAGTGCAGGATTATTTCCGATCAACGCCGATGTCTCCACCCGCATCCACGTTCAAAGTGAGTAGGATATCCAATGCGTTCAACCAAGGTAAATTTGTACTACTTTTAGTTGCCGAAAGACTCAGAAAACACCGCCTTCAATGGAGCCACACAAAAACACGTCCACCTCTCAGCAATTCTCACTCAACATACTATATATATTTTCTTAAAGTTAAATTAATATTTTTTTTGAATATTTAAATATTTTGCTAAATGATGTATAAAAATTAATTATTGATGAAAAATTATGTAATGAGCCCACTAGCATAGGTCAACGTATGTATGAGGGCTACGATCTTTTCATTATTATTTTTCCGTATTTTTATAGAGGTTAGCCACATCTTGAGCTCAACGACGGCAGTTTTTGGTGAGTCCTAAGACTTGGTAAATTTTGATTTAATTCTTTTTATTTGTTTATTGTCATATACATCAATAAAGTGGCTACAAATTTTTTTATACTTATATGTATACATATTATTGGCTCTGAAAATTAAAATTTTTTTTGAATTTATAGAGTTCGGGCTTGCCCTATTTCCGATTATGAATATTTTCATAATTCAATAGTTGTTCAACAATAATGGATGGAAATTTAATTATTTTATATGTTTATTACTTAAAAATTAAATTACTTATTCATTTTTAAAAATTTATATCATCATACATACAGGGATAATTAGAATTTTGAAATATAATGAAGTAGAATGAAGATGAATACACATTATATTAATTTAATAAATATTGTTTATTATTTGCATTGAAATAATGGAACTTTAATTTTTCTTCGATAACCGTCGCCGATCTACAGCCAATGCCAACCCAAATGTAAAAAGTAGCATGAGTTACTCTAGGGGCAATTCCAGAAAATTCTAGCTAGATATTGGCAAGGTAGGGAGGGTATAGAATAGGGTATACACAACATCTAAATACCCTACAACCTAGCAATAAACCACAAATGTCTGTATGTTAATTTCTTGTCCGATTCATATTCCCATTTCCATTTCCGCTTCCGTTATTATGTTGTTTTTTTTTTTTTGCTTCCTAGTGCACTTATATTTTGTTGTAGTTTGTGTGTACGACACCATAGGAGGAGAAAGAACCCCGCTCCATCCGTCGAGCTGAGTCTAGGCTAAGCAAGAAGTGCACGAACTCGACTCCTATGTGGCAATAGCGAGTTAACCCGACCTAGTCAGATCTCCTTTAAAAATCTTCAGGGTATCCACCACACGCACAGATGTCGGGAGCTCAACTTTAGCCTTTCCCACTTGTTTTTAATAAGTAACTGGCATAAAAGGGGATATTGTATTCGTTGCAATGTATGTAACAGGGAGAAGGAAGCATCTCTGACCCTATAAAGTATATATATTCTTGATCAGCATCAACAGCCGAGTCGATATAGCCATGTCCGTCTGTCCGTCCGTCTGTCTTCCCGTCCGTCAGTCCGTCCGTCAGTCCGTCCGTCTGTGTGAGCGCCTAGATCTCAGAGACTATAAGAGCTAGAGCAACTAAATTTGGCACACAGATTTCTATAAACCCCACGCATTTCAAGTTTGTTTCAAAAATTTGCCACGCCCCTTTCCGCCTCCGTAAATTGCGAAAATCCACCACACGCACAGTTTTCAAGATATTAGGTTCTTTTAAATGGTGAACGTCACCTACTGTTATTAACTATCATCCTACTAAATCCCAACAAGATCGGACAAATAGAAAGGTGGTACTGGCTGATTAAAGCTTTTAAGCAATTAAAGTGCCTAAAGGCATGCAATAAAAAAATTTTAATTTGTTTATGTAAGTAAGAGGTATCCTATAGTCGGGAGCTCGACAATAGCCTTTCCCACTTGTTGTCTATTAATTTAATCTACCCATTTAGTTTCGTTTTTCCTCTTTATAAATAGAATTATAATTCAGAAGTAAGTTGAATATGAGCTCAGAACTTCGTCTTTAGGAAATGCGATTGCTATTCGTTATTAAGGATTGGTCGACCAAAGCGAGTCAGTTCTCTTTGTTCACATACGCTTACGTTTTGTAAAGTCTATTCCAATTTTGCGCAGAAATTGAGATTCTTTTTGGGAATTGCAGAGTGCTGGAGTATCTTTAGCATTCTGACCAAAAGAAACTTCAGTTCAGTGCAAAAGCGACAATAGAATTTATTTAATAATAGTATATGAGACAATTTTCAGTAAACATTTTGGTTTATGTTTTGGTATTTGGTATTGGCTTTAATATTGGTTTGTGGTGAAGCGACGGATACTTCTTATGCTGTTTATTTTTCTTTAACGAGCACGTTAAAATTATTAATATTATTTGAATATGGCTGTTCAACATAGCACAGAAAATTTAATCGCAGCTATTCAGGACAGTGATCAATTCTGTGACATTTGTCACGAGGTTCTCAGTAGAAACGACCTTGTAAGCACACCTTTAATAATCGGTGCATTGTAGGACACTTACAATCCTCACGGTTTTTTCCCGTTTGTCAACTTGATTGTTCTGTCAACCAGTTGATTTATACAAACAATTCTTTGGCAGCAGAGATTCAGGACGCTACAGCAAATTCTGAAACTCTATCTCAAATAGTAGATCAAGCTACTGATTCTAATTCGCAACAAACAACTTCTTAATTCAGAGGTCGAGGTGCAACTCCACGACGAGGCATGCAGACCAGATCAATGAATCGTAATCAGAGAGTTCCTCCAGCAGACAATTCACAACGTCCAAATCCAAGAAACATGGATCGTGAATTTGAGTTCTATTGTATCTGAGACCATAGAGAAATCTATCAGTGCTCAGTTGGCAGTTTTGCAATTAGGACGAAGTAAAAAGGGCTCACAACATCCTAGCTCACGAACGAGTCCCAGATCCGTAAGTGATCTACCTCCAAAAATAGAGAAGATAACCCCAATATGCATATTTTGAGCGCTGCACAAACACAGAACTTGAATGTAGTTGTCGCTAAATTTCCATCTTACTCGAAGGAAGGATTAGGACGAACCCATCTGTCAACTCATAGCATAGACGTAGGAAATGCTATTCCAGTCAAGCAACGACATTGGCCTGTATCACCTGCAATAGAAAAACAAAAGTTCGAAGAGGTGGACAGAATGCTAGCAATGGACATAATTGAAGAGTCAAACAGTCCGTGGAGTAGTAATTGTGTTTTAGTTCGAAAAGGTTAAAAATTGCGTTTGTGTCTCTATTCGCAAGTTGTCAAAAAATTTACTCGCAAGGCTGCATATCCTATTCCAATTATCGATGGTATTTTGAGTAGATTGCCTCCAGCTCGATTTATAACCGGACATGACATGAAACATGCTTTTTAGCAGATTCCACTCGAGAGTAATTCGGAGCAGTATACGGCGTTCACTATTCCTATCAGACCGTTGTATCAATATAAGGTAATGCCTTTTGGCCTTTGCAACGCGCCTCAGACTCTTTGTCGACTAATATATAATGTGATACCCGTTCATCTGCGCACTAGAGTTTTTGTCTATTTAGACGATCTTCTTGTTTTGTCAGACGATATTGATTCGCACATGATTTTTTTGCAAGAAATCACTCTATATTTTCGCAAAATCGAACTTGACAATTAATATAGCCAAATCAAAATTCTGCATGCGAGAAATCAAGTATTTAGGATTTATTATAGGAGACGGTCAATTAAAAACCGATCCAGGAAAAATAGACGCCATTAACAACTTTCCAGTCCCTTCTACAGTCAAACAGTTGAGACGATTTTTAGGTCTTGCAGGTTTGTAACGAAGATTCGTTGCAAATTATGCTTCGCTCACTATAGCGCTTACTGTCCTGCTCAAGAAGAACAAAGCGCTCATTTGGAATGAATCAGCAGATAAGGCTTTTCAGGAACTTAAATCTAGGTTAACTACAGCACCTATTTTGAGTTCTCCCGATTTTTCGAAACCCTTTATTCTATTGTGCGATGCTAGTTTACACGGTCTTGGATGCGTTTTAGCACAAACAAATGAAGAAGGAGAAGAGCTACCGATTGCCTACATGTCTGTTAAGCTGACAAAAGCCTAACAGAATTACACGGTAACCGAGCTCGAATGTTTAGCAGTAATAAAAGGCATAGCCAAATTTCGTGCTTATATTGAAGGACAAGAGTTCACTGTGGTGACTGATTATGCCTTTTTAAAATGGCTGATGTATCAGAAAAACCTCTCAGGACGATTAGCTCGTTGGGCTATCAAACTACAAGGTTTTTCTTTTCAAATTCTCCATCGGCTCAAGAAAACAATTCATGGAATCTTTGGATTCCATCTGCAATTGTCAAAGATGTTTTATTTCAAGCACATGACGCTCCAAATGCAGCTCACTGTGGAACTGCTAAATTAACGGAGAAGTTGAAGCATTATTTATTTTGGCCAAAAATGGTATCACAAATTAGAAAATATGTATCTGATTGTTCGACATGCAAGACAACAAAAAGCCCAAATATTGTATTACGACCAACCATGGGTAAACCAATGGTGTCTAAAAGACCTTTTCAGAAATTATATATGGATTTGCTAGGACCATATCCGAAATAGAAGAGCGGTAATATGGGCATTCTGATAATCGTAGATCATAATACGAAGTTTCACTTTTTGCATCCCTTAAAGAAATGTATTTCGAATCGGATATGTGATTATCTAGAGAATTATTTATTTTATACATTCGGAGTTCCAGAAGTCATATTAACATATAATTAACTGTTCAACAATTACATATCAATTAAAAAATATATTTTATTTTTAATTTTTTATTCGTGTACTTTATTTGTGAAAGTCATCCTAAAACTAATTTCAAGATTTGTGATCTCGGCACAGCAAACCATCAAAGCTCTGCTGGCTGTCTGTTTACATTTATTTACTTATGGGAATTTGTTTACTTATTGGATTCTGTTAGCTTACATTTGGGTTTTAAAAGTTTACATTTGAGTTCTAAATAACTTTGGGTGTGTCTTTGATCTTATAAAAAAAACCTCTTTACGAGGTAAAAGTCTAGTGACGAAAACATTTTAATGCACCAAAATTTGTGATATCCAATTTTGTGACGAATAATATTAAGTTTTACTTAAAAATTACTACAAAAAAATTTTTTTGTCACTCGGCACTGCGCAAAAAATATATATTTATTAGGTATGAAAAATTTAGCGCAATGTGTCCAGTGACAAAATTTTTTTTTTAATAATTCATGTGTAAAATGTAATATTTTTCGTCACAAAATTGGATATCAGAAATTTTGGGGCATGAAAATGTTTTCGTCACTAGACTTTTACCTCGTAAAGAGGTTTTTTTATAAGATATGTATACACTTATGGCATATACATTGAGTATATACATAACGCAAGACAAAGGAATGGTATGCGGCCGAATATGCAGACGTTGCATATTCTGCGCCGCGGTCAGGCCACTCATAAGTGGACGATCATATTTCGAATGTACTTTGGCTTGTGTTATGCTTAGCAACAAAGTGTCGCTAAATGAATTATTGTTTATTTGGTTTGATATACCCTTACATTAGTTGGGTATGTTGAATATTAGTGTTGATCACGCTACAGTATGCTCAGGTAGCATGATCACAAGTTCAAGGCAATAATTCATACTATATTTTCTAAAATACTAAAATACAAGCAATCCAATAAGTTTATGTATTTTAAATTCGCAAAAATCGAAAATCATTCATCAAAATAAAAATGTATCTCAGTGACCTCAATGAGCTATGACACAATATTCTGAAATTGTATGTGTTTAGGTGCATATAAATTACACATATCTAAATTATAAACAAAAACAGAACAGCTATGTAACACAATTTATAAAACTATGTCAACGCTTCACACACAAAATATTGCTGACAGCATAACTGACCACACAGAATATCGCTGACTGCACAACACACAATCTGTGCCGTAACAGCAGCAGTAAGCCAATTGACACCACACACCTATTAACTAAGCTATTTTTACCTATAAATATTGTGATTTTTGGATTAATAAAATCAGTGTGTTTTAGTACAAACTACAAGAACCATTCACTCATTTCTACGATCGCACCCAGCTTTGCACATCAAGGAATTCCCTCTCCGAAGCCCACCTGGTTACAAGTGCCAGTTGCGACGCACTTTTAGTAGTCAGTTTATGTGCTGACTGCTTTCTAAACTTTACACAAACATTTTGGTGACCCCGACACTGGAAATCCGCGTTGTCCACTAGGCGACACAAGGATAACCTCCAGAACATAATCCTTGCTTGAATTGTCAACAAGGCGACATTCAGAGGATACCTGCAACCTGCAAATCTGAAGTTGTTAACAAGGCAACAGATCAGGAGCATAAAGATTCACCAAAATAATTGGTGAACCGATCTATTGGCATACATATCTGTATTCTGCTGCTTCTCCACAAAGGCAGTACACCTTGAACTAGTCAGTGAACTGACTACAAACGCCTTTTTGGGAGCTTTGAGACGCTTCTTAAGCCACCGCGGCAAATGTCAAACGATCAGAGCTCCCGAAATTTGCTATATTTTTTTCATGGCTCCCAAAAAAAGTGTTCGCTCCCAGACCCCTTTGGGAAGTGCTCAGATCAATATCAAATATTTTGCTCTCAAGCAAAAGAGCAAAAATAAGGAGCAAAGCAAGTTATATCGTATTTTTTTTTGATCTCGTGCTTAGCTAAACGAATCTCATAACAGTAGGCTCTTGCTATTTAAATTTATACGTGCGTGTCTGAAAAGCAGCTGAGCTTCACTCGCATTTTGGAATTCATATCGCTAAGTTCTCCAAAAAACTATAAATATGAACAACCGCGAGAATAACAAAAAAGTTCATATTTTCTTTAGTGCAAATAACAAATCTGTCTGTAATGTGTGTGGCCAACAAATCGCTGGAAAGCACGTTACAAATTTAAGGCGTCATTTGGCTTCACGGCATTTAGAAGTCTTGGAGGACATTTACAATAATGATCCGAGCATGGACAAAGCCATTTTAGGAGTCAACCTGCAAATGATTTATTATTTATATATTTCTTTAGATTTTACATATAAGATTTTTTTTCGAGACCAAATGTCAAAGTGCTCTTTCGCAATGTGCTCTCGCTCAGAGCGTCCCCCTTACAAGTTTCTAAGCAAGTGTTTTTTTTTCGAAGGGCTTGATCGCCTACTTTGAGATCAATATAGGCACAAATCAGCACATTCAAAAAAACAAATAGACCCGAGCACTCGATTTTGCTCTTGCTCTATGAATTTTTGTGCTCATTTCACTGAACAGACTGCTTAGAAAAATTTGGGTGAGCAATTTTCGGGAGCTCTGCAAACGATTCATTGTGACAATGCCACCAACTTTATTGGAGCAAACAACTAGCTGAAGGAACTGGAAGGAACAACAAGAAGCAAGTGGCGTTCAAATTCATTCCGCCACGAGCACCATCGTTTGGAGGGCTATGGGAAGCTGCAGTCAAGTCTGCAAAGCGGCTAAGGGTTACGACTACCAACACTGCATCCCTAACATTTGAAGAATTAAACACGGTGATCATCGAAATTGAAGCGATCTTGAATTCACGCCCAGTGGTCCGAGTGGTTGAGCATCATTCAAGCAAATGATGAAATCATTAGAAAATCTGGCGGCCTACCGGAAAACCATGAGTACTTCACCATTTTTAATGACATAAGGTCCACGGTCCTGAAGTTCCAAGAAGCCATCAATAAAGATGCGGAAAGCCTAAGCAAAAAGACTGCAAAAGTCGAGGACGGACAGCGTCAGCAACCAAGCGTGGAACCAAAAGTCATCGCGTTATGCAGACCGCAAAAGGCAATGATTGCATCACTATATCGCACATTGCAACAGCCTATGGAGCATACCGCAATGGATCTAACAAGGAATCTATGGTCCCAAATTCAGGAGGTCCACTTTCAACTTTATGAAGAAGTTGAAGTCCCGGAAGACAATGGATATGATACAAAGAAGTATCTACAAGCAGAACGGGATGTGCAAAGGGCGCTAGCGGCGAAAGGCCCTAAAGAGTGCACCATTGACAGAAATTTACCTCGAATAACTATTCCCAAATTCGATGGTGATATATTGAAATGGACACAATTCTTCGATATGTTTGTGTCCATGGTTCACGAAACCAATATGCCCATTATTCGGAAAATGTGGTATCTAAAAACCAGCGTGGTCGGCGAAGCAGAAAGAATGATACGCCAAATCGACCTAAAAGAAGACAACTATCTTCACGCATGGAACATCTTGGTGGACTCCTATGACAATCCAAGAGACATTGCAACAACGGTATTAAACCGATTTTTGACTCAACAGGCGATCAACGACAATGTTAAATCGCTCAATGAACTATACATAGTCACTATGGAGTCTCTTGCATCTCTCAAGGGGCTCGGCTTAGACATTTCGACGTGGGACCCGATACTGATAGAGGTTCTACGAAACAAGCTGGACAGCACAAATAGGACGCTGTACGAGCAATCAATAAGCGACTCGAAGCAAATTCAGAAACTTGACACCATGCTTCAGTTTCTTGAACAAAGAGTCCGTGTTTTAGCCACCGGGAGCAAAACACAGAACCAAGCCAAACGGGATTCGAAGGGAGCAACCTGTGCCTCTTCATCAACTTCAAGGAAGGATTGTCCATACTGCAAGAAACCAAATCATACGATGTTTCGTTGTGACGACTTCCGCTCAAAATCAGTCGCTGAGAGATTGAATTGGGTTCAACGCCAAAGGCTATGCGTCAACTGCTTCAAAGCAGATCATATGGCGAAGGCGTGCCAAAGCAAATATAAATGCTTCAAGTGCGACAAAAAGCACAACACGCTGCTGCATCTGGAGACGACTTCAGTGGAACCACATAATCCGGTTGTGGCATCGGCAAGCAGCAAAACTATAAATCTACTTGCAACAGCAAAGGTTTTAGTCCAAGAAAATAATTGACAATAAGCCACGTTTAAGGAACTGCTAGATTCTGGATCACAAATTAACGTGATATCAGAGCGTCTTGCATCATCAATGTCCCTAAAACGCCATGATACCGCACTACGAATTGAAGGTATCGGTGGACAACCGAGAACCAGTAGGGCTCGGGTAAATGTGTTAGTGAAGTCACTACACAGTAATTTTACAGTGCGGATCGAAGCATTCATTCTACCGCACATTATCACGGATCAGCCATCCCAAAACATTAATGAAGAAAACTGGAATATTCCGAAAAATCGTCCGTTGGCGGATCCCCTCTGGTCCAATCATGCAACAAACCAGGTTGGGGTGGGTTGTGGCTGGAAAAATAAAAGAAGCAAACATGTCACCAGCCAAATGTGCCATAATGCCATATTGGAACGATTCTGGAGCTTAGACAGTATCAATCCTGAGAACCAGTTCCACCAGATGATTGTTTGGAGAAACAATCCCAATGAGGAGTTAAGGTACTACAGACTAAAAACAGTTACCTATGGCACGGCGTCGGCTCCATTCCTAGCAACCAAGTGTCTAAATCACTTGGGCACAACACACATGGACAAATCACCAGTAGGAGCCGCTGCACTAGTAAATGACTTCTATGTTGACGACTGCCTCACAGGAGCAGATTCAGCCCAAGAAGCAATCCAAATTCGGGAGGAGTTACTGAAGATCCTGCGCCCTAATGGATTCAATTTACGAAAATGGTGCTCGAACAACGAGCAACTGTTACAAGGAATACCCAAAGACGACGTAGCAAGCGAAGTAAAGTTTGAGGACACATTGGACGGCTACAGGATCAAAACATTGGGCCTTATTTGGATGCCCAAAAAGGACCATCTATGTGGCCGGGCTCAGAGCAGCACAGCTACGAAAATTACTAAGCTTGTCGTTTGCTCTGAGCTGGCACAAATCTTCGATCCCCTAGGCTTATTCGCCCCAGTCGTTGTGAAGGCCAAGATTTTCATGCAACGACTCTGGGAAGACAAACTGGAATGGGATGACGAGTTACCTACAGCTCTTCAGAACGAATGGAAGGACTATCGAGATGATTTACAAAGCCTGAATTCGATGCAAATTCCCCGACATATATACGATGGAAAGGTTCCAGTCACAAAGGTAGTGCATACATTTGTGGATGCATCGGAACGAGCATACGGCGCCGCAATATACATACGCGCAACGTACAAAAATAAACAAATTTCTGTGCGTCTGCTATGTTCGAAGTCTCGAGTAGCCCCAACGGCAAAGCAGTCACTCCCTCGTCTAGAGCTTTGTGCTGCATTATTGGGTGCTGAACTCGCGGACAGGATTCGACGAGACCTTAACCTAGACTCCAGCACAGTACCAGGATATTTTTGGTCGGATTCTACTGTTGTCCTTTCATGGATCAATGCATTTGAAGAATAAAACACGGTGATCATCGAAATTGAAGCGATCTTGAATTCACGCCCAATTACACCGATGTCAAATGATCCTACGGACACCACTGCTCTTACTCCAGCACACTTTCTAATTGGGGAAACGCTCACTCCTCCCCCCGATGTCAACGCCGACCGCAATGAGAAATCCTTACTGAAACGTTGGGAACAAGTTTCCAGACTTAAGCAAGGATTCTGGAAGCAATGGTCAGAAGAATATTTGCAAGAGCTGCAAGCCAGACACAAATGGAAAACCGTTAATACCAACATCAAGGAAGGTATGCTTGTCCTAATCAAAGAAGACAACATACCTGTGATGAGCTGGCCAATGGGACGCATTGTAAAAACATATCCAGGACAAGATAACCACGTCCGAGTGGTTGACGTAAAGACTGCCTCAGGCATCTTTAAGCGCCCCATAACCAGGCTTGCGCCAATCTTTCCAGAAGAGATGGCCAAGAAACGACCCATCAATGACGCGGGGGACACAGATGCATCACTCGTCCAACGAAAGCGATTAATGTCGCCAACCATATCCTCGTCCTTGCAGATCCTGCTTCTGGTGCTACCTTTGGTGCTGACACAGTCAGTATCAGTAACAAAATTCGACACAAAGCCAGGGATCTATTATGAAAAAATTGGACAAGCAAAAAGAGCAATATCCGACTGGACCATTGTCGTATACTATGAACTGGATCCATACTGGCGAGATATGAAGACATTTAACCAAAGAATAGACGAATTCCAATACCTATGCCCAGAGGTGAACAACAAACAAACATGTGATTTCAAATCACAGCACTATCGACACTTGTATTATGATCTGCAAATGGCAAACGTATTTATACAGCACACTCGAACACGTCGATCCCCATTTGATGCAGTAGGCAATATTGCGAATAGTCTATTTGGAGTGTTAGACTCAAACTACGCTAATGAAATGACCAAGGTCATCAAGAAGGTACAAACCATCGAGGAAGTCGCACTGAGCCTGCTGAGAAATCAAACATCAGTACTGGACTCAACCATTAACGTTGTCAAAAAGACAAGGGCTACATCGGACAAGCGTCTTCGACTACTTGAGCAACAAGTTGCTGCCATTGCCATTGCAGAGGAAAGTACGCTGGAGCACGGCTCACGGAGACGTACCTGGCATTGACAACTCAACTAACACTGCTAGCATCCACGCTTCAGCGCATGCAATTGGAAATAGTGGACGTACTAACTGGAATTTTTTTGATTTAACTTAAAACGGTGGATTTAGGTGGATACAAAACCATATATATTTATTTAGAGAAATGATATCTGAAGCGTTTTTAAGTTAGTGTACTGCTCGACAATGCTCGACATGAAAGTTATCGTCTGCCAAAGTTCAAAAATGGGCAAAGTCCCGACATATATACGATGGAAAGGTTCCAGTCACAAAGGAAGTGCATACATTTGCGGATGCATCGGAACGAGCATACGGCGCAGCAATATACGTACGCGCAACGTACAAAAATAAACAAATTTCTGTGCGTCTGCTATGTTCGAAGTCTCGAGTAGCCCCAACGGCAAAGCAGTCACTCCCTCGTCTAGAGCTTTGTGCTGCATTATTGGGTGCTGAACTCGCGGACAGGATTCGACGAGACCTTAACCTAGACTCCAGCACAGTACCAGGATATTTTTGGTCGGATTCTACTGTTGTCCTTTCATGGATCAATGCATTTGAAGAATAAAACACGGTGATCATCGAAATTGAAGCGATCTTGAATTCACGCCCAATTACACCGATGTCAAATGATCCTACGGACACCACTGCTCTTACTCCAGCACACTTTCTAATTGGGGAAACGCTCACTCCTCCCCCCGATGTCAACGCCGACCGCAATGAGAAATCCTTACTGAAACGTTGGGAACAAGTTTCCAGACTTAAGCAAGGATTCTGGAAGCAATGGTCAGAAGAATATTTGCAAGAGCTGCAAGCCAGACACAAATGGAAAACCGTTAATACCAACATCAAGGAAGGTATGCTTGTCCTAATCAAAGAAGACAACATACCTGTGATGAGCTGGCCAATGGGACGCATTGTAAAAACATATCCAGGACAAGATAACCACGTCCGAGTGGTTGACGTAAAGACTGCGTCAGGCATCTTTAAGCGCCCCATAACCAGGCTTGCGCCAATCTTTCCAGAAGAGATGGCCAAGAAACGACCCATCAATGACGCGGGGGACACAGATGCATCACTCGTCCAACGAAAGCGATTAATGTCGCCAACCATATCCTCGTCCTTGCTGATCCTGCTTCTGGTGCTACCTTTGGTGCTGACACAGTCAGTATCAGTAACAAAATTCGACACAAAGCCAGGGATCTATTATGAAAAAATTGGACAAGCAAAAAGAGCAATATCCGACTGGACCATTGTCGTATACTATGAACTGGATCCATACTGGCGAGATATGAAGACATTTAACCAAAGAATAGACGAATTTCAATACCTATGCCCAGAGGTGAACAACAAACAAACATGTGATTTCAAATCACAGCACTATCGACACTTGTATTATGATCTGCAAATGGCAAACGTATTTATACAGCACACTCGAACAAGTCGATCCCCATTTGATGCAGTAGGCAATATTGCGAATAGTCTATTTGGAGTGTTAGACTCAAACTACGCTAATGAAATGACCAAGGTCATCAAGAAGGTACAAACCATCGAGGAAGTCGCACTGAGCCTGCTGAGAAATCAAACATCAGTACTGGACTCAACCATTAACGTTGTCAAAAAGACAAGGGCTACATCGGACAAGCGTCTTCGACTACTTGAGCAACAAGTTGCTGCCATTGCCATTGCAGAGGAAAGTACGCTGGAGCACGGCTCACGGAGACGTACCTGGCATTGACAACTCAACTAACACTGCTAGCATCCACGCTTCAGCGCATGCAATTGGAAATAGTGGACGTACTAACTGGAATTTTTTTGATTTAACTTAAAACGGTGGATTTAGGTGGATACAAAACCATATATATTTATTTAGAGAAATGATATCTGAAGCGTTTTTAAGTTAGTGTACTGCTCGACAATGCTCGACATGAAAGTTATCGTCTGCCAAAGTTCAAAAATGGGCAAAGTCCCGACATATATACGATGGAAAAAGTCTAGTGTTTTGCACGGCCGCAGGACGAACAACTTGGCTTAAATATTTTTTTTGAGGTAAGCGTTCGAAAAAAGTAATATAAGCATTCAATAGAGAATTCTTCAAAGATTAAAAATCCAAAATGGATTCTTAGATTAAGTAAAAATTGTGGGTAGTACAACCTTTTAAGGTTGACTCATTTAAATTTAAAAACACTTGATTTTAACTATTTTTGAACTTTGGTAGACGATAACTTTCATGTCGAGCATTGTCGAGCAGTACACTAACTTAAAAACGCTTCAGATATCATTTCTCTAAATAAATATATAGGGTTTTGTATCCACCTAAATCCACCGTTTTAAGTTAAATCAAAAAAACTAATGCAACCTCACAATAAAAACACGCGGCATAATTGCATAGTTCGTCCGATTGTTCCTATGGCAGCTATATGATATAGTGGTCCGATGTGAACCAAATTTGGTCTGGATGTAGAAGAATACCCAAGATTCATAATATGTTAGATTGGTTGAAATCGGACTACCATATCATATACAGCCATAGGAATTAGGTCAATATATGCAATTCTGATGATTCACCCCGAAAAATAAAAAATAATTTTTGAAAAAAAAAAATTTTTATACCCTGTGCCCATTGAAAATGGTCAAAAAGGGTATATTAGATTTGTGTGATGTATGTAACAGGCAGAAGGAAGCATCTCCGACCATATAAAGTATATATATTCTTGATCAGCATCAACAGCCGAGTCGATTGAGCCATGTCCGTCTGTCTGTCCGTCCGTCTGTCCGTCCGTCTGTCCGTCTGTTTGAACGCGTCGATCTCAGAAACTATAATAGCTAGAGACTTCAAATTTGGCATGTAGGTTGCTGGATACCGGACGCAGGTCAAGTTTATTTTTAAATTTGGATCGGACCACTATATCATATAGCTGCCATAGGAACGATCAGTCGAAAATCAAGTCTTAGTATGAACAACTTTTTTGTTGTTTGAGATAACTGAACCAAACTGACAGAATATGCATATGAGATGGTCCCTTATAACCTGACCGAAATTGGTTGAAATCGAATCACTATATCATATAGCTGCCATAGGAACGATCAGTCGAAAATCAAGTCTTAGTATGAACAACTTTTTTGTTGTTTGAGATAACTGAACCAAACTGACAGAATATGCATATGAGATGGTCCCAACCAATATTCTATATTATGGATACTGGCACAGGGTATCCTCCAGTCGAGCAAACTCGACTGTAGCCGCGCCCACTTGTTTATTTTAACTTTTTGAAAATAATTTTTAAATATAAAAACCTTAAAAATAAACCAAAAAAAGTCAAAAGTTTTAAAAAACATTAATTTTTGGGTACCATAAAATTTATTTTTTTCACAAATTTCACAAATTTCAACTTTGAAAGCCCCTAAGTAAGTATCTTTGGGGGCGTGGCAATTTTCTTAAACATTTATTTAATAGCTTGAAGAGTTATCTATTATATGCCATTTAAATTATTCGATTATCTCATTTGATTCAAAAGTTATGATTTTTGCAAAGTAAAATGAGCAATGGCCCCACTGTGCGGCGTTTGAGCACCGAGGGGCGGAATATCGGCAAATGAAATAGACGTGCCGATAGAGGAGCCGGAATTTCCGGAGCTCGAGGTTGATGAGGCTCGAGTGGTGCAACGAGCACAGCGTAGGGCAGGATGCTGGAATTGTGAATCGCCAAATCACGAGTTCCGCGACTGCATGGCCAAGGAGCTCAAGATATTTTGTTATCGCTGCGGCCGAGCCGATACTTATTGTCCCCAGTGCCCTGACTGTGCGGGAAAATATCAGAGGAGCGCGACGAGAGCGGGAGAATCGCGCCCGGGGATGAATCCAGCGAAGAAGTAGGTGTAGAACTAGTTAAAGATAGATATAATGCATGTTTAGGAAATAAGTTTAGAGGCATTCGGCACTTACCTTATGAAGAGCGGATTAGAGCATATCTTGAGGCGCGGAATAGGATTTTTGATGAGCGTCTGTTAGATGGAATGCGACTGGTGACACGCAAGATGAAGAAGGCTCGGGACAGGTTCAAGAGACGACGTCGAGACAAGCGACAAGTAGTCGCGGCAGTGGCCAGAAGCGCTCGGTCCGATCCTCGCGTTTTTGCGGAGTTCAATCTAGGAGGCCGACAGATGCGGGGCTTGCTTGACTCCGACGCGACTGTGAGTCTCTTGGGACGAGCGTGTCGAGAACTTGCGGAAGAGTTGGATCTGCCTGTGAAGCCGTACGTGTCGACCGTGCGCACCGCGTCAGGGGAAAATCGTTCGATCATTGGTCGTCTCGTAGTGCCTGTAGAGTATAAGGGTGAAGTTAGAGATATCGTATTGTACTTGTGTCCGTACTTGGATCAGTCTGCTTACCTCGGGATTGATTTTTGGTGGATCTTTGTGATAGCACCAGATGTAGTGGGCTCTGAAGTGCCAGTTGTTGCAGCCATTGATGGAAAACAGGGTATGGCGGAGCAAATAGCTTATTATGTTGAGGACGACGGGGCGAAGAGTGACCCAGAGGCTAGAGGAGAGCCAGAAAGTTGGGTTAGGGAAGACGCACGCCGAGAAACACAGGATACAATTAATAGCGGGAGCGCAGCCGGTGAAAGATCGTCACTATCCATTGTCGCCAGCGATGCACCAAGTGGTATGGGATGAGGTCGACAAGATGTTGGCAATCGGCGTCATCGAGGAGAGCAACAGTCCGTGGAGTAACCGGACCACTGTGGTGCGAGGGCCGGAGAAAAACCGCTTCTGCCTCGATGCCCGAAAGCTCAATGCCTTGACGATTAAGGACGCCTACCCATTGCCGAGTATTGAAGGTATACTGTCGCGGGTGGATCAGACGTACTTCATATCTTCGTACGAAGAGAGCAAGGCGTGTACGGCTTTCACTGTGCCGGGGCGACCATTATATCAATTCGTCATGATGCCTTTTGGATTGTGCAATGCGGCACAGCACGGCACTGATGGACAAGGTGATCCCATGTGTTTGTCCACCTAGACGATCTGCTGATAATCGCACCGGACTTTGAGACGCATATGACGTATTTGAATAGACTCGTAGAGTGCCTGAATTGGGTTGAAAAAGTCGCAGTTTTGCTTTAAGTCGCTTAAATACCTGGGGTTCATCATAGGCGGGGGTACTCTACGGACAGACCCAGCAAGAGTCACAGCAATAGAGCAGATTTCGGTGCCACGATCAGTCCGCGAAGTTCGTGCGGTCTTAGGTACCACTGGATGGTACAGGCGGTTCATCCGAAACTTCGCGTCGCTAGCCGTGCCACTTACGGAGGCACTGAAGTCCAGAGATGGGAAAAAGTTCGTGCCTTGGGATTCCAGACGAACGAATTTCAATCTGAGAAGTATCAAGAATTAGTTCGGGAGGTAGAGGAGAACAAGGAAAGCTTACCAGATTTGAAGGTCTGGATGGGTCGACATGGAAGTTGTGGGTGCCTGCGTCTCGCACTCATGAGTTGGTGAGGAGAGCGCACGAGGAGCACACAGCGGCACATGGCGGCGTAGCCAAAACACTGAATGCTTTGCGGAGGCAGTACTTCTGGCCGAAGATGACAGTCCAGGTAGCGGAGTTTGTCCGAAAATGCGGCCTCTGTAAACAGACAAAGGCGACAAATTTTAGGATGCAGGTCAGGATAGGCGCTGAGGTGGTCACGGAGAGACCGTTCCAGAAGCTCTATATTGATTTTTTGGGCAAATATCCGAGAGCGAGGTCACGTATGGATCTTCATAGTGGTGGATCATTTCATCACTTTAGGCAAGGCAGACGGGCAGAGGCTGATCCAAGAAAAGATACAGAAACAGCTACATGCCGCGTATGAGCAAGCAACCTGCGTTATAATGAGCGAGCGAGTTACCACTTTGATATTTATAGTGGTGTGTGTGTTGTATAAGTTTGTGTGTTTGAGTTTTATATTTTAAGACGAGATTTAATAAAGAACAACTGCTCCATTTGCTTTTCGAATTCTAAGTGTTTTGGTTTATTCAGTTTTACTTTTAGGAAACCTCGACAGAGGCTTTGCGACTTATATATATATAAGAGTACATAGAATTGGTTGGGGCTTATGTATGTTGCGAAGTAGCGAGTCAGCACTTAGCCGGATGTCGAGTCCCACATCGAAGAGTTGTTTACATTGTAATCCCTGGTATGCTGTGGCAGCACTTTGCTGTTTAGGCTACCCGCCAGTGTATGTTGCAATGCAACGATCGCTGCCGGGTTGAATGGCATGATCATTGGAACGTCGACAACGTCCGCGGGGGTTTAGGTGGGGGTGAAGCAGAAGCGTAGGCGGTAACTCCTCCCCCCCTAACTTGGAACGACGGCCATAATGACGGCATAGCAAAGGAAGGCATGGCAGGAGTGACAACGGTGTCCAGCGGTGTTGGTGTGAAGGTGACTGAGTTCTTCTTGAGGATCCAGATGGAGATTGTGGCCAAGGTTAAGATACCAACGAGGATATAGACGGCTGTGAGATGTGTGGTGGCTTGGTCTGTCAGTCGAGACAGGCTTAGGTCGTTTTCTAAGTTCTTTAGGTGTAGATCTTGTAAGTTAAGTTCTTCGGGTGTGAGTATCGCTGTTAGGTTGTGTACATGTGGTAGGTTGATCGTTATTGAATCGGTGACGGTGGTGGTTGCTTCGACGTATTTGGTGCCATTTGTAGCGATTGAGCAGTTTTCGTAATGGATGACCATGGAACCGCTAAAAATCTTGTCCGACATGCAGTCAGACGTAATGTTTAGGTTCTCGACGTTGAATAAGAGCAGAAGTCCTTTTAGTGGTACAAATATTTGTGGGGAACGACTTCCATTGATGGTGTCGCATGTTGCCTTTTTATTATTGATGAGGTTATTGAGACAGCTTGGATTGTTTGATTCGGCCGGTGATTCGCATACATAGACATTGCCCAATTTGATGCAAGATGAATTTATAATCTTAACTTCTAGCTTATTTTTAATTACAAATTTTGGTAAAATTAGAAATTTAGTTTCATTAAAAGGGAGAGGTATTAATTGATACAAGTTGTATTTTTCTGTCGATAAAATTGGAATTTGAATATTAAAGATGAGAGTGTTGTTTACAGTCATTGATTGTAATGTTAGAGCGTTATATATTTCATGCTCTAGGTTGATATCGATTTCCTGTTTTAACAAGATTTGTTTTATTTTTCTGATTTCTTCTGAGTTCAGTATGTATTTAGGAATAATCTTTAATTTTGTAAATAGCAGGCTTTCTGCGATGTTGTTTAAGTGGTTGTACAGAATATCTATGTTATAATTAATTCTATCAATGTATTTGATAAGTTGTATCTCTTGTTTTTCCGAGTTTAATTCTTTAAATATTTTATTTTGGTAAGTGTTTACAAAGTTGTTAATCATTTCCTGTTCTTTGTTGATATGGTTAGTAATGTTTTTGAATCTAACTAGTGTTTCGATTTGGAATTTTTGATCTGTCCTTATTGTTTTATGGAGGTTAGCCAGATCCTTATCGATTCTGTTTTCATCGTCAGCGTCCATATTACCAGAAACCAACTTAACTATACTACCTAACCCGTTAACTAAGCCTCTTCTTTGCCTAGAACCGTTAGGAAGCAGGGTATTCAATCTTTCTAGTACTTGGAGTATCTTTTCGTGAAGTGTAGCTTTTAGTTCTAAAAATTCAGCTTCTTTGGGTAGGTTATTTATTACCTCAACTATTTTACCTGCGGTGCATTCATAATCATCTAAATGTATAATGTGGTTGATTGTCCTGAATGAAGTTATTACTCTAGCTGGCCCCAAATTTATCTTGAGTAAGGGTTGGTCTTTATCCAAAATGTCGAGTACAAGTCGCTGTCCGTCCCCTAGTGTAAGCCTGTAAGAATGTGAATGTAAGGACGGTTAAAATGTTGTTATTTGTTACTTTTTAAATGCTGTGTTGGGTGTTGTTGTCTAATGTTTGTTTCCTTATTTTCTGTTTGTGAAGTTTTTGTTTCCTTATAGTACGAAGTGTTATTCCGTTATCTCGTAGAACTTTATGCTTGCTGAATCTGGGTGTCATTTTGTTCCGTCTGTTTTCCTTACGAAAAATTGAACTACCTATTGATACGTCGGCGGGTTCTATTCTGGATTCATTTAGTTGTTCTGTCCGTTTCTGAGTTGTGAGTTCCATGTGTGCCTTAACAGTGGGGTAGAGGGTATTTTGGTATTCATTGAGTTTCGTCAGATAGTCGTGTTCGTTATTGAATTTGACAGTCTTGTCGAAGATATGGGTGCGTCCGCTGAAAAGTTCGAATGGCGTTAGGTTTGTGCTCGAATGAATGGCGTTGTTATAAGTTATAATGGTTTCGGAAAGTATTTCGTCATGTTCTTGTGATAACTGTAGTTCCTTTCTTTTATTGAGGACTATTCTATAGATTTCCGTCAATGTTGAGTGCAATCGTTCGACCGTTGAGTTGCTACTAGACTGTTGGAAAGATGTAATATGGAGTTCAATGTTGTATTGGGCCAGGAAATCCGTGAATACGGCTCCCACAAATTCAGCGCCTTGGTCGAGAATTAATTTTTTGGGTAAGCCGAATTGGCTCATAAAAGTTTTGAAAGCTTTTGTGACACTAATCGACGTTCTGTTAGGTAGTGCGTATGCTTGGGCGAATTTGGAAAATTTATCAATTATTGTTAAGTTGTAATTGTTGTTTATAGTGTATATGTCTGTGTGGACAATGTCCAAGGGTCCGTTCGGTATTTCAGGTAAAACGAAAGGTGGTTTTTGTGGTTGTCTGTCGTACTTAAGGGTGAGGCAGACTTCACAATTTCGAATTATTTGCGAGATTCTAGGTTTTAGCTGGGGTATATAAATTTCTCTTTTTAGATGTTGGAATGTTTCATCAATACCCCTGTGATTGTTATTTGTGTGGTAAGCTTTTATGAGGTTGTCGATTTCGTCTGAGTTTGTTGGCTCACGGAGGAAAAACAAACACCTACACATTTTGTACAGGTTAGTACTTGCGAAAAATTTAGAATAGGCTTCTTTGATGATTTCAAATATATCGTCCGTCGTATGGATAGCTAGCGTTTTACTTGGGGTGAGCAAAGTTTTCAATAGATTGGAGACGTTGTCCAGGTTGAAAATAGGTTCTGATATGCATCTACGAATCTTATGGGTAAAAGGGGTGGTTGTAATGTAGGAAGGCGTTGGGTCTATCTTGAATATGGCCTGGATATTAAAATTATTCAGCGGATTTTTGGTTATAGGTATGTTACTAGGATCTGTACAGGTGCCGTCGTTTATGCAGGTGTTGGGTACTAGTATTTGTCTTATTCTTTTGCAATTGAGTCTCAAAAAAAATTTTATAGGAAAGTTTGTCTGTTCGTCTCCTTAAATATGTGTGTATTTCGTGTTTAATTTGTTTAGGCTTATATAAAGGTATAAAATGTGTAATTAATTGTGTGTTGTGTGTTTTTTCTTAAATTCTAAATAATATTGTGTAAAAATGTGTATATATGGGTATATAATTTTAGTGTAAAAAGGTAATAAATGAATTTATAAAGAAAGTGTTTATGTTGTATAAATGATCTTATATATTAAGTTTAAAATGTAAAATATTACGAGAAAAAATTTTTATTTGTGGTCGACAGTTTTTTATTTCTCCCTCTCTTTCTTTTGTAGTGGAATTATTATTTGTTAAGTCTGTAAGACGTAATTAGTGTAAGTGTTTTGCTTTTATGTTATATGTAATGTGAACTTGGTGGCAATGGTAATAAGAAAGGAAAGCTAGCAACTCGTTTTTCATTTACTATTTATTTTTTTTTATTGAGGCCAACGGACTAAATTTTATGTTGTTGTTGTTTTTTTTTTTTATTGTTATGTTTTGAAGTGCAATAAGTAGTCTGAAATACCCAATAAGTGTTTCAAATAACAAGCAATGGGCACTCGTTCTGTTTACTTTGTAGCCGGGGCTTAAATACTTTATAAAATGAAAATTGTAAACAAAACGACGGCCACTACTTTGCATAGGGTCTCGTGTTACATTAATGACGTCCACTTGAATTGTTGTGGTATGCCGGCATAAGTGTTTGTGAATACAATGAAATATACAGCGACGAGAAGCGACTCAAATTACAAGCTCAGCAATTTGTATGGGAGTGACTGATAGCTAATGTTGTACGTATATTTTCTGTTTTGTTTACGTATTATGCACTTGACAATGGTCGGCACTTGATTCTTGCACAGTGACAACAATTTATTCGATTTGTGAGAAAAAAAAATTGTAATTATTTGTTATTATAATTTTTCCTGGCAGCGATCAGCACTTGATGTCTGCACAGTGAGAAAAATTTGTTCGATTTGTGGAAAAAATTTGTAATAATTCATTATTATATTTTTTTTTTTATTTTTCTTGGCAGTGATCAGCACTTGATGTCTGCACAGTGAGAAAAATTTGTTCGATTTGTGGAAGAAATTTTGTAATAATTCATTATTATTATTTTTTTTTTTAATTTTTCTTGGCAGTGATCAGCACTTGATATCTGCACAGTGAGAAAAATTATTCAATTTGTAAAAATATTTTTTTTAAAATTTTCTGGCAGTGATCAGCATTTGATATCTGCACAGTAAGAAAAATTTATTTGATTTGAAAAAAAATTTGTAATTATTTACTTTTTTTTTTTTTGTTCCGGCAGTGATCAGCATTTGATATCTGCACAGTGACAAAAATTATTCAATTTGTGGAAATATGTATATGTATTTATATTTTGTTATTGCAGTGATCAGCGTTTGATGCCTGCAGTAGCGACACAAATTATTCGAATTGTAAAAACATGTATATGTATTTATATTTTGTTATTGCAGTGATCAGCGTTTGATGCCTGCAGTAGCGACACAAATTATTCGAATTGTAAAACATGTATATGTATTTATATTTTGTTATTTATTTTCATAATTTTCCTTTTTTTTTTTTTTAAACATTATTTTTCCTTTTTTTTTTTTGCACAACATATATTTTTTTTTTTTTAAAAAATTTTGAGCTTTCGGCCTTTTGAAATTATTATTTTTTTTCACAACGAGAATTTTCTTCACTTTTCTTTCTTTTTTTTTTTAAACATTGTCACCGCTCACCTGTATTATTACATTGTAATGATTAGCAATATTTTGGTAGACATCGTTTGGGGTTTGTATAGAAGGTATAGATGTTGAAGGGGCGATCCTCGGTCCTTGAAAACGGCTGCGCCAGTTACCACTTTGATATTTATAGTGGTGTGTGTGTTGTATAAGTTTGTGTGTTTGAGTTTTATATTTTAAGACGAGATTTAATAAAGAACAACTGCTCCATTTGCTTTTCGAATTCTAAGTGTTTTGGTTTATTCAGTTTTACTTTTAGGAAACCTCGACAGAGGCTTTGCGACTTATATATATATAAGAGTACATAGAATTGGTTGGGGCTTATGTATGTTGCGAAGTAGCGAGTCAGCACTTAGCCGGATGTCGAGTCCCACATCGAAGAGTTGTTTACATTGTAATCCCTGGTATGCTGTGGCAGCACTTTGCTGTTTAGGCTACCCGCCAGTGTATGTTGCAATGCAACGATCGCTGCCGGGTTGAATGGCATGATCATTGGAACGTCGACAACGTCCGCGGGGGTTTAGGTGGGGGTGAAGCAGAAGCGTAGGCGGTAACTAGCGCGAGAGCTACATCTGACTCCAGGCCGGGAAGTGTTCAGACGTAACTTCAGCTTGAGCAACTTCAGCAAGGCGTATAACTCAAAGTTTGCTCGGAAGTTCCTTAAGGCGAGAGTCGTGAGGTCCGTCGGCTCGAATATGTATGACCTTGAAGACGAGCAAGGGCGTCCGGTCGGGGTGTTTCACTCTAAGGATATCCGGCAGTAACGGGCAGCGCAGCCGATAGTGTAGAGTGGGCGTGGGCCTACGTTGGGCGCGGCAGAATTAGGGCAACGCTCGAGACAAACACCAGTCCCATGCAGACGAATATTTGCGCCACTTTCCTTGTTGGGCCGGGCTGAAATCTTCGTGCCGGTGTTGCATCTGGTTCTGGCGGCCGATAGTTTTTCTAAATAAAACAAAGTTTGACCGTGGTTGGCAAAGTAGAAAACGCACAGCCTATACGATTGCCCGATAGTTCGGCTATTATGCATAGGAGAGAGGGCGTATAAGAGTGCGTGATAGAGAGAGTAGGGCTTTTTTTTAGTATGCGTGGGCGGCTTGCCGAATGCACCGAAACCTGGGTCAATGCTAAGGGCGATCATCCGTCGACTCGGGGGACCCGTTGCGTATGCAAAAAGAGAGGGAAAAATTTGGCATAGCAACAGCGGATTTTGCTGGCAAGCGAGAGTG
This sequence comes from Drosophila limbata, assembly GCA_963924055.1. NCBI lineage: Eukaryota > Metazoa > Arthropoda > Insecta > Diptera > Drosophilidae > Drosophila > Drosophila limbata. The sequence goes on from CAWUOW010000382.1 coordinate 66,293, forward strand.
GTGTCTGAAGCTCGAACGCAGAAGGAAGCGTTGGGAGCTTGGCCGGCGTCGAGATTTTGTTTCGAGTGCGGTATACGCAAATATATATATAATAACGAGTTCCAACTTTAGTTTATTTAAAAAAATATAACTTTATTTAAATAGAAAACTTAAAGCGAGTTGAACATCGGAGTTTGAGAATAATTCAAGACTAACTGTTAAATGTTTTGACGTCGCATAGCAAACCTCGGCTGTGAACTTTTGGGGATTGAGCTTTGCGCTCTAATATAAACAGAGAGATCTTAGGGATCGCTCTTTTGAGATGACAAATATTTGGGTGCTAAGCAACAGCCTGGATTTGTGCCGCGTCGGCAGATTTGACCCTTGGTGGGAATGACAATTCTAGCGGATGTTTATATTAACTGTTTCGATCGTGGGAGCGCTTGAATTGTTATTTTCACCAGCCTGTTATTGTTATTGATATCTTATTACTTGATAGGGGGAATATGTGCGAGAATATTTAGGTGGCTATGTGCATTACATACGTTACTTCCCCATCCATAAAAAATTAGCCTGTCCTCAGGCGGTAATATTGGGATATAGTGTTGGTTCGGATTCGAGTACAATATTTGCTGTTTCATTTGATATTGGATTAATTTGTACATTATTTGATTGTGGGGTTATTTCTGATTGTTTCTTATAGTTAACAATTATTTTGCGTGGTATGCTTTTATACTTATAGCTAAAATATAGTACTAGTATGATTACAATAATTATAAGAGTTGTTAAAGTAATAATTTGAAGTGTATTGTAATGTTTTGTTTGTTGATTTACAATTTCTTTTGCCTGTATATAAGAGAGTGGTTCTAGTTTAGTTACATTATTGTTTACATAAATGGTTTGTGTGTAATCTAACATAGTACTTGTGATCAATATTTCTTCTAATTGAATGGAGCAATTAAATGCTTTTATAATATTATTACTTTCTATTGTTATATCTCTGTTAATACAATTTTGATTTAGAATTGTTTTAGGTAAGTTCCAAGTTAACATTATATTAGGCTCTACATATTTTGTTTCAAAAGATTTATGTGTTTTTGCATATCTACATTCGGTTGTGTCTTGATTTAAAATTCCTGTTATACATTTGTTCATTACTAGATCTTTGGTCTTTTCGGTATATGCTTTATTATTTTGAATGAAATATTTGTCATGTATAATTTCAGTTAAAATGTTTCTGTTTTCGTCTGGGTATGGAACAATTTCAAAAATTGGTGTATTGATGATTTCGCGAGGAATATGGGAAATTATCAAAATTTCGTTTGTAGTTGTTTTCAACCATGTAGAAGTCTTAATATTTAGAATTTTTTCAGAGTTTACGTGTGATAATGGACTGTGTTTTAGTAATTTAGGGTTAAATATACCTTATCTCGTTAACTGCATTCCTAGCTCTACGTCTTCGATATATTCTGTAAATTCTTGTAAATTAAATGTAATTATTGCTAATTTTTTGTCTCCTTCGTTAATAAATGTTAAAGTATTTGTAACTTCTATTCCTCTATTTACTACTTCTATTACTTGATTTAGTTCGTTTGCTTGAACGCTATTTTCTGATAAGTTATTTATTTTGGATTCCAGTTCTGCTTTATCTTCCTGATCTAATGTACCAAATAAGTATTTATAAAATGTTTCCATAAAATTGATAAGGCCTCTTTTGTTGCGTTTTGCTATTCTTATGCCGTTCATTTCTCTTTCCAATTTTTCTGTTAAATATTGAATTTGGGATAATGTTTTAAATTCTTCAGCTTGTTTCATTAAATTATTGAATGTGTTTTCGATTTTTGTGAGATTAACAGTTAAATAGTGGTATTCGTAATTTATTGGTAAGTTAATAGTTCCTGTTTTAAATATAAGGTAACCGTTTTTCGATTGGATTGGGTTTACTTCTAAGCTTTGACCATTAGTTTGTTGGATGAAATACATTAGTAAGAATTGTATTATAAAAATAATTATTTTATGTTGTAGCTTCCTGATTTGAGTTGTCATTAGGCGATGATCTGGAATTATCATATTTGCTCTTGTTAATTTTCTTTTTCTTTTTAAATTTAGATTTGTAGTGTATTATCTTTCTCCCTCTGTTTGTCTCTTCGAAATGTTTTTCGTCTACTTGTCTCAAATTTCCGGTCTTTTTGAATGGATTAGTTGATTTTGAACGTACCAAAGGTGATTGTCTATAATTAGTATCAATTTCAAAATCTGTACGGTTTTCATTTAGTTTATCTATTTGAGTTGTTTTGTTAAGTTGAGTGTTATACTCTGGGGTTCCCGCGTATATAAAAATGTCTGCTGGTGTTCTACCTGTTGTATTATGAGTGGTTTTGTGATTATATGTGTAAAGTATTATTTCGAATCTAGTAAGCTTATTTTCTGGATCTGATTCGCTGTTTATTATTCTTAATTTTTCATTAATAGTTTTATGAAATCTTTCTACGTCAGATATGCCATTTTTACTTGTTGTTATATTTATATCTACTCCTTCAGCTTTTAGCCATATTTGTAACACTGAGCACATGAATGCTGAATCTTTATCTGCTTTAATTTCTTTCGGTTTTCCCATACTATTGAAAATTTTAAGTAACGCTCTTTTAGCTTCTAACCAATCTCTACCGTTCACTTCGATTAGGGACGCGAATTTTGAATAAATGTCTATGCAAGAAAGGAATTGTTTATTATCTACCATATAAAAATCTATAACGTATTTTTCTCTGGGATTCAAAGTTTCTGGCGTTAACTCGAAAGCTAGCTTTGTGACTCTATGTTCTGTTTTCGCAATGTTACAGACTTGGCATTCATTAATAATATTTTGAATTAGGTTTTGGTAATCTGGGTAATAATACTTTTCTTTAAATAATGACGTTAGTTTCTGTATACCTGGGTGTAGTAATTCTTTATGTGTTTTAATAACGAAGTCTTTAAATTCTGCGTATGTTTGAATATCTTTTAATTTTTTAGTAGATCTCATTACTTTGGTTAAATTGTTGAGACTTATTATTTCCAAGAAAGCGGTTTGAAAAGTTAAGAAATCTGTTTCACAATGAAAATAGATTACGCTTTTCTTTGTACATAAATATTCTTTGATTAGTTCTTTGGCATGGGTGTTGGTCATTTCTTTATACATAATTTGAATTTTAGTTTTATGAAAATAATTTATTACATTTACTTGGTTTGTATTATGTTTAACAAATTCGATCTGCCTATTGTAATAGTTGATTGGTCTTTCTGTAATCGAGATATAATTTTGATTATCTTCTTGTGCACTGTGTACAGTTGCTGCTGTACTGTTAGGAGATTCTCCTAATAAATTTTCTTCAAGTTTAATTCTTGACAAAGCATCGGCAACATAATTTTCTTTGCCAGGGACATATTTTATGTGATAGTCAAATTCATTTAATTTGATCTTCCATCTTTGAAGTTTCATGTTTGGCTCTTTAACATTGTTTAACCAAACTAGGGGTTTGTGATCACTGAGGATTTCGAATTTCCTGCCAAAAAGATAGGACCTGAAGTATTTAGTGGCCCAAACAATAGCTAAAAGTTCTTTTTCTATTGCGGAATAATTTATTTCGTGTTCATTTAATGTTCGACTTGCATAGCATATTGGCTTATGGTTTTGCGATAGCACGGCACCTAATGCAATATTGCTTGCATCTGTAGTTAACGAAAAAGGTTTTTCAAAGTTTGGATAAATTAGTATCGGATCAGATGTAATAAGTATCTTATAAAAAAACCTCTTTACGAGGTAAAAGTCTAGTGACGAAAACATTTTCATGCCCCACAATTTCTGATATCCAATTTTGTGACGAAAAATATTACATTTTACACATGAATTATTAAAAAAAAAATTTTGTCACTGCGCTAAATTTTTCATAACTAATAAATACCAGTATATACTAGTAGTACTTTTTTGCGCAGAGCCAGTGACAAAATTTTTTTTTTAATAATTCATGTGTAAAATGTAATATTTTTCGTCACAAAATTGGATATCAGAAATTTTGGGGCATGAAAATGTTTTCGTCACTAGACTTTTACCTTGTAAAGAGGTTTTTTTATAAGATATCAGAAATTTTTTAATAAGACATAGGAAGTTTTGACAATTGAAATATTTTTTGCAGTGTAACTTTGTCAATCGGTGTTTATTGTTTGTACAAGCAAAAAGAAACTGTCTGGCAACACTGTTTCTCTTTACTAACACACATGCCAACATGCCAAGCGCAAAATTTATCAGCACTCTCAAACTCTGGCTGCTATGACACTTTGTTGCTGCTGTCCTTTTCCAATTCAAAGTAAAACGTATATATTCAGTTAATAGGTTATATCTTCCAAACCAATCAACAAAAATGTATGCATGATGTATCAAAAAACGCGAAATATTAAAAGCTCAAACATATTTAAAATTAAAAAAAATCGCTAGCGGCGTTTTCTCGAAAACCGCCAAAATGTGGAAAAAATTACCTTTTTTCACCTGTAGCTTTTTACCTGTGTACTTTAGAAAAAAAGTTTGAATATATGCTTAAGAGCCCTTCAAAGTACCTTTCCAACGGCATATAGATCATATCTGTAGCTTTCATAGTTTGGACACTATGGCGGTTTTTAATTTTAGCGGTTTTTAGCGATTTCCCGCTAAACTAGCGATTTTTCGAAAAAGTCGTAGAACAAACGTTTCTAGATTTTTGAGCGGGAACAAGTCCTCATTCAAACTTTTAAGCTAAATCATCGCTTTGATACAAACAAACAAACAAACAAACATACTGACTTTTCATCTCATTTTCGGAAGGCGACTCAAAATTTCAAAATTAATTATTTTTTGAACCAGTTGTCCGCTTTTGATGATCGAGGTGTCATTCGACGCGTATTTTTGATGAGAATTGTAAAAAATTCAACGAAAATTCAAAAAGGCTCCAACGGCCCCATTAGCTCCAATAATGTAAATTTTGCCCCTCCCACTTACACCTGTTTATCTCACGAACCAGGTGAGTTTTCAAAAGTCTTAGTATGCACACTTGTAAGTTTAATTAATACCTTTCGATCGGTATATAACTCGACCTGATCTGACAGTCATAGCAAATCTTCCATTCTTCCTGTGTATATATGCTAGTCGCCTTCGCACCCTTCGTGCTGCTTTCGTCACTAGCGCGGACTGCCGTCCGCAGTGATTTTTAATTTTTCAAATGCTGAGACGTACTCTTTGTTACTTATGTCGATTGTTGCATTTTTCTTAAGTTTTAAGGTCATTGGTTTCACGATTTGTGCAAAGTTTGGTTTAAATTTCCTATAATAGCCACAGAGTCCTAGAAATGACTTGATTTCTTTCGTTGTTCTGGGTATTGGGAAATTTGTAATTGCGTTGACTTTTATTGGGTTTGGTTTTATACCTTCAGTTGTGACTATGTGACCAAGGAACTCAGTTTCCTTTTTCAAAAATTCACATTTGTCCAACTGCAATTTTAGATTGGCTTCCCTAAGTTTCTTAAAAACTCTTTTCAATGATAATATGTGTTCTTCCAATGAAGTGGAATACACTATTATGTCATCCATGTAGACTAAACAATCTTTATAGATTAAATCTTCTAAAAGGTTGTTCATGCAACGTTGAAAAGTTGCAGGGGCGTTTTTGAGTCCAAAAGGCATGCGAGTGTACTCGTAATGGCCATTTTTCGTCGAAAAAGCAGTCTTTGGAATTGAATCAGCATCCATTTGGATCTGATGAAAGCCTTTTGCCAGGTCAATGGTAGTGAAATATTGACATTTTCCAAGTTTGTCTAATATATCATCCATAACTGGTATTGGGTATTTATCGTCAACTGTAATTTCATTTAAGTTTCGATAGTCAATTACTATTCGGAACTTTTGTTTTCCTGATGCATCACTCTTCTTTGGTACAATCCAAATTGGTGAGCAATAAGGAGAATTTGATTTTCGGATAATTCCTTGTTTTATCATTTCCTTCATTTGGTTTTCGACTTCTTCGTCATAAGCTTGGGGATACTTATAGGGTCGTTTGTAAATTGCATCTTCATGTTTAGTTTGAATGACATGCTTGATTGTACTGGTGAAAGTCAAATTTTCACTTTCTTTGTACTGTATGTCTCTGAACTCATGAAGGATTTTTGTTAATTTTAATTTTTCTTCCTCATTGAGGTGTTCTAATCTGAACTGGTTACTTTCTATTAACTCATTTTCGATTGCAAAATTAAACGGTTGGTCCGTTGTAAAAGGCGGATCAAGGCAATCAAATTCGGTATCTTTCACGTAAGGTGGATCAACACGATTGACTGCGGTCTTGTCCTTTAAGAATTCTTCATGATTATATCTCATGATAAATGGGTAATCGCTTAAGGTGACAGTTTCCTCTTTATAATTTATGTTTGCTTCACAAGCCTCGAGATATTCCCTGCCTAATAATACATCGTAATTTTCTGAAAATTCGTGTATAAAAAATCTTTGGTGTTGTGGACAGAGTTTACTGGGGGCTAAGGAAATACATTGGTTTAAACAAATATTTCCTTTTATCGTCTGGACTTCCAAATAATTGGGAAATTCAAAAAGTTCTTTTTCATTAGATTTATAGAGGAACCTGTATCGATTACGCATTTGAGGTGAACGTTGTTCATTATTAGTCGAATGAAGGGGTTTCTTCTAGTTCTTGGTCCGAGGCTGCGTGATGAAAATTTTCGGCAGTATCCATTTTGGATTGACCACTAGAACTTTCGCGTTGTCTTTTGACAGGCGGATTTGAAGTGTTCGTTGAAGTTCTGTTTTGTTGGTAGTTCATTGGGTTTTGGAATCTACCTTGATTTAGTTTTTGTTGAAATTCATTATGCAACTGTGGGTTGCTTTGATTTGGGGCTTGAAAGTTTTGAGTGGCATTACTTGTGTTTGGTGGGCTTGCCATTGGATAGAAATTATGAGAGTTTCCCCTATTCCTGCGAGCATCACTACTGTTTGACGTAGTTGAGGTGTTGGTTTTTGAACGGTCAGAAAAGTTGTTTTCGTATAGTCCCTCTCTTTGAGCTACTTGTTTTAATTTAGTTATTGTCGTAATATCGTACCTAGCCAGAGTCATAAAAATTCGATCGGGTAATTTTCTTGTTATAACGTCTTTGATTGTGTTGTTCATAGCATTGGTGTACAGAATTGTTTGTGAGTCTACGCCTTCTAACATTAATTTGTTTGAAATTACAAATGATTTATACTCAAGGTCTTCAACAAACTTACGGATACTTCCATTATAATTAGTGTTGTAGAGTCGACGAAGCAGTTCTTCATAGGGCGTCTGTGTTTTGAATTCGTCGATGAGCGCGTTCCTCAGTTGTATCCAGTTTGTAGCTCCTGATAGCTGTGCGACTCGCTGTGCTGTTCCAGAAGTCTGTAGTTCGATGGCTCCAAATAGAACGTTGTGTTGTCTCAGATCTTGGGTGGGGTATAGCTGCATTATATAGTCCACTCTTCTCACGAACGCCGTGAGCTCTTCCGTTTGTCCATCATAGGTGGGCACTTGTTTGATTTGTCCAAGAGCTTGCTTCAGGAGAAGCTCTGACAAAACCATTGGTGGGGTTGATGGAGATGCTGGGGGTGTCATGATTGATGTTGACAGTGTATTTATTTTTTCCTTTTAATGTTCGGTTTTCTTTGTCTTGTTGTGGCCTAGGATTACAATTATCCTTTAGTGGTCACAAAGCAAAATTGACAAAGTTTGTCACGTTTTTTAAGCACAAAACTTGGTTTTATTTAACCTAGGACTTCAGTTGTCCCTTAGTGGTTAACACTTTTGTGGTAACTTAAACACGCACGTATGTTCTCTAGCGGATATGTATTTTGGTTTAATAAAGTTCAACTTTACTCTTGACTTTGGATATGCGGATCCTTAGTAGTCTTTTTAGTTTAGTTGATTACAAACACTTTACATATCCTACCGGCTGCGCCAATAACGAGTTCCAACTTTAGTTTATTTAAAAAAATATAACTTTATTTAAATAGAAAACTTAAAGCGAGTTGAACATCGGAGTTTGAGAATAATTCAAGACTAACTGTTAAATGTTTTGACGTCGCATAGCAAACCTCGGCTGTGAGCTTTTGGGGATTGAGCTTTGCGCTCTAATATAAACAGAGAGATCTTAGGGATCGCTCTTTTGAGAAGACGAATATTTGGGTGCTAAGCAACAGCCTGGATTTGTGCCGCGTCGGCAGATTTGACCCTTGGTGGGAATGACAATTCTAGCGGATGTTTATATTAACTGTTTCGATCGTGGGAGCGCTTGAATTGTTATTTTCACCAGCCTGTTATTGTTATTGATATCTTATTACTTGATAGGGGGAATATGTGCGAGAATATTTAGGTGGCTATGTGCATTACATATGTTACTATATGTACATATTTATATATTGTGAGGCGGCGCTAGGCGCGCACCACCCCACAGTATTATAGCCGATAAAAAAGATAGCCGGCTCCACCTCGATTGTAAAACTCTTATCTATAAGCAATTAATTTCACAAATCTTTCACAAATAAAGTACACGAATAAAAAATTAAAAATAAAATATATTTTTTATTTGATATGTAATTGTTGAACAGTTAGTTATATTAATTATTAATTTTAAATGTTAACCGCTAAATACAATGTACCAATAAAGACAGTCATGAAACAGAGTTGATTTATTTTGTTATCTCAGGGTTACCACTGAAAGCATGGTGTGAGGTAAGGATTGCCTCTGCCGAGCATGGCCCAAGAGTGTAGTTCAGTGTTGAAAGCATGCAATGACAGGTCTAAATGACAATGACAGGTATAAGAAAGGAAATTGACGAGTAAGATGAAAAATGTAAAGTCGCTCTCTTTCCGCTTGTGCATCCCAAGTGTACAGACGTGCGTCCAGACGAAACATCATAAAAACTGAACATTAACCTCTTTGGGACTTGCTGTGCGGTCAGTGAAATTAAAGCATAAACATGAGTAACACCGCAACTCCGAAAAATAACACCGCGACTCCGACATCAGAAGTGGGATTACCTCCGCGCCAGGCCATTTCTGACGACCGTTTGTGTACGCTTTTGGAGACGCAGCATCGCAATCTGATCGAAGTTATAAATGCAGTTAAAAGCGCACTGTCAACGCCAGGAGAAATAAAAGGCAGTTGTACTGCCAAAGTTTAATTCCGACTCTGCTGGCGCCAGTGCAGCTGCTTGGTGCTCCACGGTGGACCTCGTCATATCAGAAAATTCTCTGAATGGCAGCGCTTTGCTCATTGCCTTAAGTAAATCACTGGAAGGTAGCGCTTCTAACTGGTTGCCACAAATTTGTTTATCTGTGTTTGTTACGGAGGCGCTGACGAAAGTAAAGGCACTTTTCACTTTTAATTCAATTGGATTTATTTCCCTTGAGACACTTCATGTGCTGTGGCGGTAGTTTGGATGTATGTATATATGTATGTATAAAAGAACGCTGGAGAAAACACTTCTGCTGCATAGCATATATGTTACAAGAGTGAGTTAAAAACTCGTACATATGTATCTATGTTAATTTACATGGGAAGAGAGAGAGAGTCACAACTCTCACAGCATAGTTGCACAATTCTTAATGGAAACAAATGAAACAGAATTCATGGTTCTGCGCAAAATGTTGGACGTGAGTGACCATGAATTCTGGCATCAACATCCTCCCCCCCTTGCAATATATTGCAAATGCAATCACTGGCCGCATGTTCCGGACAGAATCCAACCAAAAACGGTATTCTGGGCCATCGGTCGACAGTTGGTGCTCGGTATGACACCGGTTAGAATGATGTGAGAATACACATCGGCTCCGAGCGCCAGGCAAGTCCGCGAGGGATGACTCCAACGACTGTCGGCCAGAACGATGCTCTTGAATTGATCCGCATCGGCGGAGATTGAGCGCAGTGGAGTGTGGCACCCCAGGTTGGGGTCGAGTTGGAGCAGGATCTCCCGGCGAAAGTCCGTTACTGGTGATCGGAGGATCACCGTGCAGACACCCTCCGCACCTACACGGGTGACGGATAGCCCGAAGGCCGTTGCCAAGGATGTGGCGATGCGGCTGGTGGGGCTGCACGGGTCGATCAGGGCGCGGACATCGAACCGTTTTACTCCGACCTCAAGTTTCACAAGGGCCGTCGGCAGCACGCACACAGTGTTGTGCTGCACCAGCGAAGTCAGCGACGTGCGGATGGAGTGGGGGGGAGACGGCGGCGATGGCTCAGGGACGGTTGTAGGCCGCGAGTACGGAGACGATGCGCGTCGACCCGCCGCTCGCTCATGCTTCCTTGTTGGTCGAACTTCCTTGAAGTGGAGGAGCGTATGATGGTCCTTGTTGCAGACCTTGCATTTGCCAGCGCTGCGGCAGGATTGCCCCGAGTGTTGATGCGCGAGACAGTTGGGGCAGTACTTATTAATAAGCACTGCTCGGAGGCGCTTCTCGGCTGTGAGTCGCAAGAAGCGCTGGCATTTCCGCAGCGCATGCACTCCTCGGCACACTCGACAACGGAAGGAGTCGACACCGGTGGGACGGTCGTGCTGGGTGGTCTTGCGAGATGGCATTTTGAGCTACGAGAAAGGAAAAAAGAAGAGAAATTGAAGTATTTGCATACGTTAGGCATTGACAGATAACATGGAGTGGATTGGACAGCACAGGACAACTCTTCTTGGCAGGATAAGGAATCAATTATGTGAGTCATTGGACGCGGATGGCTCAGGAATGCTGTCTTCGATTGGAAGTAGGATTAGCTTTGTAATTGGCCTACGGATGGTGCCACGAGATGTGAGCACATCTACCACGCGGACCTTGTCGTCACTGCCAGGAACGGTCAGAGTGATTCGACCAAGGCGCCACTCGTTGGTCGGCAGGTTGTCTTCCTTAACGACGACCATGTCACCGACTCGCAAGTTTGGTTCAGGAGATTGCCACTTGGTTCGTTTATGGAGCTCTTTGAGGTACTCATCCTTCCAACGAAAACAAAATTGTTGGTGGAGAGCCTTCAAGCGTTGCCAGCGATTCAGGATAGAAGTGGCCTTTTCATGGATTTCTGGTTCGAATGCAGAAATGAGGGGGCCACCTATTAGGAAATGGCCCGGAGTCAAGGCCAGTAGGTCCGTAGGATCTTCGGACATCGGAGAGATTGGCCTTGAGTTAAGACAGGCTTCAATCTTGGCCAAGAGCGTTAAGAGCTCTTCGAAGGTGAACTTGAAGGTGGAGGTGGCCATATAGAATAGAGATTTGAAGCTTTTCACCCCAGCTTCCCATAGGCCTCCCATATGTGGAGCGCCTGGTGGATTGAAGTGCCAGGAGAGGTTTTGTTGGGTGTGTTTCGCAATAACGCCAGTCCTTATCGCTTCCAGGAGGTCGCGCGAAAGCGTTTTCTCTGCCCCAACGAAGGTTTTTCCATTGTCCGAGTGCATCTGTTGTGGACAGCCCCGTCGCGCGACAAATCGAGAGAAGGCCGCCAGAAATTTCTCAGTAGTGAGATCCGAAGTCGCTTCCAGATGAATTGCCCTGGTGGTAAAGCACACAAATACACACACGTAACCCTTCGTGATCAAGCATGCTCGGCCGGTGTAATTTTTGACATCAAAAGGCCCAGCGAAGTCCACGCCTGTGTGCGTAAAGGGTCTTGAAAAGGATGACCGTTCCCTGGGCAGGTCTCCCATCATCTGTGTCTGGAGCCTTTTCCGATATATTACACAGACTTTACAGGAGTTAATGACGGTCTTGACAAGAATCTTGAGTTTCGGAATCCAGAACTTGGAATGGACAAGTCGCATTGTGAGCTGGTTTCCCCCATGCAAGGATATGCGATGAGTGAACCGAACTAGTAATTTCGCAAAGGTTGACGAATAAGACATGATGACTGGATGGCTCTCATCATAGCGCAAGGACTGGGACGCACTTACGCGCCCGCACGCCCTTAGAATTCCCTTGCTGTCGAGAAATGGATTCAAGTTGCGGATGTGGCTAAAGACAGGGATTTGCTGCTTCTGAGTTAAGCTTTTATACTCGCATGAGTAATCCCGACGCTGCGCAAGAATGATCATCAGCTCCTGAGCTTCGGACAACTCACTGGAACTGAGTTCTTTTGGACATGGGTTGGAAAGTTTTTGGCATCCCTTAATAAAACGCCGCATATAGGCGACAACGCGAAGCGCTTTGTGGAATTCAGAAAAGCGGCTGAGGAAATCGAACGTAGGAGGCAGTTTTGCTACATTGCATTTAATAGTGCGTTGCTCTAGCACAGTATCTGGAATAGGAACAGTTGATATGGGCCATTGATGTTGAGAAGGTGGAGCCATTCTGGCCCGTGCCACCACAGAGAATTATGCACCATATCTTGCGCCCGGACTCCTCTGCTCGCTAGATCTGCCGGATTGTGCTCCGATCGAACGTGCGACCATTCGGCAGGATCGCTGACTTGCATAATTTTTGCCACCCTGTTGGCAACGAAAGCCGTCCACTTGCAGGGTGGCTTATTCAGCCAGGACAACACAATCGTGGAATCTGTCCAGTAGAATTACATGAAGTCGCGGACTGGCAATTTGTGGAGGAGAGCTGAGGATAATTCAGCCAAGAGGACGGCCCCGCAAAGCTCTAACCGAGGCACCGACAGGGATTTAACCGGAGCCACCCTCGTCTTGGCAGTAAGGAGATGGGTGGTAACTTCGATTGCCGTTTCAAATCGGACATAAATTGCTGCACCGTACGCACGTTCTGACGCATCGCAGAAACCATGGTATTGCAGTTTCCCTTGTGGCTGGATTTGCAACCATCTTGGAATGCGGATTTCCCTTAAAGCAGGATAGCTTTCAAGGTATTCCTGCCACTTATTAGTGAGATCTGATGGCAGTGGTTGATCCCATTCTAGTTGCTTGAGCCAGATTTCTTGCATAAAAATCTTAGCCCGAATGACGAAGGGAGCTAGCCAACCGGCTGGGTCGAACAATTTCGAGATTTGGGATAGAATCTCCCGCTTCGTATATGACTCGTGAAAGGTGACTTCAGAAGGCATGAAGTAGAATTAGTAGTAGTAGAATTAGTAGTAGTATACCCAAGGTCTTCGCTGCACTTGAATCCTCGATCTCCAGAAAGTCTTCACGAAGCAGATGTTCCTTAGGGATGTCTTGAAGGACCTCCTTGGCGTTCGATGTCCATTTTCTCAGCGGAAATCCAGCGCTGTCCAAGGCCCTTTGCAGTTCCGCAATGGTTGTAATGGATTCATTCTTCGTGTTTGTGCCAGCGAGGATATCATCTACGTACATGGATTCGGATATGACCTTGCTTGCAAGAGGATACTGCGAGCGTACGTCCTCCGCGAGTTGCTGAAGTACCCTGAGCGCCAGGAATGGGGCACAGTTTACTCCGAAGGTGACAGTGTTAAGCTCGAAATCACCAATCTCGCCATCGGCTTTTCGAAAGAGGATTCGCTGGAACGAAGTGTGCCTAGGGTCCACTAGGATTTGACGATACATCTTCGTGATATCAGCGTTGAACACGTATTGAAAATATCGCCACTTAAGGATCTGCATAGTAAGATCAGATTGCAGAATGGGTCCTGGATGAAGGATATCATTTAGACTCTTGCCATTTGAGGAAGGACAAGACGCATTGAAGACTACTCGTACCTTGGTAGTGGTACTGTCAGGCTTAAACACAGCGTGATGTGGCAGATAAAAGTTGGAGTTGGCGGAGATGCCGTGGGTTGAAATTGCTCTCATGTGGCCTAGATCGAGATATTCTTGGAGCACAGAGTTGTATTGCTCCTTTAGAATGGCGTTTTTGGATAAGCGATTCTCGTTTTTAAGGAATTGTGCCAGTGCAATTGACCTTGAGTGACCTAGATCGATGTCATTCGGATTTCGGAATGGAAGAGTCACCACATATCTGCCACACTCGTTCCGTACAGTCGTTTGAACAAAATTAGACTCACAGATGGAATCGGTTTCCTTGACCAGCTTCGCTGGAACATCCTCCACCTCCCAAAATTTAGAAATCAGATGATCAAGCTTCGTGGCCGAAATTCTGGTCGAGAAGGACGAAACGGACTTAGGCACAATCTTTGAGAGTGGGCCTGTGAGAATCCAGCCAAAGACGGTTTCTTGTCCAAGGAGTGAGCCGCAAATGTTTGGGTGAGACCCGCTTAGGAGGACAGACGGAAGGATATCCGCGCCGATCAGCAAATCAATTTGCGAACTCTGATAGAAGGTAGGATCAGCCAGCTCAATAGCTGGGAGGTCTCTTAATGAGCTTCGTGGAATAGATATTGATGGCAGGTTACCTGCCAGATGAGGAAGAACGAATGCCGATGCGTCGATATGTAGCCTTGGCTTTGTAGGAGCGCTTATAGTAAAGTGGCATAACTTCTGCGCTTGGGCAGCAACTGTTTGGTTAAGCCCGGAGACTTGAGCTTGCACGGATTGGAAAGGCAGCTTTATTAGTTGAAATAATCGCTCAGAGATGAACGTGGCCTCTGAGCCGGAATCGATTAGGGCGCGAGCGGTGTACGTGGATCCTCGATGGCACACGTTCATGATTGCCGTGCCGAGAAGGACACTCTGCTCGTTAGCGGCAAAATAAGTTTGTACATTTGCCGCAGAAGGGATAGTAGTGGACTGTATATCGGAGTTTGAAATGGAGTCGGAATGGGAGGACGTTGTCGGACCGACATCACCTCGATGAAGTAGAGTGTTGTGGCGACCTTTGCACGTGAAACAATTGTGCGCACTAGTACACTCCCGTAATTGGTGCCCCCTTGCAAAACAATTCAAGCAGAGCTTTTTCTGCTTTATGTAAGTTGCCCGATCGTTAACAGGCATCTGAAGGAACCGAGGGCACAGCCGGACAGGATGGTTTTCTTTGGAACACAAATCGCAAGTCTTGCTCTTTGGATTTACTTGCGCTTCGAACGAATTTACCCTCTTAGGGGCTTGATTATTTCTGGATGTAGAAACGGAGGAGTTATGTGAAGTGGAAGTAGGTTTCACATCTTCAATAGCCTCGAGCGTGAGATAGCGCTCGTTAAGGAACGCGCTTAAATCGTGCCAAGCTGGAATGTCGGATTTGTTCGACAACGATTGTTCCCATAGGGAAAGCGTAAGCTTTGGTAGCTTTGACGAGCAAAGGAAAACTAAAATGCAATCTGCGAACGGAGATGTCGTGTCAATTTCGGAATGTTCTAGCGCCGTCAGGCATCGTTGGATGGTGCTTTGAAGATCCTTGATTGCCGCACCAGATTCGTTGTTAACCGGGGACAGGTTGAAAAGGATTTTAAGCTGACTAGTTACCAGCAGCCTCTTGTTTTCGAAACGTTCGCAAAGTGCTGTCCACGCAGTCGCAAAGCCATTGTTTGTAAGCAGAAATTTAGCGATTATTTCGTTGGCTTCACCTGCGGTCTTGGAGTTGAGATGATACAGTTTCTCAACCGGGGTCAACCTTGGATTGTTGATATAAATTGCAGAAAAAATATCGCGGAACGTTGGCCAACGCAAGTAGTCTCCGTGAAACACCTCCGTATCACACGGAGGGAGACGACAACCCCCGGAGAAGGGCAAAGGAGCGGGTATTTCAACCCTTTCGGAGGTTTTTTTATAAGATCTTTAAACAACGTGCACGAGAAATGGAACCTGTATCGTACGATCATAAAATTGTTGCTGGCTTTCGAAAAAATTCGAAGTTGTTGCTTCTAACAACCCAACAACAATTGTTTAAAATTAAGTCTTCAATAAATAATAGTTCGCGTTATATTTGTTATATAAAAGACTGTAGTGTCTCCGTGGCTTTGTCCGATACTGGCGTATGCACTCAACTGAGCCTTGAGAACAACTACAACCATGCTCCTCCACAAGAATTAATAATAAAACTGGAATTAATTAATAATGTTAAAGGCCAATGTGAGAAGAAAAACTTAAAAAGAAAAGGAGTTCGCGAAATTTTCTACGAAGAATGCCAAAAACGTGGGGAAGCTGCACATTCAGTTGCTTATCCAAAATTAAGACGGCTATTGTTTGGGATCCGGAGTGAAAATACAATGAAAAATCCCAATTCACCAACTGAAACCAAATTGCTGTTTGACGATGACGCGTTTTTGCAGGAGTACGGCAGTTCTAAGATAAACCAGCAACCTTTTTATAGGGCCACTATAGTGGAAAAAAATTTCGCTTATTCCGTTTTTGTATCGCCAAGCATTGTGGAGCTTATTGAAAAAAGACCAGGAGAACGTCACTTTCTCGTGGATGGAACATTTGATACAGTCCCTTCTTGCGGCTTTAAGCAATTACTTATTATTCATTATCAATTTAGGAACCATGTAAGTATATATATTCAATTGGTGTGATTTGTTACCTAATATGTGCATGTCACTTTTTACTTCAATTGCAGACTTTTCCATTTATTTACATTTTGATGTCAAGGAAGTCAAAGGAGGCCTACGAGCACCTGTTTGCTTTTTTGGACACACACTTTTTTAAGTTTCAGCCAAAAAGCTTTACGACTGACTATGAGTTGGGTCTGAAAAAAGCGTTAAAAGCTATTTTTCCAACGGCAACGATAAATGGTTGCTGGTTCCATTATTGTCAAGCTTTAAGGCGCAACAGCTTGAAGATTGCAAAATTTGGAGCAACGCTGAAGAATAATGTGGCCTGCTACAAATGGTACCGGGCGTTCCTCAGCCTGCCATTAATTCAGCCTCGGAATATTCATGAAATGTTCACCATTTTGAAGGACCAGTTGTTGGAGCTGCCAAAAAATAAGCAAGACGCACTCAAGCTTTTTTTGCAATATTTTGAAAAGCAATGGATGTTAAAAGTAAGACTCGACATCTTTTTTAATAATCTTCCTGTCATTTTTTATTTTTCATAACTAAGCAAAATGTATTTTTAAATTTTTTCCAGATCACACCTGAGGTTTTTTCGGTGCACTCGCAGATTATGCAAACAACAAGTTCCTTGGAATCCTTCAACGCGGCATTGGCTAGGAAATTACAGAAGCATGGCCGATTTAACAAATTCCTCGAGGTTATTCGAGATGAGGACTATGCTACGTCCTTAGTCCTAGCCAATGCTATTGATGGAGACTTAACCGCGCTTAATACAAAGCGCAAAAAGCAAAGAGTAAAAGAAAATCGGATTAATGAGCTTCTCAAGAACTTGGACGACTCAAACATTTCTCTAAATGATTTTTTTAATTGTTTGACAAATCAAAAAAATGAGCTTATAAAATGGGACACCACGTTTGAAGAGTCAATTTCGGATCCGGATTCTGAAGAGGAAGAGGATGATGCGGGCAATACTTTTCAATTCAGCCAAATGGTGTGATGTTCTGAAATGCATTATTTGCCTTGATAAGCCGAGGGATGTGGTAATTCTGCCTTGTAGCCATTTCAAAATATGCTCTGAGTGCTACAAAAATCTGGAACAACGCTCAAAAAACTCTCTATTGCTCTGCCCATATTGTAGACAAATAGTTGAAAATAATTTGAAAGTATTTCAATAAAGTATAAAATTATTATTAGTATATATCAAAATTTACTTTGGTAAGGGTGCAGGCAAAAACTTTTTTTTAAAAAAATCGCGCGATTTTTTTAAAAAAAAATTTTTCCCTGCGGCGCTTTTTTAGCAAACTTCGTAATACTATGCCCCCATATTCAGATTACAATAACGAATAAGCATGACCAATGCCGAAGCAGCTGATATGCCCCATTGCTTGAAGTTATCTTTATAATATAATAGTGGGATTCCGGTAAACGTTTTTGATTTGCTTTTGATTTGATTTTGATTTTTCAGTCAGCTGTTCACAGCTGCTCCATACAAAATTTTCAGTGTGCCCAGAGCAAATCAGGGAAATGTGGTCTTACTAATTGATTTCGTGAAATCAGCTCTGAGACTGATTATTTTTGCATTTTGATTTGCTTTCAACTCAAAACTGTGTCAGCTGTGTGGCATATGGTGTTTGTTTACATTCTGCTGTCATGTCAATATGGAGAACGTAAGTCTAATGCATTTAAAGTATTTGTAAATAAATAAATATAAAATGTTTGTTTAATATTTATTTAATGCTTTTTAGGATGCTTACCAGCCCCTATTGAAAAGACGCAGAACCAACAGCATAAAGTGGACGGAGCCAAAAGTACTCGAATTATTAGAGATTGTGCTTGACTTAGTGAAAGATATGCCAGAG
This sequence comes from Drosophila limbata, assembly GCA_963924055.1. Classification (NCBI taxonomy): domain Eukaryota; kingdom Metazoa; phylum Arthropoda; class Insecta; order Diptera; family Drosophilidae; genus Drosophila; species Drosophila limbata. Next base: position 84,498 of record CAWUOW010000382.1, read on the forward strand.
ACGCTGGAAAAACCTACAGCACAAAAATTTTATGCTAAAGTGATGGCAAGGTCGATAACCTTCAAGGATATTAACTTTTTGGCTCTTAAAAACAAAATGCGATTCTTTCGAACGCAATACATAAGTGCGGTGCAGTGGAGGAGCAACACTGGAGCTGGCCTACTAGCAGAAGGCAAATGCGAGTCCGTCAAAGAATATATGGAAAAAATTTGCCCCAATTTCCAAATTCTAGAGCAGATATATGGCCAACGAAAAAACATCGAGCCAAAAGGTCTCATAGACACCGAAGACTGCGATGTTTTGGAGGGTTATGAATACTTATTTACCGAAAGCCCAAGCAACGATGTCTCACTGGACTCTGACAACTATGACGGCGAACGTGATACCTCAAACAAAATTCCAACCAGCTCAACAAGCCAGTTCGTTCGCTCCTCATCCGAGCCAGATGTAAGTAGGCCATTGAAGACTCCCAGAAAGGAATCCTTATTGGGAATAGTAAACAGTATGCAGCAAAGGAAAGTTGAATTGGATATGAAGATGGTGGACATTGAAAATGATAAGTTGGCGTGGGAGAAAGAAAAATATGAAAAGGAATCCGAAAAGTTTCAGAAGGAAATAGAGGCTAAGATGGGCATAAGAGCAATGGAACTGGATCATGAAAAGGAGATGAAGAAAATGGAAATTGAAAAGGAAATGAAGAAGATGGAAGTTGAAAAAGAGCTGAAAAAGATGGAGATTGAAAAAGAGTTGAAAATGTTTGAAATTCAGCAAAAATATAATAAATAAAATAAAAACAAAATATATAAAAACACATAAGAAGTTATGTTAAAGATTTATTTATTAATTTATATTCAGTAGCCTACAAATCATCCTCCGTTTTTCTTCCGCATCAACTGTCGAGTTTGCAACGAAATTTTCATCATCAGTGACCATTTCATAATTTAAGGGTTCCACGCTGACATCTATAACATCGCTGCTGCTTCTCTCTGTTATTATGTTGTGCAAAACAGCACATACAAGCGCCTAGGCTCCTGCTTCTTTTACTCCCTTGTCGTCCTTTATCATGCACTTTAGCTCTTTCAAACACCCAAATCGCTCCTTTAATAATGCGAAGCAATGTTCAATGCGAATTCTGTAGCTGCTGAACTTTCGGTTAAATGCATTTCTTGCGTTTAATGCCAGATCGCTTGAGCTTGCTCGAAATGGTGTAATTATTTGCGGTGTGAGTTTGTAAGCACTGTCTCCTGCTATTCACTGCAAATCATCAAAAAATGATTTATGTTGTGTGTAGAGTGGACAGTTTTTATAAATTCTGCTGTCGTGTACACTTCCTGGCCAACCAACAACCATATGCCGAATAATTTTGTTACGGTCACATACAGCCTGAAGCTTCAGGCTGTACTGCTGCTTCCTTGAGAAGTATGACTCTGGATCTTGCAGCGGCTTCTCGGCCAGTTTGATCTCAGTGCCATCGACGTAGCCTATGCACTCAGGCAACTCATCGGCACCCTCATCAGCAAGAGCTCTTCGCTCAGCGCAATTTGGCCACCGGATGTATGTCTTGGTCAACGCTAATATGGCTGCAAACACCCTTCGTGTAATTCTTTCAATAGTGCCACCATCACCGACTCCAAAGAAAGCTGCAGTTTTTCCGATCGATGCTCCCTCGCCATTCGATCCAAGCCGAAAGAGGACAATCATGAGTTGTATATGAAGCGGTATTTGACGACAGCTTCGTGGGCCGGTAAAAGCTCGATGATTTTCTATCAGTCCCATGATAATATTGAAGCTCTCCCAGTTTACCCTGATGAGCTTCTTAAATCGATCTTCGTCCAAATTTGGGAGCACTTGGTTGGTAAACTGGGTACATTTAGGCACAGTATTCCTGATATTTGGAACTCCATATCTGCACAGCTCAGTTAGACAACTTCATCCTGCCTCTTTCTCTTAAGCTCTGCAGAGTTCAATAAGGGATTTTACATGTCCATAAAAAACAAATTAATATGACTCACCATTGGAAAGCTGCGAATATTCAATAAAAACATAATCGAAAAGCAAACTTTCGTTTAAAACGCGTATAAATTTCCTTTTCTGGCTTTCTTTCGGCATTTTGTATACTTTTTAGTTGTCAATCAGCTGTTCGCCCAGGCTGTCAGCTGTTCACGAAATCAAAAAATAATCAGTGTGCAAAAAGGGTCGTTCCGTCAAATGATTTTGATTTGCTTAAAAATAATCAAAAGCAAATCAAAAACGTTTACCGGAATCCCACTAATATGTTTGGATTGGAGGCGGTTAATTCTCTAAAGTCTAACATAAATGATTTTTTTTTAATAAACATTTAATACTTATAAGCTTCGGGCGTTAATGCACTTCTTATAGTGTCATAAAGTCCACAAAAAAGTGACATAACGCCCTGCGGGCGATATGACACTTTTGAAAGTGTCATAATGCCCGCGGGCCTTATGACACAAAAATCTGTGACATAACGCCCACGGGCGTTATGACACTGGGCGTTATTACATGCACCCTTTGGATATACATACATATATATTGAATTATGGTATGTCTCTCCCCTCTCTCTTTTTTTTTGTGTTGAAAGAGTAAACAACCGTTAGCCCAAAAGCAGGAAGCGAAAATGAAAATTTAACAATTGTTATAAATTTAAAAATGCATTTGCGAAGTTTAAAGTCAACAGAGAAATTTTTGACTTTGGTTGACTTGAACCCGCGGTTTTGCAGTGGCCGACTGCAACCAGTGCGCCACGCTCGCGCCGGGTAAGCAACAGCTTAACCGGCACCACAATACCTTTTGGTCGTTTCACTGCTTGCACTGCTTACTACTGTAAGCAGTCGACTACTTGCTTGTACTGCTTACTACTGTAAGCAGTCGACTACTTGCTGGTACTGCTTACTACTGTAAGCAGTCGACTACTTGCTGGTTAGTCTAAAAATAGCTTTGTGTGACGTATGTATGTATTAGCGGCGGCAAATACAGAAATGTTAGCAAATTACTTTTTTGTTAAAATTTTCCTTTTTTGACTTTTTTAAAATTGTTGGCGTGTTATATTATTGATTTATATCGCCCTTTTAGTTTCTTTGTGGGCGTGGCCACACTAGGGTGGACCCAAACCATGGTTAAAAAAAATTAAACAAGTATATTTTACTTTTTTTTTCTTGTGACGTATTTGCCCGGTTTCTTTGTTTTTCCCTTGCCGTGGACTATGATGACTTTAGGGTGGACCAAATGTTTAAACAAAAATTTTTTTTTTTTTTTTTTTTATCCTTTTTACTCCTCTTGGGAGCTTAGGGCCTCTACTAGATTTCTCCACCGGACTCTGTTTTGCGCAGTCTGCTTCGCCGTGTCCCAGCTGATGTTGTGCCGGGTGAGATCGGTTCTTGTTGTTCGACGCCAGGTGCACTTGGGTCGCCCAGCTCTCCTGCTTCCCTGGGGATTCCATTCAAGTGCCATCCTGGTGATACTGCCTTGGGGTTTCCGTAGCGCGTGTCCAATCCAACTCCATTTCTTCTTCATTAGCTGCTGTTGGATCGGGACTTCGTTCGCCAGGTGCCATAGATCACTGTTCGATATTCTGTTGGGCCAGAATACTGAACATATGATTCTAAGGCACTTGTTGATGAATACTTGCAGCTTGAGTATTATCCGTTGCGAAGTGAGCCACGTCTCGCTGCCATACAGCAGTATCGTTTTTACGCACGCGTTGAAGATCCTCAGCTTCGTTCTCCTGCTTATTCGCTGATTTCTCCAGACATGGTACATTCTGCCGAATGCCGATCGTGCTTTCGTGAGACGGCTCTCTACATCTTCATCCACCCCACCGTTGTTGGTGATGACGGTGCCAAGGTAGGAGAACTTGTCGACGAATTCTACTATGTTCCCATTGATGGTGATGCTTCCTTGGTTGACGTGGTTGAAGCGCATTGCCTTTGTTTTGGCTGCGTTTATTTCAAGGCCGACTCTGCTGGCAATCCTGGAGAGGTCATTCGCTTTGGCTTGAATGTCACTGAGTTTATGAGACATGAGGCAGATGTCATCCGCGTAATCCAGGTCCTCTTGGTGTTGTGTGAGGCTCCACGTGATACCGCGTCTGGATATGCACACTTCTCTCATTATCTCGTCTACTACCAGGTTGAAGAGTAGAGGTGACAGGGGGCAGCCTTGCTTGACGCCAGTTCTCGTCTGGAAGGGGGCACTGATTTTTCCTTTGTGCAGTACCGACAGCTCTGCGTTTTCGTACATTGCTTTTATTATTGTAACGATGTTGTCTGGAACTCCTTTCCTCGCAAGTGCCTGCCATATTGCTGCTCTCTTTACTGTGTCAAACGCCTTCTTGAAATCGATGAACAGGAGGTACAGCGGTGAGCGCCATTCCACAGCTTGCTCGGTTATTGCGCGTAGTGTGTTTGCCTGGTCTACGCAGCTCCTCTGTGGTCTGAAGCCTGCCTGTTCATCTCGGAGTGTTGGCTCGATCTTCTCCTGTAGTCGTTCGTTCAACAGAGTCGCTAAGATCTTATAGCTGGTGTTGAGCAGCGTTATTCCTCGCCAGTTGTTGCAGTCACTGAGATCTCCTTTCTTCGGGAGTTTGATGATGATACCGCGTTTCCAGGCGTCTGGTATCACCTTAAGTTCCCAAATTCGGTTGATGTGTGGAAGCAATGTTTCGGCCATCAGTTGTGCATCTATCCGGAGGAGTTCGACAGGGATGCCGTCTTCCCCGGCTGCTTTGTTGGTCTTGAGTCTCCTAATCGCATTCGTGATGTCTCTCGTGGATGGGGCTGAGTGCGAGATCCTCGGGTTTCTGCTCGCTGCTGCCGGCAACCTCCAGATCAGTTGTTCTTCCTCAGATTCGTCTTGCGTGACTGTCTGACTGATTTCTTGGAAGTGTTGTTACCATCTTTGGAGTTGTGTTTCGTCATCAGTTAGGAGATTTCCGTTTTTATCTCGGATTGGCCGGTCTTGTTGTTGGGGATTCCCTGTTAGCTTGGCGATAGTCTGGTATAAGCCGCGCATGTTGTTGTCCTGGGCTGCGCTTTCTGCATTGGCTGCAAGCTTATCAGTTATTGCCCTTTTGTCAGCTCTTGCGGATTTCTTTACCAACTTGCAAAGTTCACGATGTTCGTTGTTCACTTGGCTGTTCTGTTGTGCCATGGTCTTGAGGCTGTTTCTTCTGCTTATTAGCTCCCAAGTCCTTTCCGAAATCCAGTTAGAGCGACGCCGCTGTTGGATTCCAATGGTTTCTTCCGCTATCTGTCTCAGTGTAGAGCATGCGTGTTCCCAGGGGAGTTCTTCTTGCGTGGTTATCTGGTTTCGCAATGTAGACGTCATTCTGGCCGAAATGGAAGCGTCATCGAGTCTGTCTAGGTTGAAGCGGGGCGGTCGTGTTGTGCTTCCTCTGTTGGTGGCCGCGGCGTCTTGTCTCCTCTTCAATTTAATTTGAATTGTTCCGACTATTAGCTCGTGGTCACTGTCGATGGATGCGCCTCGCTTGTTCCTTACATCAGTCAGTGATCGTCTCCATTTCTTGCTTATGCATATGTGGTCTATCTGGTTTCTGGTGCGCCCGTTTGGGGAAGTCCAGGTGTATTTGTGGATTTCCTTGTGCGGGAACACCGAGCCACCGATCACTAGTTGGAATGTTTGGCATAAGTCTGTTAGTCTGTCGCCATTGTTGTTTCGTGTGCCAGAGCCATGCTTGCCCATGAGTGTTTCTAGCCCGGTGTTGTTTGAGCCTATCTTGGCATTGAAGTCTCCCATTAGGATCACTATATCGCCTCTGTTGGTATTGTCCAGGGTAGCGGTGAGAGTGGCGTAGAATTCGTCTTTATCGTCGACCTGTGCATCTTCCGTTGGAGCGTAGCATTGCACGATGGTGATGTGTCGCGCTTTGCTACTGAATCTTGCGGTGATGATTCTGTCAGATATTAGTTTCCAGGAGAGGAGCGTCTTCTTCGTTTTGCCGTCTATGAAGATGCCTACTCCATATCTGCCTCCAGTGCTGTTCCCGCTGTGAAGTACCAGATTGCCGTTTGACGTAGTTGTTGTTCCAGATCCGCACCATCTCGTCTCGCTAATGCCAGCTATCATGATCTTCAGATTGTCCATTTCTCTCTCAAATTGCGCTAATCTCGATGGTTCCATAAGGGTCCTTACGTTCCATTGTCCTATTCGTGTCCGTTTTGACATGCTGATGTTCGTCGTCGGTTGTGGGGGGATTGTTGTTGTTGTTGATCTTCTTGAGGTTTCGGTAATCATTATATTTCAACTGATTGGGTGATTAGCCCGATGCAGCCTATCCCAGAGGTGGGGGTGCCACCTTGGCGCCATCTGGGAGTGGCGACCAAACTTTTCGAGGTTCTATTTCTGCTAGGAAGAATACTATAATAGCGGAAATAGTCGAAAAGATGCTAGAAAGAGCCGTTTCTTTCTAGGTGCTGCGTGGGATTCGAACCCACGACCACCCGCTTGTCAGACCAGTGTTCTATCCACTGGGCCACACACGGGCATTGGCAAAAATTTAAAAATTTTATATTTTTTATTTTTTTTTCCTTTTGCGAGTATTTGCCCGGTTCTAGTTTTCCCTTGCCGAGGAGTCATAAAAACATTAGGGTGGACCAAATATTAAAAAAAAATTGAAAATTTAATATTATTTTTTTTTGCTTGTGCGCGTATTTGCCCGGTTCTTGTTTTCCCTTGCCGAGGAGTCATGAAAACATTAGGGTGGACCACATAATTATTATTTTCCAGTTTTTTATATAACACAAAAAAAAATTTAACATATTTTTTTTTTGTGTCGTGCGTGTGTTGTTTTTGCCATGTTTTTTTTTTGTTTCTTTGTAATCAAAGAAATATATGTGGCCGTGATCATATTAGGGTGGCTCAAACATAGGCGAAGACTCACCCGCGTAAGTCTTTATCCTGACTTGTTTCCAGAAGCCGTCACATGTGGCTTTAAATCACCAATGTGTGCTCGTTTTGTCTTGTTGTCCGTAAGCGACTGTAATTTGCAGATTACTGGCGACACGTAGTCCACCACCCGATATGGTCCTCCGAACCTCGGGGCTAATTTCGCTGCAAATCCTTCCGCCGCATTTGACAGATGGTGTTCCTTCAGCCAAACTTGATCGCCCACACTGGGTTTCCATGATCTCCTGCGCAGGTTGTAATGTCTTGCTTGATCCTGTGCAGCCTTCTCCAAGCTTCTGCGTACGATTTCAAAAATCTCCTTAAGTTTTATTGCGTTTTCACGTGGTTCTTGCGCCACCTGTCCTGTGCCGATAGTCACCTCATCGTAAAGTGCTTGTGGCAGCCGAGGCGCTCGTCTCTGCGTTACGAACGCTGGTGAATATCCTGTTGACGCAGTCACGCTTGTATTGACGGCCAACGTGATCTCCGGTAGAGCCTCATCCCAGCACCTTTGATTTGCTCCTGCGAATTGAGCTATCATTGTCTTCACGGTTCGATTTGCTCGTTCAGTGGGACTCTTTTGTTGTGTGTATGGAGCTGTGTACTGGTGCTTTACACCCATGTCCTGAAGGAAATTTTTGAATGTCCTGCTGGTGAATTGGGCTCCGTTATCGGTGATGAGCACTTTTGGTACACCAAATCGGGCCAAAATCCTCTCTCTGAACGCCTTCTGAAGAGCCGCGGCTGTTGCGCTTCGTAGAGGCACCAATTCGGTCCATTTCGTGAATCGGTCGACAAACACGAGAAGCGTTGTATTTCCATGCTTCGAGCGTGGTAATGGGCCCTCGAAATCTGCGCATACTGTTGCCCATGGCTCCTCCGGAATTTGTGTGAGCATTTGTCCGGCAGCTTGCAGTTGATTCGGCTTGTATTGTTGGCAGATTTCGCAATGCTGCACATATGTTCGAACGTCTCGGTGTAATCCTGGCCAATAATATCGTGCTGCCACCCTGGCTATTGTTTTCCTTGTTCCTGTGTGTCCTGCTGCCGCCGCATCGTGGTTTTCACGTAGCACTCGCTGCCTCTTCTCTTTTGGTACACACAACTTCCACGATGGCACATCTTCGTGACCGGCGCGATGTGGAATGTGTCGGTACAAATTACCCGCGTCCTCCATGTAATCCGGGTACTTCCTGGGCTCCTTGTGGATCTTTTCCAGCATTTTCTGTATCCACTTGCAGTCAGTGCCACCAACTTCTGTGACTTTATCCTGCACGTCGACTCTGCCGCACATTTCCTCGTCCAATGGTTGCCGGGAAAGTGCGTCTGCTACCACGTTTAGTTTCCCCTTGCGATAGGCCACCTCGAAGTCGTATTGCTGTAATTCCAACGCCCATCTCGCAATGCGACCGGAAGGACTCTCGATAGAATTCAACCATTTTAGTGTCATATGATCTGTTATGACAGCGAAATGATATCCTTCGAGATATGGCCTCAACTTCCGAATCGCCCAGACGATCGCCAAGCATTCCTTTTCCGTGGCTGAGTAATTCTTTTCCGCACCGTTGAGTGTCCTGCTGGCGTACGCAATTACTCGTTCGTCCTTGTCGGATCCTTGTGTGAGGATAGCTCCTAATCCGTAGTTGCTGGCGTCTGTTTGTAGAGTGAACTGCTTGCTGAAGTCAGGGCACGCCAGGACAGGCGCTTTTTAGTTATTTGGACGTTGATGTACTAAACGAGCAGTACATTCAAGTGGCCCAAACGACACCAAGCACGGGCTTGTTGACGCGCGGACAAAGACGGACAAACATTGTATTAAACAACAATAAACTAAAACATACATTAACTATAAGCTAGATAAATAAGAAATAATTGAAGTGTTAAGAAATTGTACAGAAGAAGAATTAGTAATAAATTGAGAAAGATTGTTATAATTACAACAAAGAACTCGGAAAGGGTTATGAATAGCATAGTTAGCAACACAGGATTGAAGAGAAAGAGGTAAGAAATTTCTAGAACTTCTGATAGGAACAGCAAAACTAATCTGGCTAATTAATTCAGATGAATCAATTTCACCAATAATTAGTTTGTGTAGAAAGACTACACCAAGCATTGTTCTCCGGTCAGAAAGAGATGGAAGATTAATTAGTAAAAGTCTACTACGATAAGGAGGCAAGCGAATGTTAGTATTCCAATTCAGACCCCGTAGGGCAAAGAGTAGAAACTGTTTTTGTACAGATTCTATTCTGTCCTGATGAATCTTATATTGGGGACTCCATATACAAGACCCATATTCCAGAATAGGTCTGACAAGTGAAGTATAAAGTAGTTTAGTAATGTAGGGATCGTCAAATTCTTTCGACCAACGCTTTATGAAACCCAAGACGCCAAATGCTCGATTAGCAATAGATGCAATGTGCTTGTCAAACTTCAGCTTAGGATCAAGAAGAATACCCAAATCAGTAACCGACATAATACGTTCAAGCGGTTTACAATTAAGAACGTAATTAAACACAAGCGGAGTTCGCCTGCTAAAAGACATAACTTTACATTTACTACAATTAAGATTTAAAAAATTTACTTTACACCATGTCTGAAAACTGTCAAGATCAGTTTGCAGCCTGACACCAAGAAGATTGTCAGTGGCCGACATACAAAGCTTCACGTCATCAGCGTACATGAGAACCCGAGAGTGATTTATAACGGAAGGCAAGTCATTTATAAAAAGCGTAAAAAGCAAGGGGCCCAAATGACTTCCTTGTGGAACTCCAGAATAAACTTGAACAGGTTTAGAAATTAAACCATTAAAAAAGACTTTTTGGGTTCTAAAATTTAGGTAGCTTGAAATCCACAGAATTAGGTTATTGGGAAAACCTAAAAGATGGAGTTTACGCAATAAAAGATTGTGATTAACGGAATCAAAAGCTTTGCTAAAATCAGTGTAAATGACATCAGTTTGCATTTTATTTTGAAAACCATGTATAACAAACGTTGTGAATTCCATTAAGTTAGTGGTAGTAGATCTATATTTCACAAACCCATGCTGGTAGGGTGAAATAATAGATCTACAAAGATATTGCAGCTGAGAAGTTATCATTTTCTCAAAAGCCTTAGGAATAGCGGACAACTTAGAAATACCTCTATAGTTACAGACATTAGACTTGTTTCCTTTCTTAAGGAGAGGAATAATAAATGATTCTTTCCAAATTTTTGGGAAAGAACATAACTCAGCAGACAGTTCAAATAAGTTATACAGGGGTTTCAAAAGACCTTCAGCGCAGTACCGAAGAACACATCCTGGTACTCCATCAGGTCCCGGTGAATATACCGGTTTTACAGCCTTTAGTTCACTTAAAAGCGAGCTTTCCGTAATTAAAGGTCCAAAAATGCAATTAGAAGCATTTACACGATATGGATAAGGCAATCTTAATTGATCATTTTGAATGCTATAAGTTGTTTGAAAAAATTCGGCAAATAGATCGGCAATAGCCTGATCAGAATCCGCGGTCTTTTTTTCAAAAAACACGGTTGATGGATGTGTTGATGATCTACGCTTGGAATTAACAAACGTATAAAACTTTTTAGGATCACTTCGAAACTGCAGTTTGCATCTTTCAAGATAATCTTTATAGCATTGGGCATTAAGAACAGAGAAATTGGATCGTGCAATCAGATATCGAGAAAGATCCAAGAAAGAGCCAGTTTTCTTGAACTTTTTATACATTCTTGATTTTCTATTTTTCAAGCTAGTTAACTCCCTCGTAAACCAAACAGGTTTATTAGACCTGCATGGAACACATAGGGGAACACATAAATCAAGTAAGGAGTTTAAAATCGAATAAAAAATCGAGACTGCACTATCCAAATCCCTGCACCCATATAGCCGGGACCAGTCAGTCTGTAATAAGAGTTGAGAAAGCTTTGAAAAATCGGTTTTCCGAAATTGACGAGCTCTCTTTTTATGCTCATTACACAAATTAGGAGCCCGGACAGGTAAGTCCATCAACACCTCCAAAGTCGGATGATAAGGGTCTTCAGGAAAGGATATGGGATTAGTACGAGAAACAGATAAGAAAGAGGGATCCAAAACAAAAATAAGATCAAGCATCTTATTCAGAGAATTTGGGATATCATTGATCTGACACAATGACATCCCAAAAAGATTATCAAGAAAATCATTTTGCGTCGTGGAAGTCAAAACGCTGGAGTCAGAACACAAAATCCATTGTGTTCCGGCAATATTGAAATCACCAAGAACAACAAGAAAATCACGATCTGAGAGCATAGATAAGACAGAATGTATAGCAGAAGCATGCAAAGTATAGACTGAGTTGTCTGAAGAAGGAGGGATATAAGAACATGTAATGTAAACATTAATGCCACATATACTCATTTTGACAGCAACAAATTCAATATCGGTAGAACTATCGGTTATTACTACTTCCGAAGATAAATCAGCATCAATAGCAATAAGCACACCACCACCAATTCGTGGGGTACGATCTTTTCTATAAATGGAGAATTTATTAGAAAGAATTTCAGAATTATGAATGTCGGGCCTTAACCAAGTTTCTGAAAAGGCAACGACATTAAAATTAAAGGACAGGCTATTTAGATAAAGATTACTAAGTTTACTACGAAGCCCTCTTACATTCTGATAGCCCAAGGAGAGGGAGGATGTTAGTTTTTTGAGCTATTAGAAAGTACCTGAGGTTGAACAGATCTAGTAGATATAGAAGAAGATGGAGGCAATACAATCGGAGTCCGATTTTTCTTTTTCACACTGTATTCCTTTACTATTAGGTGATCAGGCCAGAATTCTTTACAACAAATTTCGTTGAAGTGATTGACCGGAACACTTATTTTAAACGACGATATCTCCCGTAGATATGAAAATTTGAATTTTTCCACCGAAATTTTGGCATTAGATTTGGCCTGAATAAAAGCCATAACATCATCAGATGTAGTATCAGGGGAAAGCCTAGAAACAAAAATTTGTTTTTTTGGTGGAACACCTACAAGGGTCTTTTTAACAACATTAGCGGTTTCGGCGCTTGTTGAATGACCGTTTGGATCAGTTGTAATATCAGCTCTTGCATGTTGCTCGGCAACAATCGCGCTGACATTAACCGAATCGAAAATTTCTACGGTGTCAGGAGGAACCACATCCATAGACAACGCAATGTTATCCGTACTGACAGTCGTTTGAGGAGATGGGGACGAAAGATTAATAAGAGCAGGAGCAGACACAACCGGTGAAACTGTAGGAACTGAAAGTGTAGGAACTGAAAGTTCATTTGGACCAATGGACAGTCTAAAATTGGCCTTTTTTCGCTTTGGAGACTCATTCAAGAGTGTCATGCCCTTATAATTGGCATCCAAAGCTGAGAAGCTATCAAACAGCGTTTTAAACTGGCTGAAAAGACTCCCAAAGCCTCTCTTAGTCTGCCTCATGAACCCCATCATGTCCCTTTCGACATCCCTACATGATTCACAAGTCCATTTTAAGCCAGATTTGGCTTGAATCAAATCAACAATTCGGCCGTTAAGGCCAGCACATTTTTCATGTGAAATATTATCACACAGCCAGCAACAAACAAAACCCATTTTAACGTTTGCTCGTACTTGACAATTTTTATTATAACAGACATCCATTATAATAGAAAATAATATAAAAGAATACAGAAAAAAAAAAAAGTAAGTGAAAATATTAAAGAAGAAAAAATAAAATTATAATATTAGGCACACTAGGGTTAATAACTACAGATGCTGAGTTTGTACTTACAAACACACACAACAATAGACAGTGACAAGAGAGCGAGAGCGCGAGCGCGAGCGCGAGCGCGAACCGAAGCACAACGGAATTAAACCAAAAAGAGCGAACGGAAAACGGAACACCGCGACCAACACCAACAACAGAGCTTAGAGAGCAAGCTGAGAGGAAAAGAATAAAGAGAGCACGGTGAGAGCGCCGTTAAAATGCGAAAGAACGCGATGCACAAGCACAAAGTGTAAATACAAAAACAAAAATATCAGCAGGCGGCAATGTAAAATGCACAAACAGATTGTTTGGGCTGCAATTTGTTGTTGTATTTGAACACAATGTAATGAAATTATAATTTTATATTAAGTTAAAACTTTCTTGAAACACAACCGATGTAACAAAAAAGCCACTGAATCTTTGTTTACAAAAATTACGAATAAAAAACAGATTTAAACAGGGAAAAATAAACAAATGCGAAGCGCAATAAAAAAACACGTCCGTTGGCTAAAGCGAAGCGAAGCGATGCCACTCCGAGGTACTGTCGTAGCTCCTTTGCATTAGTTGGTGGCTTCAGTTTGGAAATCGCGTCCACTTTCTCTGGGTCAGTGCAGATGCCGTGTTCCGTCACCTTGTGACCCAGATATTTCAGCTCCTGTTTGAAGAAATCGCACTTCTCGATGTTGATCCTTAAATTTGCTGCTCGTAGTCGCCGAAACACTTCCTTCAGGTTGGCCATGTGTTCCTCCAGCGTTTTCCCAATGACGATGATGTCGTCCAGATACGCGAAAGCATGTGGCAGCATTTCGGGTACAATTACCCGATCCAGAGCTCGTTGGAAACAGTCCTCTGCCTGGCACGGTAACCGCCGTCAATGGTCTGCTCGCCTTCTCCATTGGAATCTGCCAATATCCATCCTTCAGGTCGAGGCTCGTTATATAGTGCGCCTCCCTTAGCTGGTCTAAGATGTGGTGCACCCTGGGAAGAGGGTATGCGTCCTTGACAGACCGGCTGTTTAATTGCCGAAAGTCAACGCATAGTCTCCATTTGCCCGTCTTCTTTTTGACCATGACAATCGGGGCACTGTGTGGGCTATTTGAGGGTTCAATACATCCCTTTGCCAGGAGTTCGTCAACCTGCTTGTTTATTTCTTCCTGCATCTTCGGATTCTTCGGAAAATAACGCTGCTTTATTGGCCGGTCGTCGTGCATCACAATTCGGTGCTCGGTGATAGGTGAAGTGCCTGTCATGGTTGCGAAAGCAGCTATTTCCTGTCGCAGGAATGTGTCTATAGCCGCATCCGTATGCAAAGGTTCACGACTTCTTCCGTTATTCATCGTATGCCCTGGTTCATCTGCCTTGGTTTGTTCTTGCGCTGTTGCGCGATCTGGTGTTTCTTGATTATTCCGTGTTCCTTGTTCCTGATTTTCTTGTACTCCTGTTGTTTGATCCTGTGTGTTGACTACCGAGAGTCTCTCTTCTCGTCCTTTGTTGTGTCGACGTCTAGCCGGAATTCGGACTTGTATGCCGGCACATTCGAGAATTGCTCCCATGTGAGATAGGAAATCCCATCCCAGCACCAATTCGTCGATGACTCCCGGTAGTACAAGTAATGGTAGATCTACTTGTCTGTCTCCTAGCTGGGTCTGCACCTCCACATGCATTCTGATACGGGCGTGCAAACGCTCGAAAATCAGGGAGACTGCAGCTGTAGATTTGCTGTCGTTCGCGTTCCTTAGTGACTCGCAGTGGCCGCATTAACGTTTGCATCTCCACCATGTATCGCTTGAAGGGTTCGTCGACGCCCTGTTTCCGTCGAGTGACTTCCTCCAACAGTTTTGTGAAGTAGTCCCGTGGTAGGAAAAACTCCTGGAAACTTGTTGCGAACGATGTCCAGTTCCTCCAGTGCTCGTTGTTGGCGATGTACCATTTCAGAGCTGTGCCTTTTAGCAGTTCCGGCATCGCTCTTGGGACTAGATCCAAGTCCAGTCCGTATGTTTCCGCAGACCATTCAACCTGCTCCAGAAACTCCAGCGGCTTTGAGTTTCCGTCGAACTTAAAGCTCCACTCGCGAACTTGTTTGGCCACTGCTGCGTAGTCCCGGACAGGGTTCCTTTCTAAGTTTGTCCTGTGTTCTGTGTTCGTCTGGTTTTGGAAGGTCGATGAGGTTCCCCAAGGAGCTCTCCGCTTCTGGTCTTCTAGGCGACGTGCTTCTTCGCTAGTTGACGCAAAGTCCATTTTTGCTAGGGACGCCGCCGTTATATTTACGTCCAGGTTTTCGACCTGTTTCCTGGCCAATGCGTCCAATCGTTCGGCGTGGGGAGCGTGTCCTTCGTTTGCTTCGACCCACTCGCCGAATTCCTTCCGCATGGTGTCCACCGTGCCCGTGAGCTCGATATTAAATTCGCCGCCATATTGTAGGAGTTCCTCCCTCTTGAGGTTGTATATCCATGCTCGTACCATTCTAAATTTTCTCTGGCCTTATTATTCGCAAAACCCTGCAAGTTGGGCGCTAGTTGTAACGATCCTTTAGGCCGGGCTAACTCGGTCGATTCTGTAAGGTTCGTGCAACAAATTTATAAGTTGCCTGTTTTGCGAATAAATACGAACTCAGAACGATTCAATTTAAATGGATTTATTAGCGGCTCCTGGCCGACTCTTTTTAAACTTCAATTATTTAGTATCAATGTAATTGTAATGCTGGTTACTGCGCCACTCGTCCTGAGGTCCTGGTTGACGTCCTTCGGTCTTCGGCAAGGTGTCCTCACTGGTGATGTGGTCGCTGCTGTGATGCGGCCTTTCGTCTTCGTATGGCCGTTGACCCTCAGAACCCTTGTTACTGAAAGGATCGTTGTGGGGATCCTTGTTACAACAAGGATCGATGTAAGGTCCTGGCTACCGCTAAGACGTGATGAGATCCTTGATACTGCAAGGATTGTTGAGGAGCCTTGTTATTGCAAGGACTAGTGATCCTTGCTACGGCAAGAAACTGTTGGTCCTTGCTACGGCAAGGCTGAGAAATAGATCCTTGCTACGGCAAGAACGGTTGACTTGATCCTTGCTACTGTAAGGATTGTTGATCCTTGCTACAGCAAGAACTGATGACTTGATCCTTGCTACTGTAAGGATTGCTGGAGAATCCTTGCTACTGTAAGGATTGCTGGTGAGTCCTTGCTACTGTAAGGACTACTGATCCTTGCTACTGTAAGGATTGTTGATCCTTGCTACGGCAAGAACTGATGACTTGATCCTTGCTACTGTAAGGATTGCTGGAGAATCCTTGCTACTGTAAGGATTGCTGGTGAGTCCTTGCTACTGTAAGGACTACTGATCCTTGCTACTGTAAGGATTGTTGATCTTTGCTACGGCAAGAACTGATGACTTGATCCTTGCTTCTGTAAGGATTGTTGACTTGACCCTTGGGACACCAAGAGTTGTTGATTGCTTCTTGTTATTGCAAGAAGAGCTCGCTCGTACTGACCCCGAGTCAGCAATTGACTGCGCTTTTATAGCCGCCAACTTGCCGACTGTGCTGCCGACGCCGCTGCCTTGCCAACTTATCGATGCTCTCTCTCGATCGCAACGCTCGCTAAACTTCGTTCAGTTAACGGCACCTGCGCTCACGCTCTCTTCTGTTTGCCGTTTTTCCGTTGTGTGTATTTAACGGCGCATTCCATGGGCGTCGTGTAAATCGTGTTTGCGAGGGACTGTTGCTATGCAGTTTCTTGCAAGTAACGGCGCATTCCATGGCCGTCGTCGAAATCATGTTTTGTGGGGAACAATTATGTTCGTCACAAAGTGATATGGGTCGGTAGGAATTTAGTGAGGATTTATCTGTGCACGGTTTTGGAATTGGAATTATTATGCTGTTCTTGATGGATTGGGGGATGTAGTTGTTTAGTATTTCGTTCTGTAGGTTGATTATTCTGGTTTTTGTTTTTATGTTAGTGTTTTTTAACATGGTTTATTCTGTCTAGTCCGGGTGTATTACCTTTTAAAGTATTTAGTGCTGCTGTAAATTCAATTAATGTGATTTGTTTTTTCATCTCTAGTGCTCTTTTTACGGGGCTGTGGCTGTGAACGTTAGTTAGTGAGGCTTGTTTTGAATGTATGAATGTGGTGGAAAAATTGTGATCGAGTGATGCATTTGAAAAGCTTGTGGGAAAAAGCTCGGCTATTTCTGATTTAATGGTGGTGTGTTGGTTAGTATTTGGATTAAGGATACTGTGGATGTGTTTCTGTGGGTTCAGTCCGCAGAAGCGCCTGACGTTGTTCCAGATTGTTTTTGGGGGTGTTTTTTTTTTTTATTCATAAAATTAAGATTAAAGAAACAGCTTGTAAACTAACAATAGAGATACAATTGAGAGTCTGCAAGCTGGAACCTCTGGACCAATCCTGCGGTACTACCGGGCAGTAATGCTTCACAGGCATTGGCATGGCTTAGTGCGCCGCTTCTGTGGGTGAACCATTCCGGTCCCGCTCCATCCTGCGTAACCTCTTTCCAACTGTTTCAGCAAAACAGCACATTCCACTCCAGTTTGTATCGCTTTCCAGCATATGGCTAATGATGGAGGACACCTCAATTCACACCCCGAGGATAGCTTCTGCCTGTCTTCTCTCCGTTGCAAATTTAGGGCATACTACTAACACATGTTCAGCAGTCTCTTCAGTGGCACACTCCTGACATAGGGGGGACTCCTCGTGCCCGAATCTGTGAAGATACGCTCGGAAACATCCATGTCCACTGAGAAGTTGTGTCAAGAAGAAAGTCAACTCCCCGTGCTTCCTGCTTATCCACTGCTCTATACGTGGAATTAGCCGAGCCGTCCATCTGCCCTTGTCTGTGTCTTCCCATCGTCGTTGCCACTTTAAGAGGCTTCGCTCACGTTCGGCCGCTTTTATCTCCGACATCTCGGTTGGCATCTGCATAGAGCTTTTGCGATTTTGAATATCCCTCCTCTCCTGTGCCAGAATGTCGACAGGGATCACGCCCGCTATAACCATAGCAGCTTCTCCTGACACCGTGCGAAACGCTCTGCAGATCCTGAGAGCCCCCATCCTGTAGGACGCCTCGATGCCTTTAATGTATGTTGGTGTGCTGGTAGCGCTGGCCCAGATTTGGGCACCATACAAGATAGTGCTCGTGACCACGCTGTGCAACAGCTGGCGGCGGCAGGTTTTCGGGCCTCCGTGGTTTAGCATCATTCTACTGAGTGACCTGCTGACTTCTGTGGCTTTGTTGCCTATCATTTGAAGATGCTCTCGGTAGCATAGCCTAGTGTCCAACATAACGCCCAGGTACCTGATGGCGCGTCGTGATGTAATGGTCGCGTTACTTAGCCTTATTGTAGCAGTTTCCACCAGCTTCCGGCTGCTTATGAGGACCGCCTCCGTTTTATGCTCAGCCAGCTGAAGGCCAACTGACGACAGCCACCGCTGGATAGCGTTTATGGCTGTAGCAGCACGCTCCTCGGCAGTAGCCACATCCTTGGCAACCACAGTTAGTGCCACATCATCCGCAAAACCAGTTATGTCAACTCCCGACGCCAGGGCTAGGCGTAGGACTCCATCGTAGACAATGTTCCACAAAGTTGGGCCTATTACAGAACCCTGTGGGACGCCACTAGTGATCTTGTACTTATCCGTGCCTTCCTCAGTGTCGAACAACAGCCACCTGTTGTCTAAGTAGCTCCTGATTATCGCCATCAGCCATTGTGGGATGTTGAAATCCCGCAGAGCTTCCAGTATGCTTAGCCACGATGCCGAGTTGAAGGCGTTTCTCACGTCGAGAGTGACCACCAGACAATATTGCTTCGTGCCACCCTTCCATCGCTTTCCTTCAATTGCCTTCTGGGCGATGCTTGTCACTCGTGAGATGGCATCCGTTGTTGAGCGTGCTTTCCGAAAGCCGTATTGGTGATCGGAAAGGCCACCCGCACGAGATATTGCGTCATGTAGACGAGAGCATATTAATCTCTCGAATATTTTGCCAATATTGTCCAGCAAGCAGATCGGTCTATATGCCGAGGGATCATCCGGTGGCTTTCCAGGCTTCGGTATAAGTACCAGGCGTTGCTCCTTCCATGCTGCTGGGAAAACTCCTTCGCTGAGGCATTTATTGAAGAGTGTCATAAACACGCTTGCCTGTAGACTAATTGCCAATTTTAGCACTCTATTCGGAATGCCGTCTGGTCCAGGTGCCGTTTCATTCTTCGTTCTCCGCGCAGCTTGGATAATTTCATCCTCGGTGACGCTGTCGATAAGCTCACCGCTGCGGTCACTGTTCGTGATAACAGCATCACATTCTGCCTGGGTTGGAAATAGAGTGCTCACAATGGCCGTCAGTTGTGACCTACTCGTTGGTATTGAGTTTTTGAAAGACCTCGTTTTCTTCATGACTAACTTGTACGCTTGGCCCCAGGGATCACGTTCTGCCTCCTCGCATAGCTTCATGAAGCATAGTCTTTTTTGTTCCTTTATGGCTTTCTTTAAGGTCCTTCGCTTTTCACTGTAGAGTGTACGTAGATTGACATAGGCGTCCGTACCTCGCGCTCTGCTGTATGCGCGTCTTGCTTTGATGCAATCCACCCGAGCCTTCGCAATGTGCTCCGTCCACCAATATACAGCTTCATGACGTCTAAATCCCTTTGTGCGCTGCATGCTCGCATCACATGCGAGTTTGATAGCTTGAACTGTCTGCTGGGCCATTTCCTCCGCCGATCCACTAATGGACAAATCGCCAATGGCGAGTCGAAACGCTTCGATGTTGAGTGTAGCAATTTTGTAGTGCGTGTTCGCCATGTTGCTGTTCTGGCAAGACAGTTTGACGCAAAAGTTAGGTCGACGATAGAGCCCATGCCACCTCGGCTGAAAGTGTGATTGGAGCCATTATTTAGGAGCTCGACGTCGAGCG
Source organism: Drosophila limbata (assembly GCA_963924055.1). Lineage (NCBI taxonomy): Eukaryota > Metazoa > Arthropoda > Insecta > Diptera > Drosophilidae > Drosophila > Drosophila limbata. Next base: position 104,093 of record CAWUOW010000382.1, read on the forward strand.
ACGCAAAGGCATCGAGAAGCACTCTGCCTCTGGCGTTGGTGATCGGTGACCCCATTCCACAGCCCAAGCATTGAAATCGCCGGCGACCACAGCAGGAGAATGCCCACGGACATCCTCAACCAGATCATCCATTACCCTGCTAAATTCTGCCATTGTCAGGCTGGGCGCCATGTAGCAGCTGTAAAACCATACCCCTTTGGTCCGTGCTCTAACGTAGCTAGTGCCAGAGTGCATCGATTGGAGTAGCATCGGGCTTTTGCTGCATATCCAGATCGCCGACTTTTTTGACACATCAGAGGCCCAGGCGTTTGTGGATCCGATGCTGTAGGGTTCGCTTATTATGGCTATGTCAATGTTCAATTCTCGTACGGTCTGCTTAAGTAAGTCCTGTGCGGCAATACAGTGATTTAGGTTGACTTGTAGTGTCCTTAACATTTAGTATTTCGGGTCGCTTCACGGTAGGATGGACATTTGAAGTTGCCCACAGCGTGGTCCACGTTTTGTGCGCCCTTTCTCACGCATAAAACGCATCTGGGCTGATTTGTGCACTCCTTTGCTACATGTCCTTTTGTGCCACACTTAAAACATGCTCCTTTAAGGTCCTCGGTGACCTACAATGTGCTGCTATGTGACCATAGTCCAGGCATTTAAAACACCGTTTTGGTTGGCTAATGCTGCGGATGCGGCAGACCACCCAGCCAATCCTCACTTTCTCAAGATCGAGAATTGATTTGGCTTTGTTTGCCGCGACCAATAATGTAGCAGTTTGCGTGCCTCCGTAGGATTTTCTGATCCCTTTAATGTCTGCAGGGACCAGCCTGATGTTCTCCTCCTTAGTGCTGAAAGCCTCGCATATATCCTCCTTCGTAGTGAGGTCATCCAGATCGCGTATCTCCAGTTGCGTTTGCTCAGTGAGTCCTTTTACCTCGGCTCTCTCTCCTAGAGCATTTTCCACTGCCTGGGTAATCTCTTGGAGACCATGTGTGGATGATTTGCTCAGTCGAAGTAATAGGCTACCATTTTCAGTTTTCCTGATGCCCTGCACGTCGTTGCTCATATCCTTCAGACCAGGATGAGACTTCACAGTCTTGAGAAGATCGGCATATGTGCAGTCGCCCACTCCCTTGACGAGAATTGCGTCCGGCTGTGCGCTACGTTGTCTATTTGGGCGGCCCGCGACCTTAGTCCATGCGCCTTCTTTGTTGATGGGAACTTTTGTTGAGGGTTGAGTGTCGGCTTCTGCATGCGGAGCCATGTTTTTGTCATGGCTCTTGCTCTTCTTGGGCGGGGTTTTGCGCAACTCCCAAGCTGGGTCCCTCTGACGCTTAGGGGTGTCTCCATTTTTGGCTCTCGTGCCAGTCGCCTTTTTAATTGCAGCATTACGCATGGATACTGCTGCTCCTACCGTCGGCGTAGTTTGCACTTCAGTGCTTGCCAGATCTGGACTGCAAAGATCCATGGCCAGCTTCTGGAGGCAGCTCAGCTGGATTATTTCCTCCTTCCTTATAGTTGTTATATACCTCTGACTGTTGAACCAGACAGTCAGGGTTTCAAGAACCACTCCCATACGAGTTATTGTGCCTTTCAGCGTAGTTGGCAGCAAATCTTCATTTTTTTCAGGCGTTTTTGCTGGGCTCACAAATACCTGCGGAGTTGGCGGAGTACGCAGCAACGCTGAGCGTCGCTCAAAAGCTCGATGGTCCTCATCTCCCATTCTCCAAGGGACCTGTCCAGGTAACCAGCTTTCTCAGACAGTCCCACGGCGGCCAAAGGTTTCCCCTCGGCTTTTTCCCAAGAGTTATACCGCTCGTTCTCGGTCACCAGAGCCCCGTTTTATGGACACCGCCGCAGTGGAGGGGTTGGCGATAGTCGGATCCGTGACCTTCTGTCCTTATCTGCACTGAGAAGGCTGGTTTTATGCTCCAAAATGTCCAATTGTGAAAACTCAAATATTTGAATTTACTGGTCTGTTTGCAAATTTGAATTTCACCTGAAAGTATGCAACGCTTTTTTAATTCAGGAACTCAATGTGTGCTGTTAACGCTCTGTTAACTGCAGCGCTTGACAACTCTATGCCCAGCTGTTTTTACAAGCTTGCAGTGGAAGTTGACAATAATATCGGCGGGAGTAATTTTATTCTTTTGCTTTGAGGCAAAGACAAAAAAACAACAAAAAAACAAGACTGGAAGCCTGGAGGGGGCCGAAAAGCCTCTCACCCTCCCCTCGCCTTGGACTTGGACCGAGGATCAGCGCAGCCAGCACCACGAAGTCAGCCCAGATGGTGATCTTGGCCTCGATTCGCAGTTGCAGGGTATGTGGTGGCACTTGACACAGGGCCTTGCACTGAATTTCTTCCGGTTTTTTTCAGTTCGTAAGCACTTTATTATCGGAAACTCAGGAGCTACTCAAAAAAACAACCGCGCACTTTGAAGGTGTGTGACTCCTTTTTGGGGGTGTGTCGGGTGCTATTTGTCCTGTAAATGTTTGGGTGCTGATTTTTTTTTGATTGTTTAAGAGTTAGTCTGAATAGGGCATTAGCTTTTTAAATTGTAATATGTTTTCTGTGGGTATGTTTCTTTTAAGTATATGCCTTCTCTTCATTTTTTCGTCTCTCAATTTTTGTAGGATTTTGTTCCACCAGGGTACGTTATGAGGTTGAGACATGGGGTGTGTTTGGGGTATTGACTTGTGTGCGCTATTTATAATTATTTTGTGTATTGTGGCGACTTCTTTGTTTATGTTTTTGCTTGTTTGTAGCTGTGAGCAGGACTCTTCTGTAAGTTTTGAGAATTGTTGCCAATTTGCTTTGCTGGTAATGAAGGTGGATTTGGATAGAAAGTGTTGTGGGTCTGTTGTGTTGGAGGTGAAGAGGGTTACTATATTGGAAAATGGTCGCTGCGGAAGAGATCGTTTTCTATGTGCCATGTGCTGTCATGCAATATTGGGCTACTAAATGTAAGGCCAATGTTTGTTAATGTGATGTGGGTGCTAAAGTGTGTAGGTGATCCCTCGTTAAGAAGGATATAGTTAGATTGTGTTAAAATATTTTCAAGTATTTTTTCTTTACTGTTGTTTGTCTTTGATCCCCAGTTTTTGTGCCAGCTGTTGAAGTCACCTGTAACTAGAGTGGGTATGTTCGATGTTTCTAGTACGTTTTGTAGGTTTTGTTTGCTAAAAGTTTTGTTTGGTGCTATGTAAGCTGAGATCAGTCTGAACTTTATTTTGGAAATGAGTTCAGCGCATACTGCATCAAAGTCACCATGAAGGTTTATTTGGTGCGCTTGTATTGACTTTTGTATTAGGAGGCGACGCCTCCGTAGGAAGGTGAGGTGTTCTTCGATATTATACTTCAGTTTATGGGTATGGGTATGTGGTGGGTCTGTGTTATGTGAGTTTCTTGTAGTGATATTATGTGTGGTATGTGTTTTTTAATTAATAATTGTAGTTCGTTGTAGTTGTTTAAGTAGCCATTTGCATTGTTCCATTGTGCGATTTTATTGGTCATTTGGGATGTAGCTGTGAGAGTGGTATATGTTAATTACGGTGTGTGTGAGTTATACAGATTCGCTGTTGCTGTTGTTCTTTATGTCTTTTTGTTTGTTGTGTTTTGCTTTTGTTAGGTTTGGTTTAGAGGCTTTAAGATTAGTGGTTAGAGTATTGTTTTTTTATTTGAAGAAAAGTCTTAGCTTAAGATCATCAGTTTTTTTGCAGGCCAGTTCTTTTGAGTTGGTATCTAGGTCCATGTCCATGTTTTCTGGATTGCTGTTGGTTGTAGTGGTGTGAACGGGTTATGAGAGATCGTGATATGATGTGACTGACGAACGGTGATGACCCGTGCTTGTGGGAGATGTTTCGGTTGTGTTTGCTGTTGTTGTGTTCGTGCTTGGTGTGAGTGGTGCTGTGTTGTTTAGTGTCCTTGCGAAGCTGTTGATTAGTTGCTGGTTGTGCCTAGTGTAGTATATGGCCAGAGCTGCTTTATAATCGACATTTTCTGTAGTTTTTATTGCTGTTAATTCTTGCTGTTTGAAAAATGCTGGGCACTTGCGGTCGAGAGGGCTGTGCTTTGCGTCATTTTCAGGGTTGTTCTTACAATTAAAACAATTCTTTGTGTTGTGGCAGGTCTCGTTTTCCATGGTGTGTTTTTTTTCTGAACAGTTTAGGCAGGATTCGTCTGGGCTTTTGGGTGGCCGAAGCGCAAGGATTTTTTACATCTTAGTGGCATTGGGATGTATTGGCGGACTCTTATCTTCTCGTATCCAATGCTTAGCGATTCTGGTAGGTCGTGTGATTAGAATGTTATTATGATGAGGCCGGTTTCAACCGTAGAATTTCCTTGTTTTTTAAGTATTTTTTGCACACCGGTTACCTTTTGTGGTTTTTAGTTCTGTAAGTATTTCCTCTGTCTCTATGTTGCGTAGTTCGTTGCAGTATATCACCCCTTTCGATATGTTTAGAGTGTTGTGTACTGTGACTGTTACCTCAATATGTGCCATATTTTTAAGTTTGAGTAATTTTGTTGACTGTAGGAAGTTTTTTGTTCTTAAGCAGAGTACTCTCTAGACGAAAATACATTCTGTCAAATAAGTACCCGGAAATTTGAAATAAAACACAAACAACTTATCAATCATCTAAATTTATTATATCCCCTTCAAAATAGGCCCCTTCTGAGGCAATACACTTCTTCCAACGAACAATCCAATCATCGAAACACTTTTTAAAGCTATATTCCGGGATGGCCTTCAGTTCTCGGTGCGAATTAGTTTTGATGTCTTCAATGCTCTCAAAACGGGTTCCACGAAGTGGTAATTTGAGTTTTGGAAACAGGAAAAAGTCACACGGGGCCATATCTGGAGAGTACGGTGGTTGTTCGATGATATTTGTTGAATTTTTGTTCAAAACCTCGTTACAATGATCGCTTTGTGCGCTGGTGCATTATCGTGGTGCAAAATCCAACTGTTGTTCCGCCACAAATCTGGTCTTTTGCGACGAACATTCTCTCTCAAACGCCTCATAACGCCAAGATAATATTCTTTATTGACGGTTTGGCCCTCCGGTAAGAATTCCGAATGAACAACACCACCGTTTTCTTTAGTTGCAGAGGTCGAAGGTCGTCCTGAACGTGGTAAATCGTTCACTTCTTCTCGCCTCTCTTTGAACGATTTATACCAATCGTAAACTTGAGTTTTCGACATGGTTGAATCACCAAATGTTTTTTTCAACATTTCCAACGTTTTGGCACAAGAAATTTTGTTTGACACACAAAATTTCACACAAACTCTTTATTCGATATTTTTATCTACAGTAAAAATCGCAACGCAAACAAAAGGTTGACTTGTTCCTAATGACGCCGTAACCAAACTAAATGACACATAGCAATAAAAATTAGAAGAATAGTGGCTGACAGTTGTGCCAAGCTGGGAAAAAAAATTTTTAGAAATATTCTCAAAGGGAAAATTTAAAATGAGAATTTCCGGGAACTTATTTGACAGAATGTATGTTTGCAAGGCCAAAACTCCATATAAAAAAAAGGGTTGCAAACATGCTCGAAATTATTTTGTAAGGCCATTTCTAAACCTATGTACTCTGTACCTAAATATGGGAAGCTCAGAATATTCTCTGGCGTTTTACAACACTGCTTCGTAAACAGATGCCAGCTTTTTTTTGACCTTACAAAACATCGATTGAATCGTTGTTTCGACTAGTCGAAATCCTTTTGAACAGAAATGGCGACCAACAAGCAGCAAAAAAATAGCCGAATTGAGATCTTTGAACACAATTAGACTGATTGAAGAGGTGCACCAGAGGCCAAACTTGTGAGATTTGACCGACAAAAAACATTTTAATGGGATTTTTATAATTAATAATTTTTAATTTGAAAATTAGGGCATTGGTCGCTGCTACTTCTCTTATCCTGTTCATTTGGTTCTTTTTCTCTTTTTTGTTGTTCTCAATGTTATTTATTTGTTTGATGTGCACAGCTAACACAGCAGTGTGACCACAGCAGAATAACACCAACAATCTCTAAACTTTTTAGTGATTTTTGGGATTTTGCTGTTACACTGAAGTTTGTAAGGCCTTCAAAACATCGAACATTTTGAGCGCCCAAAATGTTTTCGTCTAGAGAGTACTACGCTTTACTAGAAGAGAGCCCGCGTTTGTTTTTTTGCATGTTGCGACTTCACCTGCACATACAAACCTAGTCAAAAGTATTTACACAACGTGCATTTTTTTGAATTTTCAACTTTGATTGCTTATTGCTGCTGATTCTGCACTCAGATAACAAAGTAACGGTTATTGTCGTGTTTCTACATCTATGCAGAAGCAAATGAAAGAAAAACTAGAAATTATAACTGTTCAGGGGATTAGCAAAGCAGCATTGAACTGATGCTTATCAGTTGTCAAAAGTATTTACACACATTTAATTCGCGTCAAAATTATTTACACTCAACTTATTTAATTTTTTTTATGTTTTATATTCAATTGAACCAAAATATTTTATTACTATGTTATTAACCCAACTAATATCTAGTTATTCTGATTTTGGCATTAATGTCAGCTTGCAACTTTGGTAGTACTGACTTAACCAAGTTATGACCAAGCTCATCGGCCAATTTGGACCAAATTTTACACTTTTAGCTATAGTTTCGACGCACTGTTGACCGCTGTGTAAAATTTGGTCCAAATTGGCCGTTGAGCTTGGTCATAACTTGGTTAAGTCAGTACTACCAAAGTTGCAAGCTGACATTAATGCCAAAATCAGAATAACTAGATATTAGTTGGGTTAATAACATAGTAATAAAATATTTTGGTTCAATTGAATATAAAACATAAAAAAAATTAAATAAGTTGAGTGTAAATAATTTTGACGCGAATTAAATGTGTGTAAATACTTTTGACAACTGATAAGCATCAGTTCAATGCTGCTTTGCTAATCCCCTGAACAGTTATAATTTCTAGTTTTTCTTTCATTTGCTTCTGCATAAATGTAGAAACACGACAATAACCGTTACTTTGTTATCTGAGTTCAGAATCAGCAGCAATAAGCAATCAAAGTTAAAATTTCAAAAAAATGCACGTTGTGTAAATACTTTTGACCACCTCTGTATGTAATCAATTGATTTTTTTATTAGGAATGGTTATACGTTTTCGAACGATTTGTTGTCTTTCCTAGTGATTACCATGTATTTAGGGTTGTCGAGGCTTGAATATTTACTGTGAATTGTTGATGCTGTTGGTGTGTATGTCAGGCGGTTTGGTCACTGTTGTTGTTTTTTGGGCTCAAGCTCAGCTCGCACGTGAATCTACTTGTGTTGTTGTTGGTTTTGTGTTGCTGTTTTTTTTAATTCTGTTTTGTGCACTTGTTTGTTTGTCACTAATGAGCTGATAAGAGTTTTGGTAATGGTCCAGTCTATGCGGCACACCTCCAAAAAAAAAAAAAAATACAAAACAAGTGGGAAAGGCTATAGTCGAGCTCCCGACTATAGGATACCCGTTACTTACCTAAATAAATTTAACTTTTTTTTTATTGCCTGCTTTTAGGCACTTTTATTGCTTAAAAGCTTTAATCAGCCAGTACCACCTTTATCTTTGTCCGATCTTATTGGGATTTAGTAGGATGATAGGTAATAATAATAGCTAACGTTCACCGTTTAAAAAAACCTAATATTTTGAAAACTGTGCGTGTGGTGGATTTTCGCGATTTACGGAGGCGGAAAGGGGCGTGGCAAAATTTTGAAACAAACTTGACCTGCGTGGGGTTTATAGAAATCTGTGTGCAAAATTTGGTTGCTCTAGCTCTTATAGTCTCTGAGATCTAGGCGCTCACACAGACGGACAGACGGACAGACGGACAGACGGACGGACGGACAGACGGACATGGCTATATCGACTCGGCTGTTGATGCTGATCAAGAATATATATACTTTATAGGGTCGGAGATGCTTCCTTCTCCCTGTTACATACATTGCAACGAATACAATATCCCCTTTTACTTATTTTTAATAAGTAACGGGTATAATTAGAGCCTGATTTATGATGAATTTAGTTTTTTCTTTAAATTTTTTAAAATTATTATAAAAATGAGCTTTTATTTTGTTCTTTTTATGCAAAGTGAACTATTTGAATGTTCTCTTGAGTTTTACAGGGTTGATTTGAGCTTTGCATGGTTCTTTTTGTTCGATTATATGTGACGTTTACCAGCACTACTTTCATCCTCCTGTAATTTTTGGCGTGTTTCCCAACACTTTTTTAACGGAATCCGTAAGTAATTTTTATTCGCGTTAATTTCTGCTAAAATGTCGTGCACAGGCTGTGAAGTGGGTACTAGGGTGTTCGACCAATTCAGTGAGAGTGAATTGTTCAGCTTTCTACGACACCATAATGTCATTCGGAAGGATCGCATCTGCCCAAAAAGTGGTGCGCAGGGCACATTTCAATCTCGCGGAGGCACGATGTTTTTTTTTTCGATGCCGTGCGCGCCACATGTGCCAGCAAGGAAAGCAAAAAAGAGTGAATGTTCAATGCAGCTTTCAGGAGAGTGTGCGGAAGAACACCTTCTTCGAGGGAACAACGTTGACAGTTCCGAAAATTTGTTCGTTTTTGAGTTGGGACTGCTTGCGTTTAAAGGGCGAGACGAAATGCTTGATAAAAGAGCATGGATTGAGCCGTCAAACTGTTATTGACTTTAAAAGCTTCTTGAGAGAAGTCTACATTGACTGGAGCCTCAATAATGGTCGGCAACAAATTGGAGGTCCTGGCAAGATTGTTAAAATAGACGAGGCCAAAGTGAAGAAGAGGAAGTACAACTGCGACCGAGTTGTTGAAGGCCAATGGATCTTCGGAGGTATAGAGAGAGAAAGTGGCAACTTCTTCATCTTGCCTGTCGAGCACCGAGATACAGGGACATTGCTCGCAATAATCAAGGAGCGAGTAGCCGATGGGAGTACCATCATGTCCGACTGTTGGAAGGCCCACAACTGCTTGGCGGAGGAGGGATTCGTTTACCAGACGGTGAATCACTCAAAAAATTTCTGGATCCCGAGACTCGTGCGCATACGCAAAATATCGAGAGATTGTAGAGGGATATGCGGGACCACATTTCACGTTTTGGAAGGAAAACGGAACATTACGTTGAATATTTGGCTAAATTTCAATTGCAAAAGAAAGGGTTCATGAGCTCTTTATGGCAATTGGTAGATTGTATGACCCGTATAAAGAAGCCATAATCAATGAAGATGCTTATGCTCATGAGCGCGATTTTTATTTTTAAATTTTTAGCCTGCGGCGCTTTAATATCACACGACCCCCCTCCTTTAATGATCTATTTTCCTTAAATATTTGTTGGGAGTCTCTTCAAATTGTTATAATTATCTATCTTTATATCTTCACCACCCTTTAGGATGTTGATGATGATGATGACGTTGAAGATGAAGATAAAATTTGATTATGACCACATGAATTGATTTCCTGACCTTGCCCCTGACATGCTTTACGATTTTGACGATTGATGATTGATTGATGATGACCCCATGAAATTTCACCTGACCTTGCGCTTGACCAATATTATAGATGATGCCTTGGAATCAAATCGGTCCTTTCCAGGAACACCAAATTTTATCCAAAAAGATTTGCTTATTTTCAATAAGTTACATTTTTTTTATTCAAATCTTTGGCATGATTCCGTTGTACAGTGTTGGAAATCACGTTAAAAACTAATATAAAAAAGTAGTGTTGGTAAACGTTAAAAATTATTAAACATGCACAAGAGAACCAAAAATAGTTCATTTTTATTAAAATTTCAAAACTTTTAAAAAAAAACTATAAAAGACCCGGAAATAATTTTTACATCAAAATTCATCATAAATCAAGCTCTAATTTTGGGTTATTATACCCGTTACTTATTAAAAACAAGTGGGAAAGGCTATAGTCGAGCTCCCGACTATAGGATACCCGTTACTTACCTAAATAAATTAAACTTTTTTTATTGCATGCTTTTAAGCACTTTTATTGCTTAAAAGCTTTAATCAGCCAGTACCACCTTTCTGATTGTCCGACTTTGTTGGGATTTAGTAGGATGATAGGTAATAACAATAGCTAGCGTTCACCGTTTAAAAAAACCTAATATTTTGAAAACTGTGCGTCAGGTGGATTTTCGCGATTTACGGAGGCGGAAAGGGGCGTGGCAAAATTTTGAAACAAACTTGACCTGCGTGGGGTTTATAGAAATCTGTGTGCCAAATTTGGTTGCTCTAGCTCTTATAGTCTCTGAGATCTAGGCGCTCACACAGACGGACAGACGGACAGACGGACGGACGGACAGACGGACAGACGGACGGACGGACAGACGGACATGGCTATATCGACTCGGCTGTTGATGCTGATCAAGAATATATATACTTTATAGCGTCGGAGATGCTTCCTTCTCCCTGTTACATACATTGCAACGAATACAATATCCCCTTTTACTTATTTTTAATAAGTAACGGGTATAATAAGTAAAAGGGGATATTGTATTCGTTGCAATGTATGTAACAGGGAGAAGGAAGCATCTCCGACCCTATAAAGTATGTATATTCTTGATCAGCATCAACAGCCGAGTCGATATAGCCATGTCCGTCTGTCCGTCCGTCCGTCCGTCCGTCTGTCCGTCTGTCAGTCTGTGTGAGCGCCTAGATCTCAGAGACTATAAGAGCTAGAGCAACCAAATTTGGCACACAGATTTCTATAAACCCCACGCAGGTCAAGTTTGTTTCAAAATTTTGCCACGCCCCTTTCCGCCTCCGTAAATCGCGAAAATCCACCACACGCACAGTTTTCAAGATATTATGTTTTTTTAAACGGTGAACGTTAGCTACTGTTATTACCTATCATCCTTTTAAATCCCAAAAAGATCGGACAAACAGAAAGGTGGTACTGGCTGATTAAAGCTTTTAAGCAATTAAAATGCCTAAAAGCATGCAATAAAAAAATTTTAATTTGTTTATGTAAGTAACGGGTATCCTATAGTCGGGAGCTCGACTATAGCCTTTCCCACTTGTTTTTTTTTTGAAGGTGTGCCGCATAGACTGGACCTTTACCAGAGTTTTGGATGATTGTACTTTGTGTACGGGGAACGCAGAAGTCGCACGTCTTATCTCCCAGAGGTTTAGAGTTAAACTGATCACTGCTAAGTACTTGGGCATAATCGCATGGAAGCCACACTTTGTCAATAAAAGGGCTCAGATGAGCGAGAGGCTGAAAAAGCACCTATGGCTGATCGGTAAAAGGTCTACACTCAGGCTAAGGGTAAAACTGCAAATTTACAAGACCCTAATGAAGCCCATGTGGACTTATGGGATCCCCATTTGGGGAACTGCCAGCCGCTCGAACCTCAGCGAGACGTTGTCCAACGCGATCCTCTTGACCTCGGACGCCGAAATCCATCAAGAACTTGGAGTCCCATGGGTTTACGATGAGATTGCCAGGCTGAGTAGATCTCACTTGACCCGACTGGATAGGCACACGAATCCACTTGCCATCAATCTGTTGGACAACAGCACTGCCACCCAACGCCTGAAGAGACACCACCCGCTGGATCTCCCTCATCGGCTAAGCAGATTTTATTTCCCCACCCTCACCCCCAAACCCACAATACACTATATAAAATAGTCTAATTGTCAATGCTCTTGCTATTCATTCTGCTGATTGTCCACAAAAGGACAGATTGCTAATAAAGACCACCCGTTATAAAAAAAAATAAAAAACTTGATGCGGGTTGCAAACCTTGCAAGGTTGCCGCGTGAACAGCGGTTTACATGCAACTCGTAACACATATATACAGGAGCTGTAGCAGTTAGTAACAATGAAAAACAGCTCGCAGATATGATGACCAAACCACTACCAGGTCCACGTTTTAAAGATCTCCGAGAACAGATTGAATTGACCGAATAAAGATAACGGAACTCGATGTCTCGGAGTACGCATTTTCACAAACCGAAAGAAATTGTTGCTGTTGTCCGCTATAGTGGTTGTTGTTTCTGTTGTTACTGTTGTTGTTGCTATCGTGTACGTGCGTTTTTTTTTTGTCATAAAAGCGTAACAATAACAAACAATTTTTACGACACAAACGTTGGCCAAAAAGGCCAAGTTATAAAAAATTACAACAGCAACAACAAGCAGAAACCATTAGTTAAGATTTCTGCTTGGAAAACCATTGAAAACTCTTGCGCAATATTGACAGAAACAACAACAACTACAACGACAAGCACAACTTTAATTAAAAAACTGAAATGAAAATCATTAGTTGGTCACATGGTCATAGTGTACGTTGAAAAAGGCGTTGTGAGTCAAAAATTGCGTATACGACACGTGGCTAGCGAACTTAACGCAAATGTCAAAATGAAAGGTGGCCTCTATGTGTGTGTGTTTTTTTTTTATTTAAAATGGACGTAGATGTACACAGTACACCTAGTGGCCCTACGAATAGGAGGTGGAAATTCCCTAAAACCACCCCCCCACTCCTCACTGCTCATTCCCGCGGAACCACCGAACAGTATCACTTCGCGGGGACAGGTTGCCTTCCTAGGCAGTCTCCATTATTCGCCGCTCTTCCTCACAGCGTCTCAAGTCTCTCTGAATGCGTACTACAAGATTGTTAACGCTTGTCCAATTTTCGTCTGACTCTGCCATGAATGAGATCAGTTCTTCTGGCTGGCTCACCTGTGTCATCCAAGACTCATACCTGGGGCAGTGGTATAGCACGTGCTCTGGGTTCTCCTTTTGCAGTGGGCAAGCCGGACACCAGGGTACCACTTCATGCCTGAACCTGTACAGGTAGTCCCTGTAACCTCCATGACCGGTGAGAAACTGGGTGAGGTGGAAATTGACTTCCCCTCTCTCTCGCTCCATCCAGTCCTGCACCTTGGGAACTAGGCGGTGTGTCCACCGACCCTTCTCTGACGCGTCCCATCTTGCCTGCCATGTTGCCATCGTGACTTCCCGTTCCGAACGCCTGATCGCATCCGCAGGTGGAGTACGCCCCCTCTCCTGCCTCCATCTATAAAGTTCTGCCATTTCTCTAACTAAGAGGTCAATTGGGATCATCCCTGCCAGAACCAGAGCCGCATCTTCTGATACGGTTCGAAATCCTGATATGACCCGAGTAGCAATCATACGGTATGGCGCCGCTACTTTCCTGCGGATCTCCTGACTCCTGTCGAGGGCCATAGACCACACCGGGGCTGCGTAGAGCAGCACTGAGGCCACCACTCTCGCAAGCAACCGTCGGATGCCTGCCCGGGGTCCACCGATGTTGGGTAGCATGCTCAAAAAAGTTAAATTCTGATTGGGACAAGCAATAGCATTGGTATGTAGAGCTTAACTACAAATATTGAGCTCTCTCGGCATCATTTTGAAATGCTTGCGAAAAATTAAGATTTTTAAGCGATAGATTGCCTTTGTCATGAACCTTGCATGAGATGTCGCACCACAAGTCCGAAAAGAAATTCAATTGTCAGCTCTAAAAGCTCATTGTAGTCGCTACGAATCTGTGTGTACTTAAGCTTTGCCGTTTTGAAACCCAAAATGATCTATCTTTGGCCATCCGGAAATCTGCTTAAAATTAAAGTTTGGGGTCCACTGCTTTGTCATAGAACTAATTTTTCTACGGATTGCTCCTATTAAAGGTGTAGGATATGGTAGTCTGATTTAAACAAAATTTCGGCAGGATGTTAGACACAGTCTCAAACATACAATCTCTGATTTTGGTTGAGATAACTTCAGAAACAAAAAAAGTTTTTTGTACTAAAGGTTATTTCATCTGATCTAAGGAAGCTATTCAGTGGCTTACAGTTTAAAGCAGGGATGCCCAGCGCCTATGCACACAGCGCACATTTGTTTTTGCTTTGCACATGGGATATGGGAAGTAGGTGAGAATACACATGGGTAAGCTTCTGGCGCACATTGCAAATTACACTAACAATTTTGCACATTTCTCTTTCCATCAAATTTCGTTGCTGGGAGAACAACAACAATTGTATTGCGTCGTTTTGCCGTGGCTAATCGAATGTATTTTGTTGTTGTCTTATCGTTTGGTGTACACTGAAAAACGAAAGACTTCACTTCGTTGTGAAACGTTTAACACATGTGTTCTATTCGAATTTTTTCATTTGAAGAAACTTCTTCTTTTTGTACAGTGTACACATTGAAATAAAATAAATTTTCGTTGCATGTGTGCGTGCGCATTTCTTTATTTGTATTGGTGCGTGCACATCCATAAGGCAGCTTTGGGCACCCCTGGCTTAAAGTATGCACCCTTTTGTAATGACCCAGGCTAGCAAAAAGCTAGAATGGGCGGGAGTACATAGCCAGATCGAAGTTGGCCACACTCTTCCATGCAATCGTGGGATTTGTTTCCTTCTCGCGGCGGGGTGGGGAACTGCTCGCGGCTAGCAAAAGCAATCGGCTGGGGGAGTTCTTTGCTCTGAGAAGGAAGCTCGACTGCACCATACAAAATTAAAGAAAGAAGAAGAAAAAGAGAGAAAGGCGGGAGAGACAGGTGTCAACAAAACCCAGCAGACGGACTTGATTGGAGACGGGAAAAAAAAGGAAGAGGATCTCTTTTGACTTGGATACATGGATGTTGTTGTATCTGGCCTCAAAACCCACCCAACCATGATTCCACGTTGGCCGTCATCATTTTGGGAATCCCTGTCACGAACCTGTGGGTTATTCAAACTTGCATCACCTTCGGGAAAACAAAATTAAAATTTAAGCGAACATTATGTAATGTTTATTAAACATAAAAAATTTCATAACATGATTTCATGATTATATTTACAAACTAAAATCGCCTGATTATTTGGCATTAACAATTTATGATTTTCAGAAAAAAGAAGGAAAAGAAAAACCAAAAGAACCGTCGTGTAAACGAAGGAGTGCGAAATACTCCCTTTCGTCCGATAAATTTATCGGAGGGATAAACAAGTTAAACGTTTATACGTCAGCAATGTCAGGCAAATGGAATGTTTATTGTTTGTCATAGGCACTTACCCTGTATCCGAAGGGGCCCCGCCGAAATCAGGTGATATGCTATAGAGAAAAATATAATAATAACAAACGCACACTTCAAAATGCCCATACATCAAGAAAATAGTCGATTAATTTTTGTATAAGGGACTCGAGGGTATCCTCTTTGTTTCTATTCCTTTTTCTTTTCTTTTGTTTAATTTTATTTATTTATATTTAACAAATTTTTTAATGTGTAAGTAGTGTTGGAAAGAGTGGCAGAGCCAAATCAAGAATACGATAAAATGAATGAAATAATAGAAGAATAAAAAAATGAAAATAAAATGAAAAGGAAAAATTTATGAAAAATAAAGAAATAAAAGAATGAAAATTAAAAATGAAAAAAATAAAACAGGAAGTTTTAAATGTGTATGTGTGTGTTTGTACACTGTAAATGTGTGTGTGTATACAAAATAAGTGTGTGTGTGTTTTTACACTGGGAATGTGTGTGTATAAAAATGAGTGTGTGTGTGTGTGTGGGTGTGTTTATACACTTTGAATGTGTGTGTATAAAAAAATGAGTGTGTGTGTGTGTGTGGGTGTGTTTATACACTTTGAATGTGTGTGTATAAAAAAATGAGTGTGTGTGTGTGTGAAAATCCGGTATATGTTTGAAAATCCGATGAGTGTGTATGAAAATCCGATGAGTGTGTATGAAAATCCGATGAGTGTGTATGAAAATCCGATGAGTGTCTATGAAAATCCGATGAGTGTGTGCACTCTGTGCGGGCGACCACCAGGTGTCTGCCACAATGTCGGCAACGAAAATGAATGCAACGATGTATGACGATGTGCCTGTGTGTGTGTGACTGTGAGTGTGCATCCACGATTTCTGAACTCCAAGAAGTATGTATGTTCAAAATGATGTTTCACAGACTCCACACAATGCTCCTGCTGACACGCACATCCACAACGTTGCGTTGTTATCCACGAAGGGAACTTTGGCGATGCCAAAAAGAACCTACATTTGGCACAAAAAAAAAATTAAGCACATTAGCACATGTGGGCTATCCAAATTGAAATACCACTTACGTGCGGATTTTCCCAATAAAAATGGGTTTCCTTGTGCCAGTCTACTTCTTTGCAGCGATTCTCACTCGTTTTGCCCACGGATGCACTGGGGATAGTGTTTATTTTCGTGACTTTATGTATTTGACTTGATTTTTGTATGCAAATGCCGGATCGGAAATGCAATGACCGGAAGCTGGGCTTTAAATATCGATATTTCGATAGTCACTCAAAGTTGCACACAACTTAGCACAACTCCAGTTCATCGTTTATACAGTGATACCAATGTCAATGACAAAAAGGAAATAATTAGTTATCGCATTAAATGAAAAGTGCATTTTTGCCCAGAGGTGGTCACTACACTTTCTTTTACTTTAACAGCTATGTAAATAAAGTCTTCACAGTAAAAAAAATATATTTGGAAAGATCGTTTAAACTCCGGTTTACTGACCCAACCCATTAAGTACCCTTCGAAAATTTCGAATTTATGTAAAAGTCACTTTTCAAAAATTTTTCCTCGATTTTTCAAAAAAAAAAGGATTGATGCAAAAGGTTTCTTCAAACCATTTAAATAGTAACTGCAAAAAAATTTTTTCAAAAATATTTTTGCCAGTATTTTTTTTTAAATTTTTGAAAATCCTAAAAATTACCATTTTAATGATATCAACACAAATGTGAAATTAAAGTCTTCGCCTGCTTTTCTTTTAAAGAAAATGGAAAATGTTTAATTTTTCTTGTTAATTTTTTTCTGTGTGCACGATTTGATACCGACTCGTGCTTGTTTTAAGCACGAAAAAATGAGAACGATTCGGTCACATATCAAGAAAATTGTGGATGATTTTTTAGTTCATTTTTTTCGGAGTGCAATTTATTTATTCATGTGCGTCAAGATAGCAACGGTTCTTTAGCAATGAAAAACGGAACTTGGTTCATGAGTCGGAACCAGTTATGAACTTTCTCATTTTAAAACGTTTTTTGAGCTTTAATCAATAAAGTAATGATGCAGAATTGTAGAAAATTAATTAATCTATAGTTTTAAGTAGTATTTTGGCCATTTCAGCTTTAAAAGTGGGAGAAACAGGTGAAGAAAGAAAGTGAACAACAGAACATTTTCACCATTTCTTAAATAGCTAAGGACAGGAAGGTTTGCGATCGAAAACCGCTAACGCACGATTATAGCGGGCAGTTTTAACTTTCTAATGGTACCATTGTAAAAAAAATGTAATGCTCGTTTTTGAGATATTTTGAAATGAGCGAAGCTACCTCGTTGAAAGTCCCATACAAAATGACCGCCAAAATAGATGCCTTGTTCTCAAACCATAATTGCTTATCTCAGGAGGCTTGCCACAAAACGAGGCACAATAGCAATTTAAAGCTACAAGTTTGGGGATGATATTGCAATTAAATTTAGAAAAAGTTTTCAGCTGGTTTTTTAGAAAATTAATTAATTGTAAATCAATCCCCAAAAAGTTCAAGAGCATGTCCTATCGAACTGCTAGCTTCAACATGAACTGAACTACTGCGCAACAGAAAGCTCGCTGATATGGCGTGTATTATATGCATAGGTCTACGGCAAAAAGCTGACTGCTAAAGAATTTCGTTGCTGGCTTTATTGACTGTATTTTAAGTGCTTGCGATCAATTGCACGGCATGTGGGAGTATTGGCGATAATTTTACAAGCAATTTGATATGCGAATGCTAGTTATTGAGAAATTTGCATTTTTGTGTTTTTTTTCAGTTGACCAAAAAGAAACATGCATGTGGGCTGCCAACCTGTTTTACAGAAGCGCAAAAATGTGTAGGAAAATAACTAGGTGGCAAGCTTTTAAACATAACGGAACTTTACAGTAATTCGTAAACAACAGAAAGTGGAAGCAGTGATTAAAAATTTGTTTCATAATGTTTCGAGTAATTAAACGAAAGTAAGGACCGCATTTAAGATTTCTGTTGAATATTTTATAAACATAAGTAGTCTACGAATGTTATCAAGAGCCTTAGGACTAGTGTATGGTTTGATCCATCCGGTTACTATGTTGTGGCGCTGACCACGCTGCTGCTGTGCATATGAATATCATTATACTTTGCCAACTTTTTGAAGAATGATGCCGATCTAGAGAATGAGGGCCTGGGTGCTGACGAGGTGCGATTGGAGGACGATTCCGAGTTGCAGGCACAAATGAGAACGCGCCTGCAAAACGAAATCGACGATGACGAGCCCTACGAGGAGGAGCAGGAGGCATTCAGTGAGAGTGACAACGAAGAGGCGGCTGGAAGGGAACACACTTACAGCAATCTGATGGGCAAAATCAAGGCCAAGCGGTATCAGCATAAATTGGAAAAGAATCTATCGCCCAGTCAAATTGAGGAGGAGCGACGTATTGAGCGAGAACAATTGGCGGCTATATTCGAAATGCTGCGCAAACAAGAGGACGAATTGAATCTCAAGAATCGCATTAGCGATACCGAGCTCAAGCAACAAGTGAAATTATATCGTTAGTCTCAAATATCGAGTTGGAGTATTGTTCCAATCTTATAAAAAAACCTCTTTACGAGGTAAAAGTCTAGTGACGAAAACATTTTCATGCCCCAAAATTTCTGATATCCAATTTTGTGACGAAAAATATTAAATTTTACACATGAATTATTAAAAAATAAAATTTTTGTCACTGGGCACATTGCGCTAAATTTTTCATTCCTAATAAATAGTACTTTTTAGCGCAGTGCCAGTGACAGAATGTGAAAGTGGTGTTTATATTGGACTGTCAAATTTTTGTAACTTCACAATTTTGTGAAAAGGCATTTAGTGTTCACATTGCCTTGTGAAGTTGTGAACTGCTTTGTGCAGCGCTTGTGAAGCGTTTGTGAAGCAGTCCACAACAATATCGATACTTCATCGATATTTCTATCAGCTGCAATTTCTACAGACACTTACATCACATACAAACAAAAGCAAAAAAACGCGCAATTAAAGTGACAAAAAAAACTGCCGCAAAAAAAAAAGCAACAGGTAAGTACAATATAAATAAACGAACAGAAAAACACCATTAATGTGCTTATTTCCAAACAGATTCCATTGGGTGGACCCAGGCGTAAACGCCCTGCCTGAGACGGAACCACCAATCGTCTCCCTGGTGCTGGCCCAGATTGGCCAATATCAGCCTGCGTCGCCTGTCATGTTTCCCCTTTCACAGAAAAAAGTTAGCCGGACATCATATGGGTAATTCTCCCATGTCGAAGGCGACATTCGTACGCATTCAAAATGCAATAAAACAAGATATTATTTTGTTGTCACAATAGGGTAGACATATAGGTCTTACTAAGCACTATTATTG
Source organism: Drosophila limbata (assembly GCA_963924055.1). NCBI lineage: Eukaryota > Metazoa > Arthropoda > Insecta > Diptera > Drosophilidae > Drosophila > Drosophila limbata. The sequence continues at coordinate 123,475 of CAWUOW010000382.1, forward strand.
GCGCAAATTTTGATTTTGGGCAATTGTTCGTTTTCAAGATAACTTAAAAAAAAACCAACGCATTCGCACGAGTTACGCCCCAACCAACGACTACCGATAAGGATATCGATAGTAACAAAGAGCCACACAACAAAGACGGTATCAGCGTAGTTTGGGGATAAACACTAACCTAACCAAATAGAAACTCCGATAAGATAATTAAACTACATTTGTAAAACTGACCTAAACTAATAAGGTAACCTTTAAACAGATATGAATTCGAAAACCTCCACAAAAATATAAGATAAGTAAATCCGATACTCTGACCTATTCAAACAAGATAAATGTAATGTCTGACCAGATGTAAACTCTATGTAACTCATTTGTAAAATTATAAAAACCCAAATATCTCGAAATAAAGTAGTTATTACATTCTTGACACTCTTAAGAGACGGTCGTGTTTTAATTCAAACGTAATTGGCGCAACCGGGAAAAGTCTACTAAAATCTTAAGATATAAGTATTCAAATTTGCTCTGAATATATCCGAAGATATATCGAACTTAAGTGAAAATATTTTAATAACAATAAAAATCATAAGATTTTGTAGCTGAAAAATATATGTGTTAAAATTTATATATAGCAAAAACAAAAAATTAAAAGGAAAAGCTTAAAATCCTTGAAAAGTGAAAATAGTCGAATAACAATAACAATCACAAGATTTTGTTGCTTAGTATTGTTCAGGATATATCCATAGATATCCTTTAAAAACCAACATCAACTCGATGTTAACAAAAAAAAAAAATAAAAAATAACAAGTAAAATAACAGCAAAATATAAATAATATAATGTAATATACGAACGAAAAATAAGAAATCTTACAACGAATCTACATATATGCCTAAAGGAGAAAAAACCAAAGTACACCAATCACCGTACTCAAAAGTGAGCAGTTCCGACGACGAAATGGTAACTCCTGGCAATATTACTGTCACTGGATCTGATCTTCTAAAAGAGGCATCGAGGATTAGAGGATTTTCTGGAAGAGATGACTACGATCTGTCATCATTTCTAAGAGAAGTGGACACTGTCTTGGAACTCTTTAGGGAGAACGCAAACACAAGACTATTTGTGATTCAACGCTACGTGGTGACGAAAATTCACGGCGAAGCATTGAACGTCATCAGACCTTTAGGAGGGAACTCGACGTGGGAAGCAATCAAAGCTGAACTCATAAGGAACTTCGGAGTCAAGGAAAGCTACCATCACCTTTATCATCGGGCAATTAATATAAGAAACACAAGTGTAAGAAACACAAGTGTAAAAAAACCTCTTTACGAGGTAAAAGTCTAGTGCCGAAAACATTTTCATACCCCAAAATTTCTGATATATAATTTTGTGACGAAAAATATTAAATTTTACACATGAATTATCAAAAAATAAAATTTTTGTCACTGGCACTGCGCATAAAAGTACTATTTATTAGGTATGAAAAATTTAGCGCAATGTGCCCAGTGACAAAAATTTTATTTTTTAATAATTCATGTGTAAAATTTAATATTTTTCGTCACAAAATTGGATATCAGAAATTTTGGGGTATGAAAATGTTTTCGGCACTAGACTTTTACCTCGTAAAGAGGTTTTTTTTATAAGATATCAGAAATTTTTTAATAAGACATCGGAAATTTTGACAATTGCAATATTTTTTTAAACAATTCAATAATTATATAATTAAGAGAATTAAATACACATTCAATCAGAGACGTTTCAATCTATATATATAAAACTCTTTGTCCTGACTGACTGACTCACTGACTGACTGACTCACTGACTGACTGACTCACTGACTGACTGACTCACTGACTGACTGAGAATCAACGTGCAGCCCAAACGATAAAAGATAGAGAGCTGAAATTTGCACACAACATAGATGAGATAATTTCATCGCGCAATAAGACGGCGTTTTGCGAAATTCCACCTGTAAGAGGGTCAAAATCACGGTCAAAGGTCACGGAATTGCTTAGTATGAAAAACTTTTTTGTTTCTTAAGATATCTCAACCAAACTCACAGATTATATGTTTGGTACTGTCTCTTACATTCTGACCAAATTTGGTCAAAGTGGAATGACTATATCTTATAGCTGCCATAGGAACAATCCGATGAAAAACACCTTTAGTATGAAAAACTTTTTTGTTTCTTAAGATATTTCAACCAAACTCACAGATTATATGTTTGATACTGTCTCTTACATTCTGACCAAATTTGGTCAAAGTGGAATGACTATATCTTATAGCTGCCATAGGAACAATCCGATGAAAAACACCTTTAGTATGAAAAACTTTTTTGTTTCTTAAGATATCTCAACCAAACTCACAGATTGTATGATTGGAGCTGTCTCTTACATTCTGACCAAATTTGGTCAAAGTCGGATGACTATATCATATAGCTGCCATAGGAACAATCCGATGAAAAACACCTTTAGTATGAAAAACTTTTTTGTTTCTTAAGATATCTCAACCAAACTTGCAGATTGTTTGTTTGATACTGTCTCTAACAAACTAACCAAATTTGGTCAAAGTCGGATGACTATATCATATAGCTGCCATAGGAACAATCGGATGCAATCGAAGATATCCCGCCAAATTTAGCTTTTTACCGCCAAATCACAAAATCCGACTTTTTAGCTAAAGTTCAATTGCAAGGAAAAAAAATTACCGCAGCGGACAGCGGAAGCTAAATATTTCCGGTTTTTTTTAGAAAAAATGCTATCTATATATAAAAAACTCTTTGTCCTGACTGACTGACTCACTGACTGACTGACTGACTGAGAATCAACGTGCAGCCCAAACGGTAAAAGATAGAGAGCTGAAATTTGCACACAACATAGATGAGATAATTTCATCGTGCAGTAAGACGGCGTTTTGGGAAATTCGACGTCTAAGTGGGTCAAATCGGGGTCAAAGGTCACGGAATTGCTTAGAATGAACAACTTTTTTGTTTCTTAAGATATCTCAACCAAACTCACAGATTATATGTTTGGTACTGTGTCTTATATTCTGACCAAATTTGGTCAAAGCGGAATGACTATATCTTATAGCTGCCATAGGAACAATCCGATGAAAAACACCTTTAGTATGAAAAACTTTTTTGTTTCTTAAGATATCTCAACCAAACTCACAGATTGTATGATTGGAGCTGTCTCTTACATTCTGACCAAATTTGGTCAAAGTCGGATGACTATATCATATAGCTGCCATAGGAACAATCCGATGAAAAACACCTTTAGTATGAAAAACTTTTTTGTTTCTTAAGATATCTCAACCAAACTTGCAGATTGTTTGTTTGATACTGTCTCTAACAAACTAACCAAATTTGGTCAAAGTCGGATGACTATATCATATAGCTGCCATAGGAACAATCGGATGCAATCGAAGATATCCCGCCAAATTTAGCTTTTTACCGCCAAATCACAAAATCCGACTTTTTAGGTAAAGTTCAATTGCAAGGAAAAAAAATTATCGCAGCGGACAGCGGAAGCTAAATATTTCCGGTTTTTTTTAGAAAAAATGCTATCTATATATAAAAAACTCTTTGTCCTGACTGACTGACTCACTGACTGACTGACTGACTGAGAATCAACGTGCAGCCCAAACGGTAAAAGATAGAGAGCTGAAATTTGCACACAACATAGATGAGATAATTTCATAGTGCAATAAGACGGCGTTTTGCGAAATTCCACCTGTAAGAGGGTCAAAATCACGGTCAAAGGTCACGGAATTGCTTAGTATGAAAAACTTTTTTGTTTCTTAAGATATCTCAACCAAACTCACAGATTATATGTTTGGTACAGTGTCTTATATTCTGACCAAATTTGGTCAAAGCGGAATGACTATATCTTATAGTTGCCATAGGAACAATCCGATGAAAAACACCTTTAGTATGAAAAACTTTTTTGTTTCTTAAGATATCTCAACCAAACTCGCCGATTGTTTGTTTGATACTGTCTCTAACATACTGATCAAATTTGGTCAAAGTCGGATGACTATATCTTATAGCTGCCATAGGAACAATCCGATGAAAAACACCTTTAGTATGAAAAACTTTTTTGTTTCTTAAGATATCTCAACCAAACTCACAGATTGTATGATTGGAGCTGTCTCTTACATTCTGACCAAATTTGGTCAAAGTCGGATGACTATATCATATAGCTGCCATAGGAACAATCCGATGAAAAACACCTTTAGTATGAAAAACTTTTTTGTTTCTTAAGATATCTCAACCAAACTCACAGATTGTATGATTGGAGCTGTCTCTTACATTCTGACCAAATTTGGTCAAAGTGGAATGACTATATCTTATAGCTGCCATAGGAACAATCCGATGAAAAACACCTTTAGTATGAAAAACTTTTTTGTTTCTTAAGATATCTCAACCAAACTCACAGATTGTATGATTGGAGCTGTCTCTTACATTCTGACCAAATTTGGTCAAAGTCGGATGACTATATCATATAGCTGCCATAGGAACAATCCGATGAAAAACACCTTTAGTATGAAAAACTTTTTTGTTTCTTAAGATATCTCAACCAAACTTGCAGATTGTTTGTTTGATACTGTCTCTAACAAACTAACCAAATTTGGTCAAAGTCGGATGACTATATCATATAGCTGCCATAGGAACAATCGGATGCAATCGAAGATATCCCGCCAAATTTAGCTTTTTACCGTCAAATCACAAAATCCGACTTTTTAGCTAAAGTTCAATTGCAAGGAAAAAAAATTACCGCAGCGGACAGCGGAAGCTAAATATTTCCGGTTTTTTTTAGAAAAAATGCTATCTATATATAAAAAACTCTTTGTCCTGACTGACTGACTCACTGACTGACTGACTGACTGAGAATCAACGTGCAGCCCAAACGGTAAAAGATAGAGTGCTGAAATTTGCACACAACATAGATGAGATAATTTCATAGTGCAATAAGACGGCGTTTTGCGAAATTCGACCTCTAAGTGGGTCAAATCGGGGTCAAAGGTCACGGAATTGCTTAGAATGAACAACTTTTTTGTTTCTTAAGATATCTCAACCAAACTCACAGATTATATGTTTGGTACTGTCTCTTACATTCTGACCAAATTTGGTCAAAGTCGGATGACTATATCATATAGCTGCCATAGGAACAATCGGATGCAATCGGAGATATCCTAACAAAACTCTCAGATTAATTCGCTTAATTTAGCTTTTTCCCGCCAAAGTTAGCTTTTTCCCGCCAAATCACCAAATCCGACTTTTTAGCCAAAGTTCAATTGTAAGGAAAAAAAATTAACGCAGCGGACAGCGGAAGCTAAATATTTCCGGTTTTTTTTCAGAAAAAATGCTATATTATATAAATTTGTTAAAACGGGCAACTAAATACAATGTTGAGAGCGAAGCGAGCTGCGGTTTGTCGAGCGAAGCGAGCAGGGGGCGAATATTATGTAAATTTGTTAAACTGGACAACTAAAGACAATGTTGCGAGCGAAGCGAGCTGGGGGTTGGCGAGCGAAGCGAGCAGGCGACGTAGCCCCCTAGTATTATATATATTTATAAATATATTTCGATCTTGCTGTAATTGGAATTACAAAATGTTTCATCTGCCGCAAAAAGAATTCACCACTTGCAAGCAGTATCTTTCCACATGCACTGCAAGCAGTGCAAGTAGTGTACATGCAGTAGTATACATGCAGTAGTGTAAAGGTAAAAGGTATATTCAATTAACAGGTAATATCTTGCCTAAACGAATTTTGAGAGATAGGTGTTATATGTCAAAAGACGCGGAATTGAATTGTCTACAACATACTACATATTTAAAAGTGAATTCATTTGTAGATTTTTCATAAATTAAAAAAAAAAATTATTTCACCTGTAGCTGTTTACCTTTTTACTTTAAAAAAAAACTTTGAAGGTATGCCTAAGAGCCCTTCAAAATACCTTTTCATCGATATATAGATCATATCTGTAGCTTCTATCGTATCGTGCTATGAGGGTTTTAATTGTAGCGGTTTTTAGCGATTTCCCGCTAAACTAGCTATTTTTCGAAAAAAACGTAGAACAAACGTTTCTATATTTTTGAGCGGGAACAAGTCCTCATTCAAACATTTAAGCTAAATCAACGCTTTGATACAAACAAACAAACAAACAAACAAACAGACATACTGACTTTTTATCTCATTTTCGAAAGGCGACTAAAAATTTCAACATTAATTATTTTTTGAACCAGTAATCGGATTTCGATGATCGAGGTGTCATTCGACGCGTATTTTTGATTAGAAGAGTAAAAAATTTAAAAATAAATCAAAAAGGCCCCAACGGCCCTATTTGCTCCAATAATTTAAATTTTTCCCCTCCCACTTACACCTGTTTATCTCACGAACCAGGAAAGTTTCCAAAAGTCTTAGTATGCACATTTGTAAGTTAAATTGATACCTTGCGATCGGTATATAACTCGACCCGATCGGACGGACATAGCAAATTTTCCATTCTTCCTGTGTATATATGCTAGTCGCTTTCGCACCCTTCGTGCCGCTTTCGTCACTAGCGCGGACTGCCGTCCGCAGTGATAAACTAAACAAGTGGGAAAGGCTATAGTCGAGCTCCCGACTATAGGATACCCGTTACTTACCTAAATAAATTAAACTTTTGTTTTTATTGCATGCTTTTAGGCACTTTTATTGCTTAAAAGCTTTAATCAGCCAGTACCACCTTTATCTTTGTCCGATCTTGTTGGCATTTAGTAGGATGATAGGTAATAATAATAGCTAACGTTCACCGTTTAAAAAAACCTAATATTTTGAAAACTGTGCGTGTGGTGGATTTTCGCGATTTACGGAGGCGGAAAGGGGCGTGGCAAAATTTTGAAACAAACTTGACCTGCGTGGGGTTTATAGAAATCTGTGTGCAAAATTTGGTTGCTCTAGCTCTTATAGTCTCTGAGATCTAGGCGCTCACACAGACGGACAGACGGACGGACGGACGGACGGACAGACGGACATGGCTATATCGACTCGGCTGTTGATGCTGATCAAGAATATATATACTTTATAGGGTCGGAGATGCTTCCTTCTCCCTGTTACATACATTGCAACGAATACAATATCCCCTTTTACTTATTTTTAATAAGTAACGGGTATAAAAACTTATTAGATAAGGTTAATATTAAGTATGAATTTGATTTGCTAAAACCAGTTGCTTTTTCGCCAGAAGCAAACGAGGCCTTTTTTTTAAAACTTTTTTGGACGGAATCAGTCCTCATCTGTCTTCAATTGTATTAAGTAGGAATATAATAAAATTAAGGGAAGCTTTTTATACGCTAGACGATTTAGGGATGTTAAGGCAGTATAGGCAGAACCGAAACAAAGACGGATACAGACAACAACAAATAAATACAGCCCCTAATGATCACCGACAGCGGCAAAACGATAGGCAGCATTCAGGCTATCCTAGATACCAACAACAAAATACAACCCCTAATTATTACCCAAGTACTAATAATCATCAGCAATGGCAGAACGATAGGCAGGGTGCAGGTTTTTCTGGGCAACCATCACAACAAACAAGAAACAGTAATCAGTCAAGATTTAATAGAAGAGTCCCGATGGAGGTAGACCATATTAGACAGGATACCGAAGAAAATTATTCAGTCGAAAGCCCTAACGTAGCTTTACCGATAATAGAAGTAACAATAGGAAGTAGTAAAATTAAATGTCACATTGATACAGGGTCAACTACACCAATTTTAAATAGCAATTGTTATGATCCGACTTGACTATCGCAACCAGATATCGATTTGCCGGCTGGCTATCGGCATTACTCAGGGATGAGTACGACCTCGATACCTGGCGAGTCGGGTAACAAAGAAATTTATATTTTTATAACCGGATAAATACTCGGACTTCGGTTTCACAACACCTATACGGACAATCTGCTGGCAAGGATTAGGTGGACAGATGACAGTATCCACACATACGACGCCCTCCCATCCTTTAGTCGGCTTTCGATATTTTTATGCCGACTCCCTAAATCCACACTTCACCCAACCTACCACATACCCATCTCACCCTAATAAATAAATTAACAAATCATTTATACGAAAACATTATAATATTTAATTATTAGTAATTTTCCCTGTCATTTTTACATATCGTTTTTAATTTAACAGCATTCGATAGTTTGTGTTGCTTTTGTTCGCGCTCAATAAATGACAGAAATTAGCAAAGTAACAGCGTACTAAAAACTATCGACAAACAATATGCTAAATATGCCTATCTGGCAACTCTGATATTAGCAGCGCGAATGTAAACAAAAATGCAATTAGCTCGTAATTTACAATTAAGGAAATATTAGTTTATAATTATGGATAAGTGTATGTATAAATACTTAAATATAAATATGTGTGTGTGTGGGTGCAATAAATAAATAAATAACGAAAGCAAAAACAGCCAAAATGTGTTTTAAATGGGCCGCTTTCCTAACCAAAAGAGCTCTTGTGGGGCAAAGGGGAAGGGGGCAATTGGCATCAACAATATGGTTTGCACGCACGCACATAAGTATTCACAGTGAGTTGAAAAATTAATATTTAACAAATTAACAATTTATAGTCGAAGCAGAAATTCGATTTATAGTCTGGCGCATAAGTTGCCACCAGCATGCAACGGAACAGCTGACCAAAGTTGTGTGGATCTGGATCGGAGACGATTTCTGAGGAGTTGAGCAATATGGCTGCGAGGAAAAGCTGCGCCTGCGCTGACCAGATAGATGCTCCTGAACTCGGGAAAAGGCTGTCTAACTGGGCACTTGGCGCGCATAGGGCATAGAGATGCGCCAAGCTGCCCGCATGGACGGACTCACTCGATGTCCCACGGATGTTGTCGTGCCTGCCTGTGTGTATGTGTGTTCCCAGCTCTTCCTAGCTTTGATGGCTGTGCACTGTGTTGAGTGTGCTGCAGCAGCCGTATAGTGTCGTCTGTCGCTTTTGTGGTTTGGTGTTTTTTTTTTTTTTTTTTGATAGGGGAAAAAAGCATTAAAAGCCGAAGTGTGGGACTTGCACCCACTAAACCACCCCTACTCTCCGTTTCCCTCTCGCGGAACTACCGCGTAAGTATGACCTCACGAGGGGGAGATGGCATGAAAGCCTCGTCTAGAGTCTCATCTAAAGTTTGAATTGGAATTGCGCTGTCTTTCAGCGCGACGCAATGATTTCATTGTTACTGCTGCCATGTGGGTAACAGCGACCCAATTGTTTTGCGAGCTAAGTAGGATATCTATAAAGTCAGTGACTATAAAGTGCCTCCCAATACTTAGGCTTAGCTCTTCCCGTTCGGCAGAAAATCTAGGACAGACAAAAAGGACATGTTCTGCGTCTTCAATAGCCCGCGCACAGTGTGTGCAAAACGGATCCGTCTCGTGTTTAAACCTATGTAGATATGATTTAAAACACCCGTGTCCTGTCAGTAACTGAGTCAGGTAAAAGTCGGTTTGTCCGTACTTCCTACTCACCCACGGCCGTATGTCCGGGACTATACGTTTCGTCCAGCTGCCGTTTGCAGTAGCTCTCCATCTCTCCTGCCATTTCGTCATTGTCGCATCTCTTTTGGAGGTTGGATCTCCGCTGCACCTGGCCTCCTCAGCTAAGAGATCCAATGGGATCATTCCGGCGAGAACAAGTGCTGCGTCGTCGGAAACCGTGCGAAACGCTCTCAACACTCTTAGCGCACAGGTGCGATACGCTGCCTTACAGGACTTGCCGTACGCCTTGACTGTCATTGCAGGTGCCCATACTGGTGCTGCGTATAGTATGATGGACCGTACTACATTGGCAATGAGCCATCTGCTTCTTTGTCGGAGTCCTCCAACATTTGACATTATGCCAGCTAATGCAGTCGTCGCCTTTGCCGCTTTCTTTGCCGCGTAGCTCAAATGTTTCTTAAAGGTCAGCTTGTGGTCAAGCTGGACCCCAAGATACTTAATAGCTGGCTTCGAGGCTATTGTGCAGCCAGCTACCTCTATCGTGGCAACTTCGACAACTTTTCTGCTACTGATCAGCACAGTTTCCGTTTTGTGAGCAGCAAGGGAAAGGGAATTGTTCTCCAGCCAGCCTGTGACCTGCATGATCGCTTGGTTTGTTTTCTCCTCAACGTCTCTCAGCTCCTTTGCCACTGTGACGATGGCTATGTTATCCGCGAATCCGATGATGCGCGTGCCCTGCGGCGTGAGCAGCCGTAGCACAGCGTCATATATGACGCTCCAGAGTGTTGGGCCCAGCACTGATCCTTGAGGGACACCACCGGTGATCCGGTGCTGCAATCGTCCACTGGAGGTGTCAAACAACAAAACTCGATCCCTGAAGTAGCTGCATATCAGGATCACGATGTATTCGGAGATCCTCAGTTGGTGCAGCGCTCTCACAAAGGATGCCCAGCTTGCAGAGTTGAACGCATTGCGCACATACAAAGTTGTGATGAGGCAATACTGCATCTTCCCGCCTTTCCACCGATCTCCTTCTATAGCTTTACTAGCTATCTTGACAACGGCATTAATTGCGTCGATTATGCTGCGCTTTTTCCGAAAGCCATACTGCCAGTCTGAGATGCCTCTTCTCTCCTCGAGTTCTTCGTCCAATCTGTTGCATATGATGCGCTCAAACAGTTTCCCAACGACGTCTAGCATGCACAGCGGCCTGTAGGCGGATGGATCATCGACGTTGCCTCCTTTTGGAAGAAGCACCAGTCGCTGAAGCTTCCATCTTTTTGGTTCACAAGCAGTGCTGGGTAGTTCGCAATAATAATCTTAACTACCTTGGAAGGCGCTCCGTCTGGGCCTGGTGCTTTGTTAACTTTTATGATAGCTGCTGCTTCTAGAATTTCGGTTACTTCTGTATATTTCGGTGCTGTCTGCGGGGTGTCCGCCACAAGATTAGCTGCTGGATGCTCCGGGAACAGCGTTGATACAATATCCTGGAGTTGCTCCGGGTCCGTTGGCATTGGACGCCTTGCAAGCTTCCCCATCACAACCTTGTAAGCCGTCCCAAACGGTTGCTAGTCTGCTTCAGCACACAAGTTTTCCCAGCATAAGGCTTTGCTGCGCTTGATTGCCTTTTTAGGGATAGCTCGTTTCTCCCGATAATTCTCTAGCAGCTGCAGAAAGTTGGGTCTTCCCCTAGAGCGTTGCTGACGACGTCTCGCTACCAGACACTGCCTCCTAGCATCAGCAATGTCCTCGTTCCACCAATGGACGGGTTTGCGGCATTTGCCTCCCTTTCTTTTCCGCAGCATTGAGGCGTCACATGCGTTCTTTATTGCCAGCGCAGTATTATTGGCGTATACATCAGGGTCTTCACTTGCCTGGACATGTATAGTGTCCATCATGATGAGAAGGGCACCTTCATCCAGCGTCTCTTGAGATCAGCTAGTAAAGCTCGGCTGTCGTGTCCTGTAAGTATTTGCTCCCGTGGTAAATAACAGTGCCTGGTGGTCGCTATGCGTATACAAGCTAGACACAGGCCACTTGGTGTTCCTTGCTAGGCATGGACTAGCAAATGTCAGGTCTATTATTGATCCTCTTCCTGCCTTAGTGAAGGTGTGCGTACCGCCTGAATTTAGCAGGGTAACATTCAGCGTAGCAAATGCATCTAGGAGCAGCCTACCTCTGGGAGTGGTGCGGATGCAGCCCCATTCGGTGGCCCAAGCATTGAAGTCGCCAGCAATAATTACTGGGGACCGTGATCTCGCGTCAACTTCAATCTCGTCGAGAATTTCCGTGAACTCTGGGATTAAGATACTGGGTGCCATATAACAGCTATATATATATATGCCGTTACATTTACCTCTCACGAATCCTCTAGTCACACTCTGCTCTCTGAGTTGAGATGCTGGGTTTCCACAGCTCCAGATCGCCGCGCCAACATTATGGTTTTGTAGCCAGCTACCATCCTGTTTGGCACTGTAAGGCTCGCACAGAATAGCTATATCAATAGCGTTCTCGCGCACGGTCTGCGTAAGTAGATCCTGCGCTGCTCTGCTGTGGTTTAAATTAAGCTGGAGAAACTTAATTTTTCAGTTCTTTCACAGCCTTCACATACAACGGGCAGCCCTTACTCAGTGTATGGTGTCCCGTGTTTTGCGCTCCAACTCTTGCGCAGAGTATGCAGCTTGAAGTGCTCGTACAATCTTTGGACGAATGGCCCTCACCACCACAGTTGAAGCATTTTTTGGATGCGTCATGTTTGCTTCTGCATCGAGCTGCCGTGTGTCCAATTTCGAGACACTTATAGCATCTGCGTGGATCAACTGTACTGCGGATGCTGCACAATGCCCATCCAATGCGGATATCTCTCATCGCAAGTAATGTGTCTGCCATTGCCTTAATGAGGAACATCGACGCTATTTGTGTGCCACGGTAGCCTTTTCGCAGCTTTGGTGCAGATTCCACTGGTAGATCGCCTTCAATATGTTTGAGTACCGCCAGTGTCACGTCCTCGGCAGTTGCCCCTTCTGGGAGATCTCTTATCTCCAAGCGCACTTTGTCAGAGATCACTGTTACTGTTTGGTGTATTGTATCGTGTGTGTGTAGCTGCTGTGGCCGCGGATTTTGTTGTGTATCACTGCGGACGGCAGTCCGCGCTAGTGACGAAAGCAGCACGAAGGGTGCGAAGGCGACTAGCATATATACACAGGAAGAATGAAAAATTTGCTTTGACTGTCCGATCAGGTCGAATTATATACCGATCGAAAGGTATAAATTTAACTTACAAATGTGCATACTAAGACTTTTGAAAACTCACCTGGTTTGTGAGATAAACAGGTGTAAGTGGGAGGGTCACATTTTAAATGATTGGAGCTAATGGGGCCGCTGGAGCTTTTTGGTCAACATTTTTAATTTTTTAATATTTCTCATAAAAATACGCGTCGAATGACACCTCAATCATCAAAATCCGACTACTGGTTCAAAAGATAATTAATTTTGAAATTTTTAGTCGCTTTCCGAAAATGAGATGAAAAGTCAGTTTGTCTGTTTGTCTGTTTGTTTGTTTGGATCAAATCGTTAATTTAGCTAAAATGTTTGAATGAGGACTTGAATTTACTTTGAATTAAAATAGAACAGCAGCGGCAATTACACTTGACTAACAGTCCAGTAACAATGAAATCTATTATTAGACAGTTGTTCTTAAAGATCGCCAGTGGCGCAAAGTGTAAAGCGCCCGATTTTTGCATGAATTCTCAGCTCGGGTTCCGGGTTCGAATTCAGGCACGGACGAAACTTTTTTATTTTTTTAATTTTAAATGCAATTAATTTGTTAGTAGATGATTATCATGCATAAATTTTTATTGATTGGTTTGGAAGATATAACCTATTAACTGAATATATACGTTTTACTTTGAATTAAAATAGAGCAGCAGCGGCAATTACATTTGACTAACAGTCCAGTAACAATGAAATCTATTATTAGACAGTCGTTCTTAAAGATCGCCAGTGGCGCAAAGTGTAGAGCGCCCGATTTTTGCATGAATTCTCAGCTCGGGTTCCGGGTTCGAATTTCAGGCACGGACGAAACTTTTTTATGTTTTTATTTTTAAATGCAATTAATTTGTTAGTATATGATCCACTAATGTTTTTTTTATTGTTTTTCAATTTAAAAAAGGTGTTGGCAGAAATCTTAGCTGCAAAATAAAGAATCGCTGTAGTCGATCTGTCTGTGTGCATATTGAAAATCTTCTAGCAAAGTAACAATGCCAGAAGCGTATGTAAATAAAATATTTATGTGAAGCGATAATAACCAGTGCTGCCAGACAGTTCAGTTTTGTCTTACAACAATGTGGGCTTTAATTTATTCATATGAATTAAACTATGAAGGAAACCAGTGTTGCCAGTTAGCGCAGTGCCATAAAAGTACTATTTATTAGGTATGAAAAATTTAGCGCAATGTGCCCAGTGACAAAAATTTTATTTTTTAATAATTCATGTGTAAAATTTAATATTTTTCGTCACAAAATTGGATATCAGAAATTTTGGGGTATGAAAATGTTTTCGGCACTAGACTTTTACCTCGTAAAGAGGTTTTTTTTATAAGATATCAGAAATTTTTTAATAAGACATCGGAAATTTTGACAATTGCAATATTTTTTTAAACAATTCAATAATTATATAATTAAGAGAATTAAATACACATTCAATCAGAGACGTTTCAATCTATATATATAAAACTCTTTGTCCTGACTGACTGACTCACTGACTGACTGACTCACTGACTGACTGACTCACTGACTGACTGACTCACTGACTGACTGACTCACTGACTGACTGAGAATCAACGTGCAGCCCAAACGATAAAAGATAGAGAGCTGAAATTTGCACACAACATAGATGAGATAATTTCATCGCGCAATAAGACGGCGTTTTGCGAAATTCCACCTGTAAGAGGGTCAAAATCACGGTCAAAGGTCACGGAATTGCTTAGTATGAAAAACTTTTTTGTTTCTTAAGATATCTCAACCAAACTCACAGATTATATGTTTGGTACAGTGTCTTATATTCTGACCAAATTTGGTCAAAGCGGAATGACTATATCTTATAGTTGCCATAGGAACAATCCGATGAAAAACACCTTTAGTATGAAAAACTTTTTTGTTTCTTAAGATATCTCAACCAAACTTGCAGATTGTTTGTTTGATACTGTCTCTAACAAACTAACCAAATTTGGTCAAAGTCGGATGACTATATCATATAGCTGCCATAGGAACAATCGGATGCAATCGAAGATATCCCGCCAAATTTAGCTTTTTACCGTCAAATCACAAAATCCGACTTTTTAGCTAAAGTTCAATTGCAAGGAAAAAAAATTACCGCAGCGGACAGCGGAAGCTAAATATTTCCGGTTTTTTTTAGAAAAAATGCTATCTATATATATAAAATTCTTTGTCCTGACTGACTGACTGACTGACTGACTGACTGACTCACTGACTGACTGAGAATCAACGTGCAGCCCAAACGGTAAGAGATAGAGAGCTGAAATTTTCACACAACATAGATGAGATAATTTCATCGTGCAATAAGACGGCGTTTTGCGAAATTCCACCTGTAAGAGGGTCAAAATCAAGGTCAAAGGTCACGGAATTGCTTAGTATGAAAAACTTTTTTGTTTCTTAAGATATCTCAACCAAACTCACAGATTATATGTTTGGTACTGTCTCTTACATTCTGACCAAATTTGGTGAAAGTGGAATGACTATATCTTATAGCTGCCATAGGAACAATCCGATGAAAAAACCTTTAGTATGAAAAACTTATTTGTTTCTTAAGATATCTCAACCAAACTCACAGATTGTATGATTGGGGCTGTCTCTTACATTCTGACCAAATTTGGTCAAAGTCGGATGACTATATCTTATAGCTGCCATAGGAACAATCCGATGAAAAAACCTTTAGTATGAAATACTTATTTGTTTCTTAAGATATCTCAACCAAACTCACAGATTGTATGATTGGGGCTGTCTCTTACATTCTGACCAAATTTGGTCAAAGTCGGATGACTATATCATATAGCTGCTATAGGAACAATCCGATGAAAAACACATTTAGTAAGAAAAACTTTTTTGCTTCTTAAGATATCTCAACCAAACTCACAGATTACATGTTTGGTACTGTCTCTTACATTCTTACCAAATTTGGTCAAAGTGGAATGACTATATCTTATAGCTGCTATAGGAACAATCCGATGAAAAACACATTTAGTATGAAAAACTTTTTTGTTTCTTAAGATATCTTAACCAAACTCACAGATTACATGTTTGGTACTGTCTCTTACATTCTGACCAAATTTGGTGAAAGTGGAATGACTATATCTTATAGCTGCCATAGGAACAATCCGATGAAAAAACCTTTAGTATGAAAAACTTATTTGTTTCTTAAGATATCTCAACCAAACTCACAGATTGTATGATTGGGGCTGTCTCTTACATTCTGACCAAATTTGGTGAAAGTGGAATGACTATATCTTATAGCTGCCATAGGAACAATCCGATGAAAAAACCTTTAGTATGAAAAACTTATTTGTTTCTTAAGATATCTCAACCAAACTCACAGATTGTATGATTGGGGCTGTCTCTTACATTCTGACCAAATTTGGTCAAAGTCGGATGACTATATCATATAGCTGCTATAGGAACAATCCGATGAAAAACACATTTAGTATGAAAAACTTTTTTGTTTCTTAAGATATCTTAACCAAACTCACAGATTACATGTTTGGTACTGTCTCTTACATTCTGACCAAATTTGGTGAAAGTGGAATGACTATATCTTATAGCTGCCATAGGAACAATCCGATGAAAAAACCTTTAGTATGAAAAACTTATTTGTTTCTTAAGATATCTCAACCAAACTCACAGATTATATGTTTGGTACTGTCTCTTACATTCTGATCAAATTTGGTCAAAGTGGAATGACTATATCATATAGCTGCCATAGGAACAATCGAATGCAATCGCAGATATCCTAACAAAACTTTTAGATTAACTCTTCTTGCCAAATTTTGACAAATTCTCTTAATTTAGCTTTTTCCCGCCAAATTTAGCTTTTTCCCGCCAAATTTAGCTTTTTCCCGCTAAATCACCAAATCCGACTTTTTAGCCAAAGTTCAATTGCAAGGAAAAAAATTAAGGCAGCGGACAGCGGAAGCTAAATATTTCCGTTTTTTTTTAAAGAAAAAATGTTATATTATATAAATTTGTTAAAACGGGCAACTAAATACAATGCTGCGAGCGTAGCGAGCTGCGGGTTGGCGAGCGAAGCGAGCAGGGGGCGAATATTATGTAAATTTGTTAAGCCGGACAACTAAAGACAATGTTGCGAGCGAAGCGAGCTGGGGGTTGGCGAGCGAAGCGAGCAGGGGGCGTAGCCCCCTAGTCTATATATAAAAAACTCTTTGTCCTGACTGACTGACTGAGAATCAACGTGCAGCCCAAACGGTAAAAGATAGAGTGCTGAAATTTGCACACAACATAGATGAGATAATTTCATAGTGCAATAAGACGGCGTTTTGCGAAATTCGACCTCTAAGTGGGTCAAATCGGGGTCAAAGGTCACGGAATTGCTTAGAATGAACAACTTTTTTGTTTCTTAAGATATCTCAACCAAACTCACAGATTATATGTTTGGTACTGTCTCTTACATTCTGACCAAATTTGGTCAAAGTCGGATGACTATATCATATAGCTGCCATAGGAACAATCGGATGCAATCGGAGATATCCTAACAAAACTCTCAGATTAATTCGCTTAATTTAGCTTTTTCCCGCCAAAGTTAGCTTTTTCCCGCCAAATCACCAAATCCGACTTTTTAGCCAAAGTTCAATTGTAAGGAAAAAAAATTAACGCAGCGGACAGCGGAAGCTAAATATTTCCGGTTTTTTTTCAGAAAAAATGCTATATTATATAAATTTGTTAAAACGGGCAACTAAATACAATGTTGAGAGCGAAGCGAGCTGCGGTTTGTCGAGCGAAGCGAGCAGGGGGCGAATATTATGTAAATTTGTTAAACTGGACAACTAAAGACAATGTTGCGAGCGAAGCGAGCTGGGGGTTGGCGAGCGAAGCGAGCAGGCGACGTAGCCCCCTAGTATTATATATATTTATAAATATATTTCGATCTTGCTGTAATTGGAATTACAAAATGTTTCATCTGCCGCAAAAAGAATTCACCACTTGCAAGCAGTATCTTTCCACATGCACTGCAAGCAGTGCAAGTAGTGTACATGCAGTAGTATACATGCAGTAGTGTAAAGGTAAAAGGTATATTCAATTAACAGGTAATATCTTGCCTAAACGAATTTTGAGAGATAGGTGTTATATGTCAAAAGACGCGGAATTGAATTGTCTACAACATACTACATATTTAAAAGTGAATTCATTTGTAGATTTTTCATAAATTAAAAAAAAAAATTATTTCACCTGTAGCTGTTTACCTTTTTACTTTAAAAAAAAACTTTGAAGGTATGCCTAAGAGCCCTTCAAAATACCTTTTCATCGATATATAGATCATATCTGTAGCTTCTATCGTATCGTGCTATGAGGGTTTTAATTGTAGCGGTTTTTAGCGATTTCCCGCTAAACTAGCTATTTTTCGAAAAAAACGTAGAACAAACGTTTCTATATTTTTGAGCGGGAACAAGTCCTCATTCAAACATTTAAGCTAAATCAACGCTTTGATACAAACAAACAAACAAACAAACAAACAGACATACTGACTTTTTATCTCATTTTCGAAAGGCGACTAAAAATTTCAACATTAATTATTTTTTGAACCAGTAATCGGATTTCGATGATCGAGGTGTCATTCGACGCGTATTTTTGATTAGAAGAGTAAAAAATTTAAAAATAAATCAAAAAGGCCCCAACGGCCCTATTTGCTCCAATAATTTAAATTTTTCCCCTCCCACTTACACCTGTTTATCTCACGAACCAGGAAAGTTTCCAAAAGTCTTAGTATGCACATTTGTAAGTTAAATTGATACCTTGCGATCGGTATATAACTCGACCCGATCGGACGGACATAGCAAATTTTCCATTCTTCCTGTGTATATATGCTAGTCGCTTTCGCACCCTTCGTGCCGCTTTCGTCACTAGCGCGGACTGCCGTCCGCAGTGATAAACTAAACAAGTGGGAAAGGCTATAGTCGAGCTCCCGACTATAGGATACCCGTTACTTACCTAAATAAATTAAACTTTTGTTTTTATTGCATGCTTTTAGGCACTTTTATTGCTTAAAAGCTTTAATCAGCCAGTACCACCTTTATCTTTGTCCGATCTTGTTGGCATTTAGTAGGATGATAGGTAATAATAATAGCTAACGTTCACCGTTTAAAAAAACCTAATATTTTGAAAACTGTGCGTGTGGTGGATTTTCGCGATTTACGGAGGCGGAAAGGGGCGTGGCAAAATTTTGAAACAAACTTGACCTGCGTGGGGTTTATAGAAATCTGTGTGCAAAATTTGGTTGCTCTAGCTCTTATAGTCTCTGAGATCTAGGCGCTCACACAGACGGACAGACGGACGGACGGACGGACGGACAGACGGACATGGCTATATCGACTCGGCTGTTGATGCTGATCAAGAATATATATACTTTATAGGGTCGGAGATGCTTCCTTCTCCCTGTTACATACATTGCAACGAATACAATATCCCCTTTTACTTATTTTTAATAAGTAACGGGTATAAAAACTTATTAGATAAGGTTAATATTAAGTATGAATTTGATTTGCTAAAACCAGTTGCTTTTTCGCCAGAAGCAAACGAGGCCTTTTTTTTAAAACTTTTTTGGACGGAATCAGTCCTCATCTGTCTTCAATTGTATTAAGTAGGAATATAATAAAATTAAGGGAAGCTTTTTATACGCTAGACGATTTAGGGATGTTAAGGCAGTATAGGCAGAACCGAAACAAAGACGGATACAGACAACAACAAATAAATACAGCCCCTAATGATCACCGACAGCGGCAAAACGATAGGCAGCATTCAGGCTATCCTAGATACCAACAACAAAATACAACCCCTAATTATTACCCAAGTACTAATAATCATCAGCAATGGCAGAACGATAGGCAGGGTGCAGGTTTTTCTGGGCAACCATCACAACAAACAAGAAACAGTAATCAGTCAAGATTTAATAGAAGAGTCCCGATGGAGGTAGACCATATTAGACAGGATACCGAAGAAAATTATTCAGTCGAAAGCCCTAACGTAGCTTTACCGATAATAGAAGTAACAATAGGAAGTAGTAAAATTAAATGTCACATTGATACAGGGTCAACTACACCAATTTTAAATAGCAATTGTTATGATCCGACTTGACTATCGCAACCAGATATCGATTTGCCGGCTGGCTATCGGCATTACTCAGGGATGAGTACGACCTCGATACCTGGCGAGTCGGGTAACAAAGAAATTTATATTTTTATAACCGGATAAATACTCGGACTTCGGTTTCACAACACCTATACGGACAATCTGCTGGCAAGGATTAGGTGGACAGATGACAGTATCCACACATACGACGCCCTCCCATCCTTTAGTCGGCTTTCGATATTTTTATGCCGACTCCCTAAATCCACACTTCACCCAACCTACCACATACCCATCTCACTCTAATAAATAAATTAACAAATCATTTATACGAAAACATTATAATATTTAATTATTAGTAATTTTCCCTGTCATTTTTACATATCGTTTTTAATTTAACAGCATTCGATAGTTTGTGTTGCTTTTGTTCGCGCTCAATAAATGACAGAAATTAGCAAAGTAACAGCGTACTAAAAACTATCGACAAACAATATGCTAAATATGCCTATCTGGCAACTCTGATATTAGCAGCGCGAATGTAAACAAAAATGCAATTAGCTCGTAATTTACAATTAAGGAAATATTAGTTTATAATTATGGATAAGTGTATGTATAAATACTTAAATATAAATATGTGTGTGTGTGGGTGCAATAAATAAATAAATAACGAAAGCAAAAACAGCCAAAATGTGTTTTAAATGGGCCGCTTTCCTAACCAAAAGAGCTCTTGTGGGGCAAAGGGGAAGGGGGCAATTGGCATCAACAATATGGTTTGCACGCACGCACATAAGTATTCACAGT
Source organism: Drosophila limbata (assembly GCA_963924055.1). Lineage (NCBI taxonomy): Eukaryota > Metazoa > Arthropoda > Insecta > Diptera > Drosophilidae > Drosophila > Drosophila limbata. Next base: position 144,125 of record CAWUOW010000382.1, read on the forward strand.
GAGTTGAAAAATTAATATTTAACAAATTAACAATTTATAGTCGAAGCAGAAATTCGATTTATAGTCTGGCGCATAAGTTGCCACCAGCATGCAACGGAACAGCTGACCAAAGTTGTGTGGATCTGGATCGGAGACGATTTCTGAGGAGTTGAGCAATATGGCTGCGAGGAAAAGCTGCGCCTGCGCTGACCAGATAGATGCTCCTGAACTCGGGAAAAGGCTGTCTAACTGGGCACTTGGCGCGCATAGGGCATAGAGATGCGCCAAGCTGCCCGCATGGACGGACTCACTCGATGTCCCACGGATGTTGTCGTGCCTGCCTGTGTGTATGTGTGTTCCCAGCTCTTCCTAGCTTTGATGGCTGTGCACTGTGTTGAGTGTGCTGCAGCAGCCGTATAGTGTCGTCTGTCGCTTTTGTGGTTTGGTGTTTTTTTTTTTTTTTTTTGATAGGGGAAAAAAGCATTAAAAGCCGAAGTGTGGGACTTGCACCCACTAAACCACCCCTACTCTCCGTTTCCCTCTCGCGGAACTACCGCGTAAGTATGACCTCACGAGGGGGAGATGGCATGAAAGCCTCGTCTAGAGTCTCATCTAAAGTTTGAATTGGAATTGCGCTGTCTTTCAGCGCGACGCAATGATTTCATTGTTACTGCTGCCATGTGGGTAACAGCGACCCAATTGTTTTGCGAGCTAAGTAGGATATCTATAAAGTCAGTGACTATAAAGTGCCTCCCAATACTTAGGCTTAGCTCTTCCCGTTCGGCAGAAAATCTAGGACAGACAAAAAGGACATGTTCTGCGTCTTCAATAGCCCGCGCACAGTGTGTGCAAAACGGATCCGTCTCGTGTTTAAACCTATGTAGATATGATTTAAAACACCCGTGTCCTGTCAGTAACTGAGTCAGGTAAAAGTCGGTTTGTCCGTACTTCCTACTCACCCACGGCCGTATGTCCGGGACTATACGTTTCGTCCAGCTGCCGTTTGCAGTAGCTCTCCATCTCTCCTGCCATTTCGTCATTGTCGCATCTCTTTTGGAGGTTGGATCTCCGCTGCACCTGGCCTCCTCAGCTAAGAGATCCAATGGGATCATTCCGGCGAGAACAAGTGCTGCGTCGTCGGAAACCGTGCGAAACGCTCTCAACAGCGCACAGGTGCGATACGCTGCCTTACAGGACTTGCCGTACGCCTTGACTGTCATTGCAGGTGCCCATACTGGTGCTGCGTATAGTATGATGGACCGTACTACATTGGCAATGAGCCATCTGCTTCTTTGTCGGAGTCCTCCAACATTTGACATTATGCCAGCTAATGCAGTCGTCGCCTTTGCCGCTTTCTTTGCCGCGTAGCTCAAATGTTTCTTAAAGGTCAGCTTGTGGTCAAGCTGGACCCCAAGATACTTAATAGCTGGCTTCGAGGCTATTGTGCAGCCAGCTACCTCTATCGTGGCAACTTCGACAACTTTTCTGCTACTGATCAGCACAGTTTCCGTTTTGTGAGCAGCAAGGGAAAGGGAATTGTTCTCCAGCCAGCCTGTGACCTGCATGATCGCTTGGTTTGTTTTCTCCTCAACGTCTCTCAGCTCCTTTGCCACTGTGACGATGGCTATGTTATCCGCGAATCCGATGATGCGCGTGCCCTGCGGCGTGGGCAGCCGTAGCACAGCGTCATATATGACGCTCCAGAGTGTTGGGCCCAGCACTGATCCTTGAGGGACACCACCGGTGATCCGGTGCTGCAATCGTCCACTGGAGGTGTCAAACAACAAAACTCGATCCCTGAAGTAGCTGCATATCAGGATCACGATGTATTCGGAGATCCTCAGTTGGTGCAGCGCTCTCACAAAGGATGCCCAGCTTGCAGAGTTGAACGCATTGCGCACATACAAAGTTGTGATGAGGCAATACTGCATCTTCCCGCCTTTCCACCGATCTCCTTCTATAGCTTTACTAGCTATCTTGACAACGGCATTAATTGCGTCGATTATGCTGCGCTTTTTCCGAAAGCCATACTGCCAGTCTGAGATGCCTCTTCTCTCCTCGAGTTCTTCGTCCAATCTGTTGCATATGATGCGCTCAAACAGTTTCCCAACGACGTCTAGCATGCACAGCGGCCTGTAGGCGGATGGATCATCGACGTTGCCTCCTTTTGGAAGAAGCACCAGTCGCTGAAGCTTCCATCTTTTTGGTTCACAAGCAGTGCTGGGTAGTTCGCAATAATAATCTTAACTACCTTGGAAGGCGCTCCGTCTGGGCCTGGTGCTTTGTTAACTTTTATGATAGCTGCTGCTTCTAGAATTTCGGTTACTTCTGTATATTTCGGTGCTGTCTGCGGGGTGTCCGCCACAAGATTAGCTGCTGGATGCTCCGGGAACAGCGTTGATACAATATCCTGGAGTTGCTCCGGGTCCGTTGGCATTGGACGCCTTGCAAGCTTCCCCATCACAACCTTGTAAGCCGTCCCAAACGGTTGCTAGTCTGCTTCAGCACACAAGTTTTCCCAGCATAAGGCTTTGCTGCGCTTGATTGCCTTTTTAGGGATAGCTCGTTTCTCCCGATAATTCTCTAGCAGCTGCAGAAAGTTGGGTCTTCCCCTAGAGCGTTGCTGACGACGTCTCGCTACCAGACACTGCCTCCTAGCATCAGCAATGTCCTCGTTCCACCAATGGACGGGTTTGCGGCATTTGCCTCCCTTTCTTTTCCGCAGCATTGAGGCGTCACATGCGTTCTTTATTGCCAGCGCAGTATTATTGGCGTATACATCAGGGTCTTCACTTGCCTGGACATGTATAGTGTCCATCATGATGAGAAGGGCACCTTCATCCAGCGTCTCTTGAGATCAGCTAGTAAAGCTCGGCTGTCGTGTCCTGTAAGTATTTGCTCCCGTGGTAAATAACAGTGCCTGGTGGTCGCTATGCGTATACAAGCTAGACACAGGCCACTTGGTGTTCCTTGCTAGGCATGGACTAGCAAATGTCAGGTCTATTATTGATCCTCTTCCTGCCTTAGTGAAGGTGTGCGTACCGCCAGAATTTAGCAGGGTAACATTCAGCGTAGCAAATGCATCTAGGAGCAGCCTACCTCTGGGAGTGGTGCGGATGCAGCCCCATTCGGTGGCCCAAGCATTGAAGTCGCCAGCAATAATTACTGGGGACCGTGATCTCGCGTCAACTTCAATCTCGTCGAGAATTTCCGTGAACTCTGGGATTAAGATACTGGGTGCCATATAACAGCTATATATATATATGCCGTTACATTTACCTCTCACGAATCCTCTAGTCACACTCTGCTCTCTGAGTTGAGATGCTGGGTTTCCACAGCTCCAGATCGCCGCGCCAACATTATGGTTTTGTAGCCAGCTACCATCCTGTTTGGCACTGTAAGGCTCGCACAGAATAGCTATATCAATAGCGTTCTCGCGCACGGTCTGCGTAAGTAGATCCTGCGCTGCTCTGCTGTGGTTTAAATTAAGCTGGAGAAACTTAATTTTTCAGTTCTTTCACAGCCTTCACATACAACGGGCAGCCCTTACTCAGTGTATGGTGTCCCGTGTTTTGCGCTCCAACTCTTGCGCAGAGTATGCAGCTTGAAGTGCTCGTACAATCTTTGGACGAATGGCCCTCACCACCACAGTTGAAGCATTTTTTGGATGCGTCATGTTTGCTTCTGCATCGAGCTGCCGTGTGTCCAATTTCGAGACACTTATAGCATCTGCGTGGATCAACTGTACTGCGGATGCTGCACAATGCCCATCCAATGCGGATATCTCTCATCGCAAGTAATGTGTCTGCCATTGCCTTAATGAGGAACATCGACGCTATTTGTGTGCCACGGTAGCCTTTTCGCAGCTTTGGTGCAGATTCCACTGGTAGATCGCCTTCAATATGTTTGAGTACCGCCAGTGTCACGTCCTCGGCAGTTGCCCCTTCTGGGAGATCTCTTATCTCCAAGCGCACTTTGTCAGAGATCACTGTTACTGTTTGGTGTATTGTATCGTGTGTGTGTAGCTGCTGTGGCCGCGGATTTTGTTGTGTATCACTGCGGACGGCAGTCCGCGCTAGTGACGAAAGCAGCACGAAGGGTGCGAAGGCGACTAGCATATATACACAGGAAGAATGAAAAATTTGCTTTGACTGTCCGATCAGGTCGAATTATATACCGATCGAAAGGTATAAATTTAACTTACAAATGTGCATACTAAGACTTTTGAAAACTCACCTGGTTTGTGAGATAAACAGGTGTAAGTGGGAGGGTCACATTTTAAATGATTGGAGCTAATGGGGCCGCTGGAGCTTTTTGGTCAACATTTTTAATTTTTTAATATTTCTCATAAAAATACGCGTCGAATGACACCTCAATCATCAAAATCCGACTACTGGTTCAAAAGATAATTAATTTTGAAATTTTTAGTCGCTTTCCGAAAATGAGATGAAAAGTCAGTTTGTCTGTTTGTCTGTTTGTTTGTTTGGATCAAATCGTTAATTTAGCTAAAATGTTTGAATGAGGACTTGTTCCTGTTCAAAAATATAGAAACGTTTGTTCTACGACTTTTTCGAAAAATAGCTAGTTTAGCGGGAAATCGCTAAAAACCGCTAAAACTAAAAACCCCTATAGGGTCCAAACCATAGAAGCTACAGATATGATCTATACGTCGTTGGAAAGGTACTTTGAAGGGCTTTTTAGCATATGTTTGGCGGTTTTCGAGAAAACGCCGCTAGCGATTTTTTTTAATTTTGAATATGTTTGAGCTTTTAATATTTCGCGTTTTTTGATACATCATGCATAAATTTTTGTTGATTGGTTTGGAAGATATAACCTATTAACTGAATATATACGTTTTACTTTGAATTGAAATAGAACAGCAGCGGCAATTACATTTGACTAACAGTCCAGTAACAATGAAATCTATAATTAGACAGTCGTAATTAAAGATCGCCAGTGGCGCAAAGTGTAGAGCGCCTGATTTTTGCATGAATTCTCAGCTCGGGTTCCGGGTTCGAATTCAGGCACGGACGAAACTTTTTTATTTTTTTAATTTTAAATGCAATTAATTTGTTAGTAGATGATTATCATGCATAAATTTTTATTGATTGGTTTGGAAGATATAACCTATTAACTGAATATATACGTTTTACTTTGAATTAAAATAGAACAGCAGCGGCAATTACACTTGACTAACAGTCCAGTAACAATGAAATCTATTATTAGACAGTCGTTCTTAAAGATCGCCAGTGGCGCAAAGTGTAAAGCGCCCGATTTTTGCATGAATTCTCAGCTCGGGTTCCGGGTTCGAATTCAGGCACGGACGAAACTTTTTTATTTTTTTAATTTTAAATGCAATTAATTTGTTAGTAGATGATTATCATGCATAAATTTTTATTGATTGGTTTGGAAGATATAACCTATTAACTGAATATATACGTTTTACTTTGAATTAAAATAGAGCAGCAGCGGCAATTACATTTGACTAACAGTCCAGTAACAATGAAATCTATTATTAGACAGTCGTTCTTAAAGATCGCCAGTGGCGCAAAGTGTAGAGCGCCCGATTTTTGCATGAATTCTCAGCTCGGGTTCCGGGTTCGAATTTCAGGCACGGACGAAACTTTTTTATGTTTTTATTTTTAAATGCAATTAATTTGTTAGTATATGATCCACTAATGTTTTTTTTATTGTTTTTCAATTTAAAAAAGGTGTTGGCAGAAATCTTAGCTGCAAAATAAAGAATCGCTGTAGTCGATCTGTCTGTGTGCATATTGAAAATCTTCTAGCAAAGTAACAATGCCAGAAGCGTATGTAAATAAAATATTTATGTGAAGCGATAATAACCAGTGCTGCCAGACAGTTCAGTTTTGTCTTACAACAATGTGGGCTTTAATTTATTCATATGAATTAAACTATGAAGGAAACCAGTGTTGCCAGTTAGCGCAGTGCCATAAAAGTACTATTTATTAGGTATGAAAAATTTAGCGCAATGTGCCCAGTGACAAAAATTTTATTTTTTAATAATTCATGTGTAAAATTTAATATTTTTCGTCACAAAATTGGATATCAGAAATTTTGGGGTATGAAAATGTTTTCGGCACTAGACTTTTACCTCGTAAAGAGGTTTTTTTTATAAGATATCAGAAATTTTTTAATAAGACATCGGAAATTTTGACAATTGCAATATTTTTTTAAACAATTCAATAATTATATAATTAAGAGAATTAAATACACATTCAATCAGAGACGTTTCAATCTATATATATAAAACTCTTTGTCCTGACTGACTGACTCACTGACTGACTGACTCACTGACTGACTGACTCACTGACTGACTGACTCACTGACTGACTGAGAATCAACGTGCAGCCCAAACGATAAAAGATAGAGAGCTGAAATTTGCACACAACATAGATGAGATAATTTCATCGCGCAATAAGACGGCGTTTTGCGAAATTCCACCTGTAAGAGGGTCAAAATCACGGTCAAAGGTCACGGAATTGCTTAGTATGAAAAACTTTTTTGTTTCTTAAGATATCTCAACCAAACTCACAGATTATATGTTTGGTACAGTGTCTTATATTCTGACCAAATTTGGTCAAAGCGGAATGACTATATCTTATAGTTGCCATAGGAACAATCCGATGAAAAACACCTTTAGTATGAAAAACTTTTTTGTTTCTTAAGATATCTCAACCAAACTCGCCGATTGTTTGTATGATACTGTCTCTAACATACTGATCAAATTTGGTCAAAGTCGGATGACTATATCTTATAGCTGCCATAGGAACAATCCGATGAAAAACACCTTTAGTATGAAAAACTTTTTTGTTTCTTAAGATATTTCAACCAAACTCACAGATTATATGTTTGATACTGTCTCTTACATTCTGACCAAATTTGGTCAAAGTGGAATGACTATATCTTATAGCTGCCATAGGAACAATCCGATGAAAAACACCTTTAGTATGAAAAACTTTTTTGTTTCTTAAGATATCTCAATCAAACTCACAGATTGTATGATTGGAGCTGTCTCTTACATTCTGACCAAATTTGGTCAAAGTTGGATGACTATATCATATAGCTGCCATAGGAACAATCCGATGAAAAACACCTTTAGTATGAAAAACTTTTTTGTTTCTTAAGATATCTCAACCAAACTTGCAGATTGTTTGTTTGATACTGTCTCTAACAAACTAACCAAATTTGGTCAAAGTCGGATGACTATATCATATAGCTGCCATAGGAACAATCGGATGCAATCGAAGATATCCCGCCAAATTTAGCTTTTTACCGCCAAATCACAAAATCCGACTTTTTAGGTAAAGTTCAATTGCAAGGAAAAAAAATTATCGCAGCGGACAGCGGAAGCTAAATATTTCCGGTTTTTTTTAGAAAAAATGCTATCTATATATAAAAAACTCTTTGTCCTGACTGACTGACTCACTGACTGACTGACTGACTGAGAATCAACGTGCAGCCCAAACGGTAAAAGATAGAGAGCTGAAATTTGCACACAACATAGATGAGATAATTTCATAGTGCAATAAGACGGCGTTTTGCGAAATTCCACCTGTAAGAGGGTCAAAATCACGGTCAAAGGTCACGGAATTGCTTAGTATGAAAAACTTTTTTGTTTCTTAAGATATCTCAACCAAACTCACAGATTATATGTTTGGTACAGTGTCTTATATTCTGACCAAATTTGGTCAAAGCGGAATGACTATATCTTATAGTTGCCATAGGAACAATCCGATGAAAAACACCTTTAGTATGAAAAACTTTTTTGTTTCTTAAGATATCTCAACCAAACTCGCCGATTGTTTGTTTGATACTGTCTCTAACATACTGATCAAATTTGGTCAAAGTCGGATGACTATATCTTATAGCTGCCATAGGAACAATCCGATGAAAAACACCTTTAGTATGAAAAACTTTTTTGTTTCTTAAGATATCTCAACCAAACTCACAGATTGTATGATTGGAGCTGTCTCTTACATTCTGACCAAATTTGGTCAAAGTCGGATGACTATATCATATAGCTGCCATAGGAACAATCCGATGAAAAACACCTTTAGTATGAAAAACTTTTTTGTTTCTTAAGATATCTCAACCAAACTCACAGATTGTATGATTGGAGCTGTCTCTTACATTCTGACCAAATTTGGTCAAAGTGGAATGACTATATCTTATAGCTGCCATAGGAACAATCCGATGAAAAACACCTTTAGTATGAAAAACTTTTTTGTTTCTTAAGATATCTCAACCAAACTCACAGATTGTATGATTGGGGCTGTCTCTTACATTCTGACCAAATTTGGTCAAAGTCGGATGACTATATCATATAGCTGCCATAGGAACAATCCGATGAAAAACACCTTTAGTATGAAAAACTTTTTTGTTTCTTAAGATATCTCAACCAAACTTGCAGATTGTTTGTTTGATACTGTCTCTAACAAACTAACCAAATTTGGTCAAAGTCGGATGACTATATCATATAGCTGCCATAGGAACAATCGGATGCAATCGAAGATATCCCGCCAAATTTAGCTTTTTACCGCCAAATCACAAAATCCGACTTTTTAGGTAAAGTTAAATTGCAAGGAAAAAAAATTATCGCAGCGGACAGCGGAAGCTAAATATTTCCGGTTTTTTTTAGAAAAAATGCTATCTATATATAAAAAACTCTTTGTCCTGACTGACTGACTCACTGACTGACTGACTGACTGAGAATCAACGTGCAGCCCAAACGGTAAAAGATAGAGAGCTGAAATTTGCACACAACATAGATGAGATAATTTCATAGTGCAATAAGACGGCGTTTTGCGAAATTCCACCTGTAAGAGGGTCAAAATCACGGTCAAAGGTCACGGAATTGCTTAGTATGAAAAACTTTTTTGTTTCTTAAGATATCTCAACCAAACTCACAGATTATATGTTTGGTACAGTGTCTTATATTCTGACCAAATTTGGTCAAAGCGGAATGACTATATCTTATAGTTGCCATAGGAACAATCCGATGAAAAACACCTTTAGTATGAAAAACTTTTTTGTTTCTTAAGATATCTCAACCAAACTCGCCGATTGTTTGTTTGATACTGTCTCTAACATACTGATCAAATTTGGTCAAAGTCGGATGACTATATCTTATAGCTGCCATAGGAACAATCCGATGAAAAACACCTTTAGTATGAAAAACTTTTTTGTTTCTTAAGATATCTCAACCAAACTCACAGATTGTATGATTGGAGCTGTCTCTTACATTCTGACCAAATTTGGTCAAAGTCGGATGACTATATCATATAGCTGCCATAGGAACAATCCGATGAAAAACACCTTTAGTATGAAAAACTTTTTTGTTTCTTAAGATATCTCAACCAAACTCACAGATTGTATGATTGGAGCTGTCTCTTACATTCTGACCAAATTTGGTCAAAGTGGAATGACTATATCTTATAGCTGCCATAGGAACAATCCGATGAAAAACACCTTTAGTATGAAAAACTTTTTTGTTTCTTAAGATATCTCAACCAAACTCACAGATTGTATGATTGGAGCTGTCTCTTACATTCTGACCAAATTTGGTCAAAGTCGGATGACTATATCATATAGCTGCCATAGGAACAATCCGATGAAAAACACCTTTAGTATGAAAAACTTTTTTGTTTCTTAAGATATCTCAACCAAACTTGCAGATTGTTTGTTTGATACTGTCTCTAACAAACTAACCAAATTTGGTCAAAGTCGGATGACTATATCATATAGCTGCCATAGGAACAATCGGATGCAATCGAAGATATCCCGCCAAATTTAGCTTTTTACCGCCAAATCACAAAATCCGACTTTTTAGCTAAAGTTCAATTGCAAGGAAAAAAAATTACCGCAGCGGACAGCGGAAGCTAAATATTTCCGGTTTTTTTTAGAAAAAATGCTATCTATATATAAAAAACTCTTTGTCCTGACTGACTGACTCACTGACTGACTGACTGACTGAGAATCAACGTGCAGCCCAAACGGTAAAAGATAGAGTGCTGAAATTTGCACACAACATAGATGAGATAATTTCATAGTGCAATAAGACGGCGTTTTGCGAAATTCGACCTCTAAGTGGGTCAAATCGGGGTCAAAGGTCACGGAATTGCTTAGAATGAACAACTTTTTTGTTTCTTAAGATATCTCAACCAAACTCACAGATTATATGTTTGGTACTGTCTCTTACATTCTGACCAAATTTGGTCAAAGTCGGATGACTATATCATATAGCTGCCATAGGAACAATCGGATGCAATCGGAGATATCCTAACAAAACTCTCAGATTAATTCGCTTAATTTAGCTTTTTCCCGCCAAATCACCAAATCCGACTTTTTAGCCAAAGTTCAATTGTAAGGAAAAAAAATTAACGCAGCGGACAGCGGAAGCTAAATATTTCCGGTTTTTTTTCAGAAAAAATGCTATATTATATAAATTTGTTAAAACGGGCAACTAAATACAATGTTGAGAGCGAAGCGAGCTGCGGTTTGTCGAGCGAAGCGAGCAGGGGGCGAATATTATGTAAATTTGTTAAACTGGACAACTAAAGACAATGTTGCGAGCGAAGCGAGCTGGGGGTTGGCGAGCGAAGCGAGCAGGCGACGTAGCCCCCTAGTATTATATATATTTATAAATATATTTCGATCTTGCTGTAATTGGAATTACAAAATGTTTCATCTGCCGCAAAAAGAATTCACCACTTGCAAGCAGTATCTTTCCACATGCACTGCAAGCAGTGCAAGTAGTGTACATGCAGTAGTATACATGCAGTAGTGTAAAGGTAAAAGGTATATTCAATTAACAGGTAATATCTTGCCTAAACGAATTTTGAGAGATAGGTGTTATATGTCAAAAGACGCGGAATTGAATTGTCTACAACATACTACATATTTAAAAGTGAATTCATTTGTAGATTTTTTATAAATTAAAAAAAAAAATTATTTCACCTGTAGCTGTTTACCTTTTTACTTTAAAAAAAAACTTTGAAGGTATGCCTAAGAGCCCTTCAAAATACCTTTTCATCGATATATAGATCATATCTGTAGCTTCTATCGTATCGTGCTATGAGGGTTTTAATTGTAGCGGTTTTTAGCGATTTCCCGCTAAACTAGCTATTTTTCGAAAAAAACGTAGAACAAACGTTTCTATATTTTTGAGCGGGAACAAGTCCTCATTCAAACATTTAAGCTAAATCAACGCTTTGATACAAACAAACAAACAAACAAACAAACAGACATACTGACTTTTTATCTCATTTTCGAAAGGCGACTAAAAATTTCAACATTAATTATTTTTTGAACCAGTAATCGGATTTCGATGATCGAGGTGTCATTCGACGCGTATTTTTGATTAGAAGAGTAAAAAATTTAAAAATAAATCAAAAAGGCCCCAACGGCCCTATTTGCTCCAATAATTTAAATTTTTCCCCTCCCACTTACACCTGTTTATCTCACGAACCAGGAAAGTTTCCAAAAGTCTTAGTATGCACATTTGTAAGTTAAATTGATACCTTGCGATCGGTATATAACTCGACCCGATCGGACGGACATAGCAAATTTTCCATTCTTCCTGTGTATATATGCTAGTCGCTTTCGCACCCTTCGTGCCGCTTTCGTCACTAGCGCGGACTGCCGTCCGCAGTGATAAACTAAACAAGTGGGAAAGGCTATAGTCGAGCTCCCGACTATAGGATACCCGTTACTTACCTAAATAAATTAAACTTTTGTTTTTATTGCATGCTTTTAGGCACTTTTATTGCTTAAAAGCTTTAATCAGCCAGTACCACCTTTATCTTTGTCCGATCTTGTTGGGATTTAGTAGGATGATAGGTAATAACAATAGCTAACGTTCACCGTTTAAAAAAACCTAATATTTTGAAAACTGTGCGTGTGGTGGATTTTCGCGATTTACGGAGGCGGAAAGGGGCGTGGCAAAATTTTGAAACAAACTTGACCTGCGTGGGGTTTATAGAAATCTGTGTGCAAAATTTGGTTGCTCTAGCTCTTATAGTCTCTGAGATCTAGGCGCTCACACAGACGGACAGACGGACGGACGGACGGACAGACAGACATGGCTATATCGACTCGGCTGTTGATGCTGATCAAGAATATATATGCTTTATAGGGTCGGAGATGCTTCCTTCTCCCTGTTACATACATTGCAACGAATACAATATCCCCTTTTACTTATTTTTAATAAGTAACGGGTATAAAAACTTATTAGATAAGGTTAATATTAAGTATGAATTTGATTTGCTAAAACCAGTTGCTTTTTCGCCAGAAGCAAACGAGGCCTTTTTTTTAAAACTTTTTTGGACGGAATCAGTCCTCATCTGTCTTCAATTGTATTAAGTAGGAATATAATAAAATTAAGGGAAGCTTTTTATACGCTAGACGATTTAGGGATGTTAAGGCAGTATAGGCAGAACCGAAACAAAGACGGATACAGACAACAACAAATAAATACAGCCCCTAATGATCACCGACAGCGGCAAAACGATAGGCAGCATTCAGGCTATCCTAGATACCAACAACAAAATACAACCCCTAATTATTACCCAAGTACTAATAATCATCAGCAATGGCAGAACGATAGGCAGGGTGCAGGTTTTTCTGGGCAACCATCACAACAAACAAGAAACAGTAATCAGTCAAGATTTAATAGAAGAGTCCCGATGGAGGTAGACCATATTAGACAGGATACCGAAGAAAATTATTCAGTCGAAAGCCCTAACGTAGCTTTACCGATAATAGAAGTAACAATAGGAAGTAGTAAAATTAAATGTCACATTGATACAGGGTCAACTACACCAATTTTAAAAAGCAATTGTTATGATCCGACTTGACTATCGCAACCAGATATCGATTTGCCGGCTGGCTATCGGCATTACTCAGGGATGAGTACGACCTCGATACCTGGCGAGTCGGGTAACAAAGAAATTTATATTTTTATAACCGGATAAATACTCGGACTTCGGTTTCACAACACCTATACGGACAATCTGCTGGCAAGGATTAGGTGGACAGATGACAGTATCCACACATACGACGCCCTCCCATCCTTTAGTCGGCTTTCGATATTTTTATGCCGACTCCCTAAATCCACACTTCACCCAACCTACCACATACCCATCTCACCCTAATAAATAAATTAACAAATCATTTATACGAAAACATTATAATATTTAATTATTAGTAATTTTCCCTGTCATTTTTACATATCGTTTTTAATTTAACAGCATTCGATAGTTTGCGTTGCTTTTGTTCGCGCTCAATAAATGACAGAAATTAGCAAAGTAACAGCGTACTAAAAACTATCGACAAACAATATGCTAAATATGCCTATCTGGCAACTCTGATATTAGCAGCGCGAATGTAAACAAAAATGCAATTAGCTCGTAATTTACAATTAAGGAAATATTAGTTTATAATTATGGATAAGTGTATGTATAAATACTTAAATATAAATATGTGTGTGTGTGGGTGCAATAAATAAATAAATAACGAAAGCAAAAACAGCCAAAATGTGTTTTAAATGGGCCGCTTTCCTAACCAAAAGAGCTCTTGTGGGGCAAAGGGGAAGGGGGCAATTGGCATCAACAATATGGTTTGCACGCACGCACATAAGTATTCACAGTGAGTTGAAAAATTAATATTTAACAAATTAACAATTTATAGTCGAAGCAGAAATTCGATTTATAGTCTGGCGCATAAGTTGCCACCAGCATGCAACGGAACAGCTGACCAAAGTTGTGTGGATCTGGATCGGAGACGATTTCTGAGGAGTTGAGCAATATGGCTGCGAGGAAAAGCTGCGCCTGCGCTGACCAGATAGATGCTCCTGAACTCGGGAAAAGGCTGTCTAACTGGGCACTTGGCGCGCATAGGGCATAGAGATGCGCCAAGCTGCCCGCATGGACGGACTCACTCGATGTCCCACGGATGTTGTCGTGCCTGCCTGTGTGTATGTGTGTTCCCAGCTCTTCCTAGCTTTGATGGCTGTGCACTGTGTTGAGTGTGCTGCAGCAGCCGTATAGTGTCGTCTGTCGCTTTTGTGGTTTGGTGTTTTTTTTTTTTTTTTTGGATAGGGGAAAAAAGCATTAAAAGCCGAAGTGTCGGACTTGCACCCACTAAACCACCCCTACTCTCCGTTTCCCTCTCGCGGAACTACCGCGTAAGTATGACCTCACGAGGGGGAGATGGCATGAAAGCCTCGTCTAGAGTCTCATCTAAAGTTTGAATTGGAATTGCGCTGTCTTTCAGCGCGACGCAATGATTTCATTGTTACTGCTGCCATGTGGGTAACAGCGACCCAATTGTTTTGCGAGCTAAGTAGGATATCTATAAAGTCAGTGACTATAAAGTGCCTCCCAATACTTAGGCTTAGCTCTTCCCGTTCGGCAGAAAATCTAGGACAGACAAAAAGGACATGTTCTGCGTCTTCAATAGCCCGCGCACAGTGTGTGCAAAACGGATCCGTCTCGTGTTTAAACCTATGTAGATATGATTTAAAACACCCGTGTCCTGTCAGTAACTGAGTCAGGTAAAAGTCGGTTTGTCCGTACTTCCTACTCACCCACGGCCGTATGTCCGGGACTATACGTTTCGTCCAGCTGCCGTTTGCAGTAGCTCTCCATCTCTCCTGCCATTTCGTCATTGTCGCATCTCTTTTGGAGGTTGGATCTCCGCTGCACCTGGCCTCCTCAGCTAAGAGATCCAATGGGATCATTCCGGCGAGAACAAGTGCTGCGTCGTCGGAAACCGTGCGAAACGCTCTCAACACTCTTAGCGCACAGGTGCGATACGCTGCCTTACAGGACTTGCCGTACGCCTTGACTGTCATTGCAGGTGCCCATACTGGTGCTGCGTATAGTATGATGGACCGTACTACATTGGCAATGAGCCATCTGCTTCTTTGTCGGAGTCCTCCAACATTTGACATTATGCCAGCTAATGCAGTCGTCGCCTTTGCCGCTTTCTTTGCCGCGTAGCTCAAATGTTTCTTAAAGGTCAGCTTGTGGTCAAGCTGGACCCCAAGATACTTAATAGCTGGCTTCGAGGCTATTGTGCAGCCAGCTACCTCTATCGTGGCAACTTCGACAACCTTTCTGCTACTGATCAGCACAGTTTCCGTTTTGTGAGCAGCAAGGGAAAGGGAATTGTTCTCCAGCCAGCCTGTGACCTGCATGATCGCTTGGTTTGTTTTCTCCTCAACGTCTCTCAGCTCCTTTGCCACTGTGACGATGGCTATGTTATCCGCGAATCCGATGATGCGCGTGCCCTGCGGCGTGGGCAGCCGTAGCACAGCGTCATATATGACGCTCCAGAGTGTTGGGCCCAGCACTGATCCTTGAGGGACACCACCGGTGATCCGGTGCTGCAATCGTCCACTGGAGGTGTCAAACAACAAAACTCGATCCCTGAAGTAGCTGCATATCAGGATCACGATGTATTCGGAGATCCTCAGTTGGTGCAGCGCTCTCACAAAGGATGCCCAGCTTGCAGAGTTGAACGCATTGCGCACATACAAAGTTGTGATGAGGCAATACTGCATCTTCCCGCCTTTCCACCGATCTCCTTCTATAGCTTTACTAGCTATCTTGACAACGGCATTAATTGCGTCGATTATGCTGCGCTTTTTCCGAAAGCCATACTGCCAGTCTGAGATGCCTCTTCTCTCCTCGAGTTCTTCGTCCAATCTGTTGCATATGATGCGCTCAAACAGTTTCCCAACGACGTCTAGCATGCACAGCGGCCTGTAGGCGGATGGATCATCGACGTTGCCTCCTTTTGGAAGAAGCACCAGTCGCTGAAGCTTCCATCTTTTTGGTTCACAAGCAGTGCTGCGTAGTTCGCAATAATAATCTTAACTACCTTGGAAGGCGCTCCGTCTGGGCCTGGTGCTTTGTTAACTTTTATGATAGCTGCTGCTTCTAGAATTTCGGTTACTTCTGTATATTTCGGTGCTGTCTGCGGGGTGTCCGCCACAAGATTAGCTGCTGGATGCTCCGGGAACAGCGTTGATACAATATCCTGGAGTTGCTCCGGGTCCGTTGGCATTGGACGCCTTGCAAGCTTCCCCATCACAACCTTGTAAGCCGTCCCAAACGGTTGCTAGTCTGCTTCAGCACACAAGTTTTCCCAGCATAAGGCTTTGCTGCGCTTGATTGCCTTTTTAGGGATAGCTCGTTTCTCCCGATAATTCTCTAGCAGCTGCAGAAAGTTGGGTCTTCCCCTAGAGCGTTGCTGACGACGTCTCGCTACCAGACACTGCCTCCTAGCATCAGCAATGTCCTCGTTCCACCAATGGACGGGTTTGCGGCATTTGCCTCCCTTTCTTTTCCGCAGCATTGAGGCGTCACATGCGTTCTTTATTGCCAGCGCAGTATTATTGGCGTATACATCAGGGTCTTCACTTGCCTGGACATGTATAGTGTCCATCATGATGAGAAGGGCACCTTCATCCAGCGTCTCTTGAGATCAGCTAGTAAAGCTCGGCTGTCGTGTCCTGTAAGTATTTGCTCCCGTGGTAAATAACAGTGCCTGGTGGTCGCTATGCGTATACAAGCTAGACACAGGCCACTTGGTGTTCCTTGCTAGGCATGGACTAGCAAATGTCAGGTCTATTATTGATCCTCTTCCTGCCTTAGTGAAGGTGTGCGTACCGCCTGAATTTAGCAGGGTAACATTCAGCGTAGCAAATGCATCTAGGAGCAGCCTACCTCTGGGAGTGGTGCGGATGCAGCCCCATTCGGTGGCCCAAGCATTGAAGTCGCCAGCAATAATTACTGGGGACCGTGATCTCGCGTCAACTTCAATCTCGTCGAGAATTTCCGTGAACTCTGGGATTAAGATACTGGGTGCCATATAACAGCTATATATATATATGCCGTTACATTTACCTCTCACGAATCCTCTAGTCACACTCTGCTCTCTGAGTTGAGATGCTGGGTTTCCACAGCTCCAGATCGCCGCGCCAACATTATGGTTTTGTAGCCAGCTACCATCCTGTTTGGCACTGTAAGGCTCGCACAGAATAGCTATATCAATAGCGTTCTCGCGCACGGTCTGCGTAAGTAGATCCTGCGCTGCTCTGCTGTGGTTTAAATTAAGCTGGAGAAACTTAATTTTTCAGTTCTTTCACAGCCTTCACATACAACGGGCAGCCCTTACTCAGTGTATGGTGTCCCGTGTTTTGCGCTCCAACTCTTGCGCAGAGTATGCAGCTTGAAGTGCTCGTACAATCTTTGGACGAATGGCCCTCACCACCACAGTTGAAGCATTTTTTGGATGCGTCATGTTTGCTTCTGCATCGAGCTGCCGTGTGTCCAATTTCGAGACACTTATAGCATCTGCGTGGATCAACTGTACTGCGGATGCTGCACAATGCCCATCCAATGCGGATATCTCTCATCGCAAGTAATGTGTCTGCCATTGCCTTAATGAGGAACATCGACGCTATTTGTGTGCCACGGTAGCCTTTTCGCAGCTTTGGTGCAGATTCCACTGGTAGATCGCCTTCAATATGTTTGAGTACCGCCAGTGTCACGTCCTCGGCAGTTGCCCCTTCTGGGAGATCTCTTATCTCCAAGCGCACTTTGTCAGAGATCACTGTTACTGTTTGGTGTATTGTATCGTGTGTGTGTAGCTGCTGTGGCCGCGGATTTTGTTGTGTATCACTGCGGACGGCAGTCCGCGCTAGTGACGAAAGCAGCACGAAGGGTGCGAAGGCGACTAGCATATATACACAGGAAGAATGAAAAATTTGCTTTGACTGTCCGATCAGGTCGAATTATATACCGATCGAAAGGTATAAATTTAACTTACAAATGTGCATACTAAGACTTTTGAAAACTCACCTGGTTTGTGAGATAAACAGGTGTAAGTGGGAGGGTCACATTTTAAATGATTGGAGCTAATGGGGCCGCTGGAGCTTTTTGGTCAACATTTTTAATTTTTTAATATTTCTCATAAAAATACGCGTCGAATGACACCTCAATCATCAAAATCCGACTACTGGTTCAAAAGATAATTAATTTTGAAATTTTTAGTCGCTTTCCGAAAATGAGATGAAAAGTCAGTTTGTCTGTTTGTCTGTTTGTCTGTTTGTTTGTTTGGATCAAATCGTTAATTTAGCTAAAATGTTTGAATGAGGACTTGTTCCTGTTCAAAAATATAGAAACGTTTGTTCTACGACTTTTTCGAAAAATAGCTAGTTTAGCGGGAAATCGCTAAAAACCGCTAAAACTAAAAACCCCTATAGGGTCCAAACCATAGAAGCTACAGATATGATCTATACGTCGTTGGAAAGGTACTTTGAAGGGCTTTTTAGCATATGTTTGGCGGTTTTCGAGAAAACGCCGCTAGCGATTTTTTTTAATTTTGAATATGTTTGAGCTTTTAATATTTCGCGTTTTTTGATACATCATGCATAAATTTTTGTTGATTGGTTTGGAAGATATAACCTATTAACTGAATATATACGTTTTACTTTGAATTGAAATAGAACAGCAGCGGCAATTACATTTGACTAACAGTCCAGTAACAATGAAATCTATAATTAGACAGTCGTAATTAAAGATCGCCAGTGGCGCAAAGTGTAGAGCGCCTGATTTTTGCATGAATTCTCAGCTCGGGTTCCGGGTTCGAATTCAGGCACGGACGAAACTTTTTTATTTTTTTAATTTTAAATGCAATTAATTTGTTAGTAGATGATTATCATGCATAAATTTTTATTGATTGGTTTGGAAGATATAACCTATTAACTGAATATATACGTTTTACTTTGAATTAAAATAGAGCAGCAGCGGCAATTACATTTGACTAACAGTCCAGTAACAATGAAATCTATTATTAGACAGTCGTTCTTAAAGATCGCCAGTGGCGCAAAGTGTAGAGCGCCCGATTTTTGCATGAATTCTCAGCTCGGGTTCCGGGTTCGAATTTCAGGCACGGACGAAACTTTTTTATGTTTTTATTTTTAAATGCAATTAATTTGTTAGTATATGATCCACTAATGTTTTTTTTATTGTTTTTCAATTTAAAAAAGGTGTTGGCAGAAATCTTAGCTGCAAAATAAAGAATCGCTGTAGTCGATCTGTCTGTGTGCATATTGAAAATCTTCTAGCAAAGTAACAATGCCAGAAGCGTATGTAAATAAAATATTTATGTGAAGCGATAATAACCAGTGCTGCCAGACAGTTCAGTTTTGTCTTACAACAATGTGGGCTTTAATTTATTCATATGAATTAAACTATGAAGGAAACCAGTGTTGCCAGACAGTTTGCTTTTGCTTGTACAAACAATAAACACCGATTGACAAAGTTACACTGTCAAAAAATATATCAATTGTCAAAATTTCCAATGTCTTATTAAAAAACTTCTGATATCTTATAAAAAAACCTCTTTACGAGGTAAAAGTCTAGTGACGAAAACATTTTCATGCCCCAAAATTTCTGATATCCAATTTTGTGACGAAAAATATTAAATTTTACACATGAATTATTAAACAAAAATTTTTGTCACTGGGCACATTGCGCTTAATTTTTCATACCTAATAAATAGTATTTTTTAGCGCAGTGCCAGTGACAAAAATTTTTGTTTAATAATTCATGTGTAAAATTTAATATTTTTCGTCACAAAATTGGATATCAGAAATTTTGGGGCATGAAAATGTTTTCGTCACTAGACTTTTACCTCGTAAAGAGGTTTTTTTATAAGATTTGTCTCGCACGTATGTTTGTATGCGTGTCGTATGTAATTGTACACAAAAATCTTAATGTTTCATGTGAAATGTAATTTAATTTAAGATGCGTTTTCCGCCCGAAGAAAAATTATGCCTAACAGCAGCTACCACGCGAACCAGACTTAACCTCCGAATCGCCTCCCTTGTCAAAATTTTTCTCCTGTCATCCTCTTTTCTAATTCCTCTTCTCCGTATTTATGTTTTGTTCGACGCTGATAGATGGCGTTTGCGTTAGCTGATGACTGTCGTTATCGATTATATCGATAGATCAGCGCCGACCATAACATAATTCATTGCCAGAATATAAGAGAACAAAAATGGAAAGGCCAATCAAGCTTAGAACACTAAATAATGTATTTGCCGTAACAGAAAAAATAGTAACTCCTTTACCAATTGAATTTAACAAAAAAAATTTTATGTATTGGAAACTCAGTCCATTGTTAAATAAACAAGTCGACGGGATAATCGGACTGTAATTATGTAGTTACTTGAATAAAGACTTCATGTAGTTTTAAGTAAAAGTTTATTTATTAGACAAACGTCTGGAGACGTTGGTAGGTTTTTATCGACTGTCTGTCGTTCAACTGTTTCATTATACTTAAGTCTAACATTGGAGTTTTACATATATGTCTCTGTCGCTGAGTACAGCGACGATATATTGGGCATCGAAGTGTCCGATTGCTTTTGCAATTCGGATTCTGTTCCTGCGCAGGATTTTTTCTGTCTACTTGAACTTCTTGTAGTGACTTTTAGTATATTAGCTGTGATATTTTTTAATTCTTTTATTGTGATGCGTGATAATGCATCAGCAACGAAATTGTCTTTTCCCTTGAGATATTCTACAGTAAAATCATACTCTTCTAAGTCTAATCTCATTCTCGTTAATTTTGAACTTGGGTTAACCATTGAAAATAAATATGTCAATGGTCTATGATCTGTTTTGATCTTGAAATGTTGACCATATATATATGGTCGAAAATGTGTTATTGCCCAGTGTATTGCTGCCAACTCCTGCTCGGTTGTATTTTTATTGCTTTCCCCTTTTGTAAATGATCGGGAAGCATATGCTACGGGCAATTGTTTATCTCCATAAGTTTGAGTTAAAACTGCTCCGCAGGCTAATTTACTGGCATCTGTTATGATGCAAAATTCTTTGCTTAAATCTGGGTATTTTAGTAAAGTAGGTTTCATTAGAGCTTTTTTTTAGATAATCGAATGGGTTTTGGCATTCAATTGTCCATTCGAAAGGAACATTCTTTTTACATAATCTAGTTATGTGCCGAGAATAGTCAGCGAAGTTTTTAATAAATCGTCTGTAGTAGTTGCAGAAGGCAACGAATCTTCTGGCGCTATCAGCGTCCGTAGGGACTGGGTATTTTTCAATGACATCGTATTTTTTGTCATCTGGTAAAATACCTTGATCAGTACATTTGTGACCTAGAAAAGTCACTTCATTCATGAAGAATGTGCATTTTTCTGGATGTAGTTTGAGGTTGTGCTTTCTACACAAATCAAAAACGTTTGTTAAATTTTTGATCATGTGACTTTCGGAACAACCGATGACGATTAAGTCATCCATGTACAAGAATGCTTGTGAAGGGTCTAAACCAGAAAATGCTATTGTCATCATTCTTTGAAAAGAATTTGGCGCTATTTTTAGTCCATATGGTAATCGTGTGAAACGCTAAGAGCCATTGCTCGTTGAAAAAGACGTAATGTTTCTAGACTCTTCTTTTAGTTGTATTTGATGAAAACCGGACATTAAGTCCAGACATGAAAAATATTTAGCTCTTCCTAATTGATCGAGAATATCATCTATTCTTGGTAATGGAAATTTGTCTGAAAGTAATTTTTTGTTTATTTGACGATAGTCTATAACTAATCGCCATCTCTTGGTATCGGATCCTGGTAATCCCTTTTTGGGGACGAGAAGTATTGGGCTGTTATATTCCGATACAGAGGGTTCTACGATTTTATCCGAGATGAGTTTTTCGACTTGTCTGTTAACTTCTTCTTTATGAGTATGAGGAATTCTGTAATTTTTAATGTACACTGGCTCAGTATCTTTAACTCTCAATTCTTGTTTATAACAAGTGGGCGCGGCTACAGTCGAGTTTGCTCGACTGG
The DNA here is from genome assembly GCA_963924055.1 of Drosophila limbata. Lineage (NCBI taxonomy): Eukaryota > Metazoa > Arthropoda > Insecta > Diptera > Drosophilidae > Drosophila > Drosophila limbata. The sequence goes on from CAWUOW010000382.1 coordinate 166,008, forward strand.
AGGATACCCTGTGCCAGTATCCATAATATAGAATATTGGTTGGGACCATCTCATATGCATATTCTGTCAGTTTGGTTCAGTTATCTCAAACAACAAAAAAGTTGTTCATACTAAGACTTGATTTTCGACTGATCGTTGCTATGGCAGCTATATGATATAGTCATCCGATTTCAACCGATTTCAGTCAGGTTATAAGGGACCATCTCATATGCATACTCTGTCAGTTTGGTTCAGTTATCTCAAACAACAAAAAAGTTGTTCATACTAAGACTTGATTTTCGACTGATCGTTCCTATGGCAGCTATATGATATAGTGATCCGATTTCAACCAATTTCGGTCAGGTTATAAGGGACCATCTCATATGCATACTCTGTCAGTTTGGTTCAGTTATCTCAAACAACAAAAAAGTTGTTCATACTAAGACTTGATTTTCGACTGATCGTTCCTATGGCAGCTATATGATATAGTGATCCGATTTCAACCAATTTTGGTTACGTCATAAGGGACCATCGCTTATGCATATTCTGTGAGTTTGATTTAGATAGATCAAACAACAAACAAGTTTTTCATACTAAGACTTGATTTTCGACTGATGGTTGATATGGCAGCTATATGATATAGTGGTCCGATTTCAATCAAATTAGGTCAGGATGTATGCGACCATCCCATATGCATATTCTGTCAGTTTGGTTCACATATCTCAAACAACAAAAAAGTTTTTCATACCGAGACTTGATTTTCGACTGATCGTTCCTATGGCAGCTATATGATATAGTGGTCCGATCCAAATTTAAAAACAAACTTGATCTGCGTCCGGTATCCAGCAACCTACATACCAAATTTGTAGCTATTATAGTTTCTGAGATCGACGCGTTCAAACAGACGGACAGACGGACAGACAGACGGACATGGCTCAATCGACTCGGCTGTTGATGCTGATCAAGAATATATATACTTTATATGGTCGGAGATGCTTCCTTCTGGCAAGAAAAGTTAATCTGAGAGTTTTGTTCGGATATCTCCGATTGCATCCGATTGTTCCTATGGCAGCTATATGATATAATCATCCGACTTTGACCAAATTTGATCAGAATGTAAGAGACAGCCCCAATCATACAATCTGTGAGTTTGGTTGAGATATCTTAAGAAACAAAAAAGTTTTTCATACTAAAGGTGTTTTTCATCGGATTGTTCCTATGGCAGCTATAATATATAGTCATTCCACTTTGACCAAATTTGGTCAGAATGTAAGAGACAGCCCCAATCATACAATCTGTGAGTTTGGTTGAGATATCTTAAGAAACAAAAAAGTTTTTCATACTAAAGGTTTTTTTCATCGGATTGTTCCTATGGCAGCTATATGATATAGTCATCCGACTTTGACCAAATTTTGTCAGAATGTAAGAGACAGTACCAAACATATAATCTGTGAGTTTGGTTGAGATATCTTAAGAAACAAAAAAGTTTTTCATACTAAGCAATTCCGTGACCTTTGACCTTGATTTTGACCCTCTTACAGGTGGAATTTCGCAAAACGCCGTCTTATTGCACGATGAAATTACCTCATCTATGTTGTGTACAAATTTCAGCTCTCTATCTTTTACCGTTTGGGCTGCACGTTGATTCTCAGTCAGTGAGTCGGTGAGTCAGGACAAAGAGTTTTATATATATAGATCATCACATAGTAACCAATATAACACAGAAATAATATCGATTCTTTCAAAAAATTTCCCTCCATTCGCTAAAGACAAGCTACACGGTCTGTGTTCGGAATTTAAAGATATATTTGCAACAGAAAAAGAGCCGATCTCAGCAAACAACTTCTACCAACAAAAACTGAGACTAAATGACACAAAACCAGTATATATAAAGAATTATAGAATACCACATAGCCAGAAAGCAAAAATAAATAGACAGGTGGATAAATTGATCGATGATGACATAATCGAACCTTCGACGTCTGAGTTCAATAGTCCAATTTTACTGAAAAAAGATGGCGTCTTGTAGTTGACTACCGAGAAATTAATAAACAGCTAGCAGCCGACAAATTTCCACTACCCAGAATGGACGATATTCTGGACCAGTTAGGACGTGCTAAATATTTTTCTTGCCTTAACCTTATGTCCGGCTTTCACCAGGTAAAACTTGATAAAAATTCCAGAGATATTACTTCATTTTTAACTGATAAAGGCTCTTTTAGATTCAAAAGATTACCATATGGCCTCAAAATTGCTCCAAACTCATTCCAAAGAATGATGTCCCTAGCATTCACAGGATTAACGCCATCGCAGGCGTTCCTGTATATGGATGACTTAATAGTCATTGGATGCTCGGAAAGTCATATGATACAGAACTTACGAGATGTGTTTGAAACATGTAGAAAATACAATCTTAAGCTACACCCAGAAAAATGTACATTTTTTAATCACGAAGTAACATTTTTAGGACATAAATGTACAAATAAAGGAATTTTACCTGACGACAATAAATTCGAAGCAATAAAAAATTACCCAACTCCTAGAAACGGCGAAGAAGCTAAAAGATTCATAGCATTTTGTAATTATTATCGTAGATTCATACCAAACTTTGCAGAATCAGCTCGACATATAACACGCTTGTCTCGGAAAAATATAATATTTAATTGGAATGTGGAGTGCGAATTGGCATTTAACTATTTAAAAAAGCAATTATTAAGTCCATCCATATTACAATATCCAAATTTTGACAGGGAATTCTGCATAACAACTGACGCAAGCAAAAAAGCTTGTGGGGCAGTGCTCAGCCAAGAATACGATGGTAAACAATTACCAATAGCCTATGCATCCAAAGCCTTCACTAAAGGTGAAAGCAATAAATCCACAATAGAGCAAGAGCTAACAGCAATCCATTGGGCTGTTCAATATTTTAAGCCATACGTATATGGAAGAAATTTTTTAATAAAAGCTGACCACCAACCATTAACATACATATTCTCATTAAAAAATCCATCTTCAAAACTTATAAGAATGAGGTTAGACTTAGAAGAATACGACTTTACAATAGAATTTATCAGGGGACGTGAAAACTACACCGCAGATGCATTGTCTAGAATAGAAATCGAAGACATTAAAAAACTATCGAATATTAACATTTTAAAAGTGACAACCAGATCAAACGCGAAAAATAAAAACACAAACATGACAAATAAAATAAAAGAAATACCTTATCCAAATAATCCAATGACTTTTGAGGTTGTAAATTTCAAAGATGAAAATAAATTCAAAAAAATAAAATTAAATAAATGTAAATGCTCCCTTATAGCAGGAAAATCAAGAATAACATCCTTTGCAATTAATGACTTACTCACTAATGGAAAAATCGATCTCGATCAATTCTTTCCAAGGCTTGACCAAGACGCCGGTGACAAAAACATTAAGACCTTACAAATATCCCCCTCCGATGACTTATTCAGTTCAATTTCAATTAACGAATTTAAAAGAAAGGGCAACCAAAAATTAAAAAAAGTGCAGATAGCAATATTACCGATAATCACAAAATTAAAAGAAAACGATGCTGAAATAAAAAACATTTTACACAGGTACCATGATAGCCCAAAAGAAGGTGGACATAGTGGAATATCAAGAATGTTAAAGAAGATAAAGCGCAATTATTATTGGAAAAATATGACACGACAAGTAACAAAGTACGTAAAGGCCTGCGAAAAATTTAAACTCGCTAAAATAACCAGACACAATAGAACTCCCATGACATTGACACCGACCCCTCTGACAGCTTTTGACATCGTTTTAATAGACACAATTGGCCCATTACCAAAAACGGAAAATGGGAATGAATATGCGGTTACAATGATATGCGACTTAACAAAATATTTGATATCAGTACCAATACCTAACAAAAGCGCAAAGACTGTTGCAAAAGCAATATTTGAAAAGTGTATCCTTATATTCGGACCTATGAAATCTTTTATTACCGACATGGGGACGGAATACATGAACTCTATACTGACGGAATTATGTGAAAGCTTTAAAATTAAAAACTTAACTCAACGGCTCATCACCATCAAACTCTTGGAACTATTGAACGAAGCCATAGAACTTTTAATGAGTATATTAGGGCATATATATCAATTAACAAATATGATTGGGATGAATATCTTCAATATTTCACATACTGTTTTAATGTAACACCATCAACATCCCATGAACATTGCCCATTTGAGTTAGTTTTTGGTAAAAAGCCAAAAGAGTTGCCATTCCAAACATCATCAATAGATCCAATTTACAATATAGACGATTACAATAAGGAACTAAAATACAAACTACAGGTAGCCCAAAATAAAGCCAGACAAATGCTAGAGAATAAAAAACTTAAGCAAAAGGAGACATATGATATTAAGACAAATGAAGTAAATGTCCTATTTCAAGACAATCAGTACTACTCGGGAATGAAACTGGTCACAAACTAGATAACAGTTATTTAGGAAGATACACTGCAATTAAAATAGGCGAAAATAATAATATTACCATTAAAGATAAAAATAATAAACAGCAAATTGTAAATAAAGATAGAATAAAATTAATAGACTAAATAAAAATGTATATGTATTCTATAAATGAAAAAAAAAAACAAAACAAAAAAACAAATTTTATATGCATACATGCTATATATACATCTAAAATTTATTTTTTCCCTAAAAGGGGAGGTGTCGTGATATAATCATCACTATTATCCGCTAAGCTTATCATATACACAAACCAAAAGCACACAACAATTATCCGCTAAGCTTATCATGTACATAAACCAAATGATCAACATATGATCCAAACGCTTAGCATAGACACAAACCAAAAGCTCTGTACGAATTAAAGCTTAACAACAACTTATACATGCAACCGAAGAGATGCAGCATACATGCATTTACAGTTAATTAAGCTTAGCATAAGATAACATTAAGATCTCCTCTAACCCATGTAATTAAGTCTAGCCATAAGAACCTATGTAAGCTCTAGGTATAAATACGGGCCCTGTGGCTGCAATAAAGCATTGAATATAAAACAATCAAACCCTCGCCTTCTATAGCTGAAACAGTATCAAGAACTACTCGAAGAGATGTGGGGTCTGATTTATTCATCGGCTGCACATTAATATGCTCGAGAAAAATTAACACCTTTTCATCGTACCGATCTTGAAGTCGTTTCAATGCCTTCGGATAATTTTCTTCGATGACCTGGAATGATTCAATCACCTTTAAAGCGTTGCCAGCTAAACAAGTTATCAAGTAATTAAATTTATCGATCACCGACAATAATTGATCTTCGTTGACAAGATTGTTGAATGCAGCTATGAATCGTTTGTATTCTCCATATTTCCCATCGTGGCTAACTAAATTGTTTACTGTTGCATTTAATGTAGATTCTGCCGTTCTATTTGGCTTAGAAACGAAAGAGCCTTGTTGAAATACGACTCCAAAATCTGCAATCGACATTCACTCACAATTGGATCATTAGAACAAGCCTTGTGAAAAGCAGCCTTGATGTTCATCACATGTTTTTCATACGAATTTTGATGCTGCCTCAGTGAAATCAACTGATCATCAACTGTCGGTGGACTCATATTTGCTTGAAGTTAAAATAATTCCAATAAGAATTGCCAATTATGCACAAAAACCCACTCAGACAATCGTGTTGAGAATAGCAAAGTATGAGTGAAACAATCAAATTAGTTAAGTTACTAAAACATAACCAAGAAACTCATCTAGCTCATAAACTTAAATACATGCACAATGTATGTGTTTTTGCGCGCACAAAATAAAATATTAGCGCCAAAATCCAACAGCGCAATGTATGAATATGTATGTTTTGAGCGCAAAACAGAAAAAATGCGCGCCAAAATGACACCAGTACCGATGTATGTGTGTATATTGAAATTCCTTGTATGTATGTGTGTGCAGCACACGCGAATCTCCATCGAAGGCTCGACTTGGTGAGGTGGTGCGACACTGCTTCCAATGATGACACTGAATTCCCCCTTTGAATGAGTCGAAGAATAGCACAACAAGTATGTGTGTACACCAAGTGGTTTTCATACCGATGCCGGTCGCTGGTCCGCACCTATGCCTGCCAAAGGTGTGCTGGATTTGACCACAAGATCTCTCAATGCTGATTGAAGGACGCAGTTGGCCGACAATGCGGACAGACCGGCCACGTTGCAGCGAAAGGCACCAATCCGGTGGACTGCCGGAATTTCCGCTTTAGAGGATTGCCTTCTGGGCACTTTATGCTGTCAGAGGCATGTCCGATATACGGCGCGGTGTTACCGAGGATGCAAGCTAGACATTACAATTTTTAGCTTTATCCAAACAAATTGTGGCCGAAGACGAGCTGCCAACATCGAGCTCGGAGTCCGCATGGGGGAGTCTGGACATCTGTTCGCACTGCTGCAGGAGCCCTATGACGAAAACTTTTACCGCATCACGGGTTTCCCGTCCGGGATGCGTGTATTTGCGGATCGCCGTGCTGGAGCTGCTGTCTTCGTCGACGACCCAGATGTCATCTGCATGCCTGTGGAGCCACTTGTCACCGACTTTGGAGTATGCGTGAGTGTCACTGGGAGGTTTGGCACAATCTTCCTGAGCTCCGTGTACTGCCAATTCAGCGTGAGTCTAGAGCCATATATCGCGAACATGGATGAGTTACTGCTGCTGGCCATCAGTTCACCAGTCATCATTGGCACCGATGCGAACGCTGCTTCACCCATGTGGTTTAGTAAAATACCTCGCCGTGGCGAGCGATTACTAAATTACAGCCGGGGTGAGCTGTTGTTTGAGTGGATGAGTAATTCCCCATGCGAGGCAGCGTCTATGCTTGCCACATACGACTGGAGAGTGGATGAGTGGGACATGAGCGACCATAACATTATTACTGTTATGGTGACGCCTGACCCAGATAACACAGTTGAGAGCTTTGCTTCTGTGCCATCCTGGAATCTCAACAGTGCATGTTGTCGATTGTTCGGTGATGAAGTGGCAAGGAAAATCAGCGAACTACCAGTGGATCATACGGAGACATCGTTGGATCACCAGGTTTCTGCACTAAGCTCGATTGTACACGATGTCTGCGATCTTGTGCTTGGCCGCAGGTCATCGCTAGCCAAGCGACGTGTAGTTTGGTGGAATACCGAACTATCCGCTATGCGCCGAGAGGTCAGGAGACCGTGGTGCCGGCTCCAGGATGCTCGTCTTCGTGGACACGATGACGATGCCGCGCTTCTATCAGTTTCGTTGAGGACCTCCTCAGCGGTCTACAAGAAGCGTATCCAAGCGGTGAAGGAGAAGGATTGGCGCGACTTCGTGGGAAGGAACAGCACAAATTGTCCCAGGAGCGCTGTACACAGGCTCTGCCGAGATCGCAGGAGGATTCTCGGAGGCTGGTCGCTAGTCGCTGGCACGACTATGCCGAGTTGCTCCTTCGTAACGTTTTCCCTGTTGCGGAGTCGAATGCACTCCTTACCATCACGAGTGAGGAGCCTCCAAGCCTCGAGTCATTCGCAGTTGACACCGCCATTGCCAGGCTGAGGAGCAGGGGCTCCCCTGGCATGGACGGAATCACTGACAGATTTTGCAAGGAGGTATGGCGTGTTATCCCTCAGCACTTGACGGCGTTCTATGCTCAGTGCATTGCACAGGGATACTTTTCCGATTAGTGGAAACGCCCGCGAGTAGTGCCAATACTCAAGGGTCCCAATAAGGACACGAGCGATCCTAACTCTTTTCGAGGTATCTGCCTGTTTCCAGTTTAGCAAAAATATTTTTGAAAATTTTCTTTTGCAGTTACTCCTAAAATTTTTTGAAGAATGTTTTTGCATCCCAACATTTTTTGGAAAAAATCAAGGAAAAAAGTTGAAAAAGTAGACCTTTTTTAAAATTCGAATATTTTAATGGGTACTTAATGGGTTAAGGAAAGTTATACATCATTCAAACGGAATTTAGATGACCTTTTCAAATATTTTTTTTAAATTTGAAGACTTGACTTACAATAGCTGTTATAGTAAAAGAAAGAGCGGTGCTATTATTTTCACCGCAGCTGTATATGCTCTTGGAAGGCACCGAATAAGTAGGTAAAGACCCAAGGCAGGAATTCCAAAATTATAGCTTTAATTATGGCAAGTGCAATTATTTAAAAATTGCGCAGATTGCCAGTCTAAGAAAAGTGTACGCTTAGTACATGGGGCCAAACCTGCAACCAGGTTTAAAAAAAAGCAATGTACCAACTAAAAACTTTTCACGATCGAAATTACAAGAAAAGAAGTGGATTATCACTCACCAATTTGTGATTTGGCCACTATAATTAAAACGATTTCTGCTATGCCACTTGAGACTTAGATACTTCTTTTTTTTTTTTTTATTAGTTTCGCAGCACTTGAAAAAATATTACTGCGGGCTTGGGCGTCTGCTCCGTGCCACGTTTGAGAATGCAAAGACAGGTTATTTCCTTTTCATTAGTCTTGAGACCCTAACCTTGAGTTGCTACCAAAATTGACAATTGTGTCTGTTAAAATCACACTTTACGGTGGAATCAACTGTAAAGGGGGATACTGACTGGAACGACGCACTATTGCTTTATATCTTTTGCGTGATATTTTCCTAAACATCGTCCTTGCATATTTTCAAGCTCATAGTAGCTGTTACCAAGCTTTCTTTTAATTCTAGCTTTGACGAAGGTAGGCGCAAGTTTCGCAATAAAACCCTTAGCGAAATTGCTCTGTTGAAAGCATCTTCTAAATACTTCCTGTCCAACTACAAAAGATACATCTCTGCTGCGTAAATTATAAGCTTTTTAGTTTCGCTGTTGTTGTCGCTGAGTACAAGTGAAAGCTTGCTGCCCAATGAGTTTAAACGAGTCGTCTCTAGAAAACTGCACAAATCTATCTTCTAGCAACCCAAGATCACGAATCACCTGATAACATGATCCATTCGTTACCATATGTTGTCCGAAAGTAACTCGATATGGACTTTTATTAATTGCAGTGTGCAAACTTGAACGCAAAGCACAAGCGATAGAGCTCAGCTGCTCATCCCAGTTAGTCTGATCGGGTTTCACATATGATTAAATTGCGGAAATTACTGAGCGATTTACACGTTCGGAAGCATTCGCTTGTGGAGCGTACACAGCAGTATAAGCATGCTTGACTCCATATTTTTGCAACAAGGCGTTGAAGCACAACGACTTAAATTGCACTCCATTATCAGATACAATTGTTTCTGGCACTCCAAAGCAATGAAACAAGTCATTCTCGATATATTGAATGATGGCATCTGCAGTGAACTTTTTAACAGCTTTCAAAAACGGAAACTTAGAAAAGTGATCGAGAGCTACAAGAATTCCAATATTACCACTCTTGCTAAGTGGATAAGGCCCTAAAAAATCAATAAATAACTTTTGAAAGAATCTCTGTGTCTCGGCCGTTTTTCCCATTGGTAGTCGCAAGCTATGGTTAGGGTATTTGGAGCATTTGCAAATATCACAACTGTTAATAAAAGTCTTAACGTCTTGCACTAAATTTGGCCAATAAAAATAGCGACGCAGTTTTTCCAGTGTCCTATTTATGCCACAATGCGCGGATATCGGTGGCTCGTGAGCATCTTTTACTAATTTCGGTACAAGATCATTGGGAACCCAAAGTTTCCAGCAAAGGTCATCAGCAATTTTTTCGCCAGTTACATGTTCAGCACGCCGATAGATGCGATCATCAATTATTTTTACGTCTGGCAGACGAGCTTGATTGGCCAATATTTTACTTTTTAATTGCTGATACTCAGGGGATTTAAAACTATCTGAATCCAAGTCTTGCAAAGTATCTACACTGATTTCGAACAAATCCTCAGTGTGAACACGAGAGAGAGCATCAGGTACCACATTCTGACTACCTTTTCGATGTACTATCTTAAAAGAAAAACATTGAAGCTTTAATGCCCACCGTGCTAGTCTTGAGCTCAAATCCGTTTGAGACATTAGCCATTTCAGTGAGGCGTGATCTGTGATAATGGTGAAATCATGTCCTTCCACATAGGCTCTAAACTTTTTTACACATAATATGGCTGCTAAGCACTCCTTTTGGTTACTGAATAGTTCCGTTGACAGTTTCCGTGACAATAGGCAATAGGCACTTCGTTGCCATTTTCATCTGTCTGCATTAGCACTCCTCCTACGCCAGTATGACTAGCGTCACAATGAATGGCAAATGGTGAGTTGAAATTGGGACTATGCAATACAGGAGCTTCGCATAACTGTTTTTTCAATAGCTCAAAAGAATTTTGCGCTTCCTCAGTCCACTCGAAATTTCGCTTTTTCCTCAGAGTGTCTGTGATGGGAGCAGCAATACCTGCGTAATTTTTAATAAATTTATGGTACCATCCAGTTACTCCCAAAAGTCTACAGACTTGCTTGATTGAGCGTGGTACCGGAAAATCTTTAATGCCTGAAACTTTATCTGGGTCTGTTTTTATTGTTCCGTTTCCCACTACATGTCCTAAATATTTTACTTCTTTTAAGCAAAAGTGGCTTTTTTCGACATTTATTGTCAAGCCAGCTTGCATTAAAAGAGCTGCTAATTCTCTGAGCACCCGAACATGTGTTTCAAAAGAATCAGATATGACAAGCAAATCATCTAAATAGACAAAGATTTCGTTTCGTAGACTCGATGGAATAATCTTGTCCATTAGTTTAGACATGGTCTGCGGCGCATTGCTTAAGCCGAAAGGCATTACTGTAAAATTGTATAGAGGTCTACCAGGCACAATAAAAGCAGTCTTTTCTAGGGCTAATGGTGCCAGCGGAATCTGCCAGTAGGCATCCTTGAGATCAATGCTTGAAATGTATTCTGCTTTGGGTAATCTACTGAGAATACCGTCGATCAGCGGCATAGGATAAGCATTTTTGATTGTGACTTCATTAACTTTTCGGCTATCTAAGCATAAACGGACTTTGCTAGGCTTGCGTACAAGCACTACTGGACACGACCACGGACTATTTAACTCCTTAATGACACCAAGCGCTAGCATTCGGTCTAATTCCTCATACATGGACTTCTCTATTGCTGGTGAAACAGCGGAATGACGTTGTTTAATGGGCTTCGAATTGCCTGTGTCAATGTCATGCATCAGACAGCTGGTGCGTCCTAATCCACGTTTGGCAAACGAAGGAAATGTGGTTATCGCATCTAGCAGCTGATTGCGCTGAATTTCAGATAAAGGAACATGCATAGATTCGTCAAGCTTCAAACTTGCTATCGAAGATACATTTGTTAGAAACGAAGGCAGAAGATTAAAGCTTTTCCAAAAGTCGATGCCTAAATACAGATCATGAGCCAGAGAAGGGACTATGTAAAATGTGATTAATTTGGTATTACCACAAAAAGAAATTGGAGTAGTTATCTTTCCAGTAATTTGTTGAGCTTTCCCATCTGCGCACAGTGGGCCAAACAGCTCTGCTAGCGAAATTTTATTAATAACTTGAGTAAATGAAGAGGTATTTCAATGAAAATTTATATTTAAGGATTTCAACGCATTCTTCACGTTCTCTCTAAATTTCAATTTTCTAGGTCAACCATTTCTCATACCCCCCATGCAACTGATTAATACATATTTTTGAGTTCCCAACATTTTAAAATTTTGAGTAATTTATTTAAAGAATATGAAAAAAATCGTGAAAATTAAAGTTAAAGTAAAATAAAACAAACTTATTAATCAGAATCCGATGAATCTGAATCAAACGAATTATTTTTAAAGTTAGTGAGCAACCCAGTTTCGACTCTATCTAACTTTATATCTTTTTTGAAGTATTCGAAGCTTTTGATAAAGATGTTATAATCGGATCTGAAGATATAAGCAATCCATTTATGACATCTTCCATTCCAACATTTTTTTTTGGGCCACTTTTTCGTTAAGCCAAATTATATACAGTGAGCGCTTGGAGATTGACATTTCACCTAAAAAGGGCCACAGACTTAAGAGTTGGTCGTAGTTGGTTATCATTTTGGAAATTTTTACACCACAAGGACTCATACTTTACATATATGCTAAAATTAGCTCGGAGACGATTGGAGAACGATAGTTTTAGCCCAAAGTTGACTGCATACGCTATAAAAACATATATTCTAAAAATGCATACTTTTACCTTATTTTTTTTGCTACACATAAAAGGACGGGTCACAAACATATAATTTTTATTTAGTACATACCTTTTCTGATTAAGAAAAAAAGATATTGGTTCAAGAAATTGACAATTGGTTTGCAATTTGGCTCAACTAACAGAAGCTAATAAATGCAGTCAAATATTGGCAGGACATGTGCTAAACATATGTTCACTTTGAAAGCTCACAGCTCCATTTAGTGCCACCTGGCAGCTCGTGCAGACGTGTTTTTGCGAGCGCTCCGAATAAAACACAGTTTAAATCGCGATAAGGTGCGGTAAATATCCGATAATAGGCCGAGAGGCACCTCGCGCGATGCCTAATTGCTCGTTTGGTGTCTGGACTGCTTACTATTCACTGTTATAAGCGCAATATTGTTAAATATAGTTTATTTACAAAGTGAATACACGTGAAAACCAGCTGATCGGCGTAAACATTGTGCACAGAGTTGCCAGTCAGTTGATGCTCGAAGGAGTGTTGCCAGATTGCTAGACTCTGACAACCGCGCACCAAAATTCAAATTTAAATTTAAATATGAACCAAAAAGATACACGATCTCAACGTCAACGTGAGCAAGACGAGCGGCGTCTGTCAATACAGAAAAACAACGCGTACTTCAGCTTCCTCTCGGAAGTAAATAAACCAAAAAGTTCACTTTTATCAGCTGACAACGAGAGATCCCGTTCTTGTTCCCCAGCTTTGCCAAGCGCAGGTCACAAGACCTGGAGTGAAGAGTGTGCCTCCCCACTGCCCAATACCCCGCGTCCAGACCAAGTAAAGCCAACGTCGCTCTCAAAAGTTGCTGCATCTAACGCTACGCCATCGGCAACTGTAACGATGTCAGCAGAGTTACCATCTAACTCTAAGCAAGCAATAGCTCTTTCCAACATTGCTTCGCTTGTAAGCGCAGCGTCAAAAACAGCGACTATACAAACCGGAATGGATCGCTATATACAAATAAAGCGAAAACTAAGCCCTCAAAAAATTCGAGGCAACGTAACCAAAATTAACTGCACTAACACAACCCACGCAACTGTGGAATCAACAAACAACAGCAACAGGTTTTCTGCGCTGGCTGATAATGAGCAGCTAACCGAAGTTGGACAAGGGGCTCCAAGAAATCCAAAGCCTTCACCAATATACATTCGGGAGAAGATATCCAATGCGCTTGTAAATAAATTTGTTGAACTTATTGGAAACGACAACTTTCATGTCATTCCTCTTACAAAGGGGAATATTCATGAAATAAAACTGCAAGCCAAAACTGAAAAAGAATTTTGTACGGCCACCAATTACCTCACTGAGACCAAGAAGAATTTCTACACGTACCAACTGAAAAGTAGCAAAGGCCTGCAGGTGATCCTCAAAGGTATAAAACCGGATGTCACTCCTGCTGAAATTACAAATGCTCTAAAAGAAAAAGGTTTGCATGCTGCGAGAGTATCGAATATTATAAATAAAAACAAAAAACCTCAACCTCTCTTCAAAGTTGAGCTAGAACCAGATAGCAAAACTTTGAAGGAAAACGAAGTCCACCCAATCTACAAACTTCAGCTCTTGTTGCATCGCCGAATCACGGTTGAAGAGCCACACAAACGTAACGGTCCAGTACAGTGCTCAAACTGTCAGGAATATGGGCATACTAAGACTTACTGCACGCTTCGGTCAGTATGCGTTGCCTGTGGAGACTCCCATGGCTCTGACCATTGCCAAGTCAATAAAGAGGATCCCAGCACAAAAAAGTGTGGAAACTGTGGTGGAAACCACACAGCTAACTACAGAGGTTGTCCTGTGTATAAAGAATTGAAATCCCGTATGCGGCGAGTTCCACCAACGCGTTCCCAGCACATGTCTAACGCAATTATACCATCTCAAAAAACACCCGATGTCTTCTTTGCCAAAACAGCCAGGTCCTCATTTGGCCCCATCAACACTATCAATGGCTTCTCTTATGCCAGCGCGGTAAAATCAGGCATAAACAAACCAACTCCTTCAACATCGCTCCCAAATGTAATCCAAGCAGAGCCAAACTTGGCAAGCGTTCAGCAGCAGCCTCAAAGCTCGATAGAAATGATGATTTTCAGTCTGCAACATAGTATGATGGACTTTGTAATCTTTATGAAAACAACTATGCAAAACCTTTTGCAAAATCAAAACACATTGATACAGATGCTTGCATCTCAACAGTCAAAATAATCAATGGCGGCCCTAAGAATTTCAATGTGGAACGCAAACGGTGTTTCACGGCATAAACTTGAGCTAACTCATTTTCTATACGACAAACACATCAACGTAATGCTGCTCTCAGAGACGCATCTCACTAACAAATACAACTTCCAAATACGCGGTTATTTATTCTACGGCACAGATCATCCGGATGGAAAAGCACACGGTGGAACGGGTATTTTTACTAGAAATAGAATCAAACATCATTTTCATAAAAGATATGCAACAAACTATTTGCAACCTACATCAATAAACTTACAATCGGGCAACAGCAACCTTACTATTGCCGCACTGTCCTCCAAACTTTGCAATCACTGAAGCTCAATTCATGCAATTCTTCAGTACACTGGGGAATCGTTTTATAGCAGCAGGAGACTACAATGCGAAGCACACGTATTGGGGCTCTCGCCTTGTGACCCCCAAGGGCAAGCAGTTATATAACGCAATAATACAACTAAGAAACAAACTCAACTATGTCTCCCCGGGTAAGCCTACATACTGGCCATCAGATCCTAATAGGAAACCAGACTTAGTAGACTTCGCTGTGACAAAAAATATTCCACGCAATCTGATAAATGCCGAAGTACTTTCAGACCTATCATCCGACCATTCGCCCGTTCTAATCAACTTTCTTCAATGCCCGGAACTTGAAGTATATCCAAATAGACTCACTACACACACGACCAACTGGCTCAAGTACAAGAAATATGTAAGCTCTCACCTCGATCTAGCCCCACAGTTCAACACCGAAGCTGACATCGACTGCTCTGCTGATTTACTGAAAAATATACTCGTCTCTGCAGCCAAGATCTCTACACCGCAAAACGTGACTACACAGCACAAACAAAAGAGAAGGCTGAGACGCGACTGGCAGTCACATCGCTCGCCATCTACTAAGCAACGGCTTAAAGATGCCTCACGCAGGCTCAGCAAAGCTCTAAAGCGTGAAGAAGCGGATGCCCAGCGCCGGTACATACAGAAATTATCGCCAACCAGCACAAAGCACCCATTGTGGAGGGCTCATCCAAATCTAAGTGCGCCAATCGAAACAGTAATCCCTATAAGAAACTCTTCAGGCTCCTGGGCCAGAAGTGATAAAGACAGGGCCAACACATTTGCTGCTCATCTGCGTAATGTGTTTCAACCAAATCCGGCAACTAACTCTTTTGTACTACCACCTTCTCCAACTCAAACTGCAGCCGATTCCGTGCCATCTGAGCTTCGCCCAAGCGAAATTGCAAAAGTCATCAAAGAGCAAATGAAACCAAAGAAGGCTCCAGAGTATGATTTAATTACTCAAAAAATGATTATTGAACTTCCCAACTGTGCCATTTGCCTCATTTGTAAGCTTTTCAACGCGATCATAAGACTGGGATATTTCCCTAACAAATGGAAAAAATCTATCATTATTATGATTCCGAAACCAGGAAAAGATCATACAATGCCATAATCGTATAGACCAATAAGCCTACTACCCTGCATGTCAAAACTATTTGAAAAATGTCTCCTGTTGCGCATAATTCCTTATCTGAGAGCACACAATGTAATCCCAGCACATCAATTTGGCTTCTGAGAAAAGCATGGAGCTATCGAGCAAGTCAACCGGATAACATCAGAAGTACGTACTGCATTCGAGCACCGGGAATACTGCAGTACGATATTTCTTGACGTCTCTCAGGCCTTTGATAGAGTGTGGCTTGACGGCCTCATGCACAAAATCAAAACGACACTCCCTGTTTACACCCACAAGCTACTCGAGTCGTACCTCTACTATAGAGTCTATGCAGTGAGATGCAACGTTACTACGTCTGACGACCACATAATTGAAGCTGGAGTTCCTCAAGGCAGCGTACTGGGGCCAACCTTAAACGTCATTTATACATCGGACATCCCTACAAACGAGCGCCTAACAACATCCACGTTTGCTGACGATACCGCGATCCTAAGCTGTTCCAGATGCCCTATTCAAGCAACATCAAAACTAGCTGATCATCTTGTGGAAGTGGAGAAATGGCTTTCAGACTGGCGTATTAAAATAAACGAACAAAAGTGCAAACACGTAACGTTTACCCTCAACAGACAAACCTGCCCTCCGCTAACTTTGTATAACACTCAACTCCCCCAAGCTGATGTAGTAACGTACCTTGGCGTCCATCTTGACAGGCGGCTCACCTGGAATGAACATATTAAGGCTAAGAAAACGCACTTAGCTCTGAAGTCCATTAACCTTCATTGGCTTTTAAATGCTCGATCTCCCCTTTGCTTGGACTACAAGGTCCTATTGTACAGTTCTACTCTAAAACCAATCTGGACCTACGGTTCGCAGCTATGGGGAAATGCGAGCAACAGCAGCATTGATATCATTGAGCGAGCACAATCCAAGATCCTGAGAACTATCACTGGGGCACCATGGTATGTTCGGAACGAGAACATCCTTAGAGATCTTAACATTGTAACCGCGAAAGATGAAATAGCAAAACAGAAGGCGAACTACAACATCAAGCTATCTTCACATCCAAATCTTCTTGCAAGGCGTCTAACTCGGGTTTGCAATCGAACCCGCCTCCACCGCAACGATCTCCCAGCTCAGCAGTAATATATCGGGGCCCCCAGACCTTAATCAGTCGTCAAGACTGTAAATAAGTTATAATTATAAGATTTTTAAACTTGCTGTTAGTCCCGATAAGGAGAAGATCCAGCAAATAAAAGCAAAAGTATATAAAAAAAAAAAAAAAAAAAAAAAAAAGCTCCCAGCAGATCAGAAATGCATCGAAAAGCTCATGCCAAAGCTTTTATAAGCTTTGACAAGAGTTGTAAATCAAAAGTAATAAAAAAAATAATGAATATTTGAAAATTATAATTCGACTTATATCCCGCTAGATTGCCCGTTTGGCCCACTGTGCTGCGGTGCGTACAAAAGACGGACGTATGTTACAAGCGGGGATTTCTTGTAGGACCAAAAAAGCAAACTGGCCTCCGATGCAACTATTGGATGCGCCAGTATCCATAAGTCCACGAACCGTTTTATTCAGAATAATGACTTCCGCATGGGGTCTTGAATCATCAGAATTATTTATTATAAGCTCTTGTTTATATTCGATTTTTCGAATTCTTGAACGAGTGGGACTTGTTACCTGTTCACGGGTTAATGAGCAACCTGTTGCTATTGGGCATCAGATTAGATGGGGAACTAGCCGGGATTTTGGACATGTCAGGTAAGTTGTGGAGGGGACTTGCATCAAGATTCTTTACTCCGTATTGGTCGATTTTGACGACATCTGTTTGCGTGCACTGATCACTGGTGCACGAGCTGACAAGTTTTTTGATGCATTGCAGTTTTTACATGAAGGTTTATAGGTGTCTGGTTTTCCACACCCATAGCAAAATTACTTTTCGCTCTGCCACGCAATCCTGATATCTGTGGCCAGAAATACCACAATTCCAACATGCCTTTGATATTGCCGACACTTCAGCATCTTCAATATCATCAAATTCTCCTTCTGTTTCAATAATCTGTGAACTTAGTTCACTTATGTTACGCCTCACGGTAGTTCGCTGTCTAGGTGCAGTTGTCTTAATTAAAGACTGCAAAAACCTTTCGCGTATACGTACTGTGATTCGTAACTCAGCAACACTGTTTATAGAAACATGTAAAATTTCGTGCTTGATTTCAGGTTCAAGATTAGCACGCAGTGCTTCCAGCAACGAGGACTCAGACATAGGCTGTATTAACCTATCTGACAATGCATCAATAGCTTCATAAAATTCATCGAATGATTCGCCATGTTTCTGCTTACGTTGAGAAATAGCAGTGCGAATATCTAAATCCGTTCGCCCATCTTTGAACTGGATTTTTAGAGCGGCGCACAATTCTGCCCACTGTAGTACTCTGACGCTTTTATGGTATCGCCAGTACCACTCGGAAGCGCTACCTTCAAACAAGTTTCTAGCGTATCTAGCTTACAATTCATAATTCCCATCGAGTGTCTGCATTGTTAGTTCTTCTACTCGATAAAGAAAATCGTCAACTGCCATAGACGAGCGCCCAGAAAATCGTAGTTTCCAATTGACAATAATCAAACTTATTCGATCCGATCTTAAATAGAATGGCTACCGAGGTTACTCAGCCGATGAGTTGGATTCAAACCTGAGTGGGAGCGGATCATAAAAGCAGCTCAAACGCCTGCTGTTCAACATACTTATGGTCTACTCAGGTGTGTATCCTGTGCACCATCGATGCTAATGCGTTGAGAGTTTGCTTGTAGCGACATATTCTGAAACCCAGTTTCAATGGTTTGGGCCAAGATTTGCGTTTGGTTGCTAAGTACAACAGCCATGGCTTCGACAATCGCTTGCTTTATGCTTGCAGCGGACGAAGCTTGATTTGGGTCTTCTTGCGAGGTTGCAGATCCTTCTGTTGAATGCCGAGGCATTTCCAAGCCCACAGCACTCGTACTTGCTTGAGCTTTATCTTCAGGCAAAGGCACATCTGGTCCCTTACTTTGCGATCTAGTATGCATGGCTGCATTGCTATCGGAAATTGCAGCTTGAACTTGGCCTAACTTCTGCTCCAAATTGGGGTGTGACGCTAAAAGAGATTTTCTGCACACTGGACAAATCTTTTATTCCTGCTCGAACGCTGAAACAACTATGATGAAAAGTATGGCCACACTTTGCCTTCAAAAGCTGTGCTCGATACTTAATTCCTTTATTGCAAACACCACAAGTGAATTTTTGTCGAATATCCTGATCTAACTTTTCCCAATTATGCATTATCAAAAGACATACTTTAATTATTAATAATAGAAATTCAACGTAGATTCAGCAAACAAAGCTTGTTGTGATTTGCTCGCAGTAATTTAAAATAACTTACAAATAAAAATGTTACCAATAACACAAAAATTTTTATATCGCCAAAGATAAATCAAATAATAAGAAAAAAAATTGTATAAATGTTTTTGGGAATCATGTGAACGCTACGATAAACTTCAGTAACTCGTTTACAATACTTTTCTAAGACATAAGGGAGAAAAAGGTACATTTGAGCATTTTGTTTATTATTTGAGCGACAGTACGTTGTACTTAACCACCTGATACTGAAATCAAGCCCAATAAACACTGACAGAATGGGAAAATTACACAAATTCACGATAGATTGCTCAATGCATGATCAGCTGTTTGGAAATTGAGTTTATTTTGAAAACATCAATTAATCTACAAACATTTGATATCAGTGAACAAAATTTAATGACCGGCAGGACATAGCTCTTGGCCATAAATGAACCGTTTCCAGGTTCATCAATTAATGTGCAATTTAAGGATAATGTGCTATCTTTATGATTCAACGTGTCCAGATAACACTTGAATTGTAAAGCTTAATTTCGAGGCAGGCATGTATGCATCTATAAAAACGGCAACTTCAACTGCACTCTCAACAATTCTTCAAACAAGGAAATAGTCACACAAACCGGAACAGGGATTGGGGACTATGGAGCAATTATTTTGGATCTGACCAAAACAGGCCCCACGTTGGGCGCCAAATAAATAATATATTAACATATATTATCTGTAGCAGATAACGTGTCTAAAAGATTAAGAGTACGCTAAGTCGAACGAGCTGATATTATTTCTGCGGTGATCGGATCACGCGCTTGTTTCCGACTTCTATGTAGTCGGAGTGGGCAGGGTAATGAGGATCCGAGTAGCAGAGGTGCTCGCTGCGTTAAAATATTGTATATTAAATTTTTCGCGTGCTAGTTGTTTTATTTCACGGTTTGGTTATTGTTTCCGAGAGGGGAGAGAGGAGGACAACACAGACAATATATGAATTATGGAGTTGCACGATGTTGTTGCAACCCTTGATGTGCCCACCCAACCATGATCACAAAGTCCTGAAAAAAAGAAAAAGTTTGTTGTGATCCCAAAAAAAATTCGAAGGTAGTTACGCGGCTACAGTCGAGTTTGCTCGACTGGAGGATACCCTGTGCCAGTCTCCATAAAATAGAATATTGGTTGGGACCATCTCATATACATATTCAGTCAGTTTGGTTCACATATCTTAAACATCAAAAAAGTTTTTCATACTGATACTTGATTTTCGACTGATGGTTGCTATGGCAGCTATATGATATAGTAATCCGATTACAATCAAATTTGGTCAGAATGTATGCGACCATCCCATATGCATATTCTGTCAGTTTGGTTCAGTTATCTCAAACAACAAAAAAGTTTTTCATACTGAGACTTGATTTTCGACTGATGGTTGCTATGGCAGCTATATGCTATAGTAATCCGATTACAATCAAATTTGGTCAAAATGTATGCGACCATCCCATATGCATATTCTGTCAGTTTGGTTCAGTTATCTCAAACAACAAAAAAGTTTTTCATACTGAGACTTGATTTTCGACTGATGGTTGCTATGGCAGCTATATGATATAGTAATCCGATTACAATCAAATTTGGTCAGAATACATGCGACCATCTCATATATATATTCTGTCAGTTTGGTTCACATATCTCAAACAACAAAAAAGTTTTTCATACTGAGACTTGATTTTCGACTGATCGTTCCTATGGTAGCTATATGATATAGTGTTCCGATCCAAATTTAAAAAAAAAACTTGATCTGCGTCCGGTATCCAGCAACCTACATACCAAATTAGAAGTCTCTAGCTATTATAGTTTCTGAGATCGACGCGTTCAAACAGACGGACAGACGGACGGACAGACAGACGGACATGACTCAATCGACTCGGCTGTTGATGCTGATCAAGAATATATATACTTTATATGCTCGGAGATGCTTCCTTCTGCCTGTTACATAAATCACACAAATTTAATATACCCTTTTTGACCATTTTCAATGGGCACAGGGTATAATTAGCAGATATACATCATAATACAATTTAGTTTAATAATATTCAGTTAATATGACTCCAATTAAATGACTAAGCATTACAAAATATCAATTTCATTATATAATTTGTAAAGTTTTCAGTTCTTTAATCTTATTTTCGTTTAATTTTACAACGAGCACAACCTTTTTCTTCAGCGGTTTCTTCAAAAGTCATTATCGAAGCTAGTTGTATCGATATGGTTATTTCATAGTATCGATACAACTCGCTTATTCAAATATCGATACATGTATTGCTTAATTCTATCAGTTATCTTATTTTAATTTTAAATAATTATTACGATCTTTACAAATTCATTAATTTGGCAATAAGTTGTATAATAGTAATTATAAATAAGGAAAAATAATTTTGATTTGCTTTTAACTTGTATTAACTGGGGTATTTAATAAGAGAAGAGTGAGATAAATTCACAAATATAAAAGCGCATGCCAAAATAATAAAAGGTACCCACAAAAAAAATGGTACAAGTGCAAGTGTACACAAGGGTTAATGCAGATTGCATACATGTGAAACGAGCGAAGAAAAGGAAACTAGGTCAATGTTTCTGAAAAGCTGATCTGCCTTGGCCTTGAATTAAATAGAACATTGCCAAAAATCTTACAAGCTCCTTTCTGCTCTCTTTCGTTTAGACACACAAATTAATGAAGAGAAGTAACAAATACAAAATTTTAAAATTTTACCACTCACGTTTTGTTGTTAATCCATCGATTATTATGCTAGTCGTATTCTACTTTTTTGTATCATATTATAAGGGCTTCGACGCCCGCAAAATTGAGCACAACTTGGCGTCTCGGCGTTGGCTTTTTCTTTCACAAGGAAAATAGACTGTAATTGCAACTGTTTGTGCAATTCTCTGTTTTTGGGGCACTTGTTTGTTCCACAACACAATAAAAAAAATAGCTTCTTTTGCTATTGCAACGACATGTGTGAGGAGCAAAAAAAAAACCAAAACCAACTCCGGTGATCCGTCCGACTTCTGCACTGTGCTCGCGGCAAGGGCAAACTGCTGCGCTCAGCCTCTGGTCGCTGCGTCAGAAGTTCCCAACTTCTTTTGCGGGAAATTTCTCTTCTCCTTTCCCGTCTCTCGCAAATCACACGCGGGAATGCGTATATGCTCTTGGAAGGCACCGAATAAGTAGGTAAAGACCCAAGGCAGGAATTCCAAAATTATAGCTTTAATTATGGCATGTGCAATTATTTAAAAATTACGCAGATTGCCAGTCGAAGAAAAGTGTACGCTAAGTACATGGGGCCAAACCTGCAACCAGGTTTAAAAAAAAACAATGTACCAACTAAAAACTTTTCACGATCGAAATTACAAGAAAAGAAGTGGATTATCACTCACCAATTTGTGATTTGGCCACTATAATTAAAACGATTTCTCCTATGCCACTTGAGACTTAGATACTCTTTCCTTTTTTTTTTTTTTTTTTTAATTAGTTTCGCAGCACTTGAAAAAATATTTCTGCGGGCTTGGGCGTCTGCTCCGTGCCACGTTTGAGAATGCAAAGACAGGTTATTTCCTTTTCATTAGTCTTGAGACCCTAACCTTGAGTTGCTACCAAAATTGACAATTGTGTCTGTTAAAAATTTTTGGATATTTTGTTTTTGCAAAAATTTCCAGCTGATTGGTTAGGCAAGCAGTGCAAACTTGTTTGGTTGTCTACTTTCGGGATCAGTACATAATTTGGTTTTTAAGGAGAGACAGGCAATACTACAAGCCCTGTTCAGAAAACTTTCTGCTGCGTTTGCGAGTAATTCGACGGGAACACGATCTTCTCCCGGAGCTTTACCGTTTTTGCTGTCCTGTAGCGCGAATTACGTTTGAATTAAAACACGACCGTCTCTTAAGAGTGTCAAGAATGTAATAACTACTTTATTTAGAGGTATATGGGTTTTTATAATTTTACAAATGAGTCTTATGAATATTCTTATCCATAGAGTTTACATCTGTTCAGACATTACATTTATCTTGTTTGAATAGGTCAGAATATCGGATTTACTTATCTTATATGTTTGTAGAGGTTTTCGAATTCATATCTGTTTAAAGGTTATCTTATTTGTTTAGGTCAGTTTTACAAATGTAGTTTAATTATCTTATCGGAGTTTCTATTTGGTTAGGTTAGTGTTTATCACCAAACTACGCTTATACCGTCTTGGTTATGTGGCTCTTTGTTATTATCGATAGCCTTATCGGTAGTTGTTGGTTGGGACGTAACTCCTCCCCGCTGAAATACAAAATACTCCTGTGTTTTGTTTAAAATTTGAATACTCATATTCTTTTGTTTTTTCCAAAGATATACAACTAAAACTATCACAGTAAGTGTAATTATTATAGCTGTTGAGGAAATTGTTTGATTTACATTTTTATGATATTTAAGTTCCTCTATTTCCTCAATATTATTAATATGTTGTTGTTTAATATCGTTGAATAAAATCTTATGATCGAAGTTGACATGTTCGTTTACAGGGTAATAAAATCTTTGTTGAAAAATATATTTAACGTTTGAAAATGATTGTTGAAATAATTTTCATGTACAATTTGGATAATGTATAAGATAGTTACCGTTTAATATAATTTCTATCTTATCGCAATTTTGTGATAACTTAATATTTTTAAAATTTTTTAGTAATAGTGTTTGATCGTCAATTTCTATAATTTCCGTCATTTTATTAGTAACTAATGAACAAGATTTCGTAAAAATTCGAAGTTCATTTAATGTTTTTTCATTTTCGTGTGCATAAATTTTATTTTGATGCTTTAAAACTGTTTCTGGAGCGAAGTCTATTTCTCTCATCTGCCCATCAGAAATTGGTTGTATACCTCTAAGCTGTACTTTCGTGAAGTCTTTTGGTATTTTTATTATTCGCAGCACTTGAAAAAATATTTCTGCGGGCTTGGGCGTCTGCTCCGTGCCACGTTTGAGAATGCAAAGACAGGTTATTTCCTTTTCATTAGTCTTGAGACCCTAACCTTGAGTTGCTACCAAAATTGACAATTGTGTCTGTTAAAAATTTTTGGATATTTTGTTTTTGCAAAAATTTCCAGCTGATTGGTTAGGCAAGCAGTGCAAACTTGTTTGGTTGTCTACTTTCGGGATCAGTGCAAAATTTGGTTTTTAAGGAGAGACAGGCAATACTACAAGCCCTGTTCAGAAAACTTTCTGCTGCGTTTGCGAGTAATTCGACGGGAACACGATCTTCTCCCGGAGCTTTACCGTTTTTGCTGTCCTGTAGCGCGAATTACGTTTGAATTAAAACACGACCGTCTCTTAAGAGTGTCAAGAATGTAATAACTACTTTATTTAGAGGTATATGGGTTTTTATAATTTTACAAATGAGTCTTATGAATATTCTTATCCATAGAGTTTACATCTGTTCAGACATTACATTTATCTTGTTTGAATAGGTCAGAATATCGGATTTACTTATCTTATATGTTTGTAGAGGTTTTCGAATTCATATCTGTTTAAAGGTTATCTTATTTGTTTAGGTCAGTTTTACAAATGTGGTTTAATTATCTTATCGGAGTTTCTATTTGGTTAGGTTAGTGTTTATCACCAAACTACGCTTATACCGTCTTGGTTATGTGGCTCTTTGTTATTATCGATAGCCTTATCGGTAGTTGTTGGTTGGGACGTAACTCCTCCCCGCTGAAATACAAAATACTCCTGTGTTTTGTTTAAAATTTGAATACTCATATTCTTTTGTTTTTTCCAAAGATATACAACTAAAACTATCACAGTAAGTGTAATTATTATAGCTGTTGAGGAAATTGTTTGATTTACATTTTTATGATATTTAAGTTCCTCTATTTCCTCAATATTATTAATATATTGTTGTTTAATATCGTTGAATAAAATCTTATGATCGAAGTTGACATGTTCGTTTACAGGGTAATAAAATCTTTGTTGAAAAATATATTTAACGTTTGAAAATGATTGTTGAAATAATTTTCATGTACAATTTGGATAATGTATAAGATAGTTACCGTTTAATATAATTTCTATCTTATCGCAATTTTGTGATAACTTAATATTTTTAAAATTTTTTAGTAATAGTGTTTGATCGTCAATTTCTATAACTTCCGTCATTTTATTAGTAACTAATGAACAAGATTTCGAAAAAATTCGAAGTTCATTTAATGTTTTTTCATTTTCGTATGTATAAATTTTATTTTGATGCTTTAAAACTGTTTCTGGAGCGAAGTCTATTTCTCTCATCTGCCCATCAGAAATTGGTTGTATACCTCTAAGCTGTACTTTCGTGAAGTCTTTTGGTATTTTTATTATTTATCTATATCTATTGGTTTCTCATTTATTGCTGAGTGAGAAGATTTATTATAATATTCTACGCATTTGAACATTTTTTCCTGCATTTATAATGCTTTGCTCTTGACTTCAGCTACTCTTAGTCTTTCACACAATGTATTATGAAAGCGTTCTATGTCTGAGTTTCCCGTATGACTATCAAGCTTAGTAAAATGTACTTCTATGTTTTCTGTTCTAAGAAATTCTTTGACATTTACATAATTAAACTCATTATATGCTAATATTTTCCGTGGGGGCCTTTTATTGAAATAAATTGCCTCAATTTTTCTACTAGGGTTATACTATTTTTATTTTCTAATGGTAAAGCTATTGCGAATTTTGATAATTTATCTATTATTGTTAAGAAATTGTTTTTTAAAAATGTAAATGTCTCTATGTGAACAATATGATTTATGTCACTAGGGCTTTCTGTTAGATGGAACTTGGGCTTCAAAGGTTTCCTATCGTATTTTACTCGATTGCACACATCACAATTGTTGATATATTTGTGATTGATTGTCTTAAGGTTTTTTTTATATAAATAAGGTATTTTAAACCATGGTAATTTTCATTAATCCCTGCATGTCCAGTTTCGTTTTTGTGATATTTTGCAATTCTTCATTGATCATGTCTTTAGCATGATGCATACATTTGATAAACTTTATACTTTTCCCGAAAATCTCAATAAGTTTTAGTTGTACTTTATTGTATTCGGTTTCTGCTAAATCAGAATAAATACCGGTCTTACAATTTTCCTTTAAGTATTTCCTAAAGAAATCTACTATATATCAACTATCAATATCATCCTGACTTATGTAGACTTTCAAGCTTCCGCCTATTTTCTCGTTTTCCTTAACTTTATGTTCGCATAAAATAATTTGTGTTCGAAAGCGGTTAAGAACTGATTCTAGTATGGGAAAGTGATCATTTAATTCTTCTACTTGAGAATGAATTGATGCTGTAGACAAAACATTTAAAACCACTGGTTCAATTAAATGAATGTCATTCTTATGAAAAGGGATTGAATTTACGAAATTTATTTTATTTCCATTTATTTCAACATAATTATCTTTCAAATTGATTATGGCACCAAGAGGTAGGGCTGCAAAACTATCGATGTTACTATCGATAGTATCGAGGTTTTCAAAATGGTCCGATGTATCGATGTTAAAAATTGAACATCGATATATCGGATGCTTCACTGCATCAGTGCTGCCAGATTTTTTGGGTCCATTTTTACAATTATTATTAGTTGAAATACGACAAAATTTGATTAATAAGAAAAAAAAAAAAAAAAGGTCAATTTGGTTAAACGCAGCATTATCAAACCGAAATTTGTGTTCCAAAGTGCAAATAAACAAAATGGCTAGAAGTGGCTAGATCATTTTAAATAAAAGCTAGCCCGCTCAAAAAGTGGCTAGTTCTAGCCACAAAGTGGCTGAGTTGGCAGCCCTCCACTGCATGGTGACGCTTCAAGCTACGCGTAAGTGTTTGTTAAGTTAAAAATGTGTATAATTTTATAAATTCATTTTTTGGTAATAGTTTCTTACAGCAATAATTGGCGGTTCTTCTGTATATATAATGGATAAGTTTTTGTGCACATCAAGTAAGTAAAAACCTTAAAAGCAGCAGTGTATATTATTACAAATCTATTGCGTTTTTGTTACGAAATTATTATTATTTCGTACATTTATGCACAAACACAAAATAAAACAAATGAAAAATGCGCAATGTTTATCAACATCAGCTGTTTGCGTGAGGAGCACAAGTATGTGAGGAGCAGAGCTGTGTATGTTGTTTCCTGGGCTGAGGGCGGGTTGCCACTCGATAAATTTCCTTTTTTTTTGGTATTTTTCATTCCTCCTTGTTTCCTTTGCCTTAAAGAAGAACATTTATGTGAGGAAGAAGAGGATTAATGAGAAAAAACGTGGATGAACAGCCAGCTTTCAGCCTATACTGGGCTATTAAAACAAATTAAAACGAAGACGGCGAAGATTTTGTGAAATTTAAAACGAAGGATTTTTTTTTTGGTGGTACTCGCGGCTATTGGGTCAGTATTTTTGTGATTTAAAATAGTGGTCATTTGGTGCGTTAACCTATATTAAATACTGCCTTTTTTACGCACAGTGGCAAGCAGCGCCCAGATCAATTTTGCTCTAACAGCCGGCAGAGTACAATTTTGGTTGGAAAGATACGCAGGAGGTTGCCACCGGAGGAGCGACTGGCCACCGCCTCTGGGTGGCCACAAGGTTTTTATGCCATTTTTTCACCCACTTTTAACATCAAAGTCAGGAAGAAGAAGCATAGCCCTTTTTACATGCATTAAATACCCCTGCGTTTACACTTGCCGTGGCAAGTAGGGAAAATCCCACAACTCTTCGAAGCAACAGCATAAATACAATCCCAGCACTAAATAACTAAATAACGACACGCTCACATATGGATGAATAAGCAAAGCATATTTATTTTTCAATTGCTGCAATATAGATACACTTATATACGACCAATTATATGCATACACAACATCCACATCTTCAATACGAATCGTCGTCTAAATATGCCATTTGAATGGAACATTGATTAATTATTTATCATTTAATTAATTTATTATTTCATAACTTATATATTTATTTATTTAATATTTATTTATTTATTTAATCATTTATTTACATGTTTGTTTAATAGTTTAACTTATTATTTATTTTTCCTAATTTATATTTGTTAATTTAATTCTTTGTTGTCAGCAGCCCCTGGGTCCCTTATAGCTCTTCTCTGACTGCTCGAGCGTTAGGTGGTGTTTAGGGTGTCTCAGTTCGGTTGTCCTTTAATTTGAAATGAACTGAAAATAGAAATACAACAAAATGTTAGGATTAATTAAATAAATGTCTCGTGTTAAGTTACAATGAACCAACTTGAGTAAATACCTTGCTATGGGGTGAAGTGGGCTGACACACGGCTGGAGTGGCCGGAGTAGGGAGTTGATCCAATTTTATCAGGATCAGCTAATGGTAGGGTGGGCGACGCAGGTACTGGCCGTTTGTCAGTACCATAATTTCCCTTCTTTTTAACAGGAACGCCAGAACAGATGACCGGTGAAATTCAGAAAATAAATAAATTGATGTTACCCGACTATCCGTCTATCGAGGGTCTTATCCATCCCTGGAAATGCCGTGAGCTAGCTGGCAATCGATATTCGGATGCGATAAACTGTCGGCAAGTAATACATGGCGCCCAAACTGAAAATAGGAGAATCTTTGAATGTCTGATGTAGTCCAAATTTGCAAAATTAATTTTACCGTAGCATACAGTTGTTCGATTTAGCCAGAAGTTTCGCTGAAGTTGTTGGTCCGCGAGAAGGAGATAGAGATCCACCGTAGTTGCCATAATGGAATGCGTAACGAGTGCTACCCGTATTAGCAGAAATTGTCCCTCGGCTGGTCCCGGAATGGAATCATCAGTCCAAAGCCGCGTTGCCGTCGACGGACAATATTCGGCCAACATAAAGTTGACGGGTATAGTGAGCGCTGTACCAAAATCCAATTGGCGATTGATCGCGCATCGGCTGGTCCCGGAATGGAGTCAATCGCTCCAAAGCCGCGTTGCCGTCGTTGTAAGATCGGTTACTAAAAGGATAGCATGTTAATATTTCTGAAAATCTAAGATTGAATTTTATATAATACTCACTATCTGATATAGTCCATCCGGCTATTATCTTTTGATTTGTATGCAATAGTCCAAATTACAAGACATTCTGGCGTTCCTGGAAAAGCTAGGAGGAGGAAGCGTTGTAAATCCGGTCAAGAACGATAAATCATTGTCATTCTGATCGAAGCCCAGTCGTGTTGTTAGTTTCATTTCACCCCTTTCTTTATATATGTGTGTCTGAAAATATAAAATAAACAGATTGTTGAATATATCTTGAAAAGAATAAAAATAAAATAAACAAAAGAATTACAAGCTACAATATTAAATTAAGAAAACAGGGTATACTTGTTATTAATGTGAATATTTGTAATTATTTGTATTTATATATAATATGTGGAATACAGATACTTATTTCTATTTATGTTAATTTATACAGGTGAATGTTGTATTGGTGTAATATTGTCGCGTGAAAGTTCATTAATGTTTAAAATAAATAGTAAAACATATCTTACTGCAATTAAATTATTGTAATCGTAATTCAAATTATAATAATAATAATTTGGCTTGGATTGTAGTAGTTTGGTTGCAGCATAAATTATAAAATTAAATTCGTAAAAACTTAATGAATGATAACAATAAACAATATGTTTATAACGTAATAAATGACAGTACATATATAAATTAATAATAAAAACGTTAAAAGCACTTCCTCATCGGAAACAAATAGAAAATCTTAGGGATAGTACAAAACAGGCTTAATAGTTGTGACTCGCAGATATGTAAAGAGTAGCAGTTCAGGGAAAGATAGGAAACTGGAAATTAGGTTGACTAGGGGATTGGAATATATCCAGAATAGAGGGAGTAGATTTTTGTCCCAGTGACTCGTTCTCAGTCCGGGAAATCAGACATGCCAGTTGAAAAACCATCGCTAGAGCTGTCACAAATGGATACGTCTCATCTTGGAGCAGTAGGTGGCCTCCTGGATAGCTCAGTCGGCACGGGAGCAGTACCCAAACAGCGGAGTGCTGCGGAGCTGGAACAGTCGTCAGAGACTCGACTGCCAGGCAGAGATTTGGAATCAATACCCCTGTCAAGCGAATTGAGATCAGCGATTAATGTTGCCCTACTGCAAGCTCATGAAACTTACCGCAGATCGCAGTCCAGCGAGTTTTCAAATTTCAAGGATGAGATGAGGAGGGAGATGCTGGCGTTTATGAAACAGATCCGGGAGACGGTCCAGGTTATGTATGCAGTTGATTACGCGCCAGCAGAACAGCAGCAGCACCCAACACTGGCAGCATCAAACACGGATTCTACTCCATCAACGCCGCAGCAACTCCGTGCGCCGGGAGATCCCTCTGCAGCGCCCGTGACCGAAGCAGACTCGATGTCCCTCGACAGTGGTATGGAAAGCGGGACACCAGAGCCACAGCAAGTCCAGGAGCCGGCGATACCATTGCCGTCTACTATTCCACAAACAGTTTAAAATGTCCTCACCGACACAGAAGACAGCAGGGAATCAGATGCACAGTTGGATGAGCAGATTTCACAGCACACTGAAGAGCACGAACGATCCATAAACTGCTCTTCAGGACAAGGAGCAATGGACAACCGAACCGAACATTGGCTTACGAAGCAAGCGGAGAGCAGGAAGCTGGCGATTTGGCCAAACTTGCGCTTTTGCTTACAGCAACGGTGCCACGCCGGATTCCAGAGACGACGATTAAATAAAGCTGAGGCGGCACAGGCAGGCGAAAATCCAGGGATGGATCCAGTCGTAGAGGCGCTATATCGGCCACGTGAAGGCGGCGGAGAGGGAATCACATTAGCGTGTTGAAGCTGCACGGAGGGTTCGCATCTGGAAGACGTAGTGCGAATTTTGTGCCCGGCTAGCAAAGCAAAACAACAACAAAAACTTACCCGAGATCTCAGGGCGTGGGCGATGGCCTACGTTGGCGCCGACAGATTCCACAAGAACACCAACAACTCCCCCCCCCCCCGGCAGCGGTGTGGTGTTACGAAATTATTATTATTTCGTACATTTATGCACAAACACAAAATAAAACAAATGAAAAATGCGCAATGTTTATCAACATCAGCTGTTTGCGTGAGGAGCACAAGTATGTGAGGAGCAGAGCTGTGTATGTTGTTTCCTGGGCTGAGGGCGGGTTGCCACTCGATAAATTTCCTTTTTTTTTGGTATTTTTCATTCCTCCTTGTTTCCTTTGCCTTTGTTACTTGCCGACAGTTTATCGCATCCGAGTATCGATTGCCAGCTAGCTCACGGGATTTCCAGGGATGGATAGGACCCTCGATACACGGATAGTCGGGTAACATCAATTTATTTGTTACTGAATTTCATCGGTCATCGGTTCTGGCGTTCCTGTTAAAAAGAAGGGAAATTATGGCACTGACAAACTGCCAGCACCTGCGTCGCCCACCCTACCATTAGTTGATCATGGTGAAATGAGATCAACTCCCTACTCCGGTGATTCCAGTCGCGTGTTAGCCCACCTCACCCCATGAAAAGGTATTTACTCCACTTGTTTCATTATGACTTTACAAAATACATTTATTTTATTAATCCTAACATTTCGCTATATGTTTCTATTTTCAGTTCATTTTAATTTTAATTGCAACCTGGCTGAGACACCCTAAAAACACCACCTAACGCTCGAGCAGTCAGAGAAGCTATAAGGGACCCAGGGGCTGCTGACAATTAGTTATTAAGTTAGCAAATATAAATTAAGAAAAATAAATTAAACAATTATACAAATAAATAAATAAACAATTAAATAAATAAACAAGAATGTAAATAATAAATAAATAAATATATAAATTAATAAATAATAAATTAATGAAATAATAAATAATAAATTAAGAATCCATCAAAATGGCATAGTTATAAGATGATTCGTGTTGGAGACGTGGATGTTTGGGTGTATGCATGCAATTTGTAAATAAGCGTATCGATAATGCAGCAAATGTATAATAAATATGCGGTTGCTTATTCATACATATGTGTGTTTGTGTTATTATCACATTATTTGGGTTTCATTATGTTGCACTGAATGCACTGCTTTGTGGTGCCAAACGCCACAGCAAGCGTACTGCAGGGGTGTTTTATATATGAAGGCTTCTGCTTCTTCCTTTTTCTCTTTTTATTAAAAATGAGTGAAAAATGGCATAAAAACCTTGTGGCCACCCAGAGGCGGTGGCCAATCGCTCCTCTGGTGGCTCCCTCCTGCGACTTTTGCTAGCCAATATCGTGCTCTGCCGGCGGTTGGTTGCTGCACAATCTGCTGTCTGCTGCTGTTAAACAAAAACAGTATTCGTTTATTCCCCACGCACAAATTACCACTAATTTAAATTGACAAAAATACTGACCCAACTGCGGTGAGTTTTAATTCCAACTGGTTTAGGCTTTCCCTCCAAATTGTCCACTAAAATAATATGTCTTCTGTTGTTTTTTATTTAATTCTCGCACATCCACGTTTTTTGAGAAAAAAACACTTCTTCTTCCTCGCAAAATTGTTCTATTCAAAGGAAACAGGAGAAATACTAAAAAAGGGAAATTTCCCTACAGCGAACCGCCCTCAGCCCTGGAAACAACATTAACAGCTCTGCTCCACACTGTCATGTGCTCCTCACGCAAAACAGCTGTGCTTGTCAGATGCAAATCGACATTGCGCATTTTTATTTGTTTTGTTTTGTGTTTGTGCATAAATGTACGAAATAATAATAATTTCGTAACACCACACCGCCGCCGGGGGGGGGGGGAGTTGTTGGTGAGCTTCAGGAATCTGTCGGCGCCAACGTAGGCCATCGCCCACGCCCTGAGATGTCTGGTAAGTTTGTTGTTATTGTTGTTGTTTTGGCTTTGCTAGCCGGGCACTAAACTTGCGTTATTGTTTTAGATCCTTGGCGTGGAAAATGCCCAACCGGTTCCCTTGTAGCGTCTCCAATTCATATAAACTATTCCCTATGGCTCGCACGACACGGCACTTGGTGAATTTTCGGCAGAACTTCGCATTGATGTTGCGTCGGAAATCGCTGAGAACAAAGTTGCGTTTGTACAGCTCTTGTCCAGGTGAGTACATTACGCATCGTGTCTTCAGATTGTAGCGCTTCTCTGCTGTCTCGTAGGCTTTGTGCAGCGTCTCCTGGATTCGGGCACGATATATCTGCTGCTTTTCGGAACGAGCCAAAGGTGCGATTGCGGCATCTTCGAGTGCTCCTAGCTTCCTGGCCACCGCATAGTCGCTGCCATGCAGAAACATGTTCTGACCAAACAACGCGAAGTACGGCGACACTCCAATGCTGCTGTGAATAGCACTGCACAGTGCCGTTTGTATTTCAGGCAGCTTCTCATCCCACGTCGTCTGGTCTGCTCCTACATGTGTCCGGATCGCCGCTATCACCGACTGATTCACACGCTCCGATGCATTGGCCTGTGGTGAGTAATGTGCCGTTTTAAGGTGTTTTATCCCATAATGTTGCATCAAAGCACCGAACTCCGAGGAAGTGAATTGTTTCCCGTTATCGGTGTGGATGACCTCCGGTACTCCAAAATGTACAAAAATGTCCTCTTTCAGGATCTTCACCGTAGCCAGTGTCGTCGCCTTCGGAATCGCTCTGAGCCAGACGAACTTCGTCATATGGTCAAGCGCAATGAGGATGTACGCGTTGCCATGCCGTGATCTCGGGTATTTCCCTAAAAAATCGAGGTAAAGCTTCTGCATGGGACGTTCAGTGCAGACTTCCTTCCCCATTGGAGGCCGGCATATCTGCGTCGTGTGCTTCGTCTCTTTGCACGTGCTGCAACCCAAAACAAACTCCCGGACCTGCACAGTCATCCTTGGCCAGTAATAAAACTGTTTGAGTCTGGCCAGCGTCTTCGCGATGCCTCCGTGCATCCGGCTCTCGCCTTCGTGCGCTTGCTGGATGAGAGTGCTCGTGAGTGCCTCGGGTATCCACAGCTTCCAATGGAACTCCTGACTGTCCTCTCGCTCAAACTGGACGCGTTTGAACAGCAAGTCCTCCTCGACACGCAGATCTGGGAACTGCTCCGGGTTCTCCTGCACTACCTTTACTCGCTCCACGTACTCCTCATCCTCAAATGCTGTTGTCTCAAAATCGAACAAGTTGAGCTCCTCCACATCAAACGGACGCGACAGCATGTCCGCCACAACGTTATCCTTGCCCTTGCGATGCTCCACGTTGAAATTAAACGCCTGCAAAGAAAGAGACCAACGTGCCAACCGTCCACTCAGGTCTTTCAGCGTCGTAAGCCACTGAAGACTGGCATGGTCAGTGATGACAGTGAAGGGCATTAACTCAACATAGGGCCTGAATCGTTCAATCGCCTTCACGGCTGCTAGGCATTCTTTCTCCGTGACACTATAGTTGAGCTGCGCTCCTTTAAGTTTAGCCGAGAAGAATGCTATGGGCCTGTCGCTTCCCTCATCGTCCCTTTGGAAGAGCACTGCTCCTATTCCGAACTGACTGGCATCGCACTGGATATAATAGTGCCGTTTGAAATCTGGATGCACCAGCACGGGTGCGCAAGTAAGTGCCTTCTTTAATGCATGAAATGCTGCTATTGCCTCTTCACTCATCGCAAATTTCGCATTTCCTTTCAGGCAATCCGTCAAAGGAGCTGACAAGCTGGAGTAATCGCGAATGAAACGCCGATACCATCCTGCCGTGCCCAGGAAACTACGCAATTGCCGAACTGTTTTGGGCACCGGGATTTGGTTGATTGCCTCTACTTTCCTCGGATCGGTTCTCAATGCCCCATCTCCAATCACGTATCCGAGGTACCGAAGATACTTGAACCCGAATTTGGACTTTCCCAAACCAATGGTGAGATTCGCGTCTCGCAGTGCCTTTGCGACTTCTCCTAACAATCCCAAATGTTCTTCCCAGGTTCTCGAGATGATGAGGAGATCATCCAGGTAAACAAACACTTTGCTCCGTAACGCCTGAGGAATCACTCGATCCATCAGCCGACATAGACGCTGCGCTGCGTTGCAAAGACCAAAGGGCATCATGCGGAATTGGTAGAGAGGTCGACCTGGAATTGTGAATGCGGTGTATTCTCTACTTTTCGGCTCCAACTCAATCTGCCAAAACGCATGTTTGAGGTCTACGCTGCTGATGTATACCGTGTCGTCTACTCTGCTGAGGATTGATTCTATGTTTTGTAATGGGTAAGCATCTTTTATTGTTACTGCATTCAGTTTTCTAGCATCTAAACATAGTCGATTTTTCCCAGGCTTTCGTACGAGCGTCATCCTATTGCTCCAAGGACTCTCGCTTGGCTCAATTACGCCGAGTCTCAGCATCTCATCTACTTCGGCAAAAAGTAGTTGCTGTATTGCGGGTGAGACTGGATAAAAGCGCTCCTTGATGGGTACAGCTCCCTCGATCAGCTGAATTGTATGCTGTTCCATGTGAGTTTTGCCTAATCCTGTATTTTCATACGCTAGGAACTGATTTTTAACTTCTTCCAGTTTTTGTTGTTGTTGCGCATCCAGAATGTGAGGTT
The DNA here is from genome assembly GCA_963924055.1 of Drosophila limbata. Classification (NCBI taxonomy): domain Eukaryota; kingdom Metazoa; phylum Arthropoda; class Insecta; order Diptera; family Drosophilidae; genus Drosophila; species Drosophila limbata. Next base: position 201,846 of record CAWUOW010000382.1, read on the forward strand.
CAACGGGCTCGCTTTTGGTGATAAACTCGGAGTCCATGTGCTCTACAGCTTCTACACCTAGAATCTCTGGTGCGAGCTGGAATTTTCGCCAAAAATCGACTCCCAGATACAGTGGCTGCTGCAACGTCGGACATACATACAGCGTGATGTATTTGCTGTCTCCATTGTATCCCACTGACACCTCTACTTTTCCCACGATGGTATGTCTGGTTCCTCCTGCCGCTTGAACTGTCGATTGCGCGTGATTTAACGTTGCTCCTATCTTATCCAGGAACTCGATGCCGCCGCTGCCGAGCAAACTAACTGAGGCTCCGGTGTCTAGTAATCCTGCTATGGAATAGCCATGAATCTCTACGCTCGCAAAGGCCCGCTTATCGCCTGAGGCTGCTGATTTAATTGCTGCACACACCAGATTACGTTCCTGTCGCCTATCCTGGAATCGTGATCTCGCACGCTGTATATACTGTGTGGCCTCACAGAAAATACGCGCTCTCGCCTCCTCGTATGCTGCTTGACGAACTTCCAAGGGATATCGAACTGAGTACTCGCCGTGTGGTATGCTATTCTTATTTTTATTTACTAATATTTTATTAACGCATGCTTTATCCTTTATCCTAGTGCTTACATCTATCATGCTTGGGACAGAGGAAATTAATTTGTGCCTGCTGGATTGGAGCGCGACTCCTCCGCTTGCGTCTTGCTCCGCCGGTGGTTTCCCTGCTGACATCTGGAGCATTTCGGGAACACCGTTCCGGCCAGTCCGCATTTGTAGCAGAAGATCGTACGTTCCGTCGACTCACACTCCCAAAAGGTATGACCTGTCTGCGAGCAATTCCAGCATGTTAGATTGCCGCCGCCCTCACGTGGCCGATATAATGCCTCCACTGACTGCTCCTCTTCTTCCTCAGCATTCGGCTCTGTTACCGGAACATACGCCTCCTGGACATGATGACGGGGCACCTTTGGTGGCAGCAGAGGCTGCGCTGGTTTGGTCCATCTGGTCGCCAGCCATCTTTCCGCCTCGTGGCATTCATCCCGCAGTTTCTCCAGGTTCGTGATGGTCATTGGATATATCACTCGCGAAATGCCATCTCTGATATTTATTTTTATTGTCTTTATCAGGTCGTGGTCGGAGAATGGAGTGGGCAATCTCGAGCGCAGCGAGATCATCTCCTGGAGGTAATCGTCGATGCTCTCTCCTGGCCGTTGTTTGCGCTCCCGCAGATCTTGCTCCTGCTCAAAGCTGGACTTGCGACTCTGGAAATGCTGCTCCAGACAATAGCGCAGATTTGGCCAGTCCAGGATGGTGGCGGTACGCACATGAGTCCAGAACCAGTCTCGCGCTCTGCCATCTACGAGCGCATGGAAATCCCGCATCACATCTGACCACGGTACGTTGTATGCTCTCTGCATGTGCTCAATTCTAAAAATGAATTCTTTTACAGGCATAGACTTCGGACTGCCGTCAAACAGGATTCCCCATCGCTGAATCTTAATCGGATCGGCTCGCCGCTGTGTGCCTCCTGATGGCCACGTGCCTTGAGGATCTGCCCCTGGTGCCTGTATTCCGAATTGCTGCACGCTGTAACGCTCCGTGTACCCCCTCTGGTCTGCCTCACGCCCGCGATCACCATCCCAGTGAGTCGGTGGCATCGATGCTACACCCGCCGTGTCTCCAAATAGTGCTGGAGGGGGAACCGAGAAAATCGGCGCTGCTCCTGCTCCAAAAAATGCTGTTGGTGGTGGCACATTGAACGTCGAGGGAACTGTTGGACGTGTCAGAGGATTCGCCTTTGTCTCCAGTGGCGGTGATGGTTTTGGTGGCTCTGGTGGAGGCGGTTGGCTTGGCCTCACCAGCTGTTTTATGTCCATCATAAAATCGAGCATCTGCTTTCGCATCTCATCCTTGAAAGTGGAGAACTCGCTGGACTGCGAACTGCGGTACGTTTCATGAGCTTGCAGTAGAGCAACATTAATCGCTGATTTTAATTCGCTTGACAGGGGTATTGCTTCCCGATCTCTTCCCTGCTGTCGAGTCTCGGACGACGGTTCCTGTTCAGCAGCACTCCGCTGTTTGGATACCGCTCCTGTGCCGACCGAGCTATCCAGGGGGCCACCTACTGCTCCAAGATGAGACGTGTCCATTTGTGACAGCTCTAGCGATGGCTTTTCAACTGGCATGTCTGATTTCCCGGACTGAGAACGAGTTACTGGGCCGAAAATCTCCCCTCCTCTATTTCGGACATACTCCAAACCCCTACTCAGCCTTCTATCTGCCTGTTTCTTTTCCCCCGAACTGTGAGACATTGCTTCTCTGCGAGTCACTACTAATAGGCCTGTTTTGTAACTATCCCTGAGTTTTTCTATCTCTTTCCTATGAAGAGGCGCTTTTACCATTTAGTTAGTGTTTATAATTTGGGTTTTTATATTTACTGTTATTTATTAATTTATTGAGTTATTATTCTATTTCTTTATTTTTATTACTTATTAAGATTCTTACGAATTTAATTTTATAATTATGCTGTAATCAAAATTATTCCAATCCAAATCCAACCATAATCACTATTATAACTTGAATCTGTATTGCAACAATTCCAATTGCCGTAAGAATATTGTTACTATATTATTTTAAACATTAACGAACTACCACGCGACCATATTCAACCAAGACAACATTCACCTGTATAAATTAACATAAATAGAAATAAGTATCTGTATTACACATATTATATATAAATACAAATAATTACAAATATTCACATTAATAACAAGTATACACTGTTTTCTTAATTTAATATTGTAGCTTGTAATTCTTTTGTTTATTTTATTTTTATTCTTTTCAAGATATATTCAACAATCTGTTTATTTTATATTTTCAGACACACATATATAAAGAAAGGGGTGAAATGAAACTAACAACACGACTGGGCTTCGATCAGAAAAGCTCATCGTTCTTGACCGGATTTACAACGCTTCCTCCTCCTTGCTTTTCCAGGAACGCCAGAATGTCTTGCTCTTTGGTCTATTGTAAAATATCAAAATGTTAATAGTCTAAAAGACTATTGCGGATAGCGAGTATGGATTCAAATTCAATCTTATTTTTTCTATGTCTATTAATGTGATATCCTTTTGGTAAAGGATCTAACAACGACGGCAACGCGGCTTTGGAACGATTGACTCCATTCCGGGACCAGCCGATGCGCGATCAATCGCCAATTGGATTTTGGGTACAGATGTGTCCTCTTACCCGCCAACTTCATGTTGGCCGAAAACTGTCTGTCGACGGCAACGCAGTTTTGGGCACGTTATAGCCCATCCTGGGACCAGCCGAAAGACAATTTCTGCTATTGCGGGTAGCACTGATTACGCGTTCCATTATGGCAACTACGGTGGATCTCTATCTCCATCTCGCGGACCAACAACTTCAGCGGAACTTCTGGCAAAAAGGGACAACTGCATTCTATGGTAATATTAATTTTGCAAATTTGGACTACCTCAGACATTCAAAGATTCTCCTATTTTCAGATTGGGCGCCATGTGTTACTTGCCGACAGTTTATCGCATCCGAGTATCGATTGCCAGCTAGCTCACGGGATTTCCAGGGATGGATAGGACCCTCGATACACGGATAGTCGGGTAACATCAATTTATTTGTTACTGAATTTCATCGGTCATCGGTTCTGGCGTTCCTGTTAAAAAGAAGGGAAATTATGGCACTGACAAACTGCCAGCACCTGCGTCGCCCACCCTACCATTAGTTGATCATGGTGAAATGAGATCAACTCCCTACTCCGGTGATTCCAGTCGCGTGTTAGCCCACCTCACCCCATGAAAAGGTATTTACTCCACTTGTTTCATTATGACTTTACAAAATACATTTATTTTATTAATCCTAACATTTCGCTATATGTTTCTATTTTCAGTTCATTTTAATTTTAATTGCAACCTGGCTGAGACACCCTAAAAACACCACCTAACGCTCGAGCAGTCAGAGAAGCTATAAGGGACCCAGGGGCTGCTGACAATTAGTTATTAAGTTAGCAAATATAAATTAAGAAAAATAAATTAAACAATTATACAAATAAATAAATAAACAATTAAATAAATAAACAAGAATGTAAATAATAAATAAATAAATATATAAATTAATAAATAATAAATTAATGAAATAATAAATAATAAATTAAGAATCCATCAAAATGGCATAGTTATAAGATGATTCGTGTTGGAGACGTGGATGTTTGGGTGTATGCATGCAATTTGTAAATAAGCGTATCGATAATGCAGCAAATGTATAATAAATATGCGGTTGCTTATTCATACATATGTGTGTTTGTGTTATTATCACATTATTTGGGTTTCATTATGTTGCACTGAATGCACTGCTTTGTGGTGCCAAACGCCACAGCAAGCGTACTGCAGGGGTGTTTTATATATGAAGGCTTCTGCTTCTTCCTTTTTCTCTTTTTATTAAAAATGAGTGAAAAATGGCATAAAAACCTTGTGGCCACCCAGAGGCGGTGGCCAATCGCTCCTCTGGTGGCTCCCTCCTGCGACTTTTGCTAGCCAATATCGTGCTCTGCCGGCGGTTGGTTGCTGCACAATCTGCTGTCTGCTGCTGTTAAACAAAAACAGTATTCGTTTATTCCCCACGCACAAATTACCACTAATTTAAATTGACAAAAATACTGACCCAACTGCGGTGAGTTTTAATTCCAACTGGTTTAGGCTTTCCCTCCAAATTGTCCACTAAAATAATATGTCTTCTGTTGTTTTTTATTTAATTCTCGCACATCCACGTTTTTTGAGAAAAAAACACTTCTTCTTCCTCGCAAAATTGTTCTATTCAAAGGAAACAGGAGAAATACTAAAAAAGGGAAATTTCCCTACAGCGAACCGCCCTCAGCCCTGGAAACAACATTAACAGCTCTGCTCCACACTGTCATGTGCTCCTCACGCAAAACAGCTGTGCTTGTCAGATGCAAATCGACATTGCGCATTTTTATTTGTTTTGTTTTGTGTTTGTGCATAAATGTACGAAATAATAATAATTTCGTAACACCTTAAAGAAGAACATTTATGTGAGGAAGAAGAGGATTAATGAGAAAAAACGTGGATGAACAGCCAGCTTTCAGCCTATACTGGGCTATTAAAACAAATTAAAACGAAGACGGCGAAGATTTTGTGAAATTTAAAACGAAGGATTTTTTTTTTGGTGGTACTCGCGGCTATTGGGTCAGTATTTTTGTGATTTAAAATAGTGGTCATTTGGTGCGTTAACCTATATTAAATACTGCCTTTTTTACGCACAGTGGCAAGCAGCGCCCAGATCAATTTTGCTCTAACAGCCGGCAGAGTACAATTTTGGTTGGAAAGATACGCAGGAGGTTGCCACCGGAGGAGCGACTGGCCACCGCCTCTGGGTGGCCACAAGGTTTTTATGCCATTTTTTCACCCACTTTTAACATCAAAGTCAGGAAGAAGAAGCATAGCCCTTTTTACATGCATTAAATACCCCTGCGTTTACACTTGCCGTGGCAAGTAGGGAAAATCCCACAACTCTTCGAAGCAACAGCATAAATACAATCCCAGCACTAAATAACTAAATAACGACACGCTCACATATGGATGAATAAGCAAAGCATATTTATTTTTCAATTGCTGCAATATAGATACACTTATATACGACCAATTATATGCATACACAACATCCACATCTTCAATACGAATCGTCGTCTAAATATGCCATTTGAATGGAACATTGATTAATTATTTATCATTTAATTAATTTATTATTTCATAACTTATATATTTATTTATTTAATATTTATTTATTTATTTAATCATTTATTTACATGTTTGTTTAATAGTTTAACTTATTATTTATTTTTCCTAATTTATATTTGTTAATTTAATTCTTTGTTGTCAGCAGCCCCTGGGTCCCTTATAGCTCTTCTCTGACTGCTCGAGCGTTAGGTGGTGTTTAGGGTGTCTCAGTTCGGTTGTCCTTTAATTTGAAATGAACTGAAAATAGAAATACAACAAAATGTTAGGATTAATTAAATAAATGTCTCGTGTTAAGTTACAATGAACCAACTTGAGTAAATACCTTGCTATGGGGTGAAGTGGGCTGACACACGGCTGGAGTGGCCGGAGTAGGGAGTTGATCCAATTTTATCAGGATCAGCTAATGGTAGGGTGGGCGACGCAGGTACTGGCCGTTTGTCAGTACCATAATTTCCCTTCTTTTTAACAGGAACGCCAGAACAGATGACCGGTGAAATTCAGAAAATAAATAAATTGATGTTACCCGACTATCCGTCTATCGAGGGTCTTATCCATCCCTGGAAATGCCGTGAGCTAGCTGGCAATCGATATTCGGATGCGATAAACTGTCGGCAAGTAATATTTTAGACAAAGTTAACGCTGCTTCTTCTTCTGATTCTGCTTTGTGCGCCGAGGAATCAGCTGATGCCTCGTCCAGCAGTAATCGGAAGCGCAAAGGAAATTCTGATGTTTGGAAACACTATGATAAGTGTAAAAATAAAATGTTTGCCAAATGTCGTTTATGCGGAAAGGAGTACAAGACATCTGGCAACACATCAAATTTAAGCGATCATTTACGTCGTATACGCCCATTATACAATACTGCAGAAGACGTACCTACAATGGCAAAATTTATGAAGCGGTCGGATGCGTACGCCCCCACATCATCCAAGAAACAGATGTTGGATGCTCTTATTTCAGAAATGGTGGCAGAAGACGTGTTACCATTTAGCTTTGTGGAGGGTCTTGGATTTCGTAAGCTTATGCATGTGGTGGATCCAAAATACGTTGTACCAAGCAGGACAACATTGCAACATGTACATGTACAAAATATGTACGAGCAAAAATTGGCTATTTTGAAACAAAAACTTAAAAAAAATCGAATATTGTTCCATAACAACTGATGGTTGGACATCCCGTGCAAACTGCCATTACCTGACAGTCACGTGCCACTTTATTAAAAAATTATGAGTTAAAGACTGCAGTGCTTGCAACACAGCCACTGTCTAACGAGGAAAACCATTGCAGTGAAAATATTGCTACAACATTGAAAAACATATGCGATGAGTTCGAAATTTTTAAAAAAATTGAGACCATCGTAACGGATAACGCAGCTTAAATGAAGAAAGCATGCGAAATATTAAGCAAAAAGCACATTGGTTGCTATGCCCACACTTTAAACTTAATTGTTAATTGTGTGAAAAACATTGTTACTTATTTTAAAAACAGCACAATCGCTTATGTCAAATTAAAAAAAGCTCAAAATGTTGCAAAGCCATTAAGCCTGGTCCAAGAAGTTCCAACACGTTGGAACAGTGCGTTGCACATGCTAAAGCGAGTGCTCTGTATAAGGGAACACCTTTCAACAGTCCTTTTAAATACTTCAAAGGCACCATCGCCCTTAAACGAGGATCAATTTGATTCCATGAAGGAGATATGCAGCGTATTGGACCATTTTGAAGCAGCTACATTAAACACTTCGTCTGCTAAATCCACCACAGTAAATCTAATTATACCCACGACACTTGGGCTAATGATTAAGCTGGACAGTGCTCTCCCAGGTATGAAAACAACTGTGGGGGTGGAAATTTGCTATTTTCTACAAACTCGTCTAAGGGCAAGACTCGCACCTTATGAAACCCGAACTGGTTCGCGACTGGCGACTATGCTGGATCCACGCTTCAAAAAGGAGGGATTTCGCGAGCAAAGTAATGCAGAACAAGCAGCAAAAATATTAGAGACTGAAGTTGCGTCTGTATTGCAAAATGTGCAAAAATGCAATATACTATCTACGTATGAAGAACCGCCAATTGAAAAAGAAAACGCTAGTGATCTCTATAGTTTTATGACAACAAAAGTTAAGAAAAAACCAAAGACAATTCGATCGGATGCAATAATTGAGCTGCGTCAATATTTTGAGCAGCAGAATGCATCGCGAGAAGCAGATCCGCTGGAGTATTGGAAGGTAACATTTAAAATATGAATCTTTTTAGCTATAACCATTTTTGAATTTTTTGCAGAGCAATAAAACCCAATTTAGTTCGCTAGCACATTGTGCCTTGAAATATTTGTGCGTTCCAGCTACATCAACTGAGTCTGAGCGAACTTTCAGCAAGGCTGGGGAGATCATTTCTAATAAACGTGCGGCGCTAAAACCAAAAGCTGTCAACGTTCTTGTTTTTTTAAAAAAAAAAACAATGCACAGTGGTTGGGCTTGTATGGAGCCGCGGCCATAAATATTTCCCGTTGAGATATCGTTATGAAATGTTCCCCAAAAATCTAAAAAAATATTTTGAATATATAGTATTATTATTATTATTAAATAGGCCTAAACGCACTGCGACCAATGTTTGATATATTGTGCTGGCCGTTAAGATAGGGAAAGCCCATTAGAGGTTAAGGCTTTTAATGAATTTAAGCACTTTGCTGGGCTTATATTCCCATATCTTATAGGGTGGTGTTATCACATCCCCTAGTATCTGGAGCCTGCACCTGCAGAGTGCTGGGCATTCACACAGAACATGTTCTGATGTTTCCTGCTCCAGTTCACAGAACCTGCAGGTTTCAGTTTCCGTGAGGTTCAATTTCTTGAGGTGGTATCTCAGGTTACAGTGACCTGTAAGATACCCTGTAAGGATACGTAGATCACTCTTTCTGAGGTCTGTCATCCTTTTCGATTGGTTCTTAGCCGGGACGAGAAATCGTTTTGCTTGCCGCTGGCCATTGCTGTCTAACCAGTACTTGTTAAGCTTCTTTTCTTCCCAATTCCTTATGACCTCCATGGTGTGGCCTCTTGCAAGGCCACAGAAGGGCTCAGGACCTATTAGGGGCTGCATTGCCCCTTTTTTCGCGAGACAGTCCGCTATTTCATTGCCTACGTGACCTTCGTGCCCAGGGATCTAGCCCACTGTTAGAGTGTTCCTCTCCCCCAGACGATCCAGTTGACTTAGGCAGTTATCCACGAGTTTGGATGTTATTTTAAAGGATTGCAGGGCTTTTAAAGCCGCTTGGCTATCCGATAAAATGAAGATAGTTGCACCTTGCATACGTCGGCGAATGCATTCTATGGCGCATGCTTCAATCGCATGTATCTCTGCTTGGAATATGGAGGGGGCTTTCCCCATGGCTATTGACATGCGGAACCGTGGTCCATACACGCCAGCCCCTGTGTCACCATTTTCCAGTTTCGAGCCATCTGTGTACCAGACTTGGGATCCAGATGGTATGCAGAGACTTGGGTTATTCCAGGATCTTCTGTCATAGATAGAGACAGTAAAGTTCCTTTTAAATACCATATTTGGTAGTTGTACATCTGACAGGTGTACAATAGGGCTTGTGAAGAAGGTTTCCAAAACCTTTAGATGCCCTGTTAGATATCCACTTTTTAGGTTGGCGACACCCTGGAGCCTTAGGGCTCCCAGACAGGCTTCCTTTTCAATTAGGATTGGAAGGGGTGAAATTCCTGTAATGATGCCGAGAGCATCAGTTGGGCATGTGCTCATTGCACCAGTCATGCCCACGCAAACAAGGCGTTGAAGCTTACTTAATTCAGCTGCCGCCTTTCGTTGATTTACCTTGGTCCACCAAGCAAGAGCTGCATAGGTGAGGATAGGTTTTACAATGGTAGTAAATGACCAGAAGATCATTTTGGGAGTTAGACCCCATGTGCGACCAAAAAGTCTGTTACAGGCAAAGAATGCCCTTGTAGCCTTGTTTATGGTCTTTGTAAGGTGTGAGTTCCATGTGAGTTTCGCATCTAGGGTTACCCCCAGATATACAGCCTCTTTTGAGAACTCAATCTGAGAGCCATTTACAGTTGGATTTGTAAGGTTAAGAAGCCTTTTCCTTGTGAATGGCACTAAAATGGTTTTGGCAGAGTTTATTGTAAGACCTCTGCTTTCACACCATTTTGTCGTTATGTCGAGGGCGTACTGCATTCGCTCCGAAATGGTTGGTTCATGGCAACCACTGACACATATGACTAGGTCATCGGCATATCCCTGAGTTACGAACCCTAAGCTATGTAGCTTATGCAGTAGTTCGTCAATCACCAAAGTCCACAGTAGAGGTGAGAGTACACCCCCTTGGGGACAACCTCTAGTGGCTATAATTGATGTTTTTTGCTTCCCCAGGTCAGCAGTTATGATTCTAGATTTGAGCATGACTAGAATCCAGCTTATGATCAGCGGTGAAACGCCTTTATTGATCAGGGCTATATGTATAGCCTCATATGACGTATTGTCAAAGGCCCCGGATATGTCAATAAACGCACCGAGTACTATTTGTTGAGATGCTAGTGCCTTTTCAATCGTGGTTGTCAGGCAATGGATGGCAGTCTCAGTTGATTTGCCAGCTTGATACGCAAATTGGTATCTGTATAAGGGATGTTGCTTGAGATTTTCATCCCGAATGTGCTGATCTATAATTTTTTCCATCGTTTTTAGAAAGAAGGAGCTGAGGCTAATGGGTCTGTATGACTTAGGCAATTGGGCTGATTTCTTCCCTGCCTTTGGTATAAAGACAACCTTTACTTCAGTCCATTTACTTGGGATATATCCCAGTAGGAGGCTTGCTCGAAAGATTCTGGTCAGATTGGGAGCAATTAAATGCATACCCTTTTGCAGAAAGCAAGGGTAAATCCCGTCTGGACCTGGTGATTTATACGGACTAAAGGTAGATATAGCCCATCGCACTTTGTTAAGATGGAATAGCTTGTACGGGAGGCATCTGTCCATGCCGCCTACTATGGTGGATGCCATAGGAGTCGTAGGAACATAGCCAGCACCTATACACCCTGGAAAGTGAGTATCTAGCAGGAGCTTGATAGTCTCATATGGGGTATTTGTGGAGCTTCCATCAGGCTTTTTCAATGTGCATATGCCATTCGAGTGGTCTTTTGAGAGGGCTTTTTGTAGTCGGACCGCTTCAGGAAGATTATCAATCTTCCCACAGTGGTCTCTCCACGTAGCCCTTTTAGACCTTCTCAACTCATTGTTATAGAGTGTTAGGGCAGTTTTATATTCGGACCAGTTGCCCGATATTTTCGCCCTATTGAAGAGCCTTCTTACATCCTTTCGCCTTTTCTCCAGGGCTTTGTTCCACCAGGGAACGTCCCGTCGAGATTTGCGATTTTTGTGGATGTAGCTTTTATTGAAGGCATTTTCAATGTTGTTATGAACATCAGTTGCTTCATATTCCAACTCCTCCATACTACGTATTGGGGAATTGGAGATGTTCACATTCTGCTCAAGCTCAAGTGTGAAGTGTTCCCAGTTAATTTTTCTGGGATTTTTGATAACCGGACAGTCACTGATATTGGCTCCTATGTCGAACCTGATGTGTTGATGGTCCGACATGGATACTTCATTCGAGACATGCCAGTTGGAGATGTTGGTCAACATATTATTGCTACAAATAGTGAGGTCAAGGACTTCCCCCCTAATGGCATTTATAAATGTTGGCTCATCGCCTCTATTCAGTATACTTATATTATTACTGATTAAAAATTCTAGAAGGCACTCACCTCTTTTGTTTGTGTTTGTACTTCCCCAGACTGTGTGGTGGGCATTCGCATCGCAGCCAATAATCCACCGGAGATGGTTCCGTTGACAGTGCTCCACGAGGGCACTAACCTCTCTAGGTGGAGCTTCATTGGATTCCCCCGGGAAGTAAGCTGAGGCAATTACTACCTCTTGTTCGCCGCATGCTGTGGGCACCTTTGCCCAAACTGCCACCAGATCTTCAGTTGTGAACTGCGAAAGGGGTACAAATGTTAGTTTCTTGTTGAGAAGCAACGCCGCTCTTGGACGTTGTTGTTCATTGGCATATATTAGTCTGCCACTTTTGGTGTTCAGGCCTTTTATTTTACCTGAAAGGATCCATGGTTCCTGTAGGAAGGCAACGCTCAGATCCTCGGTAGCAAACCTGCAACATAGCACGTCCGAGGCTGCTTTTGCATGATGCAGGTTTGCTTGTAGGCATTTAAGATGCCTTTTGTTGTTGTGGGTGGAGGGGAGGGTGGAGTGGGCCATTAGTCCCTGCTCCTGCCACGAGCGGCCCTCTTCTTTCCACGGTTGCTGCCAAGCAGCACGGTCTCCTCTGCTGACCTTCTAGCACCCTTCCCGTGCTTATTTTGGAGCCGACCATACAGTGGCGGGCGCAGCCTGGCGACCTGTGGTGCGTTGGTCGCTGGTCGCTCCGGGGTGGCAGCATTGGCATTGGCTGTTGGTGCTGCCATTGTGCTGTCTGCGGCTTTTGAGGATTGCTCCTCACCTGAGCGTGCGGTCGGCGTGAGGCTCTTCGAGCAGGAGGGCATTTCCTGGCTATCCAATGGCGTTTGGGCAGTCTTGGCGGGCACAGGAACAGACGCAGGGGAGGCGTCTTTCGCCTCAGCACTGTGCTTATTCCTTTGCCTCACAAGGACTTGCCCAAAGCCGTAGCATAGTCTATGCCCAGCGCTCTTGAGCTTTTCGTCCGAATTGGGATCCACAGCGAACGTGAGCTCAATCTGTTTCCCCCTGTCCACACGATTTAATATCCTCCAGTCACCTGTGCGTAGGGCACGATTTTGCCCTTCGAGGAGCTGAAGGATATCCTCGTTCGAGTACTTCTCCGTTTTGGGGAAGTACCCGATGTACACTTGTGGCTTTGGCATGTCTGCCTCTGCCACAAGTTCAACCTTTGCGCCAGTCCACAGCTTCAGCTTAGGCATTGCTGCCTTTAGCCAGTCGGCTGTTTCTTTATTGGCGCAGGATATCAGGAGCCACCCTGGACGGAACGTGCAGCCCGTGATGAACGGCTTTACAGCCCCTTGACGCTGCGTCCTTATCACGTCCAGAATGGCTTCCTGTACCGCTGATAGCTCCTTGGTTGAAAGGAGGGCTTTTGGATAGCCCGACGGAATCACCGCAAACTTTTCCGCACTGGCGACTTCGCTATAGGAACGGTGCTCCCTGGTTTCGGTCCTCGCGGCCGGTCCTGAGATCGGGGGCTGTTCAGCCTGTTGATCCTCAGACGCGGCTTTGATTTCCGAAACACTAGCTGGATTTGCACCAGCCCCGGGTTTTGCACCTCCACGCTTCGGCAAGCTTGACTCAGGCGTAGTGTTAGCGGATCTTCCTCGCTTTAAGGAGCTTCCAGCATTTAGGCGTTTTTGTCCTTTGGGGGCTGGCTGTTTTGCCATAGCCAGTGCCTGCTCGATCGGCATCCCCTTCGCCTTATAATGCTTTAGGCGTTTGCGCGCAGCGCCACTTAGGCGAGCTCTAACGCCTTTAGCAGCTTTTGGTGCCACGTCCGCCTTTTGTGGTGAGTTGAGGATTTCCTCCTCTACTCTGAGGAGTTCCTCCATCTCCTCTGTGTTGGAGCTACCGACAGGGCTATACGGATCGAGATCCAGCCCGTCTTCAGCATCCATAGGTTCGACCGTAGTCGAGAGGTCAGCGACCTCGGGTTTGGAAGGCTTTTCAGCCTCATTTGTGTGTTTATTTATAGTATCCATATATTTGGTCCCACGAGTAATGAGGAAGGGGATGGTCCACCGGAACAGAGCCTCATGTCCCGGTAAGGCTAATTACAACCGGAGATCGCCAGGTATCCGGAGGACACCGTTCAAAGACACAATAACGTAGTGCCATTCATCCCATAGGCACGGTTCGAATAACACCTGAGATTACGGGTTTTATCGAGTTGTCCTCTCTAGAGCCGCCATATTTTGTATGGCAGCAGAGGCACCTCGTGCAGGATGTGGCTCTTCACCACGTATGGTCGGTCTTGAGCAGGCGGGCAACGAATGCCCTATTTGCCCCTGCTTAACAACGTTGTACCATTACAATCGCTGAAAGCTTAGCCTCCATATATAGTAAAAAAATTGGCTACATCGGAAGACTGTATCCTATAGCTCACATAGCACCTTAGTAAGGCTTACATGGCGATACAGTGCTAAAATTTCATTATTAGCATTTAAGATATGTATATTTAAATTATCTTCAATATAAATTTGTGAAAGTGTAACTCCTCTCCCCCTCCCCACAATCTTTTCGAAATATAAACAAATGAAGTTCTCTAGTTCTTTCAATCATATATAAGAATAAATGCATTTAATTCAGAAAAAATAAAATTTAAATGATATTAATTTGAGTGCAAAAAAGATTAACAAATATCTTCTAATAAATCAAATGTAGAGGAAAAAATTTAGATGTCTTTGTTTAGTAGTTTTCATCACAAAAGCAAAGGAGAGCAGCAGATTGCGGCGCAAATTTGACCTTGAAAACAGTAAGATAGCTTGAGTTTATTAATGAATACACACAAATCAGCAAATATCAGCAGCTAAACTTAACGTTTTTATTACCTTCAAACATTGACAAATACACTGATAACACTCATAAAGGGGGGATCGGGGGGGCAACATATCTAAAAGTCTATTTAAACATGAAAATGACGTTCACATAATACATAAAAAAAGTATAGTTAATCAAACGTACACAACAAATAATTAATCAATCAGATCAATTTCAAAAGAAGAATTTATTAAAGTAAATACCTGAAACTTTAAAGTTCATTTTAAATACTCGAATTCGGACCTCTCTTGCGAACGTTTGACCACTTTGAAATGCAATTTGGTTTTGACGAAAATCTAACGTAACGCCGCTGCGCTGCAAAATTGAACACGTGCTCACGCGTTGCGTTTTTTTTTTAGAAAGTCCCGTTAGATTTCAAGAAAAATCCGGATTGCCATTAAGAAGCTTGGACATTTTTGAGACAATTTGTTTACTTTTAGCAAATTTTTAGTACTGTCGATTTTTTGAATTTCGGCCTATGGGCGCAACCACTGTGCAATGGCTAGACGAAAATAATTCGCAATAAGCCAATTTCTTCAAAAGACAACATGTTAATGGAAAAGACTCAATTTAAAAAATAATATTTACCATCAAAAATCAAATATGTGAATGGAAAAGACTTAATTTTAATGTTAAAAAATAATTATCTGTGAATTGAAAAGACTTACATTTTATGTTTATTTAGTTTTAAGATCCAATTAATGAAGCAATTGTTTTTGTTCTTCTAATTTTAAGATATGAATATTAATGAGTGAGATTTGAATTATGAAGACATAATTTTTGTTTTTTAATTTTAAGAAATGAGCCTTTATATTTGTTTTTTTTTTAATATTAAGAAATAAATATGAATAACTAAGCTTTAACTTGTGAAGACATTATATTTGATTTTTTATTTTATGAAATGAGCATTTAATATTTGTTTTTTTAATTTTAAGAAAAAAAATTTGAATAAAAAAGCTTTAAATTGTGAAGACCTAATTTTTGTTTTTTTATATTAAAAAAAAAATGAAAATATAAATTTTGTTCGTTTATTATAAAGAAATTAATAACATTATTTTACACAAACAAAATTAATGTTTGCCTTTTCTATATTTTTCTTAATATAGCATAAGATAAATGGTATTTACCGCAATCTAAAATATTTGAAAAATTTTCGATGTTTTAACGATATATCGATGTTTTTTTGGAAAACTTTGAGGTTTTGAAACATCGAAGTTAAAAACTATCGATGTACCCACTATCTATAGTTTTGCAGCCGTACCAAGAGGCACTAATAAATTCTGTCCGATTATCCCGTCTAATTGTTTATTTAAAAATGTTCTTTCCATTTTTGTTCTCTTATATTCTGGCAATGAATTACTATTTAAAATTGATGTAGTTGACCCTGTATCAATGTGACATTTAATTTTACTACTTCCTATTGTTACTTCTATTATCGGTAAAGCTACGTTAGGGCTTTCGACTGAATAATTTTCTTCGGTATCCTGTCTAATATGGTCTACCTCCATCGGGACTCTTCTATTAAATCTTGACTGATTACTGTTTCTTGTTTGTTGTGATGGTTGCCCAGAAAAACCT
The DNA here is from genome assembly GCA_963924055.1 of Drosophila limbata. NCBI lineage: Eukaryota > Metazoa > Arthropoda > Insecta > Diptera > Drosophilidae > Drosophila > Drosophila limbata. The sequence continues at coordinate 217,805 of CAWUOW010000382.1, forward strand.
GCACCCTGCCTATCGTTCTGCAATTGCTGATGATTATTAGTACTTGGGTAATAATTAGGGGTTGTATTTTGTTGTTGGTATCTAGGATAGCCTGAATGCTGCCTATCGTTTTGCCGCTGTCGGTGATCATTAGGGGCTGTATTTATTTGTTGTTGTCTGTATCCGTCATTGTTCGGTTCTGCCTATACTGCCTTAACATCCCTAAATCGTCTAGCGTATAAAAAGCTTCCCTTAATTTTATTATATTCCTACTTAATACAATTGAAGACAGATGAGGACTGATTCCGTCCAAAAAAGTTTTAAAAAAAAGGCCTCGTTTGCTTCTGGCGAAAAAGCAACTGGTTTTAGCAAATCAAATTCATACTTAATATTAACCTTATCCAATAAATTTTTTAGTTTATAAAAATAGTCACTTACATTTGTGTTTCTTATGTTAATTGCCCGTTGATAAAGGTGATGGTAGCTTTCCTTGACTCCGAAGTTCCCTATGAGGATGACGTTTAATGCTTCGCCGTGAATTTTTGCACTACGTAGCGTTGAATCACAAATAGTCTTGTGTTTGCGTTCTCCCTAAAGAGTTCCAAGACAGTGTCCGCTTCTCTTAGAAATGATGACAGATCGTAGTCATCTCTTCCAGAAAATCCTCTAATCCTCAATGCCTCTTTTGGAAGATCAGATCCAGTGACAGTTATATTGCCAGGAGTTACCATTTCGGCGTCGGAACTGCTCACTTTTGAGTACGGTGATTGGTGTACTTTGGTTTTTTCTCCTTTAGTCATATATGTGGATTCGTTGTAAGATTTCTTATTTTTCGTTCGTATATTATATTATATTACTAGAGGGCTACGCCCCCTGCTCGCTTCGCTCGCCAACCTCAAGCTCGCTTCGCTCGCAACATTGTCTTTAGTTTTCCGGTTTAACAAATTTACATAATATTCGCCCCCTGCTCGCTTCGCTCGCCAACCCGCAGCTCGCTTCGCTCGCAACATTGTATTTAGTTGCCCGTTTTAACAAATTTATATAATTCTAGGGGGCTACGCCCCCTGCTCGCTTCGCTCGCAACATTGTCTTTAGTTGTCCGGTTTAACAAATTTACATAATATTCGCCCCCTGCTCGCTTCGCTCGCCAACCCGCAGCTCGCTACGCTCGCAGCACTGAATTTAGTTGCCCGTTTTAACAAATTTATATAACATAACATTTTTTCTAAAAAAAAACGGAAATATTTAGCTTCCGCTGTCCGCTGCCTTAATTTTTTTCCGTGCAATTGAACTTTGGCTAAAAAGTCGGATTTGGTGATTTGGCGGGAAAAAGCTAAATTTGGCGGGAAAAAGCTAATTTTGGCGGGAAAAAGCTATATTAAGCGAATTACTCAAAATTTGGCAAGAAGAGTTAATCTAAAAGTTTTGTTAGGATATCTCCGATTGCATCCGATTGTTCCTATGGCAGATATATGATATAGTCATCCGACTTTGACCAAATTTGATCAGAATGTAAGAGACAGCCCCAATCATACAATCTGTGAATTTGGTTGACATATCTTAAGAAACAAAAAAGTTTTTCATACTAAAGGTGTTTTTCATCGGATTGTTCCTATGGCAGCTATAAGATATAGTCATTCCACTTTGACCAAATTTGGTCAGAATGTAAGAGACAGTACCAAACATGTAATCTGTGAGTTTGGTTGAGATATCTTAAGAAACAAAAAAGTTTTTCATACTAAATGTGTTTTTCATCGGATTGTTCCTATGGCAGCTATAAGATATAGTCAATCCACTTTGACCAAATTTGGTCAGAATGTAAAAGACAGTACCAAACATATAATCTGTGAGTTTTGTGGAGATATCCTAAGAAACAAAAAAGTTTTTCATACTAAGCAATTCCGTGACCTTTGACCTTGATTTTGACCCTCTTACAGGTGGAGTTTCGCAAAACGCCTTCTTATTGCACGATGAAATTATCTCATCTATGTTGTGTGCAAAATTTCAGCTCTCTATCTTTTACCGTTTGGGCTGCACGTTGATTCTCAGTGAGTCAGTCAGTCAGTGAGTCAGTCAGTCAGTGAGTCAGGACAAAGAGTTTTATATATATAGATAGCATTTTTTCTAAAAAAAACCGGAAATATTTAGCTTCCGCTGTCCGCTGCCTTAATTTTTTTCCTTGCAATTGAACTTTGGCTAAAAAGTCGGATTTTGCGATTTGGCGGTAAGAAGCTAAATTTGGCAGGAAAAAGCTAAGTTTGGCGGGAAAAGCTAAATTAAGAAAATTAGTCCAAATTTGGCAAGAAGAGTTAATCTGGGAATTTTGTTAGGATATCTTCGATTGCATCCGATTATTCCTATTACAGCTATATGATATAGTCATCCGACTTTGATCAAATTTGGTTAGTATGTTAGAGACAGTATCAAACAAACAATCTGCAAGTTTGGTTGAGATATCTTAAGAAACAAAAAAGTTTTTCATACTAAAGGTGTTTTTCATCGGATTGTTCCTATGGCAGCTATAAGATATAGTCATTCCACTTTGACCAAATTTGGTCAGAATGTAAGAGACAGTACCAAACATATAATCTGTGAGTTTGGTTGAGATATCTTAAGAAACAAAAAAGTTTTTCATACTAAGCAATTTCGTGACCCCGATTTGACCCACTTAGACGTCGAATTTCCCAAAACGCCGTCTTATTGCACGATGAAATTATCTCATCTATGTTGTGTGCAAATTTCAGCTCTCTATCTTTTACCGTTTGGGCTGCACGTTGATTCACAGTCAGTCAGTCAGTGAGTCAGTCAGTCAGGACAAAGAGTTTTATATATATAGATTTATATTTTGCTGTTATTTTACTTGTTATTATTTATTTATTTATTTTTTTTTTTTTTTGTTAACTTCGAGTTGATGTTGGTTTTTAAAGGATATCTATGGATATATCCTGAACAATTCTAAGCAACAAAATCTTGTGATTGTTATTGTTATTCGACTATTTTCACTTTTCAAGGATTTTAAGCTTTTCCTTTTAATTTTTTGTTTTTGCTATAGCATGGTATCCACCACCGCGGAAAATAAAAATTTCTGTCAAACTTCATATAAAAAAAACTGAGGCAGAAACTTTTCGTTTTCGATTTCGTTGCTTGAGTATCCAGCAACTTAAACGAAATCCACAAATAAATATCGATTAATGGACTATCGACAGCTTGTGTGGACTGAGAGAACAGCTGATACACAGCCTAGGAATATATTGTCGACAATTATTTCGCGAGTGAAAATAGAGGGAGCAGCTGTGCGCAAAACAAACAAAAGAAATTTAAATTTTGAGCGCGAGGACAAAATTGCCTTAATTAAAGCAGTTGAGGCAAGACCATGTCTATGGCGAATCACCGAAAAGACGCATTTTAATCACGTATCAGTGAAAAGTGCATGGGAGAGTGTTGCTGCTGAAATAAATAAAGAAGGTAAGTTGTGCTTATGTGTTGAAAGTTAATAAATTAATTAATGACAATTATCCTTTGTAGCGAATGAATGCAAGAGCGCATGGGCATCTCTGCGGGACAGCCTAAGGTACCATCGCAGCAAGCTTGCCAAAAGCGGCAGCGCTGGAGGCATCGCCTTAGGTCAGCCTAGGCTCAAAGAAAATCTTGATTGGCAATTTGCCGAACATATGGCTTTTCTGCCTGTTATGTCGTTGGAGAGACGGTAAGTTATGATCCGACAAATTTTATTTTATATGCATTAAACACCTTTTGATGTAGTACCAAAACAAGCACCACAATGTTTCTGGACAGCCCAGTAGGCAGCCCCGATGCATGCTCCAGTCCTTTTCCACATGCAACTGAGGAAAATCAAATGACTGCTAGCTCGGAGCCAAACTGGGTCCCCATTGATGATGACATTGCAAGCACGTCCTCTGCTTATTCCTATGTAAGTACTATTCACCTGTTTATTATAACAGTAATAAATCAAAACTTCTTTTACAGCAGTCAAGAGCTTCCAAAAGGAGTAAAGTGAAGGAGCCGGCAGCAGATGATGAAATCACTGGTTTGCTGGGTCAATATTTGAAAAACAAGCAAACTACAAGATCTATCTTCCCGTATTGGGATAAGTTGCTGTCGAAGCTACCGGAGGAGATTGCAACCGCAACAGAGGTGGAGATCACCAATTTGTTATTTGCCAAAGTTCAGCTGCATGGAAATCAGCAATAAATTTTAATAATAAAATAAAATTTAAAATAAATACAAATAAAACTTTGTTTATAGAAATTAATTATCGAATGCTTTATTATTGGACCACACCAGCAAATTCATTTTGCCACGATACAGAGCCGGCTTGAGAGTTGACAAAATCCTTGATATTATTTCTAATAAATTTGGGGTAATCTTGTACCCGACCACGGTAGGCTTCAGTAACAGTCTCCGCTGGGCTTTCAGTTAATAGACTTTCAGCCTTGGCGCCATATTCTCCTGGGCTTATTCGCAACATATAATTGTGGAGATAACATATTGCCATAGTTATATTTTGCGCTCTGTTTGGGCCACACCGCAAAGGGTTTTGAACAGCCATCCACCTATGACTTAGAATGCCGAACGCATTCTCAATGCAACGACGGGCTCGACTTAGCCGGTAGTTGAATATCCTTTCTGAAGTGGATAGGTTTTTAGACCCATATGGCTTCATTATGCGCTTGTGCAACGGGAATGCATCATCCGCAACAATATAGTATGGCGTACGTACTCCCAGCAGCATGTTATCCTCCGGAAATGAGACATTGTCCGATAAAATTGCTTTTCCAAGCGAGCAATGAGAAAAGGCATTCATATCCCCCTCACTTCCGTAAGCCCCAACATCGATGAACGTGAACCTATACGAAGCGTCACAAACCGCCAAAAGCACAATTGAGTGAAAGCCCTATAGAAGTAAGGAAAGGGTTATTTATATACATTGCCTCTGGTAACTGACTTACTTTATAATTGTAAAAAGCGCTGCCACTGTTGGGTGGTGCCTTGATCGCTACGTGTTTTCCGTCGATAGCACCGACGCAGTTTGGAAAGTTCCATTGCTCCATGAAATCTGTTGCCCACTTGAGCATGTTTTTAGAGTTCCATACCGGAAACTCTCCGTGCAGCGCAGTGCAGATAGCGTTAGACACAAGATCTATTGTTCTTCCCATGTGTTGCTTACTTATCCGATAGGTCGAGCCAACGTGACATTGTAAGTCTCCAGTTGCAAAATATCTAATATAAACGATTTAATAAGTATATACATATGTGTGCTATTGCAAAGGACTTACTCGAGAACAATGGCTAGTTTAGCTTTGAGTGGAATAGCGTCTGGTCGTGAATTGCGCTTTGGCACTAAGAAGGGCTCTACCAATGAAAAAAGATGGTTGAACTGGCTTTCTCCCATATGAAAGTTCTGGTTCGGGTTCTGCACCATATACTGAAACTATAAAATGTGTGAGAGATATTGCAATTGGTACAAATATTATTTATAACAATACTCACATCATTTTGGAACCTTCCCTTTTCCTTTCTCAACTGCAAATAGCTGTTCACCCAACATTTGTGGCGCCTCTGTGTGCGCTGTGCTTCCTTCTTTTTTTTGGAAACAATAAGTGCCGCCACCAACACAATCGCTTCTTCGTCAAAGTTCATTTTTCTTCTTTCTTTATTTGGGTATTACTTTCGCAATTCACCTTTCTTTACAAAACGCAGCTGATTGTTTTGGCGCTGTTTACAAAACACAGCTGACTCGACAGAGTGACCATGCACGTTTTGGCTACAACGTCACTTGTTTTATGTACATGGGCACACTGTTTTATTTATGTTCCACAGACACGAAATAAATAGCAAATTCCTAACATAAAAATTTCGCGGTGCTGGAGACAGGCCTTATATATAAATTTTAACACATATATTTTTCAGCTACAAAATCTTATGATTTTTATTGTTATTAAAATATTTTCACTTAAGTTCGATATATTCTCGGATATATTCAGAGCAAATTTGAATACTTATATCTTAAGATTTTAGTAGACTTTTCCCGGCTGCGCCAATTACGTTTGAATTAAAACACGACCGTCTCTTAAGAGTGTCAAGAATGTAATAACTACTTTATTTAGAGGTATTTGGGTTTTTATAATTTTACAAATGAGTCTAGTTCTGTTCTAGGTCAGAGTATCGGATTTACTTATCTTATATGTTTGTAGAGGTTTTCGAATTCATATCTGTTCAAAGGTTATCTAATTTGTTAAGGTCAGTTTTACAAATGTAGTTTAATTATCTTATCGGAGTTTCTGTTTGGTTAGGTTAGTGTTTATCACCAAACTACGCTTATACCGTCTTGGTTATGTGGCTCTTTGTTATTATCGATAGCCTTATCGGTAGTAGTTGGTTGGGACGTAACTCGCGTTACGTAACTCCTGCATGGTGATGACATTGTCCAGCTCATTTGATATGCCATGTGTTGGGGAGTACAAGGATAATAACTCGATGGAGTCTGCATATAAAAGGTTCTTGAAGTAGCTGGCCAGTTGATTGCATGGTACTTGAATTCTTGATCTTTCCGAAACGCCGTTAAGTCTTCTCACTGTTGCCCAAAATGATTTGCTGTCTCTAATGTGGCTAATTGCGTTTTCCAGCTCGTAAAAGTATTGTCGCTTCTTCTCTTTACACAGACTTTTGTAGAAGTTGTTTTTTTTCTTGATATGCATTCTTGGAATCCCTGTCATTTGACCGTCGTGCTTGGTTTAATAGGCGTATTGATATTTTTCTGGCCCTCTCGCACATTATCGTACCGCACTTCTTTGTTCCGCTGGCTTTTGAAACCTTGCATGAAGTGGGCAGAATTTCTAATGGATTCAGTAAGGTCTGTTATGCTATCTTGTGTGTTTGCGGGTAACTCTAGGATGCATTGCCTTAAGTTTTTGTTGTATTTTTCTTTGTATCTTTCGTACCATTTAAGTTGGGGCAGCCGTTTCGGAGGCGTGTCAATATGCACTACACTCATGCACATATCGACAGCCAGCGGCATATGATCAGGTAAAATCTCCTCAAGCACTCTTAGGTCCGTTGTGAACTTATGCCAGTTTCCTCGGATAAGACAGTAATCATTTGTTGAATTTGCTTGTCCACGAGTAAAAGTATAGCAGTCTTCTATATCTCCCGGAGCTTTGCCGTTAAGTACTGTTAAATCGAAGGAGTCACACATGTCAATTATTTTCTTTCCTCTTGCATCTATGATGTGGTCTTTTGAAGATCTTCCTGACATTGTAAGCCGGTTATTTGTTTCGGACTTAGATTTGCAATCCGTACTGCCTATTCTCCCATTGAGGTCTCCTACTATCAATATGTTTTTACTATCTTCTTCTACTATCCAATCGAAGAGCTTATTGTAGTCGAATTCCCAGTTAGAGCAGTTGAGATAGGTAGGCACAATGTATAGCGATTCTCCTTGAGTTATCAATTCAATAACTTTGTTGTTGCTGAGAGTTCTGAAACAGCATTTCACTTTTTGGCTTAGATCATGCTTGATTCCCAGCAAAACTCCTCCACTTGCTCGTCCTCTATTGGCATTTCGTTTCGCAGGAATCCACTGTAGGTTGAAGCCTCGAAAGTATACATCGAACTGTTTGTCATTTTGTTCGACAAATGTTTCAAACAGACAGAATATATAAAATTCATTTAATAGATCGAAAAATTGCTTTTGCATCAGTTCTGATTTTAGGCCAGCTATGTTGTACGCTATAAGTTTCATTTTATGGATATCCCTTAAATGGTTGATGTTTTCCTTATCTATATATATAAAACTCTTTGTCCTGACTGACTGACTGAGAATCAACGTGTAGCCCAAACGGTACTATTTTTTACCGTTTGGGCTACAAGCTGAAATTTGCACACAACATAGATGAGATAATTTCATCGTGCAATAAAACGGCGTTTCTCGAAATTCCACCTGTAAGAGGGTCAAAATCAAGGTCAAAGGTCACGGAATTGCTTAGTATGAAAAACTTTTTGTTTCCTAAGATATTTCAAGCAAACTCACAGATTATATGTTTGGTACTGTCTTTTACATTCTGACCAAATTTGGTCAAAGTGGAATGACTATATCTTATAGCTGCCATAGGAACAATCCGATGAAAAACACCTTTAGTATGAAAAACTTTTTTGTTTCTTAAGATATCTCAACCAAACTTACAGATTGTATGATTGGGGCTGTCTCTTACATTCTGACCAAATTTGGTCAAGGTCGAATGACTATATCAGCTGCCATAGGAACAATCGGATGCAATCGGAGATATCCTATCAAAACTCTCAGATTAACTCTTCTTGCCAAATTTGGACTAATTCACTTAATTTAGCTTTTTCCCGCCAAATTTAGCTTTTTCCTGCCAAAGCACCAAATCCGACTTTTTAGCCAAAGTTCAATTGCAAGGAAAAAAATTAAGGCAGCGGACAGCGGAAGCTAAATATTTCCGTTTTTTTTTTTTAGAAAAAATGTTATATTATATAAATTGGTTAAAACGGGTTGCGGGTTGGCGAGCGAAGCGAGCAGGGGGCGAATGTTATGTAAATTTGTTAAACCGGACAACTAAAGACAATGTTGCGAGCGAAGCGAACTGGGGGTTGGCGAGCGAAGCGAGCAGGGGGCTTAGCCCCCTAGTATTTTATAGAATTGTTAGTACTAATACTATTAGTAGGGCTGTTTGCTTGGATGCTCACTGTGGCTGTTAGTTTTTTGGCTCCTTGGACTTGTTTAAAAGTTGCTCATAGATGAAAAGCGACTCGCTCGTGTTGACTCCGTAGAGTTCTTTCAGGACGGGGTCAGCAGGCAGGCCCTTATGAATTATATCTTTTGTATCATTCATGTGCATCCATTTGCCTCCTATATTGATAGAGTCATTTTTGACGAATATTTTAATATTTCTATCCCTCTGAGTGAGTTCTTTCTTGAGCTGCAGCAGCACAGATTTGTGTTGATTTTCCATTTTTTTATCAACACTTTCACCTAATTTGTTGATGGCTTGTAGTAAATCGTTTAACGATAAATCAGGCGACACCTCTCCTCGCTTTCGCTATTCTTGGTGCTGCATAGCACTCGTGGTCGTCGAAACGGCTGTTTGTGTTATGTTTGCATCTGTATCAGTGATAGTTGCATTTGGCGGCGATCTTCTAACTGGCATTTTGAAAATATTGTCCGAAGTTTTAGAGCCTCCTAAAAGTATGCAGTGGCTACGGGATGGGGCAATTGGTATTTTCGCACACTCCTTTTGCGATAATAAGCAACCCTGTGAGTGCGAGCCTTGTGAATGTCAGGACCAGCTGTTTTTTGTTGTTGTTTTCCAATCTCGCTATTGCTTTCCCGCTATTTTCACTTTCACTCACCCTCGCGAGCTTTGAGAGAAATCCAAATGTGAAGCCTGCCTCGAAAAACAAAAGTGTAATAAGCGTCCAGAGTCGTCAGCGCCGTGGAAAGTGTCTGCACGATAGAATCAGCGAGGTATGCATCCACGATTGCAAGTTTATTGACAGCTTTTTATTGCAGTATTGGACCAAAATTATAAAAATCGTCTGAGCTCCCAAGAATCACGTCCATTCTTAATATATACTATATGTTTTTATAGCGTATGCTGACAACTTTGGGCTAAAACTAACGTTCTCCAATTGTCTCCGACCTAATTTTAGTATATATGTAAAGTGTGAGTCCTTGTGGTGTAAAAATTTGCAAAATTATAACCAACTACGACCAACTCTTAAGTCTGTTACCCTTTTTAGGTGAAATGTCAGTGTCCAAGCGTATATAATTTGTATCTAATTTTGCTTAACGAAAAAGGGGCCAAAAAAAATGTTGGCCCTCAATGAATTTGTTTTTGGTAGATTTTATAAAAATATAAAATTAACTAAAAATGACCTGGAAGAAAAAAACAAAAAATTTAAAACTTTCGTGGTTCACCTTACAGAAAAATGGAAGGCATGCCGATATAATAAAAACTATTTTGAGAAAAAATATGAAAAATGGTTTAATATGCCTCTGTTTCAACAAAAAAGGTTAGATAAAAGTTTTTGGGGATCTCTGCCCTAAGACACAGGTCCGAAAAGTGTCTAGTCTGGTACAACAAGCAACTTGTGAAGAGTTGATGGTGGCAACAAGCTCAACAAGCTTGTATAAATCTGGACTGCGAAGCGCATCAAAAATTGTTGATACTTTTAATAAAGATGAGACAGCCAGACAAAAAATTAAAAGGTCGCTGGAGACTCAAGTCAAGCTACCAATTCCTTACACACCTGAAGAAGCACAAGCTCTGTGTATAGATGTCGGTCACACAAAACATACATACAAGCTAACACGGTGCAGTGCTAAGGAAAGAAGTGCTGATGTATATACCAGTTACCCTACCGAAGCAACACTGCAGAGCTTAGTAGATCATATTGTTTGCCGAATTATTCAAGCACACTCGCAAGTTTTTCAAAATGAAATTTCAGTCAACAACAACAACATAAGCTTAACTGCAATACATAAATGGGGTTGCGATGAAAGCAGTGGACACGCAACCTATAGTCAAAAGTTTCAAGACTAGCATGGCCGATCAGCACCTGCTTGCAGTTTGCCTTGTTCCATTACAAGAACAGCTTGGATCAAAAATCTTGTGGAAAAACACGCGTCCTTCATCAACTCGTTATTGTCGTTAATTCGTGCAGAGACTGATAGTATAAATAGACAAATACTTTCAATTAAGCGAACAATTTTCAGCTCACTTGCAGTTGACCATGTTTTTCATTGTACCATTGTAACGTCCAGCTAGCTCCAAGAAAAATTTACAAGGAGGTTGCCAGACGTTATTGTAACGTATATGCAAGACCAAGAAGTTCATTATGGCTTGCGAAAAGTATCCAGTGGATTGACTAAAGCGATGCTATTCGTGTATCCTGGTGCGGACATACTTTTCCTATTTTGTTAACGCGAAATTTGTCATTTCACTTTAGCCAATATTTTCTTTTGCTTTTGGCCATGGAATGGTGCAATAAAACCAATGATTTCGCCTGCTGTAGTAGCCTCGAAAATTCTGAAGATGCCAACTTTGGCCACGACACTATAGTGGAACATCCAAAACTTCCTGGGGAGATTTCCTGTCTCCCATGCTGGGTTTTGAAAGAAGTCCCGCAGGGAGAATTTCTCTTATTGAATATTTCCAATTATATAGGTCAATCCAAAGGTAATTCTATTGAATAAAAAGATATTTGTGGCACATGACCAACTGTGGTTATGAAAATCTGAGATTTTTTTTCCACTTTTAAATTTTCCAAAAATATACTGACCAGCGACTTCGTGAAATTTGTTAATGTTGTAATGATCCTCAAAAAATTGAATTAAGCTGCGGATGGCTTAAAAATTTGGAGCCTTAGCTTGGGTCTCATACGTTGAGAAAATTCTGAAGTCTCAAGACTTGGAGTGATATTTCCAAAAACATCTACTTCGTTCAACAGCTCGACCAGAAAAGAAAGGAAACTGGATATAAGAAGCAGAACCACTGTTGTACCCTAGCGCTTATCGATGGTTTGCGTCTTCGCTCAACTGTTGCCGATAGTTACCATTGCTCGTTTAGTGTATTTTGGCTGTCAGTATTTTTTTTCTCTTTCAGTATTTTCCCTTTCATGCCTATTTACCCTAATTATTTATTTAATTATTTTTAATTATAATATTAGTAATTATACTATTTATTATATTATTATCCTATGTATTTATATATATTTTTTTCTTTCTTAATAACTTTGTTTTGTATTTGTTTTTTTATTTGTATTTACTTCTCATAAAGATAAGATCTATGTATATCAAGATATTTTATTTTTTTGTATGAGCTGCAAAACTTTTCTTTCTCTATGCAACCATTACACCTCCAGATAATTCTGACGACTCTTAGGAGGAAGATTAGCTGGAATCAGCTACGTATGTCCTTAGCATGATATGTCCCTATTTCTTTGCCTTGCAAATTTTCCAGCAATTAAAATGCATTTCCTAATTTTTTTTTTACTCGACATTTGGAGAACTGAGCAGCCAGCTTTTTGTTGTAATTTTGGCTAAAATTACTGAGGTTGAAATTTCGCTTGAATACTTCCTGACCTATTCGATAGGAGACATTTGTCGATCTCAGATTGTATTGATTTGCATTTCTCTCATATGCTTTCTTGCTATTATTTTTGATCTGATCTCTTATTAACGCCAATTGATCTTCTCTGTACAATATTTGTGGTTCTTCTAATAGCGATAATTTCTTTAATAATTTATAGTCCTCTCCATGTGTGATCATATTAAGACCGAACAGGGCCTTATATGGCGAGCATCCGATAGATTGATGTAACGATGATCGAAGTGCACAAGAAATTTGTGTGAGATATAAATCCCATTCTCGCTGATCTAATTTAATATACGATCTAATAGCAGCCAACAGAGATCGATTTACTCTCTCTGCCGCATTACTCTGCGGAGAATAGAGGGCTGTGAAAATATGGCGAATGCCGTGCTTGGTCATAAAGGCTTCGAACTCTTTTCCCCTAAACTAAACTCCATTATCACTGATAACCGTCTCCGGGACTCCAAAGCAATGAAAAATGTTTTTCTGAAGAAACTCTGTTATGGGCTCTGTCGTAAATTTTTTCACCGGACACAACCAATGGTAACGACTAAAGTGATCCAGAACAATAAGCAACCCAATATGCCCCTTCTTGCTCCTCGGATAAGGACCTAGTAAATCTATGTACAGCTTTTGAAATGGCCGACATGACACACTCTGTTCTCCCATTGGAGGACGAAGCACCATATTCGGAGCCTTAGTCTCCTTGCAAGTATCACAGTCTCTTACATAATTTCGAACATCTTTGGATAATCCTGGCCAAAAAAAATTTCGACGTAATCTCTCGATCGTCTTCTGCATCCCTCCATGAGCTGACAAAACACTATCATGGGCCTGACGAATAGTTTTCAACCGCAAACCTTCGGGTATCCACAATTTCCAATGCATTGAATCCTGTGCATCGTCTCCTGTGGCATGTTGCGTACGAATGTATACGTACTTCTCCATGACACGTAAATCCGGATATCTATCGGAATCAGCTGCAATTCTCTGAGCTAGATCAACATACTCAGTATCAAGAAATTCGGGCGACTCAAGATCTATTTGAGGACCCTCCAATTCGACGCTATCAATTTCATTCTCGCATAATCTAGATAAGGCATCAGGTACGACATGATCCTTGCCTTTTCGATGAGAAATCGTGAATTTATATGACTGTAGCCGAAAAATCCATCTCGCTAACCTGCCAGAGACATTTTGTTGTCTGCGTAGCCAAACCAAACTGGAATGATCTGTGACTACTTCAACTTCTTGTAGTTCAAGATAACAGCGGAATTTTTCGATTGCCAAAATTACAGCCAGACACTCACGTTCTGTGACACTGTAATTTCTCTGTGCTCTTGACAATTTCTTCGACATGAATGCTATAGGAAATTCCTCATTATTTTCTCCTAATTGTACAAGCACTGCCCCAATACCATAATCACTCACATCACAATGCAAAAAGAATTTCTTTTTAAAGTCTGGATTGTGCAATACTGGTGTAGACGATAGCAGATCCTTCAATCTGGCCATTGCAATTTGAGCATCCTCTGTCCACTTGAAGATTTTCTTTGTAGACAGGACCTCAGTGATTGAATACGTTTCCTCAGCGAAATTTGGTATGAACCTCCTATACCACCCGCATACACCTAAAAAGCCTCTGACCTGCTTTAAATTTCTGGGCGGTGGCCAATTCCTGATGCAAGAAACTTTGGCTGGATCGGTAGCGACTCCACCACTTCCAATGACAAAACCTAAATACGAAATTTCAGTCACACAAAAATGACTTTTCAACAAATTCAAAGTTAAATTTGCTTTCTTAAATTTCTCTGCCAAGCGAACTAAAACAGCCAAGTGCTCTGAAAAAGTCTCCGATACAATACATAAATCATCAATGTAGCCAAACACGCAATGGCGCAAGTCTGGAGGAATTAGCTCATCCATCAGACGACACATTGTTGATGGCGCATTACAAAGCCCAAACGGCATGACCGTGAATTGATAAAGCGGCCTTCCCGGAACTGTAAACGCGGTAAGCGGCTTCGAATCTTCGGACAGTTCAATCTGCCAGTAAGCATCTTTTAGATCTAATTTTGTGATCATATTTGCTTTTGGAAGTCGAGCGAAAATGCCATCGATGTTATGTAATGGATACGCATCTTTTTTTGTGACATCGTTCACTTTGCGAGCATCCAAACATAATTATTTGGCTTTATTACCATTCGCATTTGAGAACTCCAAGGACTCTGCGAAGGTTCAATCACCCCTAATCCAAGCATTCGGTCTATCTCTGCATACATGAGCTTCTCAACCGCAGGACTGACTGGATAATACCTCTGCTTTATGGGTCTTGCATTGTCTATCTCAATGTGGTGCTTGATTAGTGAAGTTCGCCCTAATCCTTGTTGCTCGTGATTTGGAAACAACCCTATAACCATATTTAGTTGCTGTGTTCTCGATCGGACAACGGATACTTAATATCTTTTTTTGAATTATCACTATCGGACGGACCACTAACTGAACTAATAATTCCCTGAGCAAGGTTAAATGTGCGCCAGAAATCAATACCTAATATGAGATTCTGTGTTAGCGAGGGTATAATGTACAATTCCATATCCTTCTGAATGCCATTGTAAGTCATCAGAACTCTGAAAGTGCCAAGAACTTGATGCGGTCGCCCATCAGCTGTTTTAACTGATGATTTAATTGGCTTATATTGTGGATATTGACTATAATCTACTTGAGCTAACTGAGAGCCTATACAACTAACATTCGCCCCAGTGTCCAGTAATCCTAATTCTGTTCTGTCTAAAAAGGACACCTTTGCATAGCTTCGCATGTCATTTTCATTTTTCAAAATTGTAGCAACTAATAATTTTCTTTTCTTCTTTATCTCTCCTATATGTTTTCGTCTCCTTTGTGTATTTCTGCGATTAGGAGATTGATCGCTTAAAAAAATTCTATTTCTTACTTCTAAATATTTTCTTAACCTCTCATGATACGGTATAAATCTAATTTTACTTTCTATCAAAGATTCATCGAAAGTTTCCAATTCTCTTAAAGTATCTGACTCTTCGACATGAACTTCTATTTTGGAGGCATCCTGTTGGTGACGGCTGCCTCCCGCTTGCGGTTTCCCGAACGCTGTTGACATTTCTGGCATTGTGGCTTGTAAACAAATGGAGTACCACAACCATAACAAAATACTCTTCTATCCTTTTTCCTCGCAATTCCAACAAGTGACTTTGGAAATGTCTAGTGCTGCAACTTCTGCAACTACTTCAACTTCAGAGCATTGATCGCTTTCAGGCTCCAGTGCGTATACTCGATAACCGTTTGCTTCTTTGGGTTTTGCTGGGAGAGGTTTCATTTTGCCAATTTCTTTCAAGAAATATTCTCGTTTTTGGACCAATTTCCTTAGATGAGCGATAGAATAAATTTCCTCAAACAACAGTCTATCCTTAATCTCCGGAAGCAAATTATTCTGAACGATTTCAACCAAATCGTTCTTCTAGTCGTGCTGGCAACCTATCCATCAACTGACAAATGCTTTCGTAAAAGGATTCGAAAGTCTCTCCTTGCTTTTGTTTGCGAGCTCGTATCTGCTCGCGAATTTCATTATTGGTACGAATCTCTTTATACTGAGCTCGAATGGCATTACAGAACTCAGTCCATGTTCGAGTTTCTGGCTGTTTATGGAAACGCCAATACCAATCTCTGGCCTTTCCAATCAAAAGTAAATGGACATTTCTCCCTAACAATTCAAAATCTCCATGCAGATTTTCCTGCGTCAGCATTTTGATTCGATACAGAAATTCCTCAACCGATAAACCTTGTGAGGTTCCGTCGAATTTAACTACCCATTTTTGTGTCATGTTTGTTACTTTGTGTTGTACAAAAGACGGACGATCTATCAACGAACCTACGCGATTGCTCTCGGGAGTACGAACAACTTCGTTGGATCCTGGTGGATCTGAATTTGATGGCAATCTCAAATTTGACAACACTCGTGTCACTGTCTGCTCAATCAAAATCTGTATGTTTTGCATATTTAGGTCATTCGAGCGATTTTGACCTCGTTGACCTGGTCTTCCTCTCCTTCGAGGACCTGGAAGCTGCTGCTGATTACCTCGAGCCTCACCATGATTTGTACTATGGCTCACATTAACGTTAGCCAAGTTTCCACTACTGTCCCCCTGCGATTGACCTCTCACGGCCTCTGCCGGTGCTGAAGCCAAGGCAGCTTGCATAGCTTTTGTCACGCCTCTCGTGTGCATACGACGAACTGGTGCTGCTGATCTCTTCTCAGGAGTAAAATTTCCGACTACTAATTTAAGATCAGTCGTAAATAACACTGTAAAACATGCCGGGCATTCGGACTGAGTATCCAACCTCTGTTCGATACACCTTCTATGAAAGACATGTTCACACGGAGTCACACAACAAGGTTGAGTATCCGTCATTGTTTGCTCACAAATAATGCAAAGGTTTGCCTGAGCTGATGCTGCAGGCTGATTATTATCAAAACTATGTTCCAAAGGCATAATCAAAAAAACTTTCCTGGTTGTCATATAAGGGAATCAATAAAATGAAAAATATATTTTGTAAACATCATAAACTATCAATAACTTGGGGGATATTTTAAAGCTGGGCTATTGATTCTAAACGCAGTTGAAAAATAAAAGAAACCATTTGAAATTCATCATTTTTTTGTTAATATTTGTAGGTCATGGATACGTGCTCCGTACTCCATTAATATCCATATCAAAAACAACAAGATTCAAATCCAAACATTTTCTAATTTATAACCACCATGCAAGGCCTCTCACATTTCCATTAAAAACCACTACTAAACTTAACAAAATAGCAATTAAAATAACTTTGGTCGATCATAATCGCAGCCGCAATTATTCGAGTTCCAGAAGCTTTTAAAAGTTTTTCGAAAAGAAAAGCAACAACCTAAATTTTCCAAATGAAAGCCTGCGAAACTTCTTGTAGTTCAAGATAACAGCGGAATTTTTCGATTGCCAAAATTACAGCCAGACACTCACGTTCTGTGACACTGTAATTTCTCTGTGCTCTTGACAATTTCTTCGACATGAATGCTATAGGAAATTCCTCATTATTTTCTCCTAATTGTACAAGCACTGCCCCAATACCATAATCACTCACATCACAATGCAAAAAGAATTTCTTTTTAAAGTCTGGATTGTGCAATACTGGTGTAGACGATAGCAGATCCTTCAATCTGGCCATTGCAATTTGAGCATCCTCTGTCCACTTGAAGATTTTCTTTGTAGACAGGACCTCAGTGATTGAATACGTTTCCTCAGCGAAATTTGGTATGAACCTCCTATACCACCCGCATACACCTAAAAAGCCTCTGACCTGCTTTAAATTTCTGGGCGGTGGCCAATTCCTGATGCAAGAAACTTTGGCTGGATCGGTAGCGACTCCACCACTTCCAATGACAAAACCTAAATACGAAATTTCAGTCACACAAAAATGACTTTTCAACAAATTCAAAGTTAAATTTGCTTTCTTAAATTTCTCTGCCAAGCGAACTAAAACAGCCAAGTGCTCTGAAAAAGTCTCCGATACAATACATAAATCATCAATGTAGCCAAACACGCAATGGCGCAAGTCTGGAGGAATTAGCTCATCCATCAGACGACACATTGTTGATGGCGCATTACAAAGCCCAAACGGCATGACCGTGAATTGATAAAGCGGCCTTCCCGGAACTGTAAACGCGGTAAGCGGCTTCGAATCTTCGGACAGTTCAATCTGCCAGTAAGCATCTTTTAGATCTAATTTTGTGATCATATTTGCTTTTGGAAGTCGAGCGAAAATGCCATCGATGTTATGTAATGGATACGCATCTTTTTTTGTGACATCGTTCACTTTGCGAGCATCCAAACATAATCGTACTTTATTTGGCTTTATTACCATTCGCATTGGAGAACTCCAAGGACTCTGCGAAGGTTCAATCACCCCTAATCCAAGCATTCGGTCTATCTCTGCATACATGAGCTTCTCAACCGCAGGACTGACTGGATAATACCTCTGCTTTATGGGTCTTGCATCGTCTATCTCAATGTGGTGCTTGATTAGTGAAGTTCGCCCTAATCCTTGTTGCTCGTGATTTGGAAACAACCCTATAACCATATTTAGTTGCTGTGTTCTCGATCGGACAACGGATACTTAATATCTTTTTTTGAATTATCACTATCGGACGGACCACTAACTGAACTAATAATTCCCTGAGCAAGGTTAAATGTGCGCCAGAAATCAATACCTAATATGAGATTCTGTGTTAGCGAGGGTATAATGTACAATTCCATATCCTTCTGAATGCCATTGTAAGTCATCAGAACTCTCAAAGTGCCAAGAACTTGATGCGGTCGCCCATCAGCTGTTTTAACTGATGATTTAATTGGCTTATATTGTGGATATTGACTATAATCTACTTGAGCTAACTGAGAGCCTATACAACTAACATTCGCCCCAGTGTCCAGTAATCCTAATTCTGTTCTGTGTAAAAAGGACACCTTTGCATAGCTTCGCATGTCATTTTCATTTTTCAAAATTGTAGCAACTAATAATTTTCTTTTCTTCTTTATCTCTTCTATATGTTTTCGTCTCCTTTGTGTATTTCTGCGATTAGGAGATTGATCGCTTAAAAAAATTCTATTTCTTACTTCTAAATATTTTCTTAACCTCTCATGATACGGTATAAATCTAATTTTACTTTCTATCAAAGATTCATCGAAAGTTTCCAATTCTCTTAAAGTATCTGACTCTTCGACATGAACTTCTATTTTGGAGGCATCCTGTTGGTGACGGCTGCCTCCCGCTTGCGGTTTCCCGAACGCTGTTGACATTTCTGGCATTGTGGCTTGTAAACAAATGGAGTACCACAACCATAACAAAATACTCTTCTATCCTTTTTCCTCGCAATTCCAACAAGTGACTTTGGAAATGTCTAGTGCTGCAACTTCTGCAACTACTTCAACTTCAGAGCATTGATCGCTTTCAGGCTCCAGTGCGTATACTCGATAACCGTTTGCTTCTTTGGGTTTTGCTGGGAGAGGTTTCATTTTGCCAATTTCTTTCAAGAAATATTCTCGTTTTTGGACCAATTTCCTTAGATGAGCGATAGAATAAATTTCCTCAAACAACAGTCTATCCTTAATCTCCGGAAGCAAATTATTCTGAACGATTTCAACCAAATCGTCCTCTTCTAGTCGTGCTGGCAACCTATCCATCAACTGACAAATGCTTTCGTAAAAGGATTCGAAAGTCTCTCCTTGCTTTTGTTTGCGAGCTCGTATCTGCTCGCGAATTTCATTATTGGTACGAATCTCTTTATACTGAGCTCGAATGGCATTACAGAACTCAGTCCATGTTCGAGTTTCTGGCTGTTTATGGAAACGCCAATACCAATCTCTGGCCTTTCCAATCAAAAGTAAATGGACATTTCTCCCTAACAATTCAAAATCTCCATGCAGATTTTCCTGCGTCAGCATTTTGATTCGATACAGAAATTCCTCAACCGATAAACCTTGTGAGGTTCCGTCGAATTTAACTACCCATTTTTGTGTCATGTTTGTTACTTTGTGTTGTACAAAAGACGGACGATCTATCAACGAACCTACGCGATTGCTCTCGGGAGTACGAACAACTTCGTTGGATCCTGGTGGATCTGAATTTGATGGCAATCTCAAATTTGACAACACTCGTGTCACTGTCTGCTCAATCAAAATCTGTATGTTTTGCATATTTAGGTCATTCGAGCGATTTTGACCTCGTTGACCTGGTCTTCCTCTCCTTCGAGGACCTGGAAGCTGCTGCTGATTACCTCGAGCCTCACCATGATTTGTACTATGGCTCACATTAACGTTAGCCAAGTTTCCACTACTGTCCCCCTGCGATTGACCTCTCACGGCCTCTGCCGGTGCTGAAGCCAAGGCAGCTTGCATAGCTTTTGTCACGCCTCTCGTGTGCATACGACGAACTGGTGCTGCTGATCTCTTCTCAGGAGTACAATTTCCGACTACTAATTTAAGATCAGTCGTAAATAACACTGTAAAACATGCCGGGCATTCGGACTGAGTATCCAACCTCTGTTCGATACACCTTCTATGAAAGACATGTTCACACGGAGTCACACAACAAGGTTGAGTATCCGTCATTGTTTGCTCACAAATAATGCAAAGGTTTGCCTGAGCTGATGCTGCAGGCTGATTATTATCAAAACTATGTTCCAAAGGCATAATCAAAAAAACTTTCCTGGTTGTCATATAAGGGAATCAATAAAATGAAAAATATATTTTGTAAACATCATAAACTATCAATAACTTGGGGGATATTTTAAAGCTGGGCTATTGATTCTAAACGCAGTTGAAAAATAAAAGAAACCATTTGAAATTCATCATTTTTTTGTTAATATTTGTAGGTCATGGATACGTGCTCCGTACTCCATTAATATCCATATCAAAAACAACAAGATTCAAATCCAAACATTTTCTAATTTATAACCACCATGCAAGGCCTCTCACATTTCCATTAAAAACCACTACTAAACTTAACAAAATAGCAATTAAAATAACTTTGGTCGATCATAATCGCAGCCGCAATTATTCGAGTTCCAGAAGCTTTTAAAAGTTTTTCGAAAAGAAAAGCAACAACCTAAATTTTCCAAATGAAAGCCTGCGAAACTTCTTGTAGTTCAAGATAACAGCGGAATTTTTCGATTGCCAAAATTACAGCCAGACACTCACGTTCTGTGACACTGTAATTTCTCTGTGCTCTTGACAATTTCTTCGACATGAATGCTATAGGAAATTCCTCATTATTTTCTCCTAATTGTACAAGCACTGCCCCAATACCATAATCACTCACATCACAATGCAAAAAGAATTTCTTTTTAAAGTCTGGATTGTGCAATACTGGTGTAGACGATAGCAGATCCTTCAATCTGGCCATTGCAATTTGAGCATCCTCTGTCCACTTGAAGATTTTCTTTGTAGACAGGACCTCAGTGATTGAATACGTTTCCTCAGCGAAATTTGGTATGAACCTCCTATACCACCCGCATACACCTAAAAAGCCTCTGACCTGCTTTAAATTTCTGGGCGGTGGCCAATTCCTGATGCAAGAAACTTTGGCTGGATCGGTAGCGACTCCACCACTTCCAATGACAAAACCTAAATACGAAATTTCAGTCACACAAAAATGACTTTTCAACAAATTCAAAGTTAAATTTGCTTTCTTAAATTTCTCTGCCAAGCGAACTAAAACAGCCAAGTGCTCTGAAAAAGTCTCCGATACAATACATAAATCATCAATGTAGCCAAACACGCAATGGCGCAAGTCTGGAGGAATTAGCTCATCCATCAGACGACACATTGTTGATGGCGCATTACAAAGCCCAAACGGCATGACCGTGAATTGATAAAGCGGCCTTCCCGGAACTGTAAACGCGGTAAGCGGCTTCGAATCTTCGGACAGTTCAATCTGCCAGTAAGCATCTTTTAGATCTAATTTTGTGATCATATTTGCTTTTGGAAGTCGAGCGAAAATGCCATCGATGTTATGTAATGGATACGCATCTTTTTTTGTGACATCGTTCACTTTGCGAGCATCCAAACATAATCGTACTTTATTTGGCTTTATTACCATTCGCATTGGAGAACTCCAAGGACTCTGCGAAGGTTCAATCACCCCTAATCCAAGCATTCGGTCTATCTCTGCATACATGAGCTTCTCAACCGCAGGACTGACTGGATAATACCTCTGCTTTATGGGTCTTGCATCGTCTATCTCAATGTGGTGCTTGATTAGTGAAGTTCGCCCTAATCCTTGTTGCTCGTGATTTGGAAACAACCCTATAACCATATTTAGTTGCTGTGTTCTCGATCGGACAACGGATACTTAATATCTTTTTTTGAATTATCACTATCGGACGGACCACTAACTGAACTAATAATTCCCTGAGCAAGGTTAAATGTGCGCCAGAAATCAATACCTAATATGAGATTCTGTGTTAGCGAGGGTATAATGTACAATTCCATATCCTTCTGAATGCCATTGTAAGTCATCAGAACTCTCAAAGTGCCAAGAACTTGATGCGGTCGCCCATCAGCTGTTTTAACTGATGATTTAATTGGCTTATATTGTGGATATTGACTATAATCTACTTGAGCTAACTGAGAGCCTATACAACTAACATTCGCCCCAGTGTCCAGTAATCCTAATTCTGTTCTGTGTAAAAAGGACACCTTTGCATAGCTTCGCATGTCATTTTCATTTTTCAAAATTGTAGCAACTAATAATTTTCTTTTCTTCTTTATCTCTCCTATATGTTTTCGTCTCCTTTGTGTATTTCTGCGATTAGGAGATTGATCGCTTAAAAAAATTCTATTTCTTACTTCTAAATATTTTCTTAACCTCTCATGATACGGTATAAATCTAATTTTACTTTCTATCAAAGATTCATCGAAAGTTTCCAATTCTCTTAAAGTATCTGACTCTTCGACATGAACTTCTATTTTGGAGGCATCCTGTTGGTGACGGCTGCCTCCCGCTTGCGGTTTCCCGAACGCTGTTGACATTTCTGGCATTGTGGCTTGTAAACAAATGGAGTACCACAACCATAACAAAATACTCTTCTATCCTTTTTCCTCGCAATTCCAACAAGTGACTTTGGAAATGTCTAGTGCTGCAACTTCTGCAACTACTTCAACTTCAGAGCATTGATCGCTTTCAGGCTCCAGTGCGTATACTCGATAACCGTTTGCTTCTTTGGGTTTTGCTGGGAGAGGTTTCATTTTGCCAATTTCTTTCAAGAAATATTCTCGTTTTTGGACCAATTTCCTTAGATGAGCGATAGAATAAATTTCCTCAAACAACAGTCTATCCTTAATCTCCGGAAGCAAATTATTCTGAACGATTTCAACCAAATCGTCCTCTTCTAGTCGTGCTGGCAACCTATCCATCAACTGACAAATGCTTTCGTAAAAGGATTCGAAAGTCTCTCCTTGCTTTTGTTTGCGAGCTCGTATCTGCTCGCGAATTTCATTATTGGTACGAATCTCTTTATACTGAGCTCGAATGGCATTACAGAACTCAGTCCATGTTCGAGTTTCTGGCTGTTTATGGAAACGCCAATACCAATCTCTGGCCTTTCCAATCAAAAGTAAATGGACATTTCTCCCTAACAATTCAAAATCTCCATGCAGATTTTCCTGCGTCAGCATTTTGATTCGATACAGAAATTCCTCAACCGATAAACCTTGTGAGGTTCCGTCGAATTTAACTACCCATTTTTGTGTCATGTTTGTTACTTTGTGTTGTACAAAAGACGGACGATCTATCAACGAACCTACGCGATTGCTCTCGGGAGTACGAACAACTTCGTTGGATCCTGGTGGATCTGAATTTGATGGCAATCTCAAATTTGACAACACTCGTGTCACTGTCTGCTCAATCAAAATCTGTATGTTTTGCATATTTAGGTCATTCGAGCGATTTTGACCTCGTTGACCTGGTCTTCCTCTCCTTCGAGGACCTGGAAGCTGCTGCTGATTACCTCGAGCCTCACCATGATTTGTACTATGGCTCACATTAACGTTAGCCAAGTTTCCACTACTGTCCCCCTGCGATTGACCTCTCACGGCCTCTGCCGGTGCTGAAGCCAAGGCAGCTTGCATAGCTTTTGTCACGCCTCTCGTGTGCATACGACGAACTGGTGCTGCTGATCTCTTCTCAGGAGTACAATTTCCGACTACTAATTTAAGATCAGTCGTAAATAACACTGTAAAACATGCCGGGCATTCGGACTGAGTATCCAACCTCTGTTCGATACACCTTCTATGAAAGACATGTTCACACGGAGTCACACAACAAGGTTGAGTATCCGTCATTGTTTGCTCACAAATAATGCAAAGGTTTGCCTGAGCTGATGCTGCAGGCTGATTATTATCAAAACTATGTTCCAAAGGCATAATCAAAAAAACTTTCCTGGTTGTCATATAAGGGAATCAATAAAATGAAAAATATATTTTGTAAACATCATAAACTATCAATAACTTGGGGGATATTTTAAAGCTGGGCTATTGATTCTAAACGCAGTTGAAAAATAAAAGAAACCATTTGAAATTCATCATTTTTTTGTTAATATTTGTAGGTCATGGATACGTGCTCCGTACTCCATTAATATCCATATCAAAAACAACAAGATTCAAATCCAAACATTTTCTAATTTATAACCACCATGCAAGGCCTCTCACATTTCCATTAAAAACCACTACTAAACTTAACAAAATAGCAATTAAAATAACTTTGGTCGATCATAATCGCAGCCGCAATTATTCGAGTTCCAGAAGCTTTTAAAAGTTTTTCGAAAAGAAAAGCAACAACCTAAATTTTCCAAATGAAAGCCTGCGAAAACAAAACGAGCGAAATTTTTCTGTAATGAATTTTGACCAACATGTCCGGTTACTCAATCTCTCCTGTATCTATTGCTTTACCTGACTTGTGATGTTAGAAAACATTTTTTTGTTTAAAGAACTGTTTGATTGCTTGCCCACCTGGTCGACCTATTTGTGAACGAATACTAAATATCGAGTTCCAAGCAGCATTACTCCCACACAAGTCCTTTTTTTTTTGTCAAAAATTCAAGACAGCTCCTGGGCTTGTAGTTGAAATTCTCACAAATTGAAAAATCTTCTACAAAAGCCACACGTGCTGTGCGCCAAAAAATCTGTAACGTCCAGCTAGCTCCAAGAAAAATTTACAAGGAGGTTGCCAGACGTTATTGTAACGTATATGCAAGACCAAGAAGTTCATTATGGCTTGCGAAAAGTATCCAGTGGATTGACTAAAGCGATGCTATTCGTGTATCCTGGTGCGGACATACTTTTCCTATTTTGTTTACGCGAAATTTGTCACTTCACATTAGCCAATATTTTCTTTTGCTTTTGGCCATGGAATGGTGCAATAAAATCAATGATTTCGCCTGCTGTAGTAGCCTCGAAAATTCTGAAGATGCCAACTTTGGCCACGACACTATAGTGGAACATCCAAAACTTCCTGGGGAGATTTCCTGTCTCCCATGCTGGGTTTTGAAAGAAGTCCCGCAGGGAGAATTTCTCTTATTGATTCTTTCCAATTATATAGGTCAATCCAAAGGTAATTCTATTGAATAAAAAGATATTTGTGGCACATGACCAACTGTGGTTATGAAAATCTGAGATTTTTTTTCCACTTTTAAATTTTCCAAAAATATACTGACCAGCGACTTCGTGAAATTTGTTAATGTTGTAATGATCCTCAAAAATTGAATTAAGCTGCTGATGGCTTAAAAATTTGGAGCCTTAGCTTGGGTCTCATACGTTGAGAAAATTCTGAAGTCTCAAGACTTGGAGTGATATTTCCAAAAACATCTACTTCGTTCAACAGCTCGACCAGAAAAGAAAGGAAACTGGATATAAGAAGCAGAACCACTGTTGTACCCTAGCGCTTATCGATGGTTTGCGTCTTCGCTCAACTGTTGCCGATAGTTACCATTGCTCGTTTAGTGTATTTTGGCTGTCAGTATTTTTTTTCTCTTTCAGTATTTTCCCTTTCATGCCTATTTACCCTAATTATTTATTTAATTATTTTTAATTATTATATTAGTAATTATACTATTTATTATATTATTATCCTATGTATTTATATATATTTTTTTCTTTCTTAATAACTTTGTTTTGTATTTGTTTTTTTATTTGTATTTACTTCTCATAAAGATAAGATCTATGTATATCAAGATATTTTATTTTTTTGTATGAGCTGCAAAACTTTTCTTTCTCTATGCAACCATTACACCATGCTGGACGGCAAAACATTTAGCGTCCTTGCAGAATCCTCTGCACAGACATGTAGAATTTGTAGAGCTGTGTAAAAAAATATGAACAATTTTAGTTTGGTGCAAAGTTATTCAGTTGATGTTGACCTTTTCAAATATGGCCTATCATTTCACCATGCATGGATACGATTTTTTGAATGTATATTACACATATCGTACAGACTTTCAATACAAAAATGGCAAGTTCGCGGGGAAGATAAGCTTCAGGTCGAATCAAGAAAATCAGAAATTCAACTGCAGTTGAGAAAACATATGGGCTTATTGGTGGATATTCCCATACCTGGTAGTGGCAATACTAACAATGGAAATACTGCCAGACGTTTTTTTAGCCAACCAGATTTGGTAGCCCGCATTACAGGAGTTTGCGATACACTAATTTACAAGTTTTGGCTAGTGGATATGAAATCAATACAGATGCATTCCGCTCATATGCCCTGGAAACAGCTGAAATATTTATCGACACATATCCTTAGTATTACATGCAGTCGTCTGTGCACAAAACATTAATACATGGTGCAGACATTATATTCCATGTAGGACTACCGATTGGCATGACGACCGAAGAAGCCCTTGAAGCGAGGAATAAGGAATTCCGTAATTTGCGTCAACAACATTCTCGTAAAGATAATAGAAGCAATACGATGGAAGATGTCATAAATGGATTGCTTATATCTTCAGATCCGTGTATAACATATTTATTAAAAGCTAGATAGATAGAGTCGTAGCTGGGTTGCTCACTCACTGATTTATTTAATCATGTTTTTGGAACTAACTGAATAGAGTTGTACAAATAATTATTAAACTTATCCTCTGCCTCTGCAGCCTGTTCCGAAGAACTTGTGGGATGGTTCGGAGGGGGCTCAGCTGAGGCCACCAGGCGGGTCGCTGGTTGCGGATAGCGAATGGCTACCCCTCGGGGAGGTTAGCTGCGAATAGCGAGACCACCTCGTAATAAGCAGTCCCGGACAAACAGCGGGAATGATACTGATCATCGTACCGACAAGGCGTTTGTGTTGCCGCCTTTTAAGCATAGCCTCACACACCCCTCAACTCCCTCACAAGCACCTACCTCTTCCTCTCCTAATCTCACCCCGGGCCGGACTAAGAGTGTCACTCGTACCGTGCTGAGAGTCAGCCTGGCCCTGGGGGCCCGGGTCAAAAACTAGCTCAGTCGCTAAGGGTGGGCTCAGGTAAGTGGCGACCGCCTGTTCTAATCAGCCTTATCCGGGCATGCGGACCTCTGCTCGGATGGACCCTTGTCGCGCTACTCGTGGGAACTTTATGGGTAAAGGAAAAAAGAAACTAAAACTCCCGCAGGATCTCCCTGCGGAAAGTGTCGCCCGACACTTCGAGGACCGTCACCTTGATAGGGAGCGGCCCTCAAACGTGGTAGACCATCCTCCACGCAGCCAAGCTCCGGCTTCAAATAGGAGAGTGACACCGGCACAGCACAGACAGCCAAGTCTGCAGGCTTTGCGGCAACACGTGCAAAGGAGCACGGTAGGACAACCCCGACCGTTGCGCCCTGCGCTAGCCGCTGACAGACGGCAGGGACAACAACGCCCGCCGCCGAAAAAGGACCTTCCAGGTCTAGGGGAACCGGGTGGATTGGATGACCCCCACAG
Source organism: Drosophila limbata (assembly GCA_963924055.1). NCBI lineage: Eukaryota > Metazoa > Arthropoda > Insecta > Diptera > Drosophilidae > Drosophila > Drosophila limbata. Next base: position 245,437 of record CAWUOW010000382.1, read on the forward strand.
GCGTAATCTCTATGGATCACGGGTCAAATGGTACATCCGATATCTCCAGCAGGGGATGTCTCAGGAGGAGGCGCTGGCCAAGGCGAAAGAGCCACGAAAGACATCCGAAGATAGGACACCTGCAAAAAGGTCGAGTAGTGCGCTTACACCGCCAACCGACACCCCCAAAAGGGTGCGCGCTGCGGAGCCAACTGCTCATAGACCAAGTGCAGCAACACCTATCAGAGCAGAGCAAATATCTCCAAAATCAGGACGGCAGGAAGCTCTGGATGAGCTCCCCAGCACGTCAGTAGCAGCAGCGGCAGCAGCAGCTGAACAAACAGCCAGGGAGTCCACCTCCTCAGCGCCCACTGAGCCTCGCGCGTCCTACGCGGCTGTCGCGAGAAAGGTGAAAGTGGCCGTGTTGCCTGCGGCTTATCCCCAGGTAATTCTCAGTCGCGGGGACTTGTCCGCGCTTGAGGGGCCATCCTGGATCAGGTCATCCTGACAGGGTGGGACACTGCTGTCTCGTTCGTTGGCATCCATTTCAGGGTGGGCCACCTGGTGATCGACTGCACGGACGAGACCTCGGCAGACTGGCTGTTGACGGTAGCATTAAAGCTACACTCTTGGAAGGGCGTACCCCTTGATTGCAAGATGGGGGATGACATCCCGTCACTCCACAACATCTCGCTCTACCTGCCGAGAAGTGCGGACAGGACAACCGAAGACCTGCTGGCTATGCTGAGTAACCAGAGCAGGATCCAGACTGGAGGATCGCATGGAGGGTCATCTCAAGGAAGGAAGAAGAAGGGGAAGCCCTCCTGGTACTCGGCATCGATGAGATGGCCGAGAATGACATTCTGACCAGAGGTCACAAACTTTTCTTCCGCTTTGGGAAAATCCCCGTTAGTGGGCTGAAAAAACCAGCAGAGAAGGATGGTATGAGGGCCCCGCCCGCCCCATCTGGAATGACCGCACCCGCGAGCGAGGATCTCCCTCCCGCGGAAATAAAGAAGGAGCTCTCCCCGGCGGCAAGAGAATCCAGAATCCAGCCAACACCTTGGGCTAGCATTGGTACAGGAGCCATGGGTGAAAAATGGCATGGCTGGGACCAAAGAGATCCAGTACCAAGAACGTGTATAATGGTGAGGAAGTGTATTAATTATACCATCCTTTCAGAATTCCTAAGCAGGGACTGCGTGCCACAGACGGCCGGAAGTGCCCGTACCACCGTGGTGGCCTCGGCGTATTTCGCCGGAGATGGAGTCTGTCCCACACATTTAAAACGAGTTACTCGCATCATGATTCGAATGCATACTCGATCCTATACTCGTTTTGCGATCCGTTTGACTCAACGAGTATCAGCGAGTGTCTCTATCCAAATAGATCACAAGCAAAGACGAACAAATCACAACGGGTTCGCGTCAATGTTCGAGTATGAGCGTGCACTTCTTACCCGTTGCAGTTCTCTGGTGAGTACCTTCTTGACTTTATATTTAGAAATAATTTAGAAATTGGAAATGTCGGTGCCACACCGACATTCGTTACTAGAATCAGGGAAGAAGTACTAGACATCACCCTGATAAGTAGGTGTCTTAAGCCACACCTAAGAAACTGGCATTTCTCTTCGGATGAATCTATGTCCGATCATAGAATCATCCTGATTGAGCTGCAGGTCAATATGGACAGTAGCACACCAGCCCGTAACCCCAGAAAGACAAACTGGGAAAGGTTTAAAACGACCCTACAGCTCAATCTATCCAATGAAAGGACGGGTATACCCCGTTCTCAATTGGAACTAGAAAGAGTGGTAGGCAATATAAACAGCAGCATTACAGATGCCTTTGAAGAAAGCTGTCCTCTTGGAAGGAAGCGCAAGGAAACAGATGCCCCTTGGTGGAACGATAGCCTTGAGAGGCTACGACTCACCACCCGTCGCCTCTTCAACAGAGCGAAGAGAGACGGTTTATGGGACTCTTACCGTGAAAGCCTTACCTCCTACAACAAGGAGATCAGAATGGCCAAGCGGAAGAACTATCGCGAATTCTGCGAAAGTATAGAAAGCACATCCGAAGGTGCCCGGTTCCATAGGGCACTTTCGAGACGCACGCCAGAGGCAAATTTAGCCTTGAAACGAAGAGATAGCACCTTCACTGGCAGTAGTATAGCGAAGTTAGAGCTTTTGTTTGAGACACACTTCCCGGGAAGCACTCCGGTACATGAAGATACAGTCGAAGCAAGCAACATGTCTAGGATTGGACAACACTTGATGAAGTCCATCCTATGTTTCAACACACCATAAAATGGTACACCGATGGATCTCTTACAGATCAAGGCACAGGACTTGGAGTTGTAGACCCTCGGATATCTCACCATGAATCCCTAGGAGCATACACAAGTATCTTCCAACTATCGGAATAGAGACATAGCCATAGTCAAGCAGCTCTCAATGCACTCAGCAAGGCGAAAATAACGTCTAAAGTAGAGCACGAGATGCGAAAGAAGATAAACCAACTGGGATCGCATAATAGGTTAACCCTAAGATTGATCCCAGGCCATATGGATATAGCAGGAAACGAAGCAGCAGACACACTAGCCAGAATGGGTGCATGCAGGCCCCTAATAGGTCCTGAACCGTTTTGTGGAATTGGAAGATATACAATACGGGAGTACCTACGTAACGAGGAAAGACGACTTCAACAGTCGCATTGGACGGAGAACACAGGTCTCAGACAAGCCAATCCCCTCCTAGGTAGCTACAACAAAAAGCGGTTCTAGCGAATAATCGCATTGGGAAAGAATAGACTCAGAATACTCACCGGTCTATTGACAGGGCATTGTAAACTGAGGAGTCACCTATCTAAGTTAGGAATTGTAAGCAGTCGAACCTGCCGGTTCTGCAATTTCGAGGAGGAATCTTCGATGCATATACTAGCAGAATGCAGTGCTCTATATAGACGTAGGCGTAGTTTTCTAGGGAAACATGTCCTACCGATGGAGGACATAGTAGACCTCAACCCGTTAAAAATTCTCGACTTCGTGCGAGAACTATCAAGGATCAAAGCCACAGCCTTGCCGTAGTAAGGATCAACAGTCCTTGTAGTAAAGAGGGCTCCCACAGCAATCCTTGCAATATCAAGGACTCTTTCAACAATCCTTGCAGCATCAAGGATCACGCCTCAGTTCCAGCGGTAGCCAGGATTTCACATCGATCCTTGTAGCAACAATGATCCCAGCATCGATCCTTGTAGTAACAAGGGTCCTTAGGGTCAACGGCCGCACGAACAAACAATGTTGCGTGTGACAGCAGCGGCTGCGTCATCAGTGAAGACACGACAACCAGGACCTCCGGACGAGCGAGCAGAGCAACCAGCATTATAAATATATTTGTACCAAATAACTGAAGTTTGAAGAGTCGGCCAAGAGCCGCTAACAAATCCATTAAAACGAATTTATCTCAAATCTTATTTATTCGCAAAACTGTAACTATAATTTCGTTGCATAATCGACCGAGTTAGCCCGGCCTAAAGGATCATTACATTGTCCTTAAAAAATTCTTTGATTATAACTCATAATAAATGGGTAATCGCTTAAGGTAACAGTTTCCTCTTTAAAATTTATGTTTGATTCACAAGCCTCGAGATTTTCCTGTCAAATAATACATCGTAATTTTTTTAATATTCGTGTATATAAATCTTTGGTGTTGTGGACAGAGCTTACTTTGGACTAAGGAAATACATTGGTTTAAGCAAATTTTTTCTTTTATCGTCTGAACTTCCAAATGACAAGATTTAATTGGGAAATTCAAAAAGTTATTTTTCATCAGATTCATAGAGGAACCTGTATCGATTACGCATTTGAGGGGAATGTTGTTCATTATTAGTCGAATGAAGGGGTTTCTTCTAGTTCGTGGTCCGAGACTGCGTGATTAAAATTTTCGGCAGTATCCATTTTGGATTGACCACTAGATTTTTCGCGTTGTCTTTTGACAGGCGGATTTGAAGTGTTGGTTGAAGTTCTGTTTTGTTGGTAGTTCATTGGGTTTTGGAATCTACCTTGATTTAGTTTTTGTTGAAATTCATTATGCAACTGTGGGTTGCTTTGGTTTGGGGCTTGAAAGTTTTGAGTGGCATTACTTGTGTTTGATGGGCTTGCCACTGGACAGAAATTATGAGAGTTTCCCCTATTCTTGCGAGCATCACTACTGTTTGACGTAGTTGAGGTGTTGGTTTTTGAACGGTCAGAAAAGTTGTTTTCGTATAGTCCCTCTCTTTAAGCTACTTGTTTTAATTTTGTTATTGTCGTAATATCGTACCTAGCCAGAGTCATAAAAATTCGGTCGGGTAATTTTCTTGTTATAACGTCTTTGATTGTGTTGTTCATAGCATTGGTGTACAGAAGTGCTTGTGAGGTTATGCCTTCTAACATTAATTTGTTTGAATTGAAATGATTTATATTCAAGGTCTTCAACAAACTTACGGATACTTCCGTTATAATTAGTGTTGTAGAGTCGACGAAGCAGTTCTTCAAAGGGCGTCTGTGTTTTGAATTCATCTATGAGCGCGTTCCTCAGTTGTGTCCAGTTTGTAGCTCCTGATAGCTGTGCGACTCGCTGTGCTGATCCAGAAGTCTGTAGTTTAATGGCTCCAAATAAATCGTTTTATTGTCTCAGTTCTTGGGTGAGGTATAGCTTCATTATATAGTCCACTTTTCTCACGAACGCCGTGAGATCTTCTGTCTGTCCATTAAAGGTGGGCACTTGTTTGATTTGTCCAAGAGCTTGCTTCAGGAGAAGCTCTGACAAAACCATTGGCGGGGTTTATGGAGATCCTGGAGTTGCCATGATTTTTGATGTTGATTGGTGTATTTATTTCTTTATTTTCTTTTAGTAATTCGGTTTTCTTTGCCTTGTTGTGGCCTTGGCTTATAATTATCGTTTAGCGGTCACGAAGCACAATTGACAAAGTTTGTCACGTTTGTTAAGCACAAGCACTTGATTTTGTTTAACCTAGGACTTCAGTTGTCCCTTAGTGGTTAACACTTTTGTTGTAACTTTAACACGCACGTATGTTCTTTGGCGGATATGTATTTTGGTTTAGTAAAGTTCAACTTTACTCTTGACCAGCGATTAAATCCCTAACCGAAGCCGTAACCTTTAACCGGTAAAAACCGATTGAAATTTGAAACAGTAACTGAAACCGTGACCGATAAAAAATCTTTTATTCGACCGTAACCTGAAAACTGAAACTCTGTAAGCCGAAATAACCGATTCATTTATAAGGGTTTATTTCGGTTTTACATATAAACACACAAAAAAAGAAAACAAATAAAAGCAAGATGCAGTTGAATTTTTAGTTTTTTAATTTTTATAAAATAAGTATAATTCTTAAGAGAAGAAAAATTACTAGAATTTTTAATGATAAGTGTGTTGTTCATTTAAAAAAGATCAAGACGATATAAATACAAGTATTATCTTTTGACCGTCAAAGTTTCGCCTTGGCGAGTGTATAAAACTGTTTGGACAAGGAAACAAAATTATCGATTATATTTTTATACCCTGTTCCCATTTTCAATGGGTATATTGATTTTGTGAAATGTAGGTATGTAACAAGCAGAAGAGGCATGGCAGAGCCTATAAATTAAATTTTTTTTTTCATAAGTAGATAGAAAATGTGCATTACACAGTGAGAAAGTAATGTATAGCAAAAAAAAATTTTTTCTTGTGAACCGAAACCATACCGGTATTTCAAAACCGAAACATACCAAAACCAAGCTGCTTGCAAAGGTATCAAGTTCTTCCCAGTGGCTCTTTTGTAGCGAAAAACGTTAAGAATGCCAGCTGAACGTTCAGGGGAGCTGTGCAGCCACTTTATGTAAAGCTATAATTCGCTTTTACATTAACGTGAGCGGGGTAATTCGGTATACGCTGGCGGAAGATTTGGCGGAAGCTACCGCTAAGGTTTCATGCCGTCACCCCTGAAAGCGTATCGAAATGTTGCATCGCTTTTTCAGGGGTGGGAATTTTTGTCCGGAATTTCCCTTGCTGAAGGCCATTGGAAAATTGTGCCGAATTAGCGGCAAAAAATTATGCACACAAAATTGTTGTTTAATTTTTTATTTTAATGCATTTATTTGGAATTAGAAAGAGTGGTAGGCAATATAAACAGCAGCATAACAGATGCCTTTGAAGAAAGCTGTCCTCTTGGAAGGAAGCGCAAGGAAACAGATGCCCCTTGGTGGAACGATAGCCTTGAGAGGCTACGACTCACCACCCGTCACCTTTTCAACAGAGCGAAGAGAGACGGGCTATGGGACTCTTACCGTGAAAGCCTTACCTCCTACAACAAGGAGATCAGAATGGCCAAGCGGAAGAACTATCGCGAATTCTGCGAAAGTATAGAAAGCACATCCGAAGGTGCCCGGTTCCATAGGGCACTTTCGAGACGCACGCCAGAGGCAAACTTAGCCTTGAAACGAAGAGATGGCACCTTCACTGGTAGTAGTATAGCGAAGTTAGAGCTTTTGTTTGAGACACACTTCCCGGGAAGCACTCCGGTACATGAAGATACAGTCGAAGCAAGCAACATGTCTAGGATTGGACAACACTTGATGAAGTCCATCCTATGTTTCAACACACCATAAAATGGTACACCGATGGATCTCTTACAGATCAAGGCACAGGACTTGGAGTTGTAGACCCTCGGATATCTCACCATGAATCCCTAGGAGCATACACAAGTATCTTCCAACTATCGGAATAGAGACATAGCCATAGTCAAGCAGCTCTCAATGCACTCAGCAAGGCGAAAATAACGTCTAAAGTAGTGCACGAGATGCGAAAGAAGATAAACCAACTGGGATCGCATAATAGGTTAACCCTAAGATTGATCCCAGGCCATATGGATATAGCAGGAAACGAAGCAGCAGACACACTAGCCAGAATGGGTGCATGCAGGCCCCTAATAGGTCCTGAACCGTTTTGTGGAATTGGAAGATACACAATACGGGAGTACCTACGTAACGAGGAAAGACGACTTCAACAGTCGCATTGGACGGAGAACACAGGTCTCAGATAAGCCAAACCCCTCCTAGGTAGCTACAACAAAAAGCGGTTCTAGCGAATAATCGCATTGGGAAAGAATAGACTCAGAATACTCACCGGTCTATTGACAGGGCATTGTAAACTGAGGAGTCACCTATCTAAGTTAGGAATTGTAAGCAGTCGAACCTGCCGGTTCTGCAATTTCGAGGAGGAATCTTCGATGCATATACTAGCAGAATGCAGTGCTCTATATAGACGTAGGCGTAGTTTTCTAGGGAAACATGTCCTACCGATGGAGGACATAGTAGACCTCAACCCGTTAAAAATTCTCGACTTCGTGCGAGAACTATCAAGGATCAAAGCCACAGCCTTGCCGTAGTAAGGATCAACAGTCCTTGTAGTAAAGAGGGCTCCCACAGCAATCCTTGCAATATCAAGGACTCTTTCAACAATCCTTGCAGCATCAAGGATCACGCCTCAGCTCCAGCGGTAGCCAGGATTTCACATCGATCCTTGTAGCAACAATGATCCCAGCATCGATCCTTGTAGTAACAAGGGTCCTTAGGGTCAACGGCCGCACGAACAAACAATGTTGCGTGTGACAGCAGCGGCTGCGTCATCAGTGAAGACACGACAACCAGGACCTCCGGACGAGCGAGCAGAGCAACCAGCATTATAAATATATTTGTACCAAATAACTGAAGTTTGAAGAGTCGGCCAAGAGCCGCTAACAAATCCATTAAAACGAATTTATCTCAAATCTTATTTATTCGCAAAACTGTAACTATAATTTCGTTGCATAATCGACCGAGTTAGGCCGGCCTAAAGGATCATTACATTGTCCTTAAAAAATTCTTTATGATTATATCTCATAATAAATGGGTAATCGTTTAAGGTAACAGTTTCCTCTTTAAAATTTATGTTTGATTCACAAGCCTCGAGATTTTCCTGTCAAATAATACATCGTAATTTTTTTAATATTCGTGTATATAAATCTTTGGTGTTGTGGACAGAGCTTACTTTGGACTAAGGAAATACATTGGTTTAAGCAAATTTTTTCTTTTATCGTCTGAACTTCCAAATGACAAGATTTAATTGGGAAATTCAAAAAGTTATTTTTCATCAGATTCATAGAGGAACCTGTATCGATTACGCATTTGAGGTGAATGTTGTTCATTATTAGTCGAATGAAGGGGTTTCTTCTAGTTCGTGGTCCGAGACTGCGTGATTAAAATTTTCGGCAGTATCCATTTTGGATTGACCACTAGATTTTTCGCGTTGTCTTTTGACAGGCGGATTTGAAGTGTTGGTTGAAGTTCTGTTTTGTTGGTAGTTCATTGGGTTTTGGAATCTACCTTGATTTAGTTTTTGTTGAAATTCATTATGCAACTGTGGGTTGCTTTGGTTTGGGGCTTGAAAGTTTTGAGTGGCATTACTTGTGTTTGGTGGGCTTGCCACTGGACAGAAATAATGAGAGTTTCCCCTATTCCTGCGAGCATCACTACTGTTTGACGTAGTTGAGGTGTTGGTTTTTGAACGGTCAGAAAAGTTGTTTTCGTATAGTCCCTCTCTTTAAGCTACTTGTTTTAATTTTGTTATTGTCGTAATATCGTACCTAGCCAGAGTCATAAAAATTCGGTCGGGTAATTTTCTTGTTATAACGTCTTTGATTGTGTTGTTCATAGCATTGGTGTACAGAAGTGCTTGTGAGGTTATGCCTTCTAACATTAATTTGTTTGAATTGAAATGATTTATATTCAAGGTCTTCAACAAACGTACGGATACTTCCGTTATAATTAGTGTTGTAGAGTCGACGAAGCAGTTCTTCAAAGGGCGTCTGTGTTTTGAATTCATCTATGAGCGCGTTCCTCAGTTGTGTCCAGTTTGTAGCTCCTGATAGCTGTGCGACTTGCTGTGCTGATCCAGAAGTCTGTAGTTTAATGGCTCCAAATAAAACGTTTTACTGTCTCAGTTCTTGGGTGAGGTATAGCTTCATTATATAGTCCACTTTTCTCACGAACGCCGTGAGATCTTCTGTCTGTCCATTAAAGGTGGGAACTTGTTTGATTTGTCCAAGAGCTTGCTTCAGGAGAAGCTCTGACAAAACCATTAGCGGGGTTTATGGAGATCCTGGAGTTGCCATGATTTTTGATGTTGATTGGTGTATTTATTTCTTTATTTTCTTTTAGTAATTCGGTTTTCTTTGCCTTGTTGTGGCCTTGGCTTATAATTATCGTTTAGCGGTCACGAAGCACAATTGACAAAGTTTGTCACGTTTGTTAAGCACAAGCACTTGATTTTGTTTAACCTAGGACTTCAGTTGTCCCTTAATGGTTAACACTTTTGTTGTAACTTTAACACGCACGTATGTTCTTTGGCGGATATGTATTTTGGTTTAGTAAAGTTCAACTTTACTCTTGACCAGCGATTAAATCCCTAACCGAAGCCGTAACCTTTAACCGGTAAAAACCGATTGAAATTTGAAACCGTAACTGAAACCGTGACCGATAAAAAATCTTTTATTCGACCGTAACCTGAAAACTGAAACTCTGTAAGCCGAAATAACCGATTCATTTATAAGGGTTTATTTTGGTTTTACATATAAACACACAAAAAAAGAAAACAAATAAAAGCAAGATGCAGTTGAATTTTTAGTTTTTTAATTTTTATAAAATAAGTATAATTCTTAAGAGAAGAAAAATTACTAGAATTTTTAATGATAAGTGTGTTGTTCATTTAAAAAAGATCAAGACGATATAAATACAAGTATTATCTTTTGACCGTCAAAGTTTCGCCTTGGCGAGTGTATAAAACTGTTTGGACAAGGAAACAAAATTATCGTTTATATTTTTATACCCTGTTCCCATTTTCAATGGGTATATTGATTTTGTGAAATGAAGGTATGTAACAAGCAGAAGAGGCATGGCAGAGCCTATAAATTTAATTTTTTTTTTTCATAAGTAGATAGAAAATGTGCATTACACAGTGAGAAAGTAATGTATAGCAAAAAAAAATTTTTTCTTGTGAACCGAAACCATACCGGTATTTCAAAACCGAAACATACCAAAACCAAGCTGCTTGCAAAGGTATCAAGTTCTTCCCAGTGGCTCTTTTGTAGCGAAAAACGTTAAGAATGCCAGCTGAACGTTCAGGGGAGCTGTGCAGCCACTTTATGTAAAGTTATAATTCGCTTTTACATTAGCGTGAGCAGGGTAATTCGGTATACGCTGGCGGAAGATTTGGCGGAAGCTTCCGCTAAGGTTTCAGGCCGTCACCCCTGAAAGCGTATCGAAATGTTGCATCGCTTTTTCAGGGGTGGGAATTTTTGTCCGGAATTTCCCTTGCTGAAGGCCATTGGAAAATTGTGCCGAATTAGCGGCAAAAAATTATGCACACAAAATTGTTGTTTAATTTTTTATTTTAATGCATTTATTTGAAACTTAATTGTAGTAAACTTAACAAGTTATAAATAAGCTTTAAAATATTTTTAAATATTATCATATTTCTCTTGGCCACAGCATTTACTTGAAGGGCTCAATCTGAAATTTAGAATTAATTAATTGTTTGTTGGAAGAGCATTAAATTGATTAATTCTTACCTTATAGTTGGACGATTTACCAATCTTCATACTTTCCATTTTGAAGAGCCTCCTAAAAGTTGATTCTAAGAAAATGCAATAATTAAAACCAATTTGGTGTTTAATTGGGTAATTGTTTTAGTTACTGGACTTGCTTGCAACAGTGTTCGTCGTCATCGGGCATTTAAGTCAGACGATCTATACGGTAACAAATACAATGAAAATAAACATTTATTCATATATTTAAAGTTAAAACTTACCTTTTTTTACAATTTCTGCACAATGACGAAAACATAAACGAAGGGATGCAATGTCTTCGATTGCCGATACTAGCATTGCCAGCCCTTTGTATTTATCGATAACCGCCACGATAAAAATATTTAATAAGAAAACAACATTTTGCCATATTTTAAAAATGATTAATTAATAAAAAAATTTATTTAATATATTACATTTATTATGAATTCTTTTAACAATACAGAATTACAGAAAGGTTTGGTTTAAAACTCATAACAAGTGTTTTCGATATTTATTGCCAGGCGTTGGCAACGTTAAGTTAGCTGCAGGGACTTTTTTTCTTGCAGCAAAAAGTACCCCGGAAAAAACGATAGACATTTTCTATACGCTTTCAGGGGACTCGCCCTGAAACCTTAGTAGACTTTGGGCTATAGCTTTACACCTGAAGTTTAACGGCTGAATGCTGTGTGCAATTTGTTCACCACATGAATTCAGGCTCTACTGGGTTGCCGCAAAGTTAATTGCTGGCTGAGAATCTCAATGGTTCTGCACGCGGGCCAATCCCTAACTAAAACACTCGAGTTGAATTTAAGAACTGACCTCGTTTATTGAGTTGTATGCGTTTTTAAAGGATTTCTTATGTACTAATAAACAGAGTTAGATATAGTATTAATATATTTCTGACTTCTTCCTACTTATTGTATTGTCTTATGTAATTATTTAGATAGAGTCAACAGTTGTTTTATATTATGTTGTTTCTTTTTTACTCATTGTCTAGTCTGATCTTATCTTATGTATTTACTATTTGACACATATCTTTACTCCTTCTCACTCCTTGTGCTCTACATCCTTATCTACTCCCTCATGCATGCAGGCTGGCTTACGTAATTTTGATCTTGCTATTGCTGAGTGCCGGGATTTCGACCCGTGTGGTAATTCTATGCCGTCGTTACCCTTTTGTGTCACTTGAGTGTCGCACATGTGGCGTCGCATTCCGAGGGTTGCTCAAAAAGTATGTTCATTTATGAACATTTTGCGGGGGGCCATGCTTAAGTGGCTGTTGTTGGTGGTGATCCGACGACTGTATTAATATTTATTTATCTATCTTCCATTTCCTTACTATAAATATTGTACCTAAATCTGTCATTCCAATAATTATAAGTGTTAAAGAGGTGTGTCCTGATACATTGTGAAATTCATTGTTTCTTAACCTTATCAAGTCATCAAGTTTTTGATCATCTTATAATTTCTTAATATTATTAATTATTAGCTTATTCGATATAGCTTTTGTTTTATTAAGTGTAATATTATTTACTAGCTTAATTAATGGTGCTGCTTTATGTTGAATGTCATCCGCTGTTGTAATTACTTGGGATGCGGTCAGTACGTGCTTGTCCTTTTTGTAGGTGCAAGATGTCTTGTGCTGACTGTGTTGACTTCCGCAGGTCCATTCCAGAAATGGTTTGTTGAAAACTCGAATAACCAAGTGTTTCGGGATTGCAGCTAAATCCATCTGTGTTCGACTGCTAGTTGTTGAAACTCGCATGCTGGGTTTTGCATCTACTCCTGGGTGAGTTTCTTCTACTCGTCCAAGTGGCCATTTTTTCGGACTTGTGCTCTCGTTTTTCACTAGTACTTCTGTCCGACTTCTAAGTATGATGACTCTTTTTGCCATTTTAATCGTTCTTGTAATCAAGTATTCGTCTTTCCATTTTTGCCAAAGGTGTGTTTTCATTATCGATAGTTATTTCCAACGATCCGTTAACCAAATTTTCTTATCGCTTTCAGTTTCTTTCTTCTCCAACATTGGTCTTCCGATTAGAAAATGACCTTGAGTCAGAATGTCCTCGGAATCTTTTCTGTACTCAATCGAATATAACGGCCGAGAGTTGATTATAGCTTTAATTTGTGCTAGCCTGTCCTCGTGCTTGAGTGTACTGTCTACAATTCCTCCGAAGTGAGGACTTGCCGGCGGGATAAATTGACATTCTATCCTTTCCTTTTGCACCTTTTCTTCTCGATGTTTTGTTTGCTTGGACTGCTCCTCTGTGACATTGTCCAAAGTAGTTTTATCTCTGTTCTTTGGCTCCTTCATATGCTGATATTCCTTTACATCCGCTTCCTTTTCCGCTTGTTCCTGATGCACGCTTTCATTTTGCTTGGAGTCCTTACGTTGATCGATCGTTTTTAGCTGTTTTGGCTTGGTTTGTTCTGCTTCACCTAGCGTCCGTTTCAAATTGGTGCGCCCTTGTTTTCGCTTCTCCTGTGTTTGCTTCTCATTATTTTGCTTGTCTTCGGATACGATTTTCTTGGTTACCGCAACGCCTTGATGATCTCCATCATCCGTATCATTTTCGGCCTGTCTAGCGCTATCCTTCTCTTCGCTACTTTCTTGCTCGTCCAACTTCTGATTCTGCTTGCCATCTTTTTCCTGTTGCAGCTCCACCTGATCTGCTGAACTTTTTTGTACGGGATGGGGAACAGATTTTACATTGTCTTCCTTGCTCAATTTGTCCTTTGATTGTGTGTGTTGTTCTGTTTTCTCTTTCCTTGTCTCTGGATCTTCAGGTGTCTCTCCTTTTTGGTCTTCTTTATATTTTTCAATTTCACCATGTATTTGTGTCTCCGGATACCTTTTCATAAATTGAATATGTCGTATTCTTCGCTTTCTATCTTTCCGTAATGTTTTTTCTGAGTTTAGAAAACGTTCCATCTCCCTTGTTTCTTCAATGAGCTGTTCGTAACGAATTTGCATTGATGACGTTACTTGCTCATGGGATTTCAATTCTTTTAAGATTTCTGTTATCCTATCGAAATCTTCTTTGATCTGCGCGATACCGATTAAAGTATCTGCTACAGTTGGCAGTCACTGAGCTCCGGCTCGAAGGACCATATGTATGCAAAGCTATTGAGTCTTTCCGCAATATTAATTGCTGTTATAGATCTCAACGGTATTGCACACACAATGCATACAAAGTATTAAGTCTTTCCGCAATGTTAGTTGCTGTTTTAGATCTCAATACTATTGTACGCAGGCCAATCCCTAAGTAAAACACTCTCGAGTTATGATTATGAACTGACGTCGTTTATTGAATTGTATGCGGTTTTAAAGGATTCTTATGTACTAATAAACAGAGTAAGATATAGTGTTAATATATTCCTGACTTCTTCTTACTTATTGTATTGTCTTATGTATTTATTTAGATCGAGTCGACAGTTGTCTTGTATTATGTTTGGTTCTCTTTTACTCATTGTCTAGTCTGATCTTATCTTATGTAACAACTATTTGACACATATCTTTTACTCCTTCTTACCCTTGTGCTCTATGCTCTTATCTGCTCTACATATATTTTACTCCTTGCTCTCTATGATCTTATCTGCTCCCACATACATGCAGGCTCGCTTATGTTTATTTGATCTTTTATTGCTGAGAACCGGGATCTCGACCCGTGTGGTAATTCTATGCCGTCGTGACCCTTTTGCGTCACTTTTGTGTTGCACATGTGGTGGCGCATTCCGAGGGCTGATTGAAAAGTATGTTCATTTATGAACACAGCTCGTTGTTACCAAATTCGATACGCGCTTTAATTGTGGGTCCGTCAAACTGTGGAAAGACAAATGTTATGATAAGTTTAATAGAAAGCCCCAATGGTCTTAAATTTCAAAATATTTACATCTATTCAAAATCATTATATCAACCAATATATCAATATTTAATTAAATTGGTTAAGCCAATAAAAGGATTACATTTATTCGTATTTTCGGAAAAGGAAAAAGTTTTAAGTCCAGATAAAGCTAAACCGCATTCAATAATAATATTTGATGATGTAATCTGTGATAAGCAAAATACAATAAGAGACTATTTTTGTATGGGTCGTCATAAGCATATTGACTCTTTCTATCTATGTCAAACTTACACAAAAATACCAAAACACTTAGTACGTGATAATGCTAATTTAATTATAATTTTTAATTAAGATGAACTGAATATAAAGCATATTTACAATGATCATGTCATAGGTGATATGACGTTTAAACAATTTATAAAAATTTGTAGTGAATGCTGGAAAGATAAATATGATTTTCTTGTTATAAGTAAAGATAATGATATTGACAAAGGACGCTATAGAAAACGATTCGATAATTTTATACAATTGTGAACAGCATTTGACCAGTTTTTGATCAGTTTTTGATCAGCTTTTGATCAGCTTTTGACCAGATTTATGATCAGATTCTGATCAGCTTTTGAAATAATAACAACAACAGCAATGAAAAAATTAAACAAAAAATGTAATTTGTTGAATGACCTTGTTCAAACAAGATTAGCTTTAAATGAAAAGTTAAAAAGCATGAAATTAAATGAAATGGATAGAATAAATATGTTAGAAAATACTTTTGAACCAATTACAAAACCTTTAAATGCAATCGCAGACAAAATACAAAAAAATGTAAATAATTTAAATAATGTAGAGGACACTAGTGATCCACAACTGCAACAACATCAACAAGATAAGCAATATACACAAAATAGAAAGCCTAACAAAAAAACAAAATACAATAAAGCTAACAAAATACTAAGGGTTAAACGAAGAAAACTTAGTATAGGTAAACAGAATGAAGGATTAAATACACTACAAAAAGTTAAAAAAGAAAATGGAAATAGATATTACAATTCGAATCAATATCAACAGCAACAAAATATTGATTCAAAAAATGAAAACGAGTATGACGGTGATGATGACGGAATCGATTTTGATAGCTTTCCACAACAACAACAACAACAAAAAGCTGAGATTAAAGATATTTCTGATTTTAATAGCTTACCACAACATAAACATCAGCAAAAACAAGCTGAATTCAAAGATATTTTAGACTATTCTGATGACGTATTTACTAATTATAATAATTTTTTGGAGAATCAAAAAGAAAAATATCCTGATTTGTTATCAAGCATAGAGAGCAATTTTAACGATGATATAACAATAAAAAAAAATTTAAAGCGAAAAAAAACATTTAATAGTTATGATAGTCTGAATGATGCTAAACAAAATAAAAGATCTAAATTTATAAAATATAATGATAAAATACCTGATTTTGAAAATAATGCAAATCAATTAAATTTAAATAATAATGTTTTCAATCAGAATTCATCATTTACTAATAAGAATAACTTAAATTCGATACTAAAAAAAGTTTTAAAATCAATGGTAATAGATATTATAATACTAAAAAGAAAAATTTATCAAACACTGATGATAATATATTCAAGTTGGTAGCTAGTAATGAACAACCAAATAATACAACGCAAAACAAACGAAAAAGTAAATCACAACAATTGAACAAAAGAAAACGAGTTAAACTTGATGACACAAATTTCGAATCACTTAATAAAATTGAAATACATGACAAACAAACAAATACAAAACAAACCAAACGAAAGAATAAATCACAACAACAATCAGAATTAAATTTGATGAATCATATTTCGATTCACTTAATGAAAATGAAAATGAAAATCAAAAAATTCAAATAGATAAAGAATCAAAAAAACCGATAAATAAATCAATGTTTTTAAAAAACTTTGAGCTTTTAAAAAAGAAAAGACAATTGGATATGTTATATGGATTAAATATTAAAGAAAATGGTGATTGGTATTATGCGAATAGTAAATTAAAATATAATAACAACACAATTATTATTAATAAGGTTAAATGGAAAATGACACCTGGCTTGTTTCAATTATTATTCCACTCAAAACCAATACATTATACAAAGAAAGACTTAAAAAATTATCAAACAATTTTGTTAACAACAAATGCACATAAACGAAAATATTTATCAAGCAAACAAATTAAGGGAACTAAATCATTTAAATATAAGCATATCATAAAAAAACTATTTAAACCTAAATTACCATTCAGTGGAAGAGGAGCACTTACAAAATCTATTTTAAAAAAGGATGAAGTATATATATATTGGAATGATCCTAACGAATTAATAGATAGGTTACGTTTACTATTATCATCAGATAATGCTGGTAATATTAACCATAAAAAAGAAATCGTTTTCATAATTGAAGAATTAAAAGAAGCAAATATAATAAAATGAGTCAGATTAATAAATTTGGACAATCATCTGATCAAGCAAATTCAACAAACTTAACAAAATTAAAAAAATATATTTACAAACAAAAGAAATTTTTGGAAATGGACGCTAAACTTTTGGCAAAGGAAATAAAAACTATTAATGCTAAAATTAATATCTTGAATGAAACACTTAAAAAAGATGTTGATAATGATGTAGCGATTATGCAAACAACTTTTGAAGAATTTTCAAAAACATTGTTTAATAAATTTATAAGCCCATTACAAACAAATATTAAAAATATTGAAAATGTTTTATTTAGAGTAATTGAATTATCAAAAAACGATGAGGTGAAAAAAGAAAAAATAAATTTCCCCATTGTTAAATTCTAAATCAAATAAATATATGTATCATTTACAAAATAACTATGAATGTGTGCAGACATGAATATTACTAAAAGACATATCGTTGATGAGTTACACAAGCAAGCGCGAAAAAATTTTGAAAGACGTCGTGTTATAATTAAATGTATTGATGATTTATGGCAAGCTGATGATAAATTATGAATTATATAATGAAGGTTATCGTTATCTTTTAACAGTTATTGATACATTTTCAAAAAAAGCATGGGCTGTAGCTATTAAAAACAAAACAGCTTACACCGTTACAAAAAGCATGGAAAGTATTTTCAACAGTTCACAACGAAAGCCATATAACTTGCAAACAGATAATGGAAAAGAATTTTATAATCAGACATTTCAAAATCTGATAAGAACAAATCATATTAATCATTATTCAACATATAGTATTAAAAAAGCAAGTATAATCGAACGTTTTAACAGGACATTGAAAAATATGATGTGAAAAGAATTTAGCTATCAAGGCAATTATCAATGGCTACATATTTATAAGGAACTAGTTGATAAATATAATAACACATATCACAGAACAATAAAAATGTCTCCAAATGATGTAAATTTAATAAATGAACAAGTTCTCCTTGATACTGTTTACAACCATTTAAAAATAACTGAAAAACCAAAATTTAAAAAAGGAGAATTTGTACGTATAAGTAAATACAAACATGTCTTTGAAAAAGGTTATACACCCAATTGGACAACAGAAATTTTTAAAATCAAAATCATACAAAACACTAATCCTATCACTTATATATTAGAAGATTATAAAGGTCATGAAATAAGAGGAGGATTTTATGAATATGAGTTAATGAAAACAAAATTTCCTGATACATATCTAGTAGAAAAGATTATAAGACGAAGAAATAACATGGCATTTGTTAAATGGTTAGGATTTTCATCAGAGCACAACTCATGGATAAACTTATAAAAACTAATGTTTAAGCTGTTCACATATCATTAATTTGTATAACCTAAAGATGTCAATAACATTAACACTAACTGGTGATACATCAATACTTGTCGCAAATTACTTTCCACCCATTGAACTTAATCAACACTATGTTTGTGGCTTAATAAGTTTGGATACATATAATTCGATTCCCAATGTTGATATAGAAAATAATCGATTTCATATTGGTGAACATATAATAGAAATTCCAATTGGTTCATATGAAATCAATGATATTAGTGAACTACTTGCAAATGAATATGAAAACAAAGAAAAGCTAAGTAACAGTGAAAAAGTGGGAAATCTTATTATAAATCCAAATTTTAATACTCTTCAAACTGAAATTTTTAGTGATAAGGATATAATTTATTTTAATAAAGAGCGGACAATTGGAACACTATTGGGGTTCAGCTCAAAAATATTACAACCTAATATAAAACATACTTCGGATAAGGCAATCGATATTACAAAAATTAATAACATATGCGTTCAATGTAATATTATTAATGGATCATATATAAATAACGAATCAGCACACACATTACATCAGTTCTCGCTAGTTGTTAGTCCTGGCTATAAAATAACTGAAACACCACAAAATGTTATATATCTACCAGTGAATACAACACAAATCAATTCAATTACATTAAAAGTTGTTGATCAAAACGGACAAATAATCAATTTTCGTGGTGAAAGAATAACAATAAGATTACATTTAAAACCAATAAAAGGATGATTATTTATAATAAACAACAAACAATCAATCCTTCATCATTCGATTTGTTACAGTCAAACATAACACAGGAATGCTCGTCATATAACAACCAAAAAAGAAAAGAAAAAAGTCTATCAAAACAAAAACCTTTAACAAAGTGTAATAAAATTTTTTTTATTAGATTTGGGGTTTAAATTAAAATGAGTCATATAATTAATGTGTTAGAAAAACCAATTATTGATAATTCAATAATCAAGAAAGATTATCATAGCTACTCATCTTATTTACAATCATATGATAACAATGATGAAATTCGCATAGCAATACAAAATCAAGATTTGTATATTCTACCAAGCGAAAGTTTTTTACTCATTGAAGGAACTATCTCAAAAACTGATAATACAATCACAGATAACGTAATTTTGTTTAAAAATTGTATGGCATATTTATTTAATGAAATACGTTATGAATTAAACGGTATAGAAATTGATAGAACGCGACATTTAGGTACAACATCTGAAATAAAAAACTATCTATCAATAAGCAATTCTCATCAATTAAAATATCAGAATGCAGGGTGGTCAATGGATCAAGATATCACTATCGAAAAGGGACATTTTAATTTTTGCGTCCCTTTAAATATTTTACTTGGATTTGCTGAAGACTATCATAAGATAATACTTAATGGAAAACATGAATTAATTCTATTACGTGCAAAACACAATGATAATGCTTATAAAGGAAAAGACCCCGCAGTGAAAACAAAAATGCAAATTTTGAGTATTGTATGGAAATATATAAATTACAAATGTTTAACATAATTAAAAAACAAACGCCACTATTAATGCCATTTAGAAGTTGGGATATGTATTATAATCCATTGCTTTTAGAGAGTACATCATGTATATGGAATGTTAAATTAGCTGCTGAAACTGAACGTCCTCGATTTATCATTATCGCATTAAAAAATAATACTAGTAATAAATATGTTCATTGTGATTTCTCTGATATAAAAGTATATTTGAATTCAGAAGTATATCCATATGATGGACTAAATCAAAAGTTTGAATTAAATAGATTTGCTTTATTATAAGGTGCGTTTCATAATCATAAGACACCCCATGTTTTGTTAATATTTCAGAAAATGCAAGTTGTTTCCAATTTGTTTTTATATATAATATTATAAGCAACAAATCAAACAAGTTTCAGTAGAAATTATGTTGATTAGTTTATTTGAAGAAAATTAATTGAAGCAAAATAAAAATTTGGGCGTTTCAGAAACATAAGACTCTTTTCCATAGTGATTTAATAAGTTGGTTAATTATTAATTATTTGGGATTATGTCTAGATATTTGACTTGTTAATAGTTAATTGGGTTACCCCCACCTGTAGCAATACAAAACAATCTTCTTTTCATCGAATCGCATAATTTTTTTAAGAGATTGGTATCCAACTTCTCCCATTCGGTCATAAATGCCGTCTTTAGTTTGGCAATGGGGTTGAATTGACGATTTTCGGCGTAAACCCGAAAACTTAGATACCCCACACATTTTCAATCGGATTTAAATCCGGAGAACAGGCCGGCCAATCCATAGTTTAAATAGAGCAATCACTTAAAAAGAGTTTTGTTTCCTTGCTAACATGAATGCGAGCGTTGTCTTGTTGAAATACAAGTGGTACTTCTCTATTAGCTTCAAGATACGGAAGGAGACTGCATTATAATACTCCAATATACTCCTTGCTGTTCATTCGAGATGATGTGAACTGTAGTTCCAAAGTGGCTTTCTATGTAAACGCACCCCACACCATAACCGAACCACCACCAAAATTTCGCTTGGAAAAGTAAATGGGATTCTTTCGCAAATCCACTTCTTTTCGTCGGAAAAAATAATCTGTCAAAGGAAAATTGTAAATCAGAGGAATTTTAGGACCTGATTATTTACTTACTGTGTTCCAGTCAGTAGAATGATGATCTTCCGCAAATTTAAGCCGCGCCTCCTTGTGCCGTGGCAGGAGATGTGGTGCTTTTAACATTTTCGAAAATTGTGTACACTTGCTCCTCTGCAGGGTGTGCCAAATCGTGGTTTTTGTCACTTTATTGTCCACAGACGCGGCCAAACTGGAGCAAGATACGAATGAGTTTGAACTCTTACTAATAATCCGTCGCTGATCTCGGTCAGAAAGCGCAAGTTTTCTACCCGTAGGCCTCAAAACATCGTAATTTGTGGAATTACGCAAAAAATTTCTAACTACGCATCGATTTCTATTAATTTTTCTCGAAATTAGAGATAGTGAGAGGCCGGATTCATTGTAGGCCAAAATTTTTCCACGCTCTTCATGTGACAATATCGTACCTCGCGGCATATTAGTTAAAAATGATTAAATATTCAATAAATCATCAAACAAAATCGAACTTTTTACATTCAAGTCCACAAAAGTTAAATTTTCGACAACTGTCTTATTATTGTGAAACGGCGCAAATTGAAGAAAACAGAGCGTCGCATGCAAAAAGACATCGGTTCTTTGGAATGCAAGAGAATTGGCGCCACTAACGGTTCTTCGTAGTAGACAATAAATAAGAGATCATATATTTCCAAGAAATCGCTTGCTTAAATGTGTTGTTTAATTTTTGTTGAATTTAAAAATTACAATTCTAAAGTGTCTTATGATTATGAAACGCACCTTATGATATGTACACAAGCTTCCAACATAGCTATTATGGACGCGAACCACAACCAATATTATCGCGAGACAACTTTAAGAATAAGGCGCCGATTATTGTTTTAAATGTAACACATCAAAACGAAACAGTTAAAAGTGGACCAATCGATATAAGAATCGATATTAAAACTTTAACAAATATACCAGCTAAAACATCTGCTTATTGTTTAATTATTCATGATCGATTATTTGAATACACACCACTAACAAGCGAAGTGGGAAAAATATTGTGAAATGTATGCTTCTCTTATCTTTTGTTCTACTTTTTAGTAGCAATCACTGCGGACGGCAGTCCGCGCTAGTGACGAAAGCAGCACGAAGGGTGCGAAGGCGACTAGCATATATACACAGGAAGAATGAAAAATTTGCTTTGACTGTCCGATCAGGTCGAATTATATACCGATCGAAGGGTATAAATTTAACTTACAAATGTGCATACTAAGACTTTTGAAAACTCACCTGGTTTGTGAGATAAACAGGTGTAAGTGGGAGGGTCACATTTTAAATGATTGGAGCTAATGGGGCCGCTGGAGCTTTTTGGTCAACATTTTTAATTTTTTAATATACGCGTCGAATGACACCTCAATCATCAAAATCCGACTACTGGTTCAAAAGATAATTAATTTTGAAATTTTTAGTCGCTTTCCGAAAATGAGATGAAAAGTCAGTTTGTCTGTTTGTCTGTTTGTTTGTTTGGATCAAATCGTTAATTAAGCTAAAATGTTTGAATGAGGACTTGTTCCTGTTCAAAAATCTAGAAACGTTTGTTCTACGACTTTTTCGAAAAACCGCTAGTTTAGCGGGAAATCGCTAAAACCCGCCAAACTAAAAACCCCCATAGCATCCAAACCATAGAAGCTACAGATGTGATCTATATATCGTTGAAAATGTACTTTTTAGCTTTTTAGCATATGTTCAAATTTTTTTTCTAAAGTACACAGGTAAAAAGCTACAGGTGAAAAAAGGTATTTTTCTTCACATATTGGCGGTTTATGAGAAAACGCCGCTAGCGATTTTTTTTAATTTTAAATATGTTATAGTTTGTACAATTTTGCGTTTTTTGATGTATCATGCATAAATTGTAGTCGATTGGTTTGGAAGATAAAACCAATTAACTAAATATATACGTTTTACTTTGAATAGCAATAGGACGGCAGCGGCAATTACATTTGACTAACAGTCCAGTAACAATGATATCTATAATTAGACAGTCGTTATTAAAGATCGCCAGTGGCGCATAGCGTAGAGCGCCCGATTTTTGTATGAATTCTCAGCTCGGGTTCCGGGATCGAATTCAGGCACGGACAAAACTTTTTTATTTTTTTTTTTTTAAATGCAATTCATTTGTTAGTAGATGATTATCATGCATAAATTTTTGTTGATTGGTTTGGAAGATATAACCAATTAACAAAATATATACGTTTTACTTTGAATTAAAATAGAACAGCAGCGGCAATTACATTTGACTAACAGTCCAGTAACAATGAAATCTATAATTAGACAGTCCTTATTGAAGATCGCCAGTGGCGCAAAGTGTAGAGCGCCCGATTTTTGCATGAATTCTCAGCTAGGGTTCCGGGTTCGAATTCAGGCACGGACGAAACTTTTTTATGTTTTTATTTTTAAATGCAATTAATTTGTTAGTATATGATCCACTAATGTTTTTTTTATATTTTTTCAATTTAAAAAAGTTGTTGGCAGAAATCTTAGCTGCAAAATAAAGAATCGCTGTAGTCGACCTGTCTGTGTGCATATTGAAAATCTTCTAGCAAAGTAAAAATTCCAGAAGTGTATGTAAATAAAATATTTATGTGAAGCGATAAAAACCAGTGCTGCCAGACAGTTCAGTTTTGTCTTACAACAATGTGGGTTTTAATTTATTCATATGAATTAAACTATGAAGGAAACCAGTGTTGCCAGACAGTTTGCTTTTGCTTGTACAAACAATAAACACCGATTGACAAAGTTACACTGTCAAAAAATATATCAATTGTCAAAATTTCCAATGTCTTATTAAAAAACTTCTGATATCTTATAAAAAAACCTCTTTACGAGGTAAAAGTCTAGTGACGAAAACATTTTCATTCCCAAAATATTAAAAATTTTTGTCACTGGGCACATTGCGCTTAATTTTTCATACCTAATAAATAGTATTTTTTAGCGCAGTGCCAGTGACAAACATTTTTGTTTAATAATTCATGTGTAAAATTTAATATTTTTCGTCACAAAATTGGATATCAGAAATTTTGGGGCATGAAAATGTTTTCGTCACTAGACTTTTACCTCGTAAAGAGGTTTTTTTATAAGATTGTCATATCATAGGAAAAACAATACAATTTAGATGGAAATGAAGCAAATAATCTTTATACTTGTTATATTATTCAAATTAAATTTTGGAAAATCCAATCCAATTTTGAATATTTTCAATGACAACAACAATAATAATAATATTTCAACAAATGGGGAAAGTGTAGAATTCAATATAACACTACCTAACAATGATTTCATAAAAATAAACATATCATTTCAATTGTATCAAAACCCACAATCTAAAAATTATGAAAATAACATATTAAAATCTAACACTTTAACGGAGACAACAACAACAACTGAAAAAACCGAATCAACAACAACAAAAACAACAGAAATAAATAATAAAGAAGAAGCAAAGGTCAACCAATTTACAATAGAAGATGCAATCAAATCGTTTCGTAAAAATCTTATAAAGAAAGAAAATGAAATAGGTGGTATATTGAATGCAACTGAACCATTTTATAGACATTTTAATTTAAAATATAAAACTACATCTATACCAGTTCGTTGTACATACATCAGCAAATATGAACAAAAAGAAGTATATATAAATTGTTATCAGTATGTAGAAACAACAACAATTGAGCGATTACTAAGCAACGGAGACTTGGAAAAAGTAGTGGTAAACAGTTCGATGAACAATGAAGCAGAAATTATAATAAATGAAGATGATATAAACAACTATGAGCAAACGTATAAAATGACGATTATTTAAAACGAAGAGCATAGTCGCAAGTTGGAAAACGTTGGTGTCTGAATAACTAAAAACAATCTATAACAAAGAAAAATGAAAATATTTAATTTCTTAATAATATTAGCATCTATAAATAATGCATACAATGCTATAATCCCTGACAACAATAATGTTAAATTTGTTAATTTCGATGTACTTATTAACGACTCAACAATTATAAAAGTAGATCTTACATTTGAGTTCAACGATCGAAACAAAAATGTATCAAATACCTATCAAATAAATGAAAGATTTAAGCGACATTTTAATAATAATTATCAAATGTTTCCAACAATTAATGATGCTATTGAAGCTTTTCGTCAAGATTTAATTTTAAAAGAAAGATGGATTGGTGGTATAATTGAATCACCGCAAGTGTTTTATCGATATTTTAATATAAAATATACAACATGTGAAATAGTAATTCGATGTGAATACTTTAGCAAATATTTAGAAAAAAAACTAAGAATTTATTGTCGTGAAAATAATCGAAGCTATTCTTCATCAACTGAATCCTATAACAATCCGAGAGATTACATGTATGAAAGAGAACGCAATCAATTCATAGACAACATTCAAACCCTAAACATCCATGATTATACACAAACTTTGCATATGGATATACAATAAATGCAATAAAATATGAATGCAAAAAAAAATTATGAACTTCATTCAAAACTTTATAAACATAATTACTTTTGAAGATAAGCAGAAACTTATACATATTCACAAACGGATGCAATATATTGAAAATTTAAATATAATTTTTCATAATAATGGTTTACATTATGACAATTGTATCATTATAAAAGAAAACGAAAATAATGATGAAATAGATGGATGTAAATGTAATGTATATGACCAATAAAAATTAATTGATGTTCATGACGCCCAACAAATTATGCAGCCTTATTTTAATTTGTAAGTATACATTATATATAGTATATTCAAACATAAAATAATAATAACATATTTTTATATTTATAGAATATCACCAACATACAATTCTCCCTATAATGCTGTCAATGATTGCGAAGACAACCACAACGTTTAACATAACATAAATATATGTATATTATATTAAATAAATAAATAAAACTTATTATGAATGTTACAACAAAAAAAAAAAAATAAAATATATATATATATATATATAAATATACTTAATAAATATTACTAAAACAACAAACATATCTTTTATTTGTTAAAAAAAGTCAATCCTACCGCCCACCCCAGCGCCAACCACAGCTTAGCTTAGCTTAGCTTACCTTAGCTCAGCTAAAACTCTTCTAAATAACAATAACATTGTTTCTTAATTTATTTGTAATAAGGAAAATAAATAACGTAATTAAAAATAATAAAAATAATGATTAAAATTAAAAACTTAAAGTATGCGAAAAGTAGAAAAAAAGGTAAACAAAAAAAATTAAAATGAAAAATAATAATAAAAAAATAATGTTATTAAAAAATTATTAAATTATTTATGGGGAAGGGCTGTTGGCTCCTACAGTCTTGACTCTCTTGGCCTTGGATTTTGCCTTGTACATTCGGTTTTTAGACTTCAAAAAGGCTTCTCGGACGCTTTTTCGGTAATCGTTGAAGTTTCTATCGTCCGTTTTTGTGGCTTCTGAAAAATACAAATAGAGTTACAAAATGTTTAAAGTAAATGAAAAAGCATAACTTACTGTATAGAGCGTCATTAAGGCTAGTAAATTGGTCCAGGGCAATTTTCCCTGGACCTCCAGCATAGTTCATGTTCATAATGAGATCCCTTGTGAAGACACGCTCTACCTGCCTTACAATGCCTCCAGGGGACATCATCCGCTTTATTAACTCAATCTAAAATAAAAAATGTTGTATTATTTTATTTGCACAATGAAAAACAAGAAATACTTACATAATTGTTTGGGGAGTTCCGAATTTTTTCGTCCATGTCCCTCACCGCCTCCTCTGATGAGAGTGGGAACTCCGATTCGGGCAGCATCATGTTTCTTTGCAGTTGTTCCTGTAAAGCTAGCTGCCTCGCATTTGTGTTGGCCAAAATATCTGAAATATCCAAAAACTTAATAATATAACGCTTGAAACTGCTTGATTAGATTAACTTACTTCGTAGATCCTGCAATTGGTTATTGATCTCGGAGAGTTGTTCTAAAAGAGAAAAAAATATTACTAATATTTCACGTTGTTGGTTTGACTTACTTTTTAGATTTTCTCTGAAGAGCTCCTCGTCAGTAGCAATTGAAAAACTGCGATCCATGGTCTAAGTAGGTAAAACATTAAAGAGTAAGACAAATTAAAAATGGGTTTGGATTCGAGATTAGGGTTTTAGTAGGTAAATGGGATGAGAGGAAATATAGGAAAAATACAAGAAAGACCTTTATAAAAAAGGGATGCATATTGCGACAGGTAAAAAGCAGGTAGTCTAAATACTTTCTATTTACTCTTATAAAAACCAAACATTGATGTTGAAGTAATCAGTATTTATTTTGTCATTGACAAGTGTTGACGCAAAGTGAACTTAACGGAGTAAAAATTTCAAAATTTATCATGAGTGGAATTTCAAATAGAAGTTTGCGGCGCAGGACCCAACAAATTAAGAGGGAATTAATGGCATTGCCAAAACAAGATCAGATAGTTGATAATTTAGTTGTTCAGGATAGGGGTGTAGGTTGCATGGATATTGAGGAAGGAGTCAGTTTAGATCAGCAAAGTTTATCAAATATTAGTGAAACATCTACACTAGTTCAAAAATTAGCAGATTGGTATAGGCAGTGTAATGTAACTAGGAGTCAATTAGAAAATTTGCTTAAGATATTACGATCTGAGAACATTAATGTTCCTAGCTCAGCTGGAGGGTTATTAAAAGAAAAAAACCAAAAGGCTACAATTAGAACAGTGAGTCCGGGGCAATACACTCATATTGGCATAAAAACATATCTGAGCTCAATTGAAGAGCAACTCTTAAGTGGATCTACATTAATATTAAATGTTAATGTCGATGGGTTACCACTTTTCAAAAGTTCTCAGATGTGTGTTTGGCCAATTTTAGGGTATTTTAAAAATCTAAAAAATTCAGAAGAGTTTCTAATAGGTTCATATTCAGGTACCTCAAAGCCCTCCAATGTTAACCAATACCTGCACGACTTTTTAGTTGAAATTAAAGAATTAGTTCAAACCCCATTTCATATAGGTATTAAAGAGGTTAAGGTCAAACTCAACGCATTTATTTGCGATGCTCCTGCACGGGCTTTTATGTGTGGGACACTAGGGACAAATGCTTTGAATGGTTGCATGAAGTGCACTCAGGTAGGGAAAAGGGTCAACAATGTGACAACCTTTTCCGAAAGTGTTGGTAAAATAATGACAGACAATGAATTTAGAAATAGGGTTTACCTAAATCATCATTTGCCATTTTTTAAGGAAAACTCATTGTGCATCGAAGAGTTAGACTTCGATATAATTTCTGGTTTTCCGCTTGATCCCATGCACTTGCTAGATTTAGGTGTTTGCAAAAAAATGCTTAAATTTATTATTGAGGGCAGAACGTTAGGATTTAAGTTAAGAAAAAGTGACCTGAACTTAGTTTCCGAAAAATTAATTGAACTAAAACCGTTTGTGCCCCTTGAATTCGGCAGAAAGCCAAGATCGTTAGATGAATTTCCTAGATGGAAAGCTATTGAATTTCGTCAGTTCGTGCTGTACACTGGCTTAGTTGTTTTGAAAAATATAGTTTCGGAAGAGTGCTACACACACTTCTCCCTTTTTACCTGTGCATATAGGTTATTGCTAGATAAAAAATATTCCTCAAGCCTAAATTTAGTAGACGAAATGTTTAAGCACTTTGTAAAGCAATTCACCTCAGTTTATCCACCCGAATCCTTAACTTATAATGTTCATAATGTTCTTCATTTGGTGGACTGTGTAAGGGAACAAGGTCATATAACCGAATTCACAGCATATAGATTTGAGAACTTCTTGCAGAAAGTAAAAAGAGTGTTAGAAAACCAAACAAAATTCTAGAGCAGTTAGTTAAAAAGTTTTCTTCGCCGATTACATCTGCCCAAACCAGGACAATAGGAGCTAAGCTAGATAGATTTGGTAATGTAACTAAATATATATTTGAAAACTTTACTTTAACCAGGAAAATGCCAGACAATATATGTTGCCTTAAGTCGGGAACCCCAATTAAAATCGAAGGGTTTGAAATGAAAGACGAGATTTGCTACCTACAGGGACGGCAATTTCAAAAGAGGAGAGATTTTTTCAAGCTACCCATGGCGAGTTCTACTGTTCAAGCATGAACACGAAGGCATTTAAAAACAATGTGTCCCGAAAACACCGATCGAGAGACGGAACACTGATAGTTGATCTAAGCAAAGAAATGTAAAAAAAACCACACACGAAATATAACACAAAATGCACTTGTAGTGCATTATCATAAAACTATATTTAGACGCATGAGAACGGCTGGAAAGGAAAGATAGGCATGTGTGTACACCACACGCGAACCCAGCTATCTGGGGGTCCTTCCAATGACTGGAAGGAGTTAGACATTAAGATTTTCATGTTAGTTACCTAAGGCTAAGATTTTAAGAAATAAATTGAGTTCGTAATTTGTACTCAAACAGCTCAGTTGTCCATTCATTTTGGTCCTTCGAGCATTCTGTTGTTTTCCCCCACCAGTGGTAAGAAACACAGAAATAAAAACCAGCGCCTTATAGTCTTGTGTAGCTAAAGGTTGCTGAAAAATTTGTATAATCTCTGTTGTGTTCAATAAATGAACACAGAGTTATAAAATTGTGTAGCCGAGGAAGAAGCCGGATCACAAAAATAAAAACCTTTGTTCTCCCCCATCAGTGGTAAGAGACAAGGTATAAACAAAAAATCTTTAATAATACTAAGTTATAGTTAAAGTTGCGTTTCCGAGGCAGACATCGGAAAATTATTATAGCGTTTCTGAGGCTTTACATCAGAAAGTGAGTTTTTATGTATAATGTAAAATACATTATATATAATAAAAAAAAGAAGCAGTACCAGCAGCTACAGCAGCAGCAGCAACTACAGAAGCAGCAGCAACAACAACTGTAGCGGCAGCGCAGCAACGACGGCAGCGCATCAACAACAACTGTAGCGGCAGAGGCAGAAGCAGCAAGTACAGCAGCAGCCACAACAACTGTAGCGGCAGCGCAGCAACGACGGCAGCGCATCAGCAGCAACAGCAACTATAGCGGCAGAGGCAGCGCAACAACGACGGCAGCGCAGGAACAATAGAGGCGGGTAAACAGGACCGACAACGCGTTGCAACGCTACAAAGAGCGACTAACGGAAATTTACAAACAACTTCGCACTCGAGCGAAGTAACGCAAAAGAAGCCGCATTTATGCAAGGCTTCTTTTGCCCCTAATTTTAGTGTCTCTTACTCAAGCCGATGTGCGAAAGCGCTACTTGAAAACTACTAAACTCTGTTAGGCTGTTACTAACAACATTTGATTGGCAAAGATTGTAAGCCAATCATATGCAACTAATCTAAGTGGGCTTCTATAAAAAAAAAGAGAATAAATAGTCAATATGCTGACAGAAAAAACTATTAAGTTTTTGACGTCTCAAGCGTCGTTAGTCGAAAAGCTAGAGAAATTAGAAGAGGGAATTCTTTCCAGGGACTCGATCCCGATATTAGAAAATATAAAGAAAGAGTTTTGTGATAACCATAGTGTGCTGTTGAAAATTGGAATAGTTGATCATGACTATTTCAATAAACGGCTATACGAATACACACTAGGTAGGATTCAAAAGTTAATAGAAGAAGTTTCGTGTTCCAAGCAGACATTAGATCCTGGAACTCAAACAATTCTCAAATATGACGACGATCGCAAACTTGCAGATGAAATCGACAAAGATATTGAACAACTAAAAAAGTTCCTTGACGAAACATTTATGGCTTTAGCTGATTATAGCACTGAGAAGTGCGGCGTAAGGAGAAATAAGATTGAATTCCTGTGGAATAGGATTGATAATAAAATTCAGAAGTTAGCGAGTAAAGGCATTGAATGCCTCGAGGACGTCGCAGAGTTAGAGTTTGACGTCGAGAATTTAGTAAAAGCATTAGACGACAAAATGGAAAAAAATGAAAGAAAGGTAGTCGTAATGGAAAAAACAGAGGATCTTCCAAAGCTGCCAAAAATTAAGGTGCCCACCTTTGTTGGTAAACCCAATGAATGGGACATGTTCTATGAGTTATTCATGGAAATAATTCATAACAGAGAAGACCTCAGTATGTCCGCCAAATTTAATTATTTAAAATCGGCATTAGGGGGTGAAGCCAGAAGCATGGTATCGCACTTGCTCATTGGCTCTGTTGATAATTATCATACCGTTTGGGAACTCTTAGCCAAACGGTATGAAAATAAACGGAAAATTTTTTCTGAACAACTGAATCGTTTAATTGATTTGCCAACCCTGAACATTGACTCAGGGAAATATATAAAGAATTTTATTGATAGCATTAATGAGGCTATCCATATAATTAAACTTAAATCGCACTTAACGAATGAAGTGGATATAATATTCGCTCATATTATTTTGAGGAAATTTAATAAGGATACATTGCAGCTGTACGAATCTCATGTCAAGAAAACAAAAGAGATTCAGTTACTGTCTGATGTATTAGAGTTTTTAGAGCAGCGGTTAAGTTCCGTAAGCTCATTTAAAAGCGAGGACAAAAAATTATCAAAAAATTTTTCAAGTGATAAAGAGAATTGTCCCATTTGCAAAGTACCAGGGCACAAGGCGGTACAATGCTATGAATTTAAAGCTATGAGCCCTATTGAAAGAGGCGAAGCAGCTAGAAAAGCGCAATTATGCACAAAGTGTTTAAAATACACAGATTTTAAAAGATGCTCGTGCGATTACTTATGTACGATCTGCAAGAAGCCACATAATACAATGCTTCATTTTCCAAATGAAAACCGGGAAAATGTTAACACTTGTGTGACAAATGATCAAGCTCTGTTAGCTACAGCAATAGTAAAGGTCAAGTCAAAGTGTGGGGATTATAAAACACTAAGAGCATTGATTGATAATGGATCACAATGCACAATTATTTCAGAAGAATCAGCTCAGATTCTAAATTTAACTAGAATAAAAGCAATTACTAAAATAAGCGGAGTTTCAGCACAAAAGGCAAGTACATCAAAGTACAAAGTAGGATTGTGCATAAAGCCCCTAAACAATAAAAAAGAGCCATTCAACATAGATGCAATTGTATTGCCAAAACTAATGAGAGCTCTACCAATCAAAGCAGTTCAGGTTAAAAAATCAAAGTGGCGAAGCTACATACTAGCTGACCCAAAGTTTGATAGACCCAATAGGATTGACATAATTATTGGAGCGGATTTATATGCTCAAATTATGAAAAATGGGGTTGTTAAGATTGATGGATTGTTGGGACAAAACACAGAATTTGGATGGGTTGTATCCGGAAATACAAAATCTAAGGGAAATGCAGTTATAGCTGCGACGATTATAAAAATAAACGATTTAGAGCGATTTTCGAAAAGAGAAGACAAAGAAGCAGAGATTTGCAAAAAACATTTAAGAGACACCACGCGAAAAGATAAGAGTGGTAGGTCTATGGTAAAGATTTCGTTTAAAAAAGAAACAAAACTTGAAAATTCTAAGGCGCAAGCACTAGAGCGTTTTTACAATCTAAAAAGATTGCAGCAGGAGCAGAAAAAGCAGCAAAAGCTGGAGAAGAAAATAGTTGGAGATAATAACAACTTCTCGCCAGCGAAAAAGCAACAGGAAGGGGAGCAACAGGTAGCCTCAAATACAAGTGCTCAAAAGCTCACAGATGTTAAGAAATCTGATTATCTGTTGAGCAGTTCCATGTGGATGTTGACTGAGGAGCGCAAAAATGAGCTACCTAAGCAACGAGATAGCAAATTGGAAGAACTTGATATCAGCAACGTATCAGTTGAAAATTATCATAAGGCCCTCAGTAGTAACGCCAACGCTTTAAAAAAAGATGGGACTGAGTGGCGTTTTATTCCCCCGGCAGGACCTCACTTCGGAGGTATTTGTCAAGCTGGGGTAGAATTAATGCAAAATAATTTTAAAAGTTTAACACATGAGAATGAGGCAGTATTAAGTTCACGACCTCTGTGTACAACTGGTCACCTTTTAATTGGTAGACCAAAACTTAAAGTTATTGTATCCAAAGCCGATGAAAAAATCGGTATTTTGGACAGGTGGAAATTAATTCAAAAACTAAAAAGAGAATTTTGGGTTAAATTTAAAGAAGATTATCTGCACACTCTACAGCAAAGAAATAAATTTAAAACAGAATCCGAAAATAACGCAGAAAAAGAAAAAGTCACGCGTAATAGGCCTAAAGTACCGAATATAGGAGTCATGCTAATGCTGATGCTATTTTGTCAACTTTCGAATGCAACTTCATTAGGCAACATAAAGAAAAATTGGGTAATCGAAAACATCAATAGTACAGCTTCGATATATTTAGATCCGATGGGTGAAATCGAAGTTATAACGTCTTCTTGGGATTTAGTTGTGTTTTATGACATGGACACATATTTTTCAATGATAGCACAGGGTACAAATTTAATAAAAAAAATGAGAAGTGTTTGTAACAAATTGCATGATTTTGAAGATCACTGTAATTTGGTTCTTAATAACATACAACGACAAATAGATGACTTGGAAGAAAACAACAAGTTGTTTACGGCACACACCCCAAGAATGAAACGTGCACCTTTTGAATTTATGGGCTCATTATATCATATATTGTTTGGTATAATGGATGCGGACGATAGAAAACAAATTGAAGAAAATATGATCGGTCTATTAGATAATCAGCATAATTTAGACGAGTTAATCAAAAAACAGACTTCAGTGATAGATTCCACGGAGAATATTATCAAGAAGACTATCACTGAAGTAAACGAAAACTTCGAAGTTATGAATACGCGAATCGAAAATATGACAGAGCTCCTTAAGGAAAGTTATTTTGTGTATAAAGAATCAATAAACTTCTTTATGGTTACGAAGCAATTAAACTCGTTGATGGATGAATGTGAAAAGATTCAAGCTGGAATAATAAGCCTGTTAATTGATGTCAATCATGGCAGATTAAATACAAACATTTTGAAACCAGCTCGACTTCAAAAAGAAATCGCTAGCATAAAAGACAAGCTACCAGATTCATTAATGCTACCTGGTAAAAGAACAGGCACAGAATTGAAAGAAATTTACACTCTTTTAACCGCAAGAGGGATTTATATTGACAAAAAACTAGTCATAAATGCTAAAATTCCCTTATTTGATAGGCATCCATCACAATTATATAAAATAATTCCAATACCAATAAAAAATCAAGAACAAGTTATAATTGCAGATGTAAGCTCGCAGTATATAGTGTACAACTTTGCAATAGACTCATATCACCTAATGACAGAAGCGACGTTAAACAAATGTCAGAAATGGCAATTAAATAAACGATTATGCGATGGCAGTTGGCCGTGGAACAGTGCTAATGACAACACATGTGAGGTTTCACCTTTTAAACCAAATACACCGTCGAATTGTCTCTATAAAACAGTGACGACATCAAAATCATATTGGGTTGAATTAGATAGAACAGGCAATTGGCTTTTTAAAGTTCCAAGGAACACTAAAGCAAATATTCAGTGCAGACATACACAACAGGAGCAAATAAATTTACCTGATCAAGGCATATTGACTATTTATTCAGATTGTACAGTCAGAACATTAGATAAGATACTAATGGCAAGCCATAATGTTCACTCTGAAATTTATGAAACCCTTTCAAATATATATATAAGTGAAATAAGTGAAGTCCCGAAAATAATATGGGACCTCTTAAATTCTCCTACAATTAATCATACAGCGGAAATAGACCAATTAAAAATTAAGTTAAAAGAAATTAAAGACTCTCACTTCGAGTTAAAGGAACTTAAGTTCCATCTCATGTCTGGGCATCTGTCGCTCATTATTGGCATAATAATAGTATTAACATTAATTGTATATGCATTAAGAAAAGTAAATGCGAGAAGAAAATTACAAGCTATCGCCTTTCCAAGCCCTGTGTAAACTGTAAAAAAAAAAAATGTTATTGTATATTAAATTAAAAAAAAAAAAAACTATCAGCTACCACAACCTTCATTGCCCCCCGGCAGAATGTTCAAGCATGAACACGAAGGCATTTAAAAACAATGTGTCCCGAAAACACCGATCGAGAGACGGAACACTGATAGTTGATCTAAGCAAAGAAATGTAAAAAAAACCACACACGAAATATAACACAAAATGCACTTGTAGTGCATTATCATAAAACTATATTTAGACGCATGAGAACGGCTGGAAAGGAAAGATAGGCATGTGTGTACACCACACGCGAACCCAGCTATCTGGGGGTCCTTCCAATGACTGGAAGGAGTTAGACATTAAGATTTTCATGTTAGTTACCTAAGGCTAAGATTTTAAGAAATAAATTGAGTTCGTAATTTGTACTCAAACAGCTCAGTTGTCCATTCATCTACCATAGGAATACTTTTAGTGGACTCTATGCCTACCGACGAAATTGAAGTTTACCCAATTGATGAAATTTGTTTTAAGTACCTTCACCTGCCTTACAGGAATAATGAAATTGTTCTTATTCCGCTTATTCACTCTTTATCCGATTAGCTATAGTCAAATACTTATATCACAATGTTTTCCTTTTTTTTTGCAAAAAATTTTCCATGCACATATACGTATATACACACATAAAAAAAAGAAAAATAAGCCGGCGCTTAGCAGCCATATACATATAAATGCAAATTTTAATCAAATTATGATATTTTTAAGTTATTTAAGTACTACAATTACTGTTGGGATTACTATTATTCAATTTACGTTAATAAAGATTTAAAACTTACCTCTTATTGTTTTAATTTAAAACTTTAATAAAACTTTCACAATTGC
Organism: Drosophila limbata; assembly: GCA_963924055.1. Classification (NCBI taxonomy): domain Eukaryota; kingdom Metazoa; phylum Arthropoda; class Insecta; order Diptera; family Drosophilidae; genus Drosophila; species Drosophila limbata. Next base: position 281,207 of record CAWUOW010000382.1, read on the forward strand.
TGCAGTCCAAAAACTCGCGGCGAGAAATACACAAAACCAGGGTTGCAAACACATAAATAAAATTCGATAGCATTGTCAGCCCTGTGTATTTATCGATGACCGGAACAATTGTAATTTCCAATAGATAATTACAATTTTAAAAATGTTTATAAATGTTAAGCAACTATTTTGTTGATTAAAAAATTGGTATACAATTGTAAAACATTTTTAAAATGCACTGACGCTTACAAATATGGAGAAGAAGGACAGCAAACACATAAAAATTGTAGACGATTGTCGATATCATTATCAGTTCTGTGTATTAATCGAGCCGATTTTGATTTTCAATAATAAAATCAAATTTTATAAATTGTATATGAATTTATGAAAACGCTATAATGATTACAAGCTTAAATTACCTCAATTCTTGGTATCTGAATTCATTTCTTTGCATTTTACCTTATGTCCATTTGCACAAGAAACTTTTGAAATAATGTATGCATTTTTAATTATCTTGAGTTATGTACCTTTTAAAGTGAATCTAATGTTTATTCATAAATTATCTTAAAATATATAAGGCAATTACAAAATACATGCTTATTATATTCATATTTTATAATTTAGAAAATAAAATTTTAAACTTGCAGCCAACAGTATAAGTCGAAAATGTACAGAATCCTATTTAACCATGGCCAAAAGTTCTAAGCAGCGTTTTGTGCAGCAGAACGCTATGTCAAACTCAAGCAAACGAGCGAACTTATAGCGGAGTTTGCTGCATGTATTTCACACAGCTCAGAAAGAATTCTGTGCAGCGTTTTGTGCAGCAGAACGCTATGACAAACTCACTAAAACGTTCGAGTTCGTAGCGGACTTTGTTGCAGGGAACTTTTACCACGAAGCAACCCAATGGTAAATTTGTCGCAGAAAACTGTACAGAATTCATGCAGCGCGCTCACAGTTCTGCGCGCCGAGTTCATGTAAAACCCTCATTCGCTTTTATACATGCGTGGCCAAATTTCTCTGTAGGAAATTTAGAAAACCGCGCGGCAGACTCCGCTACGAAGTCAAACGTTTTAGTGAGTTCTTCGCAGGGTTCTGCTGCATACTTTTCTGTATGTGTATTTTGCTGCATGAAAAGTCTAGTTGGATTACTAGCTGGTACTAGTATGAAATCTAGTTGGAATTATTATTGAAATACCCCACCCCTTCGGAGCGGCAAATCTGCACGGCAGTAGAAATAAAATGTTTATACATATTTTTAATTATTTTATTTAAACATTGATTTACATTCTTTTATTACATTCTTACAATTACTTAAACTAATTTAGATATATAATAACACTGAAAAGAAAGAAAAAACAAACACTTATTACAAATGTGATATTTTATGTGTTTTGTATTTTACTTACATGGCTTGTATGTACAAAACAGTATCACTGCCGAATGTGGTAGAATGTAATATATAAACTGTGGTTTTTAAAAAGCTTTATTAGTAAATAATATTAAAATGCGCAATAAATATATTAAACTTACCGCTCCAAATATGTTGTTTACGCAACATGTGCTGACACTGAACTAAAACGCAAAAGAAAAACTGCAAGAAATACACACAAAAAGGGTTGCAACCCATACAAAATGTAGCTGATCGAGTTTTTTTGTACACTGCAATATTTGCTGCAAAACCCTTTGACAACCCTACAAGAGTTAATGCAAACAAAGAAACAAAGAAAAAATCCAACCATCGTTTTCTGCAGCAGAACGCTATGTCGAACTCACTAAAACGAGCGAACTCATAGCGGAGTTTGCTGCATGTATTTCACACAGCTCAGAAACAATTCTGTGCAGCGTTTTGTGCAGCCGAACGCTATGACAAACTCACTAAAACGTTCGAGTTCGTAGCGGACTTTGTTGCAGGGAACTTTTACCACGAAGCAAACGATTCTAAGCAGCGTTTTGTACAACCAAACACTATGAGAAACTCAAGCAAACGAGCGAACTCATAGCGGAGTTTGCTGCGGGGATTTCACACTTAGAGACGATCGATTCTGACTGCAGAACGCGCTCCTGAAAGTTTGCAGAATCAGGGATGTGCAACTTAAATCTGAAACTTTCTGTACAGCGGCCGTACAGAATTCGTTCACCACATGCCTGAATTCCCGGCTGGGAAACGATTCTAAGCAGCGTTTTGTACAACCAAACACTATGAGAAACTCAAGCAAACGAGCGAACTCATAGCGGAGTTTGCTGCGGGGATTTCACACTTAGAGACGATCGATTCTGACTGCAGAACGCGCTCCTGAAAGTTTGCAGAATCAGGGATGTGCAACTTAAATCTGAAACTTTCTGTACAGCGGCCGTACAGAATTCGTTCACCACATGCCTGAATTCCCGGCTGGGTATTCGTTCATATTTCTGTATGGGACGACACAAAAATATTGATTCGTTTTACTTATGTCAAACTTACACTCATATACCAAAACATCTTATACGCGATAATGCAAACATGATTATTATGTTTAAACAAGATGATCTAAATATGCGACATATATATCGTGATCATATCAACACGGACATGAGCTATGACTCATTCATGAAAATTTGTCAAAAATGTTGGAATGATAAATATGGTTTCCTGTTAATAAGTAAAGACGATGACATCGACAAGGGGCGATATAGAAAGGGTTTCGATCAGTTTATTATAATTTGAAAATGTGTTTAAATATAAGTTTAAGTGTTATGATATTATGCTCAGTGTATCACCAGATTTCACAATGACTAGATCATTAACATTATCGCTAAATGGAAACAGTTCCATTATAAATACAAACTATTTCCCACCGATTGAATTGAATGGACAATACGAGTGTGCGCTAGTTGACTTTTACATGTACAACTCAATCCCCAATGTTGATACAAGTAACAATCTTTTTCACATTGGTAAACAAGTAATCACTATCCCCATCGGCTCATATGAACTCGATGATATTGTCGAGTTTATTTATTCACAGCTAAGAGGTACTGAGCTTGAGAGTACTGTTAAAATTAAAGGAAATAATAATAAACTTCAAATGGAGATCTTTAGCAGTAAAGAAACAATATACTTTAATAAGAGAAACACAATTGGTGAATTGTTTGGATTCCATCAAAGTGTACTCAAACCACATCCTACTAAAACTTATCTATCCAATCAACCAATAAATATATTTAAAATTAACACGATTCGATTGGAATGTAACATTGTCAGTGGCTCATATGTAGATAATACACCAAATCATGTATTATATGAGTTTGGAATCAGTGTCCCTCCAGGCTATAAAATGAATGTGATACCTCACAATCTTATTTACTTACCAATCAACTGCAGAGAAATAAGCACACTATCATTACGTTTAACTGATCAGAACGGGGATTTGTTGAATTTGCGTGAAGAAAACGTAACACTTCGATTACATTTGCGAAAGATAGAATGATTATATATAATAAAAGACCGGACATATCCCACCAACCTTGCACTTCTAGTTGTAAAGCTAAAGGAAGAGGATCAAACCTGAAGAGGAGCTCTCTATCATTAAAAAATAAATTGATTTTAAAATCATTGGGTTTCAAACTTCGAGTATAACAAGAACGAAAACAAAATGAATGAAATATTAAATGTTCGGGAAAAACCTTTCTCAGACGAAAGAATCTCGAAGAAAGAATATCACACCTATTCGTCATACCAACAGACATTTAAACCAAATGATGAAATTCGAATTACAATCCAAAATCAAGACTTGTATGTGCTCCCCCACGAGAGCTATCTTAACTTTCAAGGAATCATTAAAAAAGTGACAGGCGAAAATACTACAACAACAGATGGTGTTGTTGCCTCGCTTAAAAATAATTGTATGGCATACTTTTTGGATGAAATAAAATATGAAATAAATGGTTGTGAGATTGATAGAACACGGTTCGTTGGTGTCACTTCAACCCTTAAAAACTTTCTCTCATTGACCAACCTTAATAGTCGAACACTTCTAAATTCTGGATGGAGTGGAGGAAATGAAATTCAAACAAATGCTCATTTTAATTTTTCTGTTCCCCTAAAAAATTTGATCTGCTGAAGACTATAGAAAGGTTCTGTTAAACTGTAAGCATGAGCTTGTACTATTACTAACTAAAAATCTGGATGACGTATATCAAAAAACTAGAGGTGGAAACACATTCCAATTAGAAATGACAAATATATCTTGGAAAATTCCACATGTAACTCCCAGTGATGTTGCAAAAATAAAAATGTATGATATTATTAAAAGTGGAGTTAATCTATCGCTTGCATTCCGAAGTTGGGATACATATGTCAATCCCAAGCTGGTTCAGGGAACACATCATGTTTGGAATGTTAAGCTAGCTGCTAACCGAGAACGTCCCCGCTTTGCAATAATAGCCTTCTCACTAAACGGACAACTAATTTCAAACAATTTATCAAACTTGAAAGTGTACTTGAATTCTGATACATATCCCTATTATGATTTGAATGTGGATTTTAGTCAGGCGCGTTTTGCTCACCTGTATGAAATGTATGCTAATTTTCAAACTAGTTACTACAATCGTGAAGCATTTCCACTTTTAACACCAGTCGACTTTAAAACTAAGGCACCCATTGTTGTAATAGATCTCTCATATCAAAATGAAATGGTGAAATCTGGTCCCATTGATGTGAGAATTTCAACTGAATTAAAGGTGGCAAGTGATGAAAATACACAAGTATATTGTCTTCTCATTCATGAACGTTTAGTCGAGTACAATCCTTTAAGCGGTTTAGTTCAAAGAGTCGTCTAACAATCTACATATAGAAAATGAGTGAAGATAATGTTGCAGTCGATGTTCAGGGATTTTTTGATAATAACAACAAGTTTATTGTAAAGGAAATTGGAATAGCATTTGGTGAAGAATCTAGACTTTATAATCATTTCATTATACGGGCTCCATTTAATTTTAATCAATTAAATAAAAAGTCACGAAAAACTGCTAGCTGGCTTACTAAAAACCACCACAAAATACACTGGAACGATGGCTTCAACTATTTTAATCAAACACGAAATTATCTGAGGAAAATTACTACAGGTAAAGAGATTCTATGCAAAGGTGTTGAAAAGAGACGATTCTTGGAAATTTTTTTAAGAGAACCGCAAATAATTGATGTTGAGGAGCTTGGATGTCCAGCACTAGATACTTTAAAGGGAAACCAGTTTCCGTTTTGTAAAATGCATCGTTATGAGGGAGTTTGTGCACTAAATAATGCCTACAACATTTTGAAATTCTATAAGGATATAATGTAAATGAAGTCAAGATTTATATCATTAACATTTAGAGTTTCAAGGCGAGTACACATCAAAAGCAGCTAAAATAATGGAAAAGCGCAACAACAACATCAACAATAGCAGCAACAACAATGGATCAATTCTTGATGAAATTGATTTTTTTCTTCAACACTATGGCGATGAGATATTTGGAGAGCATTTGCAATATCTTCTCATTACAAGGAATATGTTCATGGATAATGGAGGATGTGATCTTGTCAAATCCAGATACGGTGAACACTTCAAATTCTGTGAATGGGCAGATGACAATGTTGAGATAGGACGAGAGACTTGTGCCTGCACTTTCTATGCTAATCAACAACATGAAGCTAGAAAATTAATTTCATGATATGTTAACTTAGAAAAGCGACTTGTGCCTGATCTGTGTACACTAACGGAGAACATGAAGTTGGAAAATTAATTTCATCATATTAATCAAACGATTATGATTTTCAAATAAATAGCAACTAAACACACACACACACTGTTTTATCTTTATTTTCAATGAAATGGGAAAGGGTATAAAGGGAGTCTTTATTCTAAACATTTTCAGTTCTAATTTAGCAGACGCATAAGCAACTAGCAAGCAGTCAATATCAAGAATGTTGAGTAAACAAATTCAAGTGTTTCTCACTCAATTCAAGGATTTCATATTCATGGAACATTGTGTGCGACTCGAGAAGTTACAAACTATAATAACGGAAATAGAGGAACAGGATATGGTGACATCAAGATATGGAATACACTTGTCATCTTGTTCCTGGTCAAAAGACGATGCAACAAGTGGACCGGAGAGTTGTCGTTGCCTGTTCTTATCCCGCTACAAATCGGAGGCCTTGGACATTATGTTACGTTATTATAAAATAGCTGATGGAATTGTAAATAATACTAAATAAATGAAAATAAAATATTAACAACATGTATAACACGGCATGTCACAATAATTGTATTATATCCTATGATAACTTAAAAAGATCGCGCACGTGTTCACTAGGGGTGTGAAATAGTCGGAGCAGGTTTTCTTCACTATCGGTATGCGAGGGGCAGACTTTGTGTCTTTCAAAACAAAACAATACTTACCTGACCCTTGTCCCTTGTCCTTTGTCCCATTTACCGACATCATCAACAGGTATACAGGTTTTCTTCACTATCGGTATGCGAGGGCCGCGGCGCTCACAGCTCAATGCATGCCCATAATCCTCGTTCAACCCCAGTGTGCTCACACTTTGACATTCCCACGGTCACAAGCACAGACAAGCACACACCGTGATCGCACGTGGATCGCACACACCCCCCCCCCCTTATTCTCACCCATTAACTTAAAGAGATCATAAATTAACTCTCACCTGTCAAACTGTCATAGCGTTAACACTTGTTTACGATCGACACACCCCCCTCTCGTCCACACTTCTCCCCCTACATACCCCCCCTCTCGTCCACACCTGGTGACCCTTTATGCAAATTAGCTCCCCCACCCCCACACACCTGGTGACCCTTTATGTTAATTAGCTCCCCACCCCCACACACCTGGTGACCCTTTATGTTAATTAGCTCCCCCACCCCTCCCCCACCCCGTGACCCTTTATGCAAATTAGCTCCCCCACCTCCAAAAGTGTGCCAGGAGCCGCATTTTACAACTACTGCTACAGGTGAAATAAGGTATTTTTCCCACATTTTGGCGATTTTGAGAAAACGCCAGTAATGATATTTTCTAATTTTGAATGTATGTTTGTAAAAGAATTAGTGTTGCCAGACAGTTTGTTTTTGCTTGTACAAACAATAAACACCTTTTGACAAAGTTGTACCGTAAACAAATATAGCAATTTTCAAAATTTCTGATATCTTACTTCAAAATTTCTGATATCTTATAAAAAAAACCTCTTTACGAGGAAAAAGTCTAGTGACGAAAACATTTTCATGCCCCAAAAATTCTGATATCCAATTTTGTGACGAATAATATTAAGGTTGTTCGCCTTTGTCCACTCTTCGTTATTTAATTGATCCACATTCACTGGTTCTTCCCCGACAGCGACAACTGGTAGCCATTCGTCATCCACAACTTTAATCAAGTCATTTTCGGATAAAAGTGCACGTACGTGAAATTTCCAGATAACGTACTTCTCTCCATCAAAAGGTTTTATATTACATTTGCCATGATCCATTCTTAATTTTTAATTTGAATCAAATTTAAATGCAAATTCAAAAAAAATTTAACTTAATCAAAATTTCACTTATTTCAAATATTATTTTACAAATGAGCTGGGCTCATAACCTATTAAAAAAACACCTCAAAAAAAGTATTCAGCTCCTGAAATAAATAAATGAAAAATAAAAGCTTAAGTTTTTTTGTTAGTTAGTGAGACATATTAAATCGTTGTTTATTAAACTCTAGTCAGAAATCGAATAACTGAAAATCAAATAGTTATTACTTAAAAGGATGGAGACTGTAGTCTCAGTGCTATCTAGATTATAAATATCTAGATCACCAAATTCTTTATTTCAATCATAACAGCTTTTGCTTCTTTGAGCAAAGTGATATTTTAACAATTACCAACTTCAGCGAATATCTTTTAAATCAATTTCACGCCATTTTAACCGCCATTTCTTCCAATTATTATGTAGATTCGGAAAAATTTCGTTCATTTTGTGAAACAACTTTTTCATTATATATGCGTAGCTACCCATGGTATCCGATGTCACCAACAATTCATAAAATATTGGCTCACGGTTACCAGATTAATAATTCGAGCTTGGTTCGACTAGGATGCTTAGGCGAAAATGCTTCTGAAGCACGCAACAAAGTTTACAAGATACAAGGTGGCGCAAAAGAAGTCACACTATTGGAAGATGCTCTCATTTTTGCAAATGGCCGCCAATGTCAAATATGTTTTGACATTTGTGGACTAGACAGATACAGAATACAAGTGAATAAGCCATTGAGCGATACACTCCCCAAGAACGCGGAATAATTGTGTCTATTTTTTTGCGTAACAATTCGTCCGTGGTGTTGGCGCAGCGCGAATTCCGTCGCCGATTTCCCGGCCGTCCGACACCGACTGCGCAAACACTGCGCCGTTTAGCCACTAACCTTGAAGAGTATGGGACCACACGAGACGTTGCCAAGAGTGGCCGGCCCCGGAGCGCCCGTTCTGCCGAGAATATCGCCGCTGTAGCCGAGGACGTCGAAGTGAGCCCCGAAACCTCGACCAGACGACGTGCCACGCAATTGGGCCTCAGCCGACGGTCCCTGCATCGAATTTTGGTGAAAGATTTGAACATGTTCCCCTACAAAGTTCAGTCCGTGCATCAGTTGCTGCCTGCCGACCGCCAAACGAGCGTAACTTATGCCCAAGCTATCCTCAATCTCGACACCGAAGTGGACGATTTTTCGACCAAAATCATAATGAGCGATGAGGCTCATTTTCACCTCAGCGGGTATGTGAACAAGCAAAATTATCGCTTCTGGGGAACCGAAAATCCGCGAGTGATGCACGAGGAGCCATTACACCCGCTCAAAGTGACTGCGTGGTGCGCTGTTCACGCTGGAGGAGTCATCGGGCCATTTTTTTCGAGAACGCCGCGGGTCAAACGACAACAGTGTACGGTGCGCGCTATAGGGCAATGTTGACCGAGTTTTTTCTGCCCGAACTGGACGAATTAGGACAGGTGGACATGTGGTTCCAACAGGACGGAGCAACAGCACACACTGCACGACCCACAACCGACATTCTGAAGGACGCGTTTCCGGGTCGCTTAATTTCGCGTTTTGGCGATTTGCACTGGCCCGCCAGATCGCCCGATTTAACGGTCCCGGACTTCTTTTTATGGGGTTTTTTGAAGTCCCGTGTTTACATCAACAAGCCTGAGACCTTGGAAGCCCTCAAGGAAAATATCTGACACGAATGCGAGAATTTATCGCTCGAAACGCTCGCCGAAGTGATGGAAAATGCCATAAAACGAGCCCGTATGGCAATCAATTGTGACGGCGCCAATTTGTCCGATATCATCTTCTCGACTTAACACAATTAATTCTAAAGGTCTAAATAAACAAAATCAAAAAACAGAATCGAAGTTTTTCATTTAGAAAAAAAATAAGAGCGAAACAACATCGGATGACTTCTTTTGCGCCACCTTGTAGATAGTTTGTCGCATTCAAGGAAAAATAGTCGGCTCAATACTATAACTGATATGTTTCACAGAGCTATAGATTTCTCGGATCCATTATTGTCGAGTGTTTCTCTAAAGAAAAGTGAAAGAAAAGTAACTAGGGCGCGGTGCTACAGTCGAGCATACTCGACTGTCGGAGACCCCGTACTTACTAAGCAAAAGCAAATACTGATAAAAAATAAAATAATATAAGTCGCTACAAATATAGTTATAGTTATTTTGTATATTTATCTTATAAAAAAAACCTCTTTACGAGGTAAAAGTCTAGTGACGAAATCATTTTCATGCACCAAAATTTCTGATATCCAATTTTGTGACGAATAATATTAAGGTTTACTTATAAATTACTAAAAAAAATATTGTCACTCGGCACATTGCGCTAATTTCTTCATATCTAATAGATATTTATTTTATGCAATTTTAGCGGTTTTTAGCGATTTCCCGCAAAACTAGCGATTTTTCGAAAAAGTCGTAGAACAAACGTTTCTATATTTTTGGGCGGGAACAAGTCCTCATTCAAACTTTTAAGCTAAATTAACGATTTGATCCAAACAAACAAACAAACAGACAAACTGACTTTTCATCTCATTTTCGGAAGGCCACTAAAAATTTCAAAATTAATTATCTTTTGAACCAGTGGTCGGATTTTGAGTATCGAGGTGTCATTCGACGCGTATTTTTCATTAGAATAGTAAAAAAATATAAAAAAAATTCAGAAAGGCTCCAACGGCCCCATTTGCTCCAATCATTTAAATTTTGCCCCTCCCACTTACACCTGTTTATCTCACGAACCAGATGAGTTTTCAAAAGTCTTAGTATGCACATTTGTAAGTTTTATTGATACCTTTCGATCGGTATATAACTCGACCTGATCGGACAGTCATAGCAAATTTTCCATTCTTCCTGTGTATATATGTTAGTCGCCTCTCGCACCCTTCGTGCTGCTTTCGTCACTAGCGCGGACTGCCGTCCGCAGTGATTTTCGACCAAATATATTGATGATATATTTACATTAAAGATAATATAAATGATTTATTAAAGCATAGCATCAAATTTAACAGATGCTTAAAATAAATGCACAAAATAATTTGATTTAAGCATTAGAGAAAGCGAGACAGCGATAAGTGCATTTCCCACATCTCTTGATAATAAACCAAAAATAAAATAAATATTAAAATTGAATTAATGTAAAAGTACAACATTATTAAAAAATGTCAGGAAAACATTAATAGGTCTTAAAAAAAAAAGATCTGTCCACGCCGGGATTAGAGCCCCGGACCCATGTTCTACAAAGTCTGCTAATAATAAATAATTGTTAAAAAAATTGATGACGCTGGGAGATGAACTCACGACCCCCAACAATTGCAAATTCGACGGGAACTTAGAACCTTAGGCCACCAGAGCCCATGTTCAATTGTGGCCAAAATACAAATATGTTAGGACTTCAGCGATTATATATTTTGCAGTTAAGATTTCTGCAAACAACCTTTTAAAATTGAATAACAAATTAAAAAAACATTTGCGGATTATCTATTAACAAATTAATTGATGCAAAATATTAAAAAAAAAAGCTTTGTCCATTTTGGAGTTCGAACCCGCACCTCGAAATGAGAATTTATGCAAAAAACGAATGCTCTAGACACTGCGCCACCGGCAATCTTAAATTATAGATCTTATCTAATTATAGATTTCGTTGTTACTGGACTGTAAGTCAAATGAATTGTTAGTTATACCCGTAACTTATTAAAAATAAGTAAAAGGGGATATTGTATTCGTTGCAATGTATGTAACAGGGAGAAGGAAGCATCTCCGACCCCATAAAGTATATACATATATTCTAGATCAGCATCAACAGCCGAGTCGATATAGCCGTATCCGTCTGTCTGTCGGTCCGTGTAAACGAAAGGATCTCAGAGATGGTAAGAGCTAGGACCACCAAATTTGGATTGAAGACTACCTATAATGTCAGGCAGAACAAGTTTATGTTAAAATTTTGCCACGCCCACTGTGGGGGGCGTAATTCATCAAAAACTTTCATCACCTTTAATCTATGGTTTTAAGTTAAAATTTTAAATTTTTTTACACCAACGGGTGTAGGATCATGTCTAGAGACTAATCACCAACTTTCAACATTATTGGGCCATAAATAGTGAAGATAATAAACTAAAAAGATTGGCAGAATATATGTATATAAATAGAATTATTTGTCATTTAATTGATATTATATTACTCTGCCAGAATGGACATCGAGAATGTTTATCGAATTTGCCAGCATCAGTCTAAGAGGCGGAGTGGTCCAAGTGATAGGTGCTAGGCACGCGTAACGGGAGATCGGGGTTCGAACCCCGGTCTGGTCGATGCGAATGATTTTTAATTATTTAATATTTTTCGTTTATTTGAATTGTCACTTTAATGGTAGAGACACGCGGGGGGCGTGGGTTCAATTCCTGAATAGGTCAACGAATTTTTTTTCGTTTTTAAAAATATTTTACTTTTAATAAATTTTTAAAATTTAAAGATAATGTTTAAATTGCCGTGGCCTAGGCTCAGGGTATATTACTGTCGAGTGCACTCGACTGATCCACTTGTTTAATATACACAGGCGCTGACATCTCAGTCATTAAAGAACATTCTGATCAATTTCTAAACATTGGCCGTGTTCACCAGAACTAATCAATCAGTAATCATGTATTTTGTTTGTTCGATAACAAAGCATCACATCACAGAATTTCAGCGTACTATTTTGGTGATGAATTTTCAGTCATCATACATCACAAAATTTGAAATCATGATTGCTAATCACTGCATTTCACCAGAATAATCATGCAAATTTCATCGATTTTCTGTTGTCGATTTGTTCTGGTGAACACGGCCATTGATCACAATAATATAACCCAAATTTCGGGTATTGGTAAAGGGTCAATAAATTCAATAGGTTTAGCATTCCTCGAATTGAAAACCGGTAATTTAATTATACCACATGATTTCCATATAGTACATAACAATTTTCCGGTCTCCGGAGACGGAATAATCGGAATGGACTTCATTAAAAAATTCAACTATCAATTAGATTTTACTACCGAAATAGACTCTTTAATGTTAAGACCCAATAATATTAATAAATCAATACAGATCCCAATTTTCCACAATATTGATAGAAACAAAATAATTGTACCTTCTCGTTGTGAAGTAATCAGACAGATTAAAGTAAATACTAAAGACAATCAGATTCTAATACCTAATCAAGAGATAGAAGATGGTGTATTTGTCGGAAATTCAATCTCAGATTCAACTAGTGGACGGTGCTACAGTCGAGAACACTCGACTGTCGGAGACCCCGTACTTACTATGGAAAAAAAGTTTTTCATACTAAGACTTGATTTTTGACTGATCGTTCCTATAGTAGCTATATGATATAGTGCTCCGATTCCAATCAAATTTTGTCGGGATGTATATGATCATTTCATATGCATCTCATATTCTGTCAGTTTGGTTGAAATATCTCAAACAGCAAAAAAGTTTTCCATACTAAGACTTGATTTTTAACTGATTGTTCCTATGGGAGCTATACGATATAGTGGTCCGATCCAAAATCTAAAACAAACTCGATCTGCACGCAATATAGACGAACCTACATACCAAGTTTGGAGTCTCTAGCTCTTAGATCTAGGCGCTCTTACAGACGGACAGACGGAAATGGCTATATCGACTCGGCTGTTGATGCTGATTAAGAATATATATACTTTTTGGGGTCTGCCACGCTTCCTTCTGCCTGTTACGCACATTTTTTTTTGAGACAAAGTTAATAGACCCCTTTACTTTTTTAAAGTACGGGGTCTAAAAACGCATACGTGCCAATATTAAATACGACCAACACAAATAAAATTTTAAGCGTTAACCAAATAAACTTTGAACCATTGACTAACTATCAAATAGTTGATTTAAACGACCATCAATGAGCGGTAACAATACTCTCTAAATTAAAAAAGGATATCCCATCCGTGCATGGCAAAATAATGACAGAGTTGTGTTAAAAATATATAGATATTTTTGGATTGGAATCAGAGCCAATCACGGCAAACAACTTTAACTAACAAAAATTAAGATTGAACAGTGATGAGCCAGTATACATTAAAAACTATAGAAACCCACATAGCTGAAAAGATGAAATAATAAAACAGGTAGATAAACAAATAAAAGACAATATAGTAGAATCCTCAATTTCCGAATACAATATCCCATTGCTTTTTGTTCCGAAAAAAGCCCTACCTGATTCAGAAAAGAAAAGGTTTCGCCTAGTGATTGACTATCGGCAAATTAATAAAAAAATTTTAACGGATAAATTTCCTTTGCCAAGAATAGACGACATTCTGGATCAGCTTGGCAGAGCAAAATATTTTTCATGTTTGGACTTAATATCTGGATTTCACCAGATATAATTGGAAGAAGAATCAAGAAATATAACTTCATTTTCAACGAGCAATTGCTCTTATCGCTTCACGGGACTGCCCAATGGGCTCAAAATAACCCAAAATTCCTTACGACGAATGATGACATTAGCACTTCCTGGACTGAAAACAGCCCAAGCGTTCCTTTATATGGACGATCTAATAGTCACTGGTTGTTCTGAAAAGCACATGCTCAATAACCTAACTGATGTATTTTAGCTATGTAGGAAGAACAATCTAAAGCTGCACCCTGATAAGTGCACCTTCTTCATGCACGAAGTGACTTTCTTAGGTCACAAGTGCACTAATCGAGGTATTTTACCAGATAATTCAAAATATGAGTTTATCAGGAAATACCCGGTTCCTACTGACGCTGATAGCACAAGACGATTTGTTGCCTTCTGCAATTATTATCGTAGATTTATTAAAAATTTCGGGGATTACGCTCATCATATACCACAACTGTGTAGAAAAAATTTTGAATTTGAATGGACATCCCAATGTCAAGAAGCTTTTGAATATTTAAAAAAACAATTAATGAGACCAACATTACTTTAGTATTCAGATTTCTCAAAAGAATTTTGCATAATTACGGATGCAAGTAAACAAGCTTGTGGAGCTGTACTAGCATAAGAGCATAATGGATTACAACTACCAGTTGCATATGCTTCTAGATCTTTCACGAACAAGAGCTAGCTGCAATACATTGGGCAATAAATTACTTCATACCATATATACATATATGGTAGACACTTTTTAGTAAAAACAGATCATAGACCACTAACATTTTTATTTTTAATGGTAAATCCAAATTCAAAATTAACAAGAATGAGATTAGATCCAGAAGAGTATCAGTTTACTGTGCAGTATCTTAAGGGAAAAGATAACTATGTTGCTGACGCGTTGTCAAAGGATAACTATCGAACAACTAAAAGAAATGCAAAGACATGTCCTGAAAGTCACTACCAGTCCATACAAGGAGTCCCATACAAGGAGATCATAATGGCATTACTAAAACATTACAAAAGATTAGAAGACACTACTACTGGAAAAATATGACGCGTCAAATTATAAAGTACGTACGTAGATGTCCAAAATGCCAAAAATCAAAAATAACGAAACATACAAAGACACTTCTAACCATTACAGACACACCAATGTGTGCATTTGACAGAGTGATAGTGGATAGTCCGCTACCTAAATCTGAAAATGGTAACGAATACGCAATTACATTGATATGCGATTTAACGAAATATCTTGTAGCTATTCCAGTTCCAAATAAACATGCTAATACTTTTGCAAAAGCAATCTTTGAATCATTTATACTGAAGTTCGGTCTAATGAAGACGTTCATTACGCCCATGTCCGTATATATATATTATATATACTGAATATTAAAATTCAATAATTAACGACTTGTGCAAATATTTGAAAGTAGACAATAGAACGTCTACAGCGCATCACCACCAGACAGTTGGATCAGTCGAAAGAAGTCATAAAACATTTAATGAATACATACGTTCATACATATCTGTTGATAAAACGGATTGGATCAATATTTCGTTTACTGTTTCAACACAACTCCATCTATGGCACACAGCTACTGTCCATATGAACTAGTTTTTGGCATATGATAGAAAACTCTTCAACCTATGAAATAAGTATTTAAGAAAAGTGTCACGCCCTCCAGATACTTACTCAGGGGCTATCAAAGTTCAAATTTGTGAAACTTGTGAAAAAAATAAATTATATGGCACCTAAAGCAAAATATTTTTTTAAATTTTTGATTTTTTTCGTTTTGTTTTTAAGGTTTTTATATTAAAAAATTACTTTCAAAAAGTTAAAAAAAAAAAAAAATGTTTAAAATTTTGTTGAAAAAATTATTTTGTATTTTTCGGTGTAAATTATCAGAATTGCATTTATCGACCTTATTCCTATTTCATCTATATGATATACTAGTCCGATTTGAACCAATCTGACATATTATGAATCTGGGGTAGTCTTTTACAGCCAGACCAAATTTGCTTAATCCGAGTATTATTTAATGCGCTTTCATCCTCTGACGAATCTATTTTTACAAAATTAATGAAAAAATCGTAATTAAAGTCTTGATCTTAAGATACATAATAATAATTAAAGAAGATATTCAAAAAACTATTCATATTTTTATTGTTATATGTTATGTGACGCGTCTGCGTGAAGCCTATCATCGAAATCACTGATGCTGAAGAAAATATAAGACTAACTCGGGTCAGGGTCATCTTCACTTTCATTATCATTGTTCAACGCTGCCATCAGCATTTTGGACACCTCGGTAATTTCCGTTATGGAAGCAGGAACACGGTATACGCCCTTATGGATGTCTTTATGGTGGCCCATGAAATTCGCTAATCGGTCAATTTGTGCATCCTTTACGTTAAGCATTGACGTGTATGTTGCCAAGTGCTTACGCAGCTTTGTTCCTCTTAGCGATTCTGGGCATAAAGCACCACAGTTTTTGGCAAAACAAGGCATGATGTGGCATCCCCGAATATATTTTTTTGAGCTGTTTGGTGCACTAAATACATATTCGTTATCTGCACGAACGCCAGCATTCTTGCGATATTTTAAAATTGTATCAATACACATCCGATCGTGTGGTGTTAATAGAACTGGCACGGTTCTATCTAGCTTACCTGTAATTGTAATTCGCGTGAGCTGCTTGGATACTTCTTTAACACTATCGGATAGTGTATTTAAAATATCTGAGCTCATATTATCACCAAACCCATGGGCAGCCAAATAGTTCTCGATTGTTAGTCGCTCTATTTCTCCAACTCGTCGACGATTGAATATTTGCAAACTTATAAGAGTGCTTTCCACGAGCGATGACCAAGCATTCTTGTTAAAGCCATTCTTTAAATTCTTTAAGGCATTAGATGACATTTGCTTTGAATAATCATAAAGTTTCTTTATATCTTCATTCGTTGGTAGACTTGTATTTTTAGTGCGTCTTATTCTCGCCTGATCTTCTACTGCCTTTTTGTTAATGTTGATGTGCACTTCACTTTTCCAAACAGCCAGAAAATCTTTTACCAGTTTTTTCTTTTCATGTTTCCCCACATTTTCTAATATGAGTTAAATTCGTAGCAGCCGCAGGAGTCACTGCGGACGGCAGTCCGCGCTAGTGACGAAAGCAGCACGAAGGGTGCGAAGGCGACTAGCATATATACACAGGAAGAATGGAAAATTTGCTATGACTGTCCGATCGGGTCAAATTATATACCGATCGAAAGGTATCAATCTAACTTAAAAATGTGCATACTAAGACTTCTGAAAACTTACATGGTTCGTGAGATAAACAGGTGTAAGTGGGAGGGACAAAATTTAAATGATTGGAGCAAATGGGGCCGTTGGAGCCTTTTAGATTTTTTTTATAATTTTTCACTATACTTATCAAAAATACGCGTCGAATGACACCTTGATCATCAAAATCCGACCACTGGTTCAGAAGATAATTAATTTCGAAATTTTTGGTGCTCTTTTCAAGACGAGATGAAAAGTCAGTCTGTTTGTTTGTCTGTTTGTTTGTTTGTATAGATCAAAGCGTTGATTTAGCTTAAAAGTTTGAATGAGGACTTGTTCCTGATAAAAAATCTAGAAACGTTTGTTCTACGACTTTTTCGAAAAATCGCTAGTTTAGCGGGAAATCGCTAAAAACCGCTAAAATTGAAACCCCCATAGCATCCAAACGATAGGAGCTACAGATCTCTTCTATATGTCGTTGGAAAGGTGTTTTGAAGGGCTTTTAGGCATACCTTCAAAGTTTTTTTTTTAAGTAAAAAGGTAAACAGCTACAGGTGAAATAAGGTATTTATTTCCACATTTTGGCGATTTAAGAAAAATCTACACATCAAATCACTTTTAAATATACTGCATGTTGTAGAGAATTCAATTACGCGTTTTTTGACATATAACACATATCTGTCAAAATTCGTTTGGGCAAGATATTACCTATTAACTGAATATACCTTACACCTTTACACTACTGCATGTACATATGCAGTATGTACACTGCTTGCAGTGCATGTGGAAAGATACTGCTTGCAAGTGGTCAATTCTTTTTGCGGCAGATAAATCATTTTATAATCAAAAATATAGAAACTTTTGTTTTTCGACTTTTTCGAAAAATAGCTAGTTTAGCGGGAAATCACTAAAAACCGCTAAAATTGGAACCCCCATATCATTCAAACGATAAAAGCTACAGATGTGATATATATATCGTTGAAAAGGTATTTTAAAGGGCTCTTAGGAAAACCTTTAGTGTTTTTTTTAGATAAAAGGTAAACAGCAACAGGTGAAATAAGGTATTTTTTCCCACATTAAGGCGGTTTTTGTGAAAACGCAAGTAATGAT
This sequence comes from Drosophila limbata, assembly GCA_963924055.1. NCBI lineage: Eukaryota > Metazoa > Arthropoda > Insecta > Diptera > Drosophilidae > Drosophila > Drosophila limbata. The sequence continues at coordinate 299,538 of CAWUOW010000382.1, forward strand.
TTTTTCTAATTTTCAATATATTGTAGTTTGTAAAATTTCGATGTGTTTGGAAGATATTACCTGTTAACAGAATATATACGTTTTGCTTAGAATTGGAATAGGACATCAGCAACAACGTGTAGTAGCAGCCAGAGCTTGAGAGTTCTGTTAGATTTTGACAAAATTGTACCGTCAAAATATATTGCAATTTTCAAAACTTTTGATATCTTACTCCAAAATTTCTGATATCTTATAAAAAAAACCTCTTTACGAGGTAAAAGTCTAGTGACGAAAACATTTTAATCCACCAAAATTTCTGATATCCAATTTTGTGACGAATAATATTAAGTTTTACTTAAAAATTACTACAAAAAAATTTTTTTGTCACTCGGCACATTGCGCTAATTTCTTCATACCTAATAAATATATATTTTTTGCGCAGTGCCGAGTGACAAAAAAATTTTTTTGTAGTAATTTTTAAGTAAAACTTAATATTATTCGTCACAAAATTGGATATCAGAAATTTTGGTGGATTAAAATGTTTTCGTCACTAGACTTTTACCTCGTAAAGAGGTTTTTTTTATAAGATTTTATAATACATAGTGTTGTCATTCCACTTAGCAACTTCTCGTGTGCATATTTGAACATTGGCAAAAGAGAGATCAAAAACATCTTTAAACTCTATTATTCGAGAATCTTTTGCTTTAATAGCTATTATAAGCCGACCTAACAATCGCATATTGGCCCTTATCATATCGTGTTGTACTTGTGAGTGCTTCATACATTCATTATTTGCAAACAATATTATAAGGTGATCGTAATAAACAGCTCTGCTTATTTTATCATCATTTAACTTTGAAGTAACTTTTGTTCGCAATATATCATTAGCATCCTTATGTACAAAACTAGTAATAGCTCTTCCATCTTTTGTAATGTCACCCACTCCCTTTTTGTGTGTACTTTTAAATCAACTCGCAACGTGATATCTAATAGTATTCTTTTTATAGTATCCCGAGCAATATTTACAAATAACATAATCTTGAGCCGTATTAAAGTTTTCCAATCTTTTTTGACGTGGAACAATAAAAATTGCAGTATATAAATTTTCGGAGTTATGGAGATGATCTCCACCTTTTGGCAAAAGCAAACATTTTTTAACATCTTGTTCATTTTTGTGCTTATTTTCAAGATGCCGAGCAAACTTGGTTTGTAGCTTTTTACAAAAAATGCAGAAGTGCTGTTTAGAGCTCTTTGCTGTACATGCCGTTGGAATGTTTAAGTTCCTGACATCGTAGAGACGAGGTTCAGTTTGCGGAATACTGATATTGATGGAAGATTAAATATCACATCTAAAACTTGGATCAAGTGCCGAATTTTGTTGAGTGGAATCTATTTTTTGTTCAAAATAATAAGCAACAAAAATACCTTAGAAAAGCTGTCAAATCTTTATAATGGTAAGGTCAACGGAAGTAACGATTATAATTCTTACAATAAAAATTGTTAAATTTGATTTATTTGGTAGGTTTTTTTAATAGTTTGAATAATAACTTTTCGTTTCGATTTATAATAAAAACTGATAGTAAAAATTATCTTGCAATTTGAAAAAAAAACGTTGAAATCAAAAGTGACTTTTAAATTTATATAATAATTGATAAGACAAGTTTTAATTAAAATTTTTTTAGTAAAATTTAAAATATTACGTTGTCTTAAATACCAATATTGTCAAATATTCAAAACAAGAGGAAATATTAATCTTTTTGTATATTATTTTAACATTTTAAAATTTTTTCTTTTTTTCTTTTAAGAGAAAATATTTAAAAACAAATCTTTTATTATAGAATTTAGAAAATATCTTTCATTTTATTTTATTTTACAAAAATATAAGTTACTCTGATATTATGTTATAAAAGAAAATATTTTGACAATAATTTCTGTCATGAACTTTTGGAAATAATTTTTATTTTAATTCTAATAATTGGAGAGCAAATATTTTTTTTTTTATCATTTTGCATTATAAAGTAAAGAACTAAAAAAAACAATATAATATTATTCTAATAAACGACTTATTCATGAATTATTTCTTACTTATCTAGCTTATAGTTAATGTATGTTTTAGTTTATTGTTGTTTTGTTAAGTTAAACGTTTTACACATTAATAAACCAAGACGTCTGATCTGTTTTAGGTGTGGATCGAGAGTGTTCTCTCGGATTTATTCAATATTATATTTTGCTTATAACGTACAGTATTCTAAGTTAGCTCTGCCGCTAAGAGCGTCGGCAGAGAGAGAGAGTTGCAGTATGTAGTTATGTATATGTATATATGTACTGATGGTACATACTCAAGAAGTGCTTACGATAGCGGTCTCACGCTGCGGCCAGTCCGCATAAGTGGCGGATCCTATTACTGCACTTATGGATATTTGTGATTGTATAAACATAGCAACAAAGTGTCGTTATGTTATGAGTTCTTACTCTTACTTTTAAGTTGGGCATATGACCACTTGTTATACTGTATACTCTACAATACTGTGGGCATATGCTCATTTGGCATACAACATACTACACCTCCCTTTTTAAAGAAATAACGTAATATATTATAGTTATTTAATATAAAAATTATTATTATTTTTGTATTTGTTATATACTATGTTATATAAAAAGAAAAACATTTTTTTTTTTTTTAAAACAAAAAAATTTTTTTTTTTTTTTAAAAAAAAATTTTTTTAAATTTTTTAAATATATATATATATATTAGGGTGTCCCTTATTTGGTCAAAGTCAATATTTTAAAACGCATACGGGCTAGTTCTGTTCATTAGGTCCTAAAGCACTCAGAAATAAATTTTTACCTCAATCGGAGTATGATAACCCGTGCCGACTTGGATCGGAAAATTTAAGGATTATATGGGACAAAAAAAAATTTTTTTTTTTTTTTTAATTTTTTATTTTTTTATTTTGTTTATTAGGTCCTAAAGAAATCAAAACCAAGTTTTCACCTTAATCGGAGTACGATAACCCTTTAAAATTTGCATCGAAACATGAAAAAACAGTATTTTAACACTGATTATACATTTTTCGATGTTTTTTCATGTTTCGATGCAAATTTGAATGGGTTATCGTACTCCGATTAAGGTGAAAACTTGGTTTTGAGTTCTTTAGGACCTAATAAACAAAATAAAAAAATTAAAAATTAAAAAAAAAAAAAAAAATTTTTTTTTGTCCCATATAATCCTTAAATTTTCCGATCCAAGTCGGCACGGGTAATCATACTCCGATTGAGGTAAAAATTTATTTCTGAGTGCTTTAGGACCTAATGAACAGAACTAGCCCGTATGCGTTTAAAAATATTGACTTTGACCAAATAAGGGACACCCTAATATATATATTCTTATTCTAATTTTTTTTTTTTCAATCATTTATCCTTTTTAGCCTATCCTTATGAACTTTTTGTTCCCTATTTTTCTTATTCTTTATAATTATATTATTATTATTTTCTATACTAATGACCTCAAATGGTCCTATATAAGAAGGTTCTAATTTATGACCCGTTTCATTCTTTAAATAAACCTTGTCTCCTATTTCTATTTTGAAATCTAAAACTTTCTTATCATTTATTTCTTTTTGCTTAATTTTATTTTTTTCTAAAAGTATACGAGCTCTCTTATACGCGTTTTCTAGTCTAAACTTAACTTCCTTTGAATAATCTTCTATGTTATATATGGGTTCTATGTTGTTAATGCTATTAAATTGTATTGGTAAGTTGTTTTGTCTACCAAATACAAGTTCATATGGACAATAATTATGGGTTACTGATGGTGTTGTGTTAAAACAATACACGAAATACTGTAACCATACGTCCCAATCAGTTTTATCTACTGAAATATATGAACGAATGTACTCGTTGAATGTCCTATGACTTCTTTCAACGGTACCTAATGTCTGGTGGTGGTGTGCTGTAGACGTTATGTTGTCTATTTTTAAATATTTGCACAAGTCAGTTATAATTGAATTTTTGTATTCTGTTCCCATGTCCGTAATGAACGTCTTCATTGGACCGTACTTCAGAATAAAAGATTCGAATATAGCTTTTGCCACGGTTGTTGCACTTTTGTTTGCAACAGGAATTGCTACTAAATACTTTGTCAAATCACATATTAAAGTGATTGCGTATTCATTCCCATTTTCCGAACGTGGTAGTGGACCAATTGTGTCTACTATCACTCTGTCAAAAGCGTATTGAGGAGTTTCGGTTATAATCATAGGTGATCTTGTATGTTTCGTCATTTTCGACGTCAGGCATTTTGGACATTTATTTATGTACTCTTTTACATGTCTAGTCATGTTTTTCCAATAATATTGTCTCTTTATTTTAGATATTGTTTTGTTTATGCCTGTATGACCTCCTTGGATTGGATCGTCATGAAATGTAGACAATATAGCTTCTTTTTCTTGATCATTATTTATTTGGGTCACCGGCTTGAGTAGCGCTACTCTTAATGATTTTAAATGTTTATTGCCCATATGTTTGAAAGTATCTATTGAAATTGATTCAAAGATCTTTTCGCTCGGTGCCACTTTTAGTTTGCTGATTTTAGATACACCGGCTTGCCATTCAAGCCTTTGGAAAAACTGACCTAAGTCGAGAATTCCATTGGAGTACAAATCGCTAACATTAATTCTTGCTATAACTGTTTTTCCATGTTTCAATAAACATGTCGAATCTGTTATTCGCAAGGTCACTACTTTTCGTACCTCGTCATTCGTGATGACTTCGTATACGTTGGGCTTAGAAGCTTTTTCAAGACTTTGCTTTGGCAATAGTTCTTGTTTATTTTCTGCGCAGAAATTGTTTTGTCTACTTTGGTGCCTGGTAGTGACTTTCAGGACTTTTCTATTCATGTCTATTAAGTCGGATATTGTTATCCTTGATAGGGCGTCTGCCACAAAATTATCTTTTCCTCTCAGATACTCTACAGTAAAGTCATATTCTTCTAATTCGAGTCGCATGCGTGTTAATTTTGAACTTGGGTTTATCATGGAAAATAAATATGTTAAAGGTCTGTGATCAGTTCTTACTGTGAAATGTTTGCCATATATATATGGTCGAAAATGCGTTATTGCCCAATGTATTGCTGCTAGTTCTTGTTCTGTAGTACTCTTATTGCTTTCACCTTTAGTGAATGCTCTTGATGCATATGCAACTGGGAGTTGGAGTCCATCATAGTTTTGAGTTAAAACTGCTCCACATGCTTGCTTGCTTGCATCTGTGATTATGCAAAATTCTTTGCTAAAATCTGGGTACTGTAATAAATTTGGTTGGACTAGTTGATTTTTTAGGTACTGGAATGCCTTTTCACATTCCGTTGACCATTCAAATGGAACATTCTTTTTACATAATCTTGTTATGTGCCGTGAATATTCGGCGAAGTTTTTTATAAAACGTCTATAATAATTTCAAAATGCTACGAATCTTCTAGCGCTGTCTGCGTCCGTAGGGACTGGATAGTTATTAATAACATCAAATTTTTTATCATCTGGTAGGATTCCTTTATCTGTGCATCTGTGACCTAAAAACGTCACCTCGTGCATGAAAAATGAACATTTTTCTGGATGTAATTTCAGATTGTGTTTTCTACAAAGTTTGAAAACATCTGTTAAATTTTTAATCATATGTTGTTCAGAACAACCAATGACGATTAAATCATCCATGTAAAGGAAAGCTTGTGATGGCTCTAGGCCTGAGAATGCTATTGTCATCATTCTCTGAAATGAATTAGGCGCTATTTTTAAACCAAATGGTAATCGCGTGAAGCGATATGAACCATTGCTTGTTGAAAAAGACGTTATATTTCTTGAGTTTTTCTCAAGCTCAATTTGGTGGAAACCTGACATTAAGTCAAGGCATGAAAAATATTTAGCTCTACCCAATTGATCAAGAATATCGTCAATTCTGGGGAGTGGAAATTTATCTGACAGCAATTTTTTATTTATTTGGCGATAGTCAATTACTAATCGCCATTTTTTCTCTTTAGAGCCCGGAAGAGATTTCTTTGGGACTAATAAGAGTGGGCTATTGTAAGGGGAAACAGACGGTTCAACAATATTTTGTTCAATTAACTTTCCAACTTGATGCTGGATTTCTTCTATTTGGCTATGCGGACATCGATAATTTTTGACATAACTGGCTCATCATCCTTAAGTCTCAATTTTTGTTTATAGAAATTGTTTGTTGTGATTGGTTCGGTTTCAAGTCCGAACACATCACTATACTCGGTGCATATTTCTTCAAGTTGTTGTTTAAACAAAATTGGAAAATTTTTCTTTAATTTATTAAGTACAGACTCTTTTCTATTTTCTTTTAGATTTTGAACTACATCGTAGTTCGAAAGTGATTCGAATTTTATGTTATTAATGCCTACTATTTGGCATTTATCAGTGGTATTTAAGAAACGGACAAAAGTATTTTGGGCTGTAGCAATAGTGTTTGCAACATAAACACCCGGTTTAATTTCCTGATTTGGAATTAAAATGTTTTCTTCTGCTGAGGACAACTCTATTTTGCGTATCACTTGCGATCTTGCTGGTAGAAGTGTGGAATTAGTACCAGAACTAAATGTTATTGGAACATAGATAGGATACGTTAGGTTTGGTGGTCTAATTATAAACCAATCCTCTGAACTATTATAATCTAATTGGCAATTGAATGTTTTTATAAAATCTAATCCTATTATTCCATCGCAAGGGATTGCGAAATCTGAATGAAGTAAATGAAATTTATATGGAATAATATATTTGTCTGTTTGTATTTCGATTGAGACTAGTCCTTTGGAGTTTATTACTCCTTCTCCTATGCCTCGAATGTCTATAATTTTATTGATTTGGATGTCATGAAAGACATCAGAATTTTCTTTTATTATTGAAATATCTGCACCTGTATCAATCAAAAATGTTATCTTCTTATTTGTTGCAACATTTTTGAATGATACGAAATTGTTGAGACTTAAGTTAACAGTGTATATTTTTCTATTTAATTCTGAGTATCTGGAGGTGTCTGCGAGTTTCCCGAAGTATCTTGGGCAACTCGGACATTATTGTTGTTATAATGACCTCTATTTTGGTTATTGCCTCGGTTGGAGTTATTCCTACCTCGGCTATAACCTCGTCCACCTCTATTGTTGTTTCTGTAATTGTTATTATTGGGATTGTAGTTACCACGGCCATTGCCTCTACCTCTTTGAGTATAGTAACTACCTCCTCTATTATTGCGGCCTCGCTGAAATAATACTGTGCTTGCACTTCCAGTCATTTCTGTGCTGCAATGGATATATTTACCCATTACATCATTGAAAGTGACGAAGTTACCAGCTTCCAATATTACTTTCAGTTTCTCATGCTCACAATTTTTGATCATTGCAGAAATAGACTCGTTTGTTGAGAACTTTTCCGCATTGTTTGGGTCTAGGCCGTCATCAATAAAGGCTGCCTCCAATTGCTTTCGCAAATTGTCCATTTCTGTTGCATATTGGGAAGCGGTTTTGCCTTTTTGTTTTATGTTCAGTAATTTGGCTTTTAATACGTCGGGAGATTCTCCTTTTACGTTATCTTTAAGCCTGTTTATTATTCCGGATATAGTAGATTCATCTTGTACTTTGTTCAGAATTGTGCCGGTTATTTTCGATTTAATAACCTCAACTGCTATATCCTCCTGGTCGCCTTTAGTTCTTTCCACTATGCGTAAAGCAGTTAGGAACCTGTTTAATGATAACTTTTTACCATCAAATTCAGGTACTGAAGAGGAAACCTGCTTCACGTATTCCCTGTCTAAAGCAACCTGATTAGTCATTGTTTCTGTGTTTTCTTGCAGCGTTCAATGTCACTGTCAATATCACTATCAGTATCTGGATGGACTATTGGTTTAGACTCATCTAAATCTTCTAACTGGTTCTCGTCGAATTCAGCTAGCAGATTTGGATCTTCTGGGATTGTGATTACAGTACTCCGTCTAGTACCAATATTATGCAATCTGGTTTTTAAACTTTTTACAATTTTCTGACATATGTTTCTATGCTCCTGCGTTAATCTATCATGAACTTTGTTTATTGTGGTTACTATATTATTATATTGTGCTGTTAATATTTGCGCATGATGTATCAATGTATCTGACTTTATTGTTTTATCCGAATTGATACATTTATATGATTTTTCGAACTTGTCTTTATAATCATTTATTTTCTTTGCTAATGTATTCCATTCCATTCTTTGCAAAAGAAAATGTAGTTTTTAACGATGTATGCGCAGCATCAATATAGTTTCTATGCCTAGTATTGGGTGTGTTTCGGTGATAGTTTTTACCATTACATAAGGTAATGTATTTAACACCATGCCCTTTTCAGTTTTTGAACAACCGATTAATGGGCTTGCAACACTTTGAAACGTTTCTATATATTCGTTTTCGAATTCATTTATTTTAATGAATTCGCGATGTCTTTGCAATATTTGTAATGCATTTATCGTAAAATTTGGTTCTTTATTATATATTTCATTTATTAAGCTGATCATATTATATCATTTCTAAGTTGTCTGCTCTACTTGCGTATCTTTTCTTTATGCACTTATTGTGCAACTTATATAACTTCGTTAATGAATTTGCTAATAAAAGAACAACAATTATTATGAGCATAATCGTTATTACTTTCAAATCTACTGAGGCAGTTTCGACATTGTTAATAACATTTGCGGTTGAATCCGCTACTTTCGATTCATGGTCTAACATAATTCCTGCTTCTAATATACTATCGTCTTTTGAGATTGAATTCGAAAGCATGAAATTTGGGTTTATGATTTTTTGATTGATTTGATTGATTGATTTTTTTTTTTTTTACAAGAATATATATATATTTTATGTTTTATTTATTATTAATTTTTTTTTTTTTAAAAAAATGTTGTTTTAATATTTCCTATTCGATCAACGCAGTGATCTCCTGGCTAATGTTTCGCATGGCTTCACAGGCCATACTCTATTACGAGCAACGCAATTATCGCTCAGTATTACAATTATATCTTTACATTTCATTTATATTAACATTATAATTAATTATTATATAAACAATTTTTTTTTTTTAAATTAATAAAATTTTTTTTTTTTAATTTAAGTTGCGCGCTCTATGTAGCGCTGCCGGTCCTTGATGATGACTGTTGGGGCGCCGGTGCTGGTTATTTTCACAGGCGGTTGGGGCGCCGGTGCTGGTTACTTTCACAGGCGGTTGGGGCGCCGGTGCTGGTCTTCCTGCAGCAGGTGTATTTGCAGTGTGTTGTCTCCAGTGGTCCAGGGCAGTCAGCTGGACACTTTGGTTCCGGTTTCGTCATGAGTTGTATCTTCTTTGTAGCTGGTGTGGAAATGCACGAGTTTATAATTTTAATGTTTTTATTTAATGCTTCGTTTGTAGAGGTTGAGCTTTCTTTATGTTTTTGCTGAATCGACTCGATATTGTCGATTTCAGCTTGAATTTTATTGCCTGTTTCCCAACTTATTATTGCGTTGGGGGCAAATAGCAGCTTTAGGAGCTCGGCTTTTCTTGTTTTTAGCCGTTTTTGCACTCCGCTGCGTCTGCCTTTCGGCATAGCTCTTCACCTCTACTCACTCAGTACTTAATTTCCACGCCGCTTAAGATGCCGCTTTGCTGTTGTAGTTGTTGTTGTTGTTGCTCAAGTTGTTACTGCTGCTGCATAGTGTTGATGATTGTTGTTGCTGCCGCCGCTGCTTAATCCATTGTAGTCTTCTCTGTCTCGTTCCACTTTTAGTATATGTTGTTGTAGTTAATTAATTAATTTTCTCTATTAATTAATTAATTTTCTTATTAATTCCATAAATTTTCTTTATTTCACGCACAACATGTTAAACGTTTTACACATTAATAAACCAAGACGTCTGATCTGTTTTAGGTGTCGATCGAGAGTGTTCTCTCGGATTTATTCAATATTATATTTTGCTTATAACGTACAGTATTCTAAGTTAGCTCTGCCGCTAAGAGCGTCGGCAGAGAGAGAGAGTTGCAGTATGTAGTTATGTATATGTATATATGTACTGATGGTACATACTCAAGAAGTGCTTACGCTAGCGGTCTCACGCTGCGGCCAGTCCACATAAGTGGCGGATCCTATTACTGCACTTATGGATATTTGTGATTGTATAAACATAGCAACAAAGTGTCGTTATGTTATGAGTTCTTACTCTTACTTTTAAGTTGGGCATATGACCACTTGTTATACTGTATACTCTACAATACTGTGGGCATATGCTCATTTGGCATACAACATACTACAGTTTAATACAATGTTTGTCCGTCTTTGTCCGCGCGTCAACAAGCCCGTGCTTGGTGTCGTTTGGGCCACTTGAATGTACTGCTCGTTTAGTACATCAACGTCCAAATAAATGAAATTTCCGACTGAAATGAGTACAAATTAGCAGAGCTGATGTCATTATCTGAAAGCAGAACACAAACACATAAGTGGAAATTAAATGACCTTTGATAGTAATAAAAATAAAAAATTAACACTTGCTGGATGCATTCTAGCGTGGAGCTTCCGATGAACCCTCCGCATTATTATCAACATTTGGCTGCTCAATATTTAATGCAATAATATCAAATAGGAAATTAACGATTAATGCTATAATAACAACAAAATAATTAACTTACCTGGCAGTTCAATAATTTGAACACAAGATTGTGTATCAGTAGCAACACGGAATTCTGAATGAATCTCCGCATTTGACTGCTTAACATTTAAAGCTTAAATATAAAATCAGAAATTAACGATTATTGCTCTAATAAAATCAAAATAATTAACTTACCTGATAGTTCGATAATTTGAATATAAGATTGTGTATCAGTAGCAACACGGAATTCCAAGTCATCTGACAGCTCGATACTTGAAACTACATTATATAAAAGGGAATATTTTGGTTTTTTTAATAGTTTGAATAGTAACTCTTATTTATGATTCATAATAAAAATTAAAAGAAAAATTATTTTGCATTTAAAAAAGAAAGTTGTAAACAAAAGTGACTTTTAAATTTGTATAATAACACTGTGATAGTTGTTTTCAAAAAAAAAAAAAGACATGACCTTTTTCAACGGTTTCCCCCTATTTCGGGTCCTGCGAATCGAACTGCATCATTAGTTTTTTGAGTTACAATGATGGTTTCATACAAAATTGTTTTGCGAAGTTTTTGACCAAGTTTGCTATTTTTAGCAAAATAGGACATTCTTCTTCAGTCTCTATCTTGTAAAAAAATGGTTTTTTTTGTAAAGTTTCTTCGGCAAAGTTGCTTGAAATAATAAATTCTACAAGTTTTGGGAACATACCAAGCCTCTAAATTGAAGTTTAGTGGTCGTTTGGTTCAATATGTCAATAAAATCAAATCTTGACCATTTCTTTTTTTTTATTTTTCGTTCATGTTGTCCTGCAATCGAATTTTCCTATCTGATACGTATACCAAAATGGAGATCCTGTTATTCTTAGTAGCTTCAGCATAAAAATCTTGACGGGAAAATTAAATATTTAAAAATATAAGGGTACCCAAAAAGTATATTTTTACTTAATTTTCACAACATTGTTAAAATAATAATACTTGGTAGTGTAAATATAATATGTGTATCTAACATGTTTAATTAATAAGTTTCATGTATTTTAGCATACAATATATTATTCATAGCTTTCATTTATCAAATTCCAACATAAGTCTGCAAGCAATGAGTCGAGCTTCTTATCTTTGCTTAACTCTGACCACTGCACCTCTTCTTACTTATAACAGTAAGTACCGCTATAAAGTCCCGCAATATCAATCACTGACAAGATCTCGCTAAAGACTCAAAACTTGTATAGATTGCATTGATTTGTCGTTGATTACTTTAACTTTGACAACGCGCAAAATAGGTGTTAATTGCAGTGATTGCAGTGCTTTAAAATTCAAAATGAACAAGTGTCCAGTCGGTTTAAATGCATTTTGCTATGTGTGTGGAAAGTTCACGAGCCCACGGAGCAGACGTAAGATATCACCTGGAACTGCCGCTATTTACGAGGAATATTTCAATTTAACCGTAATAAAAGAAGTGGATTGGGTACCACATACCATTTGCACACAATGCAACAACAATTTGATCAACTGGTCAAAAAAACTGGGTGCTAAAATGGGTTTCGGCATCCCAATGGTTTGGATAGATCCACAAGGCCATAGTACTGGTAACTGCTACGCATGCGTGAACAAATTTTCCAAGCTGAACAAATGCGGGATGTCTTATAGAAGTGTTCAATCTGCGCAGCTACCAGTTTCTCATTCGGAAAATATTCCGATTCCGAGTTATCCAAGCCCAAAGGAAAAATATATTCCACCAACATTTCTGACCGAGCCTGAAGAGTTATTCTCGTTGTATGAGCCATCTGAAGTGGAAAAATCTTGCCACCATATAGAGATATCGCAAGCTCGTTTAAATACGATAGTACGACAGCTTAAGCTTTCGCAAAAGCAAGCAATTTGTTTGGCACATCATCTTCGATCGGTCAATATATTGTCGAAGAATGTAAAGGTTTATGGATACCGGAAGAGGCAAGAGGAGCTTCTGGATTATTTTGAAGTGAATGGCGACAATACTTTTGCGTATTGCAAAGATATCCATGGCTTAATGCAACACATGAATTGCGAGTATAAGCCAGAGCAATGGCGTTTATTCATTGATGCTTCAAAAAATAGCTTGAAAGCCGTATTACTATACGTAGATAATACAAAAAGTCCAGTACCAATCGCCATAAGCTCCAACACAAAGGAAACTTACGATTCCATGAAATTAATTCTGGATAGTGTTCAATACATGAAGCATCAATGGAAGATATGTGCCGATTTAAAAGTCGTTGCTTTACTTACTGGCTTGCAAACGGGCTATACAAAGAATATGTGCTTCATTTGCCATTGGGATACTAGATACCGAGGAAACCAGTATCAAAAGACAGATTGGATGCTCCGTTCGGAATTCAAAATAAATATTGCTAACGTAATACATGTACCGCTCATACCAACCAACAAAATTTTATTGCCGCCCCTTCATATTAAGTTGGGAATAGTTAAAAACTTCATCAAAGCAATCAATCGAGATGAAGAAGCTTTTAAATGTTTAATCAAACTATTTCCAAGATTAAGCGTGGCGAAAATAAAAGAAGGTTTGATTTTTAAGTTCTGGACGTAAATAGTATTTATTTAGCATAATGGTAATTTCAGGTGTTTTCAACGGACCGGACATAAGAAAACTAATGAAGAACGAAGAATTTGGAACCCTATTAAAGACGAAAGAAAAGATAGCATGGGATGCTGTAATGGCAGTCATTACCAACTGTTTGGGAATGCATTGATCGGAAAACTGGCAAACTTATGTTGACAACATGCTTACATCTTTTGAAGACATAGGTGTGAGCATGTCCTTAAAGATTCATTTTTTACACCACCATAAGGACCATTTCGGACAGCAAGTTCCAACGGAGTCAGATGAGCATGGAGAAAGATTTCACCAGGTTGCGGCTCCATTAGAGCATTGGTACAGTGGTAAAAAGCTCGACTCATTGCTTGCAGACTTATGTTGGAATTTGATAAATGAAAGCTATGAATAATATATTGTATGCTAAAATACATGAAACTTATTAATTAAACATGTTAGATACATGTCGGGTATTCACTGGCTTCCGAAAGGTTTTCCATAATCAAAATGTTTATTTTAATTAACGATTTAGTTTTGTTAGGTTTTTTTAGTCACGAGCTGTGCGCGTTGTACGAATTCCCGAGAGAAAAAGTGAGTGCTGTCCCTTTGCGGTCAAACTTGTTAATTCCGATTGTCAAAACGTAATGACCCTGCACATTCTGAAGGCACTCGTTGCCCTCTCACTCACACTCTAGGGACTACGTCCAGCAGCAGCTCAGTCCATCTTACTCGATTGGACCTTTCTGAGCGACCCTTCTTACTGCACTCTTTTCCAACACTGCAGTAACTGACAAGTCGTCATGACGAAGCAAAAATAGTAGGCCAACAAAGCCTACTAAGGCTGCTAACAATTAGACAGCGATACGACACGGCCATCCTGACGTTTACACGTCCTCGTGTACTCGTTAAGATATCACGACGAATAAATTAATCGTGTACAGAGTTTATTTCTAACTTGACTTATTTGTTTTCCATTACAATCGTATTACACAAAATAGCTCCAATATATCTTAAATTACATTTCCAATACAATTTTCGTTAATTTCTAATTAACATAATTTCTCATTACATACGAATATTCTCGTGTTAATTCATTTCGCTACTACTTATAACGATACCACTGACTGGTCTTCCGCCTGTATTCCCGCATTGCCACACTCTTGGGCCTTCGCAAAACTTAGCGGCTATCGCATCGTTCTAACTGAACTCATCGTCTCTCTTAGACGGATACCACATCGCCACATCTGACGGATAACTCATCGTCTCTCTTAGACGGATACCACATCGCCACATCTGACGGATAACTCATCGTCTCACCTAGACGGATACCACATCGTCTTACTTAGACGGCTCATTCCCAGTCCCCTCTGGACTCTTAGGCAGGCTCAACTCTTCATTTTCAATGTCTAACTCGTTTGGTACATAACCCTCTGGCATCTTTCGAACATCTTCATGGCAATACTTATATGTCCGTTTGTTTTTTAATGATTTCAACGTATATCTGTAGCCATCTAAGACCTCGGCTATTAAAAATGGTCCTCTAAACTTTGCATCTAACTTAGTCTGATATCTCTCTTCATTTTTAAGTAGCACATAGTCTCCAACTTTGTGTCTCACAACCGTCGCCTTGCTTCTGTCGAACCTCGATTTATCATAAGAAGCCAAGGATTCCATACTCTTTGTAGCTCTAGCCCTTATATTTTCCAAATTAATTTCGCTTTCAGTATCGTACGGTGGAACCAACCCTAAAGGACGAGCTTCTTTGCCAACTAGCATCTCTAGTGGACTTGCTTTAGTTGCACGACTAGTTGTGCAATTCAGCGCAAGTTGTACCTCGCCAAGAGCATCTTGCCATGATCGGTGGCTCGCTTCAACCGCTGTTAGTAAGTTCTTAAGGGTGCTCATTACCCGTTCTACTTGACCGTTTGCACGGCTCGCTCCTGTGGCAATTAAATGAAGCTTAATTTTTTGTGACGAACAGAACTCCGAAAATCTTGCGCTGGCAAAATACCTACCCTGATCTGCAATGATACGCGTCGGTACTCCAAATATAGAAACGGACGATTTAATAGCATTCACACAGCTCTCAGTATCTAACTTAAGAGTATGATGCAAGTAAACGAATTTCGTGAAAGCATCAATCTGAACGATTACATACTCCTTCTGGTCGCTTTTACCACTTAGTTTTCCAGTTATGTCCACGTGCACAGTATGCCAGGGTACATTGACTTTTGGGATGGAATGGAGTTCTGCTTGAATTTTACCCGAAGAGGACTTTACAGATTTGCAAGTTATGCAATTGTCGACAAATTTGCGAACATATTTACTCATCTTATCAAACCAATAAAACTGGTAAACTTTATCAAGCGTCTTCATCCATCCCAAATGCATTATTGATTCATGTACTTGGTTTATCACTGACCATTTGAACGCACGGGGCACAACGGGCAAACAACGAGTTCTTCCATTCCTCTGAACTTTGCGATGTAACACTCCCTACCTTAATTCATAAGTCTTAGCCAAATCTTCAGGGAGTTCATTTGATTTTAATTTAGTGACAATGTCAACAATATCAGTGTCTAATCGCTGTTCCGCTAGAAGCCAGTCACTTGAAATTTCTGCTAAATCTACTCGCTTTTCGGGAATTTTACATATAGTTGGAGTAGAGTTTGATGGCAGAGGGTTTCTTGAAAAGAAATCAACATGAGCCATGCGTTTTCCCTCTCTGTATTGGATGTCAAAATTGAAAGATTGTAGATACGCCCACCAGCGGTGTACCCTAGGAGTTAGATCCATTTTGGTGCGCGACGCTTTCAAGGAATTGCAGTCAGTGAATACCACAAACTCGCGACCAAGTAGATAGTGGCGAAAATGCTTCACGGATTCAACAACCGCCAAAGTTTCCAATTCGTAGGAATGGTACCTAGACTCAGCCGAGGATGTTGTTTTGCTGAAGTATTCTACTACATGGTTTCTATTGTTGATCCGGTGTAAAAGCATAGCACCGTATCCGTAGGAACTCGCATCGGTGTGCAACTCGATCGGGTATTGTGGATCGAAGATCACTAACACTGGCTCATCCGTGAGAATGGCTACAATTTTCTGTCGAACTTCCTCATGCTACGCGCCCCAAGTAAAACTACCCTTCTCTGAGGTTAGAGAATATAGAGGCCTCATTATTTGGGAGAAACCAGGCACAAATTTACGAAAATATGAAGCCAGACCTATAAATTGTCTTACTCCTGAAACGGATTGTGGGGGAGGCAAGGAGGTTAAGGCAACTATCTTGCGTGAGTTTGGTCGTATTTCTCCCGCTTGTACTTCATAACCCAGATACTGAACAGCGGTCTTTAGAAAACTGCATTTTGTTACATTAAAAGAAAATCCGGCTTCAGTAAGAACGTTTAGAACAATCTCTAACCTTTCAAAACCCAGCTCCTTTGTCGGTGATACTATCATAATATCATCCATGTAGACAATTACATATGAGTGAGCAAGATCTCCCAATGCCTTATTGATTGCGCGCTGAAAAACAGAAGGCGCATTTTTAAGGCCAAAGGGCATCGTCATGTATTCGTATTGTCCGTCAGGCGTTACGAATGCAGTGTACTCGATGGAATCTGGATGAATTGGTATTTGGTGAAAGCCACTTGCCATGTCGAGGCACGTAAAATAATTTGCTCCACGCAGTCTGGCAATTTGATCACTAATAAGCGGCAACGGATACTTGTCTGAAACTGTATTCGCATTTAATGCTCTATAGTCAACGCAGAGACGGTCAGAACCATTTTTCTTCTTTACAAGAAGCATAGGACTAGCAAAAGGAGAGCAACTAGGCCGGATAATATTACACTCCATTAATTCCCTTAATCTAGTGCGAACAGTTTCTCTCTCATCAGGACTGAGTCTATACGGCCGCCGTTGCACCGTCTTTGTATGGTCGACTAAGCGAATTACCATTTCTCCTGTACTAACTCGTGTGCGAGGGATTCCTTTAATGAAACATGTAGAATATTTTTCTAGTAATTTAATTAGTTCGTCTTTGTCGTTTCCAATTAACTCAGTGTCAACATCAGCCAAGTCGCCTGTCTCGTCAGACACGGAACATATATTTACCAATTTTGACTTTATAACTTCGATCTTATCTGGCGACAGCATAACATTGAAGCCCTGATTGAAAATCTCACGTCCGATAACAATGTCATTTTTTAAATGTTCGTCCTGCACTACATGGAACAAGATTTCGATAGTATTTTCATAAATGGCGACGTTACTTAAAATCTGCAATGTACTGTATATACCACCATAACCTATACCCTTTAACATAACAACATTATTGAGGCGTTTGCCCGATAACTTATTACTAATCTTCTCCTTGATAATCGAACATTCTGCTCCAGAGTCAAAAACAATCGGATAGATCTCACCTCGCTGCGTCATGCTTCCCATTGGCTCCGACACAAAGCACTGGTTCACTGTTTTGTGTTGAATTGCTCCCTGTTTGGCTTTCCCGTTGTTCGAGCATTGGTTGGAGAAGTGTCCCGGCTGGCCACACCGAAAACAGGTCATATTCGGCTTCTCGCGCTGCGGTCTCATCTCCTCACTTTGTCGCTTCTTCGCTCTGCAGTCCGCCATTTTATGTCCTGGTTTTTTACAAAAATGGCACAGGATGCTTGACGGTCTTGCTTTTTTGTGATCCGGTTCAGTCGTATCCTCACGGGTGCCTCTGCGTTTCTTGTCGAACGTAAATGCCTTCAACTCCATCTGCAACTTGCTTCTGGTCTTCACATTCGAAGTAAAAATCATATGTTGCAATCGGCTGTCAAAATTCGCCATATGT
The DNA here is from genome assembly GCA_963924055.1 of Drosophila limbata. NCBI lineage: Eukaryota > Metazoa > Arthropoda > Insecta > Diptera > Drosophilidae > Drosophila > Drosophila limbata. The sequence goes on from CAWUOW010000382.1 coordinate 317,603, forward strand.
GCAAGCACAGTTGAAACGGCTATCTCTTCGACGCTCATATTTCGCCACTTCGTTGTTAACGACGTCACCAGACGACTCGCATATACAGCGTGACACTCGCTGTCAGTCGGGCGGCTGTTCAGCAGACTTAAAAACATGGCCGCCGGTGTCTCTTCATTTTCGTAGCGCTGAATGAATAGTTCCTTGAACTGCTCCCACTTGATGCCAGGATATGATATTTGGGTTAGCCACTGCGAAGCGCTACCCTCCAACGAGTTGCTCAGGGCCATAATGAGCTGACTTCCTTCTAAAGGCTGCTCCGACAGTATGATGTCAGCAGTTAGACACCATTGAGACGCATCCACGCCCTTGACCTCGGGATTAAATTTTGGCAGCGTGACGACTTTGATTTGTTTTTGCACGTTAGACGATGTCTGCATAACTTTTGCGAGTTCGATAAAATTGCGGTTCTGCATTTCGAGAATGACGCGCCACTGCTCCTCGGTGAATGTAGGTGGTGGCACCGATCCCACTTCTGATGTCGGGTATTCACTGGCTTCCGAAAGGTTTTCCATAATCAAAATGTTTATTTTAATTAACGATTTAGTTTTGTTAGGTTTTTTTAGTCACGAGCTGTGCGCGTTGTACGAATTCCCGAGAGAAAAAGTGAGTGCTGTCCCTTTGCGGTCAAACTTGTTAATTCCGATTGTCAAAACGTAATGACCCTGCACATTCTGAAGGCACTCGTTGCCCTCTCACTCACACTCTAGGGACTACGTCCAGCAGCAGCTCAGTCCATCTTACTCGATTGGACCTTTCTGAGCGACCCTTCTTACTGCACTATTTTCCAACACTGCAGTAACTGACAAGTCGTCATGACGAAGCAAAAATAGTAGGCCAACAAAGCCTACTAAGGCTGCTAACAATTAGACAGCGATACGACATACACATATTATATTTACACTACCAAGTATTATTATTTTAACAATGTTGTGAAAATTAAGTAAAAATATACTTTTTGGGTACCCTTATATTTTTTATAATTTAATTTTCCCGTCAAGATTTTTATGCTGAAGCTACTAAGAATAACAGGATCTCCATTTTTGTATACGTATCAGATAGGAAAATTCGATTGCAGGACAACATGAACGAAAAATAAAACAAGTGGGAAAGGCTATAGTCGAGCTCCCGACTATAGGATACCCGTTACTTACCTAAATAAATTAAACTTTTGTTTTTATTGCATGCTTTTAGGCACTTTTATTGCTTAAAAGCTTTAATCAGCCAGTACCACCTTTATCTTTGTCCGATCTTGTTGGGATTTAGTAGGATGATAGGTAATAACAATAGCTAACGTTCACCGTTTAAAAAAACCTAATATTTTGAAAACTGTGCGTGTGGTGGATTTTCGCGATTTACGGAGGCGGAAAGGGGCGTGGCAAAATTTTGAAACAAACTTGACCTGCGTGGGGTTTATAGAAATCTGTGTGCAAAATTTGGTTGCTCTAGCTCTTATAGTCTCTGAGATCTAGGCGCTCACACAGACGGACAGACGGACAGACGGACAGACGGACGGACGGACGGACAGACAGACATGGCTATATCGACTCGGCTGTTGATGCTGATCAAGAATATATATGCTTTATAGGGTCGGAGATGCTTCCTTCTCCCTGTTACATACATTGCAACGAATACAATATCCCCTTTTACTTATTTTTAATAAGTAACGGGTATAAAAAAAGAAATGGTCAAGATTTGATTTTATTGACATATTGACCCAAACGACCACTAAACTTCAATTTAGAGGCTTGGTATGTTCCCAAAACTTGTAGAATTTATTATTTCAAGCAACTTTGCCGAAGAAACTTTACAAAAAAAACCATTTTTTTACAAGATAGAGACTGAAGAAGAATGTCCTATTTTGCTAAAAATAGCAAACTTGGTCAAAAACTTCGCGAAAAAATTTTGTATAAAACCATCATTGTAACTCAAAAAACTAATGATGCAGTTCGATTCGTAGGACCCGAAATAGGGGGAAACCGTTGAAAAAGGTCGTGTCTTTTTTTTCGACTTGCACAGTGTAATTGATAAGGCAAGTTTTAAATATAATTTTTATAGAAAAATTTAAAGAATTCAAAATATTAGGATGTCTTAAATATAAATAATGTCAAAAATACAAAATAAGAGAAAATAATAAAATATATTTGTTACATCTTTTTGCCTTTTTTTAATATTTTAAATTTTTTTCTTTTTTGTTAAAAGACAAAATATTTTAAAAATAACTTTTATAATAATTTTAATTTTATTTTATTTTACAAAAAATAAAAGGTTACTTTGATATAAAGTTAAAAAAGAAAATATTTTTAAAATAATTATTTCTACCATAGAATTTAGGAAATAATTTTTATTTGAATTATTTTTTTAATCAATTTGCTTTATAAAATAAAGAACTAGAACACACAATAAAATTTTATATTAATAATCGACTTAACCATGATATTATCTGACTGGAATGAATCCAAATCAGCAGAGCTGATATCAATATCTGAAAGCAGAACACAAACAAATAGGTGGAAATTAAATGACCTTTGATAGTAATAAAAATAAAAAATTAACACTTACTGGATGCATTCTCGCGTGGAACTTCCGATGGACCCTCCGCATTATTATCGACATTTGGCTGCTCAATATTTAATGCTTTAAAATAAAATCGGAAATTAACGATTATTGCTCTAATAACAACAAAATAATTAACTTACCTGGTAGCTCGATTATTTTAACACACGATTGTGTGTCAGTAGACCCATGGGATTCCAAGTCTGACAGCTCGATACTTGAAACTACATTATATAAAGAGGGATATTTCAATTATAGATCTAATTCCAAAAATAAAAGAAAACTAGTGGACGGTGCTACAGTCGAGCATACTCGACTTTCGGAGACCCCGTACTTACTATGGAACAAAAGTTTTTCATACTTAGACTTGATTTTTGACTAATCGTTCCTATGGCAGCTATATGATTTAGTGGTCCGATTCCAACCAAATTTGGTCAGGATGTATATGATCATCCCATATGCATATACTGTCAGTTTGGTTGAGATATCTCAAACAACAAAAAGGTTTTTCATACTAAGACTTGATTTTCTACTGATCATTCCTATGGCAGCTACATGATATAGTGGTCCGATTCCAACCAAATTTGGTCAGGATGTATGGGACTATTATACATATTCTGTCAGTTTGGTTGAAATATCTCAAACAGCAAAAAAGTTTTCCATACAAAGACTTGATTTTCAACTGATTGTTCCTATGGGAGCTATATGATATAGTGGTCCGATCCAAAATCTAAAACAAACTCGATCTGCTTGCAATATAGACGAACCTACATACCAAGTCTGGAGTCTCTAGCTCTTATAGTCTCTGAGATCTAGGCGCTCTTACAGACGGACAGACGGACGGACGGACAGACGGACATGGCCATATCGACTCGGCTGTTGATGCTGATTAAGAATATATACACCTGTTACGCACATTTTTTTTTGTGACAAAGTTAATAGACCCCTTTACTTTTTTAAAGTACGGGGTCTAAAAATAAACTAACCTGGTAGATTGCTATTTTGAACATCAAAATTGGTTTCGGCAGCGCTTCGAGACTCCAAGCCATCTGAAAGGTCGATTATTGATTATTGAACTTATTATTAAAAACAAAAAAAGTAAACTAACCTAGTTGACTGCTATTCTGAATATCTCCATTACTTTCGGCAGCGCCTCGGTATTCAAAGTTATCTGACAGCTCGTTATCTGAAAATATAACGAAAATGGCAACATAACAATGCTAAGAAACTCAGATTACTATTAAAATCACAAATATATTTTTTTACAGACAATATTCTAAAATTTTTTGTATATTGCTTTGACAGTAAATTGAAAAAGTTGATCTGTGCAAACTTTTGTTGTTGTTATGTGCAATACTTTACAAACATATAATTCAAATTAATAACAACAACAAGTGGGAAAGGCTATAGTCGAACTCCCGACTATAGGATACCCGTTACTTACATAAATAAATAAAAAATTTTGTATTGCATGCTTTTAGGCACTTTTATTGCTTAAAAGCTTTAATCAGCCAGTACCACCTTTCTGTTTGTCCGATCTTGTTGGGATTTAGTAGGATGATAGGTAATAACAATAGCTAACGTTCACCGTTTAAAAAAACCTAATATTTTGAAAACTGTGCGTGTGATGGATTTCCGTGATTTACGGAGGCGGAAAGGGGCGTGGCAAAATTTTGAAACAAACTTGACCTGCGTGGGGCTTATAGAAATCTGTGTGCCAAATGTGGTTGCTCTAGCTCTTATAGTCTCTGAGATCTAGGCGCTCACACAGACGGACAGACTGACATGGCTATATCGACTCGGCTGTTGATGCTGATCAAGAATATATATACTTTATAGGGTCGGAGATGCTTCCTTCTCCCTGTTACATTCATTGCAACGAATACAATATCCCCTTTTACTTATTTTAAATAAGTAACGGGTATAAAAACTTGGACCTTGAACTTGAAAACTTGATGTAATGATAATTTCCCGTCATTTGATAAATCAACAAACATTATCATTACATCTTTGCAAAAATACTCACCAAGATTGTTATTAAGCTCGCCGCACTTTTTTTTCAAAAACTCCTTGTCATCTGAAAATTATCAATATGTTAAAGATTTCATTTATTACTTAAATTTTAGTTGTTATGTTATAAAATAATTTGACTAAGCAAAATTGTCGGGCGCAGAACTAAAATTATCTATTGCACTTGCTTTAATTATGCTTTTATTTGCTAAAATATGTTAACGTACTTAAAATCTGTAAAACTCAAGCTGTACATATACATAAGCATATGATCTGTAAATCAACTCTCTTTAATGTAATTTGCGAGCTTGTGCAGCATCTTGTAATGTTAGTATCAGTCAGTCGATCTCAGTAATCAAAAAGCAATTCACGCACCCACGCATCGCTACTAAATCGAACGCACACATCTTCGTTTAATTTCGCATATTTCATTTTATAATTCGCTAAAAGGGTTTCACAAAATAGTGAATAGTGAATGGGTGACCCCAACGTGATTTTTTTTCGTTTTTTCGTTTTCGTTTCGTTTCGGATAATATTATATTGTTAATATTTATCACCCACGCTTTGTGCACAATTCGGTCACAAAGCTGTGTACATACCATACACACATACACATACGAGTGTTAGCATACATTGTGCCGGTGCATTGTATAACAGTTTGTTCTTGCACTGTGGGCATTAACACTTACTTTTCAGTACATAAAAACAGTTGCTCTGGTGCAGTGCTTACATATACATTCGGTATACACATTTGGTATATACTTACCGCGCTTTTTACGGTTAAAGTGCATTGACCAATCAAAGTATATACATAAGCTGCAACTGCTTCTATACGTTACAGTTCGGTACAGTGAATTCAAAATCGACTAAAATGCCAAATAACACAGCGGGATCTGACAATGCTGCCGAGGGTTCAAATGACATTGACTTTTATAAAGCAAAATCAGATTCCGTGTTGCGGCAAGTTGTGGCATTAAATGATTTTTTGAAATCGGAAGACCTTTCGCATTTTGATGAGTTTGATATGGAGGCGCGCATTGATATTGTAGATCGCTTGCATGCCGACTATTATAGATCTCGGTGTGCTCTAGAGAAGCTCAACTTAATGGAATTGGCTTCTTACGCTCGACTCGAATTCAATCAAATTTATTGTGAAGTAAAGTCAAGACTAGCCCGTGAGCTCACTCGGCATCGCAAATCGTCAGTGGTCAACTCAACTGTGATTCGAAACGTCGCGGATGAGCAAAGCGGAACATTTCGACTAGTCTCCCGGAGCACCAGGCTTCCAGAGTTTCAACTGCCGCGGTTTTCGGGCGTCTACACTGAATGGCTGGACTTTTATGCCATGTACAACAATGTAGTCGGGAACAACGAGGAACTCACAAAGTTGGAGAAATTTCAGCATTTGCGATCATGTTTGGAAGGCGCTGCTCTGGAGACTATTCGCTCTCTGAAGCTCACTTCTGATAACTATGACACAGCTTTGGATATGTTAATCAAACGTTTTGATAATAAATTTTTACAATTTCAGGCACACGTTCGGGCGATTTTTGGGCTTCCAAGTGTTGAGAAGGGCTCTGCAAGCAGCTTGCGCGAATTGAGCAACAAAGTTCAAGCTCATTTGCGTTCATTAAACGCGGTGGCAACAGCTCAGGAGATCACCGATGGAATACTGATTCATCTCATCGTTTCAAAACTGGATCAAACCATGCTTGAGAAATGGGAGGAGGCTCTGCCAACGAATAAGCTGCCCAAGTGGACGGATATGTCAACGTTTTTGGAAAAGAGATGCATGATGAGAGAAAATTTGGAAAATGCTGCGGTAGATCCAACACCCAGCTCTCTGGTGGGAAAACCTAAATTAAATCGAACTGCGCTCATATCTTCGTCTAGCTCCTCATGTACTTTATGCAACGGTAACGATCATTATTGGTTTAAATGCACACGATTCTTGGCTTTGACTCCAAACCTTCGATACAAGGAGGCAAAACGTCTGCATCTTTGTCTCAACTGCCTACTAAAGGGACATAGTCTGCAACAGTGCAAGTCTGGGCACTGTAGGCATTGTCAGTCCAAACATCACTCCTTGATCCATATGGATTCCAACACTGCCACTGTCGTTGCGCAACCTCCATCTGATTCCCAAACTCAGCGTGCATCGGCGCTTATTTTAACGGCACCGACTACAGCTCCGCCTGAAGCCCAAAATCAGTCCGAATACGTGCTGCTAGCAACTGCTGTTGTTTATTTAAGAAATTGTTCTAGTGTGCTTGTGCCCTGCCGAGCCATACTTGACTCGGCAGCTCAGCTGAATTTGGTTACATCTCGCTTCGCAAATCTTCTTTAGCTTAAATCTCACCGTTCCGGCATCTTGATATCAGGTCTTGGAAAATCCACAGTCTCATCTGATAACGCTATTGATATTCAATTGCAATCTCGAAACGCCTCTTATCAAACTTTGTTCACTGCGGCAATAACAAACACCATTACTAGATATCACCCTCATTTCGACATAAAATCTTCACAATGGAACATGCAAAGCAACATTCACCTCGCCGATCCGCTTTTCTACAAAAGTCAACGAATTGACCTACTCATTGGTACAGGTCTATTCTACGGTCTTCTCTGTGTTGGGCAGATTAAATTATCGGAAAATCTACCATTTTTGCAAAAGATTGTAGCAGGAAATCTATCTGCTGCAAAATCAAAATTGTCAATTTTAACTGCATCTCGCATGGAGTCGGCTCAGCAATCGGAGAGTGAAGCGTTGTCCGACATAGTCAAGCGATTTTGGGAAGTGGATCATTGCTGTGGCTCGGCGGCGTCTATATCAGGTGATGACTTGCTCTGCGAGCAGCTATTCCTAAAGGGATTCACTCGGCTTAGCTCTGGGCAATATTCAGTTCGTTTACCAGCCAAAACTAACTTCGATTCTCTCGGAGACTCTTATGAGCGTGCCTTGCAGCGTTTTAGGTCACTTGAGAAGAAACTTGCTAAGGATTTTGCTCTTAAGTCGCAATATTCTGCCTTTCTTAAGGAATATCTCGAATTGGATCACATGTCATTGGCCAACAAGCAGTCTATCTTTCCTCAATATTATCTGTCACATTATTGCGTTCGTAAAATGGATAGCACAACAACCAAGCTGCGTGTTGTCTTTGACGGGTCAGCTAAATCTACCTCTGGCTATTCACTAAATGATCTTCTTCTAGCCGGACCTTCAACGCAACTAAAATTGTTCACAACGCTCCTTCGCTTTCGCTTCTTTCGCATTGCTTTGTGTGGCGATATTTGTAAAATGTACCGCTGTGAACGCGTAACGCATCCTGATGAATATCTTCAGTGTATTCAATGGCGCGAAAATCCCGATGATGAGGTCAAAGTTTACACACTAGACACGGTCACATACGGCACAAAGTCTGCTGCCTTGTTAGCCATACGATCAATGCAGCAGTTGTCGCAGGATGAAGAGGCCAATTTTCCGCTTGCTACTAAGATCATTCGCCGCGATTTTTATGTGGACGACTTGATATCTGGAGGCGATTCTGTCGAAGAAGTCATGGAAATTCGAACGCAAGTAAAGGAACTTCTGCGCAGAGGTCACTTCCCAATACGCAAATGGTGTTCGAACGAGCCAGCTGCATTGGAAGGCGAGTCTGAAGACGACCGAGAAAAGTTGTTGAAGTTCCACGATGGAACGGATATTGCGAAGACTTTGGGCTTGGTTTGGGATTCAAGTTCCGACGACTTGATCTTTCACTTTTCGGAAGAGTTGCCTGAGAGGCCAGCAACTAAAAGAGCAATTTTATCAGACATAGCTAAATTCTATGATCCCCTCGGACTTATAGCACCAATCATTACAAAGCTAAAAATCTTCCTGCAGGAGTTATTTAAATACAAGCTTGACTGGGATGAAAGCTTGCCTTTAGCCCAGCTCTCATCTTGGTTGGAGCACAAATCGAGAATTCATGCTGCCACTTCTTTTAAGTTTCCTCGTTTTGTATTGTTGTCTCAAGCTTCGTGGGAGATACATGGCTTTTGCGATGCTAGCATGTCTGCCTACGGCGCCTGTATTTACATTCGATCAGAATCAGAAGGAGAACTAACCTCTCGTCTGCTTTGCTCCAAGTGAAGGGTTGCTCCTCTGAAGACACTCACAATTCCCAAGTTTTAGCTGGCAGCAGCGCATTTATTGTCTGAACTCATCTCTAACATCGCGAGATGGTTCCATTTTCTTGTAGTTTTTATTGTTGGTCGGATTCCACTATAGCTCTCTCCTGGATTCGTGAAGCTCCTTATAATTTCAATGTCTTCGTCTCCAACAGGATAGCTCAAGTTCAGGAACGAACCAAAGGAATGACGTGGCGTCATGTACCATCCGAAATGAATCCCGCAGATGTACTTTCTCGTGGATGCACAACGCTCGAGTTGCTTGGATCAAGCCTGTGGTGCGAGGGACCTGCTTTTCTGCGTTCGAAAGCATCCGATTGGCCAGCAACTGCGCCGTCTGTTGGAGATTTACCTGAACGCCGCACAGTGGGGCCATTGCTCATTTTACTTTGCAAAAATCATAACTTTTGAACCAAATGAGATAATTGAAAAATTTTAACGGCATATGATAGAAAACTCTTCAACCTATGAAATAAGTATTTAAGAAAAGTGTCACGCCCTCTAGATACTTACTCAGGGGCTATCAAAGTTCAAATTTGTGAAACTTGTGAAAATAATAAATTATATGGCACCTAAAGCAAAATATTTTTTTAAATTTTTGATTTTTTTCGTATTGTTTTTAAAGTTTTATATTAAAAAATTACTTTCAAAAAGTTAAAAAAAAAAAAAATGTTTAAAATTTTGTTGAAAAAATTATTTTGTATTTTTCGGTGTAAATTATCAGAATTGCATTTATCGACCTTATTCCTATTGCATCTATATGATATACTAGTCCGATTTGAACCAATCTGACATATTATGAATCTGGGATAGTCTTTTACATCCAGACCAAATTTGGTCCACATCGGACGACTATATCATATAGCTGCCATAGGAACAATCAGACGAACTATGCAATTAAGCCGCGTGTTTTTTTGAGAGGTTGCCTTAGCTTTTTTGATTTTACTTAAATAGTTGGACACGGACATGACAAAACCTTATATATTTATTTAGAGAAATGAATACTGAAGGGTTTTTAAGTTAGTGTACCTCGGAACATTTCTGGACAAGAGAGTTATCGGGTACCAAAGTTAAAACAAATATCGACAGAGGCTAGTGGTTTTGAGGGCCGCAGGCTGAAAAACGTGGCAAAAATCACTTTTTGGGGTAAGCGTTTGAAAAAGTAATATAAGCATTCGATAGAGAATTCTTTTAGGATTAAAAATCCAAAAGGATTTGTAGATCAAGAAAAAATTGTGGGTAGTACAACCTTTTAAGGTTGGCCCATTTAAATAAAAACTAGTGGACGGTGCTACAGTCGAGCATACTCGACTGTCGGAGACCCCGTACTTACTATTGAAAAAAAAATTTCATACTAAGACTTCATTTTTGACTGATCGTTCCTATGGTAGCTATATGATATAGTGGTCCGATTCCAATCAAATTTGGTCAGGATGTATGGGACTATTATACATGCATATTCTGTCAGTTTGGTTGAAATATCTCAAACAGCAAAAAAGTTTTCCATACTAAGACCTGATTTTCAACTGATTGTTTCTATGGGAGCTATATGATATAGTGGTCCGATTCCAATCAAATTTTGTCAGGATGTATATGATCATCCCATATGCACATACTGTCAGTTTGGTTGAGATATCTTAAACAACAAAAAGGTTTTTCATACTAAGACTTGATTTTCTACTGATCCTTCCTATGGCAGCTATATGATATAGTGGCCCGATTCCAACCAAATTTGGTCAGGATGTATGGGACCATTATAAATGCATATTCTGTCAGTTTGGTTGAAATATCTCAAACACCAAAAAAACTTTTCCATACTAAGACTTGATTTTCAACTGATTGTTCCTATGGAAGCTATATGATATAGTGGTCCGATCCAAAATCTAAAACAAACTCGATCTGCTTACAATATAGACGCACCTACATACCAAGTTTGGAGTCTCTACACAGAAAAAAAAATCCGGGATATTTAGGCCGGATTCAATCCGAAACGATGTCAAAAGTGGGGTAATCTCGGATCTACTTAAACCAAGTATGTAATACTTGATTTTTTCAATCCCGAATTCAATCCTAAAATTCTTAAATTCAGGCTAAAAATTCAATCCCAACTAGACTTAAATTGAGGATTAAAAAATTTAATCCCGAATATTCATAAAATCAGATTCAAAAAATGCAATCCCGAGTAATCTTAAATAAAGGCTTAACCAAATTGATCCTTGAAATTCTTAATTTCAGGCTTACAAATTTTAATCCCATAAATTCTTTAATTCAATCCCGTATATTCTTCAATTTTAATCCTGAATATTCTTAATTTCAGGCTAAATATCCTAAAATATTATATAATAAAAATGCCTTTTCTTACATTTAAACTTTCTCTTGAAAGAATTTATTTTTTTATTCTTTTAACCTCTTAGTCTTATTGATACATTTTTAATACATTTAGTTATATAAATTTTGGTCTTACATATGTTTTTCCATTATTTAAAGGATATAAATGTAAAGGATTTGTATTAAATATGCCAATTTTTCTTAAAAGCATCTTATCAACTAATGAGCCAACTTCATATGCCCTTAAATGCTTGTCAAATTCCTTGATAAGGATTTCTTTACAAATTATAAAAATCTTTTCATTTTTCCAAACTACTATATTCAATATTTTAAACAATGTGAATGACTTTGATTTTATTGCAACATAATATTTGGATTTATATTGAGTACCCTTATATGTTATATCGTTAAATATTTTGCAATCTTCGAAATTATTATTAGTTATGTCACCAATTTCATCAAAGTCATTTTTTGTCATTACATTTTCTAATGCCAAAGAATTACAAACAAATATTGGGCTTAACGTTTCCATATTATTAAATATAAAATTTGCAAACTTAAGAGCGTTCTTAATAGCTATTGAAATAGGAGGATTTTTTCTTGATGTTATGCTGTTAAAATAAATTTTGGCATCCTTATGCTTCGCTTCAAAGCGCATGCACCATAAGTATTTCAATGGGCCACATTTTTTTATTGCCGTTGCATAATGAACAAGAAAATGATGTTTTGGCTTTAATGCACCAAATAATTTAATGTACATAGAATGATGCTTACATACTAATGACTGCAAGTGATCTAATTCGTTATCCGAGTATTCGGATTTAAATAACAAGCTTATTATATCAAGTAATACTAATAAAATTTCCCAATGCTCATTACCGACCGGTATAAGGTCTCCGATCATAAGTGGTAAGAAATGAATAAAGGAAGATGATTCACTTGCAGTCATTTTTAAATTATTTGATTTTAAACGATTAATACCAGGGATTAAAACCGAAACGAATATCGGTTTTAGTTACGGTTTCGGTTATGTTCGAATTTAGGTTTTCGGTTATCGGTTACGCAAAATCTTTGAATAAAGGTTTCGTAACGGTGAACCGGTTTTTGTAGGTTTCGGTTTTGAAATACCGGTATGGTTTCGGTTCACTAAAAATTTTTTTTTTGCAAAAATAAAATTATATTTATAATATTATAGTAATAATTAAAAAGGCATTACTTTCTTAATGTTTCATTCACACACTAACTTCACATCTTCTTCAGTTTGATGTAGTTTACTTACATTTGAACAATTTTAAATATTTTATTTAACAAATTTATTTATTTGTGCTCATTCAGTGAAATGCAAATTCGATCATGAATATCACAAATAAAAATTCAAAATTAAACACAAAAAAATTAGAATCAAAAATCAAAATTAAAAATGAAAAATCATTTTTTTAATGTATAAAAAACCGAAATTAACACTTACAAATGAAACGGTTACTAAACGGTTATTTCGGTTTATATAGTTTCGGTTTTAAGGTTTCGGTCAAATACAAATTTTTCTTTTCGGTTACGGTTTCAGTTACGGTTTTCAATTTCAATCGGTATTTACCGGTTTAAGGTTACGGTTTCGGTTAGGGTTTTAATCCCTGATTAATACTTAAAGGTACAGATAAATTAGCCATTTCTGTTTCACCGAACGTAAATAGTTTTTTTCTGTGATTAATTGTATCTGAAGAAATTACTTTGCTGTCTATTAAGGAAACTAAAACATTACATGCGTCATAAATGCAAACGCCTTCATATATATCGTGCATTAAATCAAATGAAAATACTTGAGTCGAATTGAAATATTTTAAGTCATTGAATATACAAGCATTCTTCACACCAGTTTCCGTATAATCATTTTCCAAAAGATCATCTTGATAAGTGGTTTCATTTCTTATGCTATCGGTGATTTCGGCAACATCAAACTGCATTTGTGACTTAACCCTTTTACAAGCGCGACAATATCGCGTTGCATTAAAGGATTGCACAAAGCCTAATATACTGTTAACTGCCAAATTGTCGCCTACTATCACCCCTAAAATGAAATGAACTTTACGTATGACACCAGCTGTTTTTATTTCAATGCCTTCTTCTAATAACTTTAGCTCGTTTACTAGGTGGTAAAATGATCGCTCATTTCCGTATTCGTGTAAATTGGATGAGGATATGAAAGCTGCAGAAAAAATAAAGTCTAAATTAGACAGGAGATGCTTGGGCATCAATGGGAAATTAATATAGCAACCACATATTGAATATGTGTGACTACCAAGAGCGTTATTAATTTGAAAGTCATCGAAGTACAACGAATATGGAATAACTAGATCTGTTTTAAATTGTGTGATTATATTCTTAAATATCTCTCCGTTAGCAAAATTGATAAGACTATTGCTACGCAAACTGTTCTTTATATTTTCCAATGTATAGTCCAAGAGCTTTGGGATTTCAAAAATAGATTTAAATGTAAAGCTTAATGGCATAATAATTATACTAAATGATTTACTGCCTAATGTAGGATTTCCGTGAGATGTTATTTCCGTAATTTTTTCATCAATTATAAAAGACTTTGGGTCTTCGTATAAATTTAAGCTTTTCATTTTTTTTATTAGTTTATATTCGGTGGATATTTCATCAAACGGATTCCTACAAAAGTTTAAAATAGACTTTAGATCATTGCTTATATCATCTTCGCTCAACCGGCTTTCAATTAAGGTTGCAACGCAAGAAAATAAGGATGATACAGAATTTTGCAATTCAACTGCATAATTTCTTGGCATTGAACTTTTGGCATACAAATTCAATGAAATTTTAATTGCATCAAATTGTAATTGAGTTAAACTAATTGGAACAGATTGCGTTACAGTAGGACTAGCTAATGGAAGTTGAACTAGTGACTCTTCATGAGTATGAAAAGAAGTAGCTTTTTCAATAACAGCTGGAATATCATACGTTTCCTTATCATCTATGTGTGTCTTTTCTAAATGAACTTTAAAATATCGAAAATTGGTGAAAGTTTGATTGCAATTATTTTGCTTACATATTAATTTTAAGGACTTTCTTGTCAGCAAATGTGAAGCTTTAAAATGTGTAATTAGCAGACTTGGAGTCTTAATACTTTTCTTGCAACGAAAACAAATATACATCTTAATTCTTATTTAACTCATGAATTAGAGCAGTAACATTTGCTGATTTACAATCGAATTTGGTATTAATATTATAAAAAAAACTTTTGAATAAAGAGCCATGCAGGCTCACAAGCTTTTGGGTACTCTAAATTTAGTACTTGAAATATCTTGAAGCACAAATCAAGACTTTGAATGAATGAATCAAATTTAAGAATGTTTTGGTCATAAAACACAAAAAATGCTTTTACATTATTTTCAAGCCCTTCTATGATAATAAATGGCTGTACGGTTTGCTTAATTGAATAATACTTATTAACTATGTCAAAAATTTTAATCCGAATGTCGTTGAGCGTCTCAACACGCAGCACAAATGACTCCTGAGCATCCGCTATGGTTATCTTTTTGGTGTTTCGATTTTTGTCGTTTTTAAAGCGCGCAGCGCAAGGCAAAACCCCATTTAGTAAAATTGTGACTAAGTAGTCTTGCATGTCTGAAATATATTAAAACATTACATTAACAAATATATTTTATTATAATATATGAAATAATTTACCTTTGTTTGTGGACGATGTTGCAACTGCCAGTTGCTGCTTGCAAACGTCGTTAGAAAGGTGATTTGAGTAATAAATAAGAATTTTATTTTTAAACTCATCCCACTTTGACATGAGCAAATGGGCTTTGGATGTATACATTAGTTCAAAATCAATTTCAATCTGAAAATATAATAATTAAAATAGAGAAAAGTTTCACGTGAATTAAGGTAAAAAACAAGAACAAGACCCCAAGGTCTGCAATACAAAACTATAAAATATACAAGGGTGCCTCAGAAATCGCTTTCGTATGTATTTCACCTAAATTTGTATAAAATTTGAGTGAAATTCAAGCGAAAGCAATTTCTATGGCACCCCAGATACATACTAATCTTACCAAATCAGCTGCTTTGCTATGAGATAGTTTTGTCCATGATGCAAAAAAGTCAGCGCTGCTCAACTTCACAATGTCAATGCGATGCAAAAAGTAGGTTTTCTTCCACTTTTCGCATACGTCGGACCAATTTGCACAATCCCTATTCAGACACGCTTTGAGCGATGTAGCAATCGATTCATCTATTTCCACAATCGTACCGTCAATGCTTCCGATTTCATCATCCCCAGACGAATAACATAAGTCACTTTTGTTGGTGGACAGTGAACTATCGGTCTTTAGTCGTTTAGACCGAAAGTTTTTATATTTTTCGTATAATTTGCCGCTGGGATTTCCCTTCTTTATACGCGGAATGAAATAGTAGTCCTTTAAAAATATAAAACAAAAGATACAAAAATGATTAACTAGATTTTTATATTCTACTCAAGAAAACTAGTTCTAAAATGTTATTTTTTCTGGTATGGTAGTAAAGGAATCTTCTGTGTAGGATTAATTTTATTAGTAAATAAACATAAACGTTAGAAAATTGGTTATTAATTAAAAACAGACTGCATAATTTTGTCCATATAGTAATAATTTACCTGCATTGACTTTTCGAATGGGAATAAATATAATATTTCCTTCACCAATAAGGGAAAATCATGCATTTTAATCGCTATATCGTTTGAAATAGCTTCTTGGACTATTGTACTTATTATCCAATCTCTCTCCTGCGAGCTCAAACTTTTATTTTGCTGCACGGAATTCAACATTGACCTACCCTCCGAGGTTTGCTTAAAGACACTAAGCAAACTCTTTGGAAAAAACCGTCATTAATTACTTAAGAAAATTATATGTAGAAATGTTGTATCTTACTTTGTTCAGCACTCGCCTGCCGTTGAAAGATTCGTCTTCTAGCCAGTTTAAGACCTTTTGCTGAGTTGACGAGGAACAAGTAGGCATGGTAGATATAGTCTCGTCATCGATGCCAAACTACAAAAAAAATTAAAAGTAATACAAATTAAGGTGTTTACTTGACCCTAGCAGCGTTGCAGGTTGAAAACGTTGCAAGCTTACTGCGACTTAAGCTTGCATCGTTTTCTACCTGCAACGCTGCCTGGGCCAAGTGAACACCCTAAATTTATGCATATACAAATAGTATATACAGAGGTGGTTAAAAGTATTTACACAACGTGCATTTTTTTGAACTTTCAACTTTGATTGCTTATTGCTGCTGATTCTGCACTCAGAAAACAAAGTAACGGTTATTGTCGTGTTTCTACATCTATGCAGAAGCAAATGAAAGAAAAATTAGAAATTATAACTGTTCAGGGGATTAGCAAAGCAGCATTGAACTGATGCTTATCAGTTGTCAAAAGTATTTACACACATTTAATTCGCGTCAAAATTATTTACACACAACTTATTAAATTTTTTTTATGTTTAATATTCAATTGAACCAAAATATTTTATTACTATGTTATTAACCCATCTAATATCTAGTTATACTGATTTTGGCATTAATGTCAGCTTGCAACTTTGGTAGCACTGGCTTAACCAAGTTATGACCAAGCTCAGTGGCCAATTTGGACCAAATTTCACCCTTTCAGCTATGGTTTCGACGCACTGCCGATCTCCTTTTATATTCTCCTGGATCTTAACAAAAGTCCAAACATTTTCCATGATCTTAAGATCGGAACTTTGTGTGGGCCAGGGAAGAACCGACTGATTTAGGCCTTGTTGGTATTCGACCCTTATGACATTGAGCATTGTCGTGTTGGAATAATGAGTCATACTTCGTTAAAAATAGCCTAATACTGACGTGGAAGCATGATTCAATAAGAATTGGCGATATCCGGATTGATTTGGAGTGCCCTCTATCGGTAGCAAGCCTCTAAACCCATTGCTACTCAGACACCCCCCGCCACCAGGTGGTGGCACAGCGGTGTTCTGGGGATGTCTGAGTTACTATGGATTTGGAGGCGTGCTACCAATATTGGGCACTTCAAATCAATTTGAATAGCTCGATATCTTAATTGATCATGCTTCTACTTCAGTATTAGGCTATGTTTAGAGTAGTATGACTCCTTATTCCAACACGACAATGCTATGTATGACATACTATGTACATACATATGTGTGCACAAATGTATTGGTGGCGACGCCGCGGCGCACAGTGTAAGATTTTGCGAATCTAGGGGGACTTAATTGAAAAAAAAAATGTTTTTTAAGGTCAATGAGCTTTTAGAAGTCAATTTAGAAATGTTCAAATGTTACGAAAACAAGCACAAAACAAAACAAAAAATGTTTGTTCACAAAATAACGGTTCTTAAACCGGTGCATTTGAAATGCATGCAAAATTGCATCGGACAACGACCAGCAGTTGACAAGGCTTCGTCTTTTCAATTAGATCGTTTGGTCACTGTGAGCAGTCAATTTTTATTTTTTCTATCATTTTTGGAGCATAATTGATTTTTAGCAATATAAAGGTTCTTTATAAGTGACCTAAAATTTTTTTATTATTTGTTGGAAATAAGTGCCAAAAAGTAAGTAAATTTTTCACAATATTCTATTTTTGATGGAAAAAAACTAACTGTACTCTATCGTATTCAAATCATCCAAAACATACATCGTTTGAAGAAAATCATTCTTAATCAGGATCAGAAATAAAATTTTGCCCATATTTTGCCCAAAGGACTTCAATTTAGCAATGAGTGCAATAACACTCGCAGAATTTTTCGAGGTTTGGTCAAGCTCCATAAGAACCGTTAAGCTTAACTCCCTTCTAGAGCGCGCAGCGATGATTTTTGGCAATGGTATTGATTATATAAAGTTAAAGTTGTACGTAACAAACAAGTGTCATGAGTTTGACTTGATGTGGAGTGAATCTAGGAGAGGTAAATCCAGATTTATGACCAATAATGCAAGTTGGCTTCAGAGCACAATAAAAGACGTTGATTATAAGATTGATGTCCCGTATTCAACCTCAAACCGTCCAATTTTTATCTCGTGATCAATCTAGTGATGAAAGTTGTTATTCAAGTTCAGATTCTGACTAAATTTGCAAAGAGTTATTTCATCTAATCAACTTTATCAACTTTAAGTTGATTTTTTTTAATTTAAAAAAATAGTGAAAAATATGAAAATCGCTTTTTTCTTTCAATTAATTAATTATCTTTAAAACAAAACCATTTTTTAATTTTTTTGGCCAATAGTTTTTAAGTTACAAGCAAAATCATGAACATATAACGAAAATAGTCAATTTTAAAATAAAAAAAATTTTTTTTTTCATTATTAATTTAAAAAAAATATTTTTTAGTTGGCTTAAGTAAAAACAAAAAATACTAACCTGACACTTTTTTGATAAATTTTTTTATTTTTTTTTATGGTGATTTGTGTGTTAAAAAAATGAAATTTTTTTGGTTTTTCCGTATTTTACGCCCTTTTAAGTGCCACGCCCACTTTAAATTTTAGTCCAAAAATTTGTTTGGGAATATTCGAACATTCACTCCAAACTTCAAGTCGATAGCTTTAAAATTACGACTGCTATTGAATTAAGTCCCCCTAGATTGGCAAAATCTTACACTGTGCGGCGATCGCATCTAAAATTTTAACTCGAACAGTTTTTTGCATGTTTCTTTTTGTTGTTTTTGATTCACTGCACTTCGTTTGTGTATGTTAATACATATGTTAGTAATATTTTTATTATATTACACACACACACACTTGCACATACATACATATTGTAAGATGTTTTGGGAATAAATCTTATTTATTCATATATTATCTTACTTCTAAAATGAACAATATTTTAATTGTGTTCTGTACTCTTCGTGAGTTGCTTGAGAATGAGAATGATTAACTTAAAGTTATCGATATCATCAAAAGGGTTTATCGAGTCGACGAGGTTGCCACAATATGTACATATAATATTTAATTTTTAGCATTTACTTACCAATTAAATACTCATAGGCCTCCTCTAATTGAAATTCCTTTAGAAGCTCAAGCAGTTGATCTGCGACGTCACTTTTTTTATCGTCTCCCATTTCACACTCGCGTTTCAATTCTTTGATTGTCAAATTCACACTGACGTGCAATTGTGAAATCAGCGCGATGCGCTCAGCAAACGAAAGAGCTTCGGCTCAGCTGAGAACAATTTCGGTTCAAATTAGGGAGGCCGAGAGAGAATATTGCTCTCACGCTCAGCAATTGTGATGATCAACGGGACTATTTAAGTATTTTTAGGATTGAATCAAGTAATTAAGGCTTATTTTCCCATTTCAATCCCGATACAGGCTTGATTATTCAGATTAATCCTGAAAACATACTTAAAAACATATTTGAATCAAGAATTTTAAACTTGATTTTAGAATGGCATTTTTTTTTCTGTGTAGCTTTTATAGTCTCTGAGATCTAGGCGCTCTTACAGACTGACAGACGGACAGACAGACGGACAGACAGACATGGCTATATCAACTCGGCTGTTGATGCTGATCAAGAATATATATACTTTATGGGGTCTGCCACGCCTCCTTCTGCCTGTTACGCACTTTTTTTTTTGTGACAAAGTTAATAGACCCCTATACTTTTTTAAGGTACGGGGTCTAAAAAAAAATATACTTGGAATATTTTTGAACTTTGGTAGACAATAGCTCTCTTGTTCAGAACTGTCCCGAGGTATACTAATTTAAAAACGCTTCAGTATTCATTTCTCTAAATAAATATATAAGGTTTTGTCATGTCTGTGTCCAACTATTTAAGTAAAATCAAAAAAACTAAAGCAACCTCTCAAAAAAACACGCGACTTAATTGCTTAGTTCGTCTGATTGTTCCTATGGCAGCTATATGATATAGTCGTCCGATGTGGACCAAATTTGGTCTGGATGTAAAAGACTATACCAGATACATAATATGTCAGATTGGTTCAAATCGGACTAGTATATCATATAGATGCAATAGGAATAAGGTCGATAAATGCAATTCTGATAATTTACACCGAAAAATACAAAATAATTTTTTCAACAAAATTTTAAACATTTTTTTTTTTAACTTTTTGAAAGTAATTTTGTAATATAAAAACCTTATTATTATTATTGCATTGGGGAAATCTGCACTGCGACCCTTCGGATCTATTGTGTCCCCTTCTGAGCCTATAGCTCGTCCATCAACCCAAGTTCTCGCACGAATTCGAGAGTTTTTACCGGGTTGAGGTCTGCTATGTCCTCCTTCGGTAGGACATGTTTCCCTAGAAAACTACATCTACGTCTAGATAGAGCAGTGCATTCTGCTAGTATGTGCATCGAGGATTCCTCCTCGCAGTTGCAGAACCGGCAGTTTGCACTGCTTACAATTCCTAACTTAAATAGATGACTTCTCAGTTTGCAATGCCCGGTCAAGAGACCGGTGAGTACTCTGAGTCTATTCTTTCCCAATGCGATTATTTGCTTAAACCGTTTTAAGTTGTAGCTACCTAGGAGGTGTTTGGCTTGTCTGAGACCTGTGGTCTCCATCCAATGCGACTGCTGGAGTCGCCTCTCCTCTTTTCGTAGGTATTCCCGGATTTTGTGTCTTCCAATTCCACAAAACGGTTCAGGACCTATTAGGGGCCTGCATGCACCCATTCTAGCTAGTCTGTCAGCTGCCTCGTTTCCTGCTAAATCCCTAAGGCCTGGGATCCATCTTAGGCTTAGCCTATTATATGATCCCAGTTGGTTTAGCTTCTTTCGCACCTCGTGCACTACTTTAGACGTTATTTTCGCCTTGCTGAGTGCGTTGAGAGATGCTTGACTATCGGATAGAATGGCTATGTCTCTATTCCGATAGTTACGCTTGAGATTAAGGTCAACACACCTCCCTATTGCACATACCTCAGCCTGGAAGATGCTGGTATATGTTCCTAGAGATTCATGGTAAGATATCCGAGGGCCTACAACTTCAAGTCCTGTGCCTTGGTCTGTAAGAGATCCATCGGTGTACTGTAGTATGTTCACATAGCGGAAGATCACAATATCATATTTACTTATCGAATGCTCACTGTACTCAGTGAAATGCATAAATATTATTACAAACACATTGTAGCATTTTGCTTCAATATTCACATAAACAATATTCATATATACAAATCCAAGCCTCAAGCACTTGCGGTAATACGATCGCTCTTGAGTGCATGGACCCTAAGAACGCTTAGTCAACATAAATGACATGCGCTACAGTTTCATAACCAAGTGAACATATTACCTACTCTCTGCCCGGCGACTATCGTCAGCCCTTAGGCATATACATACCAACATATTATACATAAGCAGATCGCTCCTCTGCCGGCGTCACTGGCAGCGCAGCTATGCGGTCTTTAGCTATAGAAACCCAAAATGTAATAGCTAAGAACAGTTCGTTTTCTAACTCGAACCAGTCGAGTCGAGTCAATAAATTTTTATAAAACTAAAACATACTGAGTTTAACTCAACACATGGCGACCGTGACATTGAGACATGTCAACTAACTAAAATCAACTTTAAACATAATCAACTTTAAACATAATCAACTTTAAACTCATCAATGAAATAATTCAACATCGGCAGCAGCAATATCATCAAAGAAGGAAGACTGATAGAGGAATGCGGCGCAACGGAAATATAAACTGAGTGAGTTGAGTTATGAGTGATGGCTAGAGGGGGAGTAAAGAATAAAATTAACAAAAGAATAGCACGCCTTAAGTGGCTGCTATACGCAAACCCTACTCCACCCCCCTGGGCAACGGCCCAAAAACTACAAAAAGAGCTTGACTTCCTCAAGTCAACTCTCCTCGAGAAAAAGCCAATAACTCCAACTCACTCAAATATTAAAACATTAATATGCAAAACAACTAATAAGACACTTCCGCATCAACCCAAAGAAATACCCAAGGAAAAAGAAAAGTGCCCAGGAGACTGCCCAGGACCACTGGAGAGCGTGAGTTGCAAATACACTTGCGCACCAGGAAAGAACAAGAAAGCGTGAAAGACAACCCGTCTTTTACGCCGACGTGGGATCGCCTAAGAAGGAAGAAAGGAGCTGCAAAAACTATATCAGGAAACAACAAGCGTGAAAGGCAGGCCGCCTTTTACGCCATCGAAGGAGCATCAGCTGCAAGAACTATATCAGGAAACAACAAGCGTGAAAGGCAGGCCGCCTTTTACGCCATCGAAGGAGCATCAGCCTGCAAGAACTATATCAGGAAACAACAAGCGTGAAAGGCAGGCCGCCTTTTACGCCATCGAAGGAGCGTCAGCGCGGCCAACCGGCGACGACGAGCTGATGCAAGGACAAGGATGCGGACAACAAAAAAAATTCATTAAGATATAATTAATTATAAAGATATATGTACAAATTGTAAAATTGCGCGGAACCTTCTCCGCTCAACAGTTGTTTGGCCCGTAAAGCCATACAAAATATTAGAGAGGAGATCACTATGTTGATCGATTAGGGAAAAACATGAATAGGCGATAAATAAAAATATAAAATAAAACAAATTTTTTTAAACATAAATGCTTAGCAATAGCATAAGCAAATTTGATGATATATATGATATAACTCCCATCATGGGTTTAGTCGATACTAAAACAGTGGATTCCACTGCCAATGTAATAAACAAAATAGAATCATCAAATATTGATTTACAATATACAAATGTGTTGCTACTTATAATTGTCATAATAATGTCCGCGTACATTATTTATAAAGCATACGTTCTACACAATAAATGTGTAACGAAAAGAGCCCTAAGCCATGCTAATGATCTCGACAAGATCTAACATAATATACAAATGATAGTTAACGTAAAAATACATTTTAAAAATAAAAAAAGAAACAAATTAATTGAGAGAAATTGACAATTGAGAATGCAAATAAAAATGAAATAAAAATGAATACTTATGGACAGATACATCCCAGGTTTTTCACCCATTTTCCACTGTAGTAGCACCCAAAAAAGCATATTTCTGACCACAGTTAAGCATTGTAAGGTATTTTCAGAAATTGACAAACACGAAATACTAGGTCAAATATATGTTCTAAAAATAATGTATAAAAATTAAAATGAAAAATTTTTATTATATATATACAAAAAAAATAATAAATAAAATGAAATAAAAAAAAAGAGAGAAAAAAAAAATTTTTTCATAAAGTATATATAATGAATTAAATAATGGAATGGGAACAACTAATCCACGACATAAAAATAATAAAAGAAACATTTGAAAAATCCTACAAATGCGTGAGTCAGAACAGGCCTATAAATAAAGATACACTAAACAGACATGCCCAAATTCTTGTAGATTCATTTAATGATGCAAGAATATTAGTGCATGAAAATAGGCAAATTATAAACACAACCAACTGGTCGAAAATTTCAAAATTATTGATCAAGTTACGTTCAAATTTAGTAACAGTTAAACAGAGATATCAGTTAGACATTTCTATACCAACTATCTTAAACACACCTCTGACAGTAGACCTGAATACACCGGAAGATCAAGATTCCGAATCAGGTGAGGAAATAGAAATCAAAGAAAAAGATCTACACGATCTGACAATTCCGGCGCTAATAACATTATCGGAACAAGATAATGAATTAGAACTGGAAGAAAAAATTTCCTATTCACCAAACACGAGCCTCATAGAAATAGAAGAACCAATAATGACGGACGCAAGCGCCCAAAGGGCATATATTAAAGATATATCGAATGCCGTTCCGGAATTCAACGGACAAAAGATACATCTTCAAAGATTCGTAAGAGCTTTGAAGTTAGTTGATCTAACAAAAGGCACATTCGAGGATATAGCTGTTGAGGTGATAAAATCAAAAATTGTTGGCTCAACTCTATACAAAGTCCAAAATGAAACGACAATCCCAGCAATTATACAAAAATTACAAGATACTATAGTCGGTGAAACATCCGATGTGGTAAAAGCTAAATTGTCAAAAACAGTACAAAAAGGAAAAACTGCCGAAAAGTTCACTACCGAAATTGATAATTTACGAAGACTTTTGGAAGCTTCGTATATTGATGAAGGTCTATCGGCAGAACATGCTGATAAATTTAGTACCAAAGAAGCCATTAGCGCAATGGTCAAAAATTGTGAACATGGAAAATTAAAAACAATACTTGAGGCAGGAAACTTTAAAACAATGAACGATGCCATCACTAAGTACATTCAATGCAGTACCGAAATGACAGGCAATCCAAATACAGTACTGTATGCCCAAAGAGGTCGCGGTAATAACAGAAATAATTATCGTGGCAGAGGCAATGGTCGCGGTTATTATAATAATAATAACAACAATAATCGCAACAACGGCCGAAATAATTACCAAAATAATAATTATAATAATAATTATAGAGGTAATAACAGAGGAAATAACGGAGGAAATAGAGGAAATAATAGAGGAAATAACCACCAAAATGGAGGTTATAACCAAAACAACAATAATGTCAGAGTAACCCAAAATGCTTCGGGAAACTCGCAACAACCCTTGGATACTCAACAGTAAAAAACTCAACTATTCACACCGTCAATCTCAGTAAAAATATATATACAACATTCAAAAATGTATACACAGGAAAAGATCTAGTGTTCCTGGTAGACACTGGAGCAGATATTTCTATAATAAAAGAAAATTCAGATGTATTTCAATACATCCAAACTGATCGTATAATAAACATACAAGGAATAAGCCAAGAAGTAACCAAATCCAAAGGGTTCACTTCTATGGAAATACAAACGTCAAAATACATAATTCCACACGATTTTCATATCGTAAATCCACATTTCGGTATTCCATGTGATGGAATACTAGGGATTGATTTCATTAGAAGATACAACTGTCAACTAGATTTCAAGCCGTCCGAAGACTGGCTTATAATTAGACCAAATAACTTAAAATATCCAATTTATGTTCCAATAACATACAGTTCTGGCAACAATTCACTACTTCTGCCAGCAAGATCACAAGTTGTAAGAAAAATTCATATAGACTCCATAGAAGACAGTATATTTATTCCAAATCAAGAAATTCAGCATGGTATTTATATAGCAAATACCATAGCAACAACTCAAAATGCATTCATAAGAATGCTTAATACAACAGATAAAGATCAGTTAATTAATATAAATAACCTTGAGCATGAACCACTTTCTAACTACGAGCTAGTTAACACAAACCAAGAAAACAGAGAAAAAACCGTTTTTAAAACACCTTTCAAAAAACTTTCCCACCCAATTTCGTACTCAATTAACGACACTTTGTACAAAATATAGTGATGTATTCGGACTAGAAACCGAACCCATGACAACAAACAATTTTTATAAACAAAAACTGAGATTGAAGGATGACGAAGAGATATATATCAAAAATTATAGAAATCCTCATAGCCAAAAAGAAGAAATACAAAAACAAGTCCAAAAATTAATAGATGATAAAATAGTAGAGCCATCTGTATCATCCTATAATAGCCCATTGTTACTAGTACCCAAGAAGTCACTTCCAAATTCGGAAAATAAAAAATGGCGATTAGTAATTGACTATCGTCAGATTAATAAAAAACTGTTGTCTGATAAATTTCCGCTCCCTAGAACTGACGATATTTTAGATCAACTAGGTAGAGCAAAATACTTTTCATGCCTAGACTTAATGTCAGGTTTTCACCAAATTGAACTTGAAGAAAAATCAAGAGATGTTACTTCTTTTTCAACAAGTAATGGTTCATACCGCTTCACGCGATTACCATTTGGTTTAAAAATAGCACCAAATTCATTTCAGAGAATGATGACTATAGCTTTCTCTGGACTGGAACCTTCGCAAGCATTCTTATATATGGATGACTTAATAGTCATTGGTTGTTCCGAAAAACAAATGCTCAAAAATTTAACTGATGTTTTTGAAAAATGTAGGAAACACAACCTAAAGTTACATCCCGAAAAATGTTCATTTTTCATGCATGAAGTCACCTTTTTGGGACATAAATGCACAGATAAAGGAATCTTGCCCGACGACAAAAAATACGACGTCATTCAAAATTATCCAGTCCCACATGATGCGGACAGTGCTAGAAGATTCGTTGCATTTTGTAACTACTATAGAAGATTCATAAAGAATTTTGCTCATTATTCCCGTCACATAACAAGGTTATGTAAAAAAGATGTAAAATTCGAATGGACAAGCGAATGTGAAAACGCTTTCCAACATCTAAAATCAGCATTAATGAATCCAACACTCTTACAGTATCCAGATTTCAGCAAAGAATTTTGCATTATTACGGATGCTAGTAAACAAGCATGTGGAGCAGTTCTAACTCAGAACAAAAACGGACTCCAACTCCCAGTTGCATACGCATCAAGATCATTTACAAAAGGCGAAAGCAACAAAAGTACAACAGAACAAGAATTAGCAGCTATTCATTGGGCAATAACACACTTCAGACCATATATTTATGGTAGACACTTCACTGTCAAAACGGATCACAGAGCTCTAACATACTTGTTTTCAATGATAAATCCCAGTTCCAAACTGACAAGAATGAGACTTGAACTAGAGGACTATAATTTTACAGTAGAATATCTAAAGGGAAAAGATAATTATGTAGCCGACGCGCTATCGAGAATCACAATAAAAGACTTACAAAATATACAGACAAATAATAAAATTCTGAAAGTCACTACCAGAAATCAAAGTAAACAGTTAAATTCCTGCGCAGGAAAAGAAAAACAAAAAGAAGATTTGCGAAAGCAATCTCTAAATGCTTCTCAGCCCAACGTATACGAAGTCATTGTAAATGACGAGGTACGAAATGTAGTGACCTTGCGAATGACAGATTCCCTATGTTTACTGAAACATGGAAAAAAAGTTATAGCAAGAATTGATGTTAGCGATATGTATACCAATGAAACTCTCGACTTAGGTCAGTTCTTTCAAAGGCTTGAATCAGAAGCCGGTATATTTAATATCAGCCGACTCAAAGTGGCACCGAGCGAAAAGATCTTTGAGACGATCTCAATAGAATCTTTTAAATTAATGGGCAATAAAATATTGAAATCTTTAAGAGTAGCGCTACTCAAGCCGGTGACCGTATTATCAAATAATGATAAAGAAATAGAAGCAATACTGTTTACGTTTCATGACGATCCAATACAAGGAGGTCATACAGGAATAGCTAGAACTTTAGCTAAAATAAAACGGCATTATTACTGGAAAAATATGACAAAAGATATATCAAATTATATAAGAAAATGCCAAAATTGTCAAAAGTCTAAAATCACAAAACATACTAAGACACCATTAACTATAACAGAAACGCCTCAACTGGCCTTCGATAGGGTAATTGTAGACACGATCGGTCCATTACCAAAATCAGAGCAAGGAAATGAATATGCAGTAACATTAATCTGCGATTTAACAAAATATCTTGTTGCAATACCAATAAAGAATAAAAGTGCGAACACTGTGTCAAAAGCTATATTTGAAGATTTTATTCTAAAGTACGGTCCAATGAAGACGTTCATTACGGACATGGGTACAGAATATAAAAATTCAATTATAGAAGATTTATGTAAAAATCTAAATATTAAAAATATAACTTCTACCGCACATCATCACCAGACAGTAGGTACCGTGGAACGAAGCCACAGAACATTGAATGAGTACATACGTTCTTACATATCAGTCGATAAGACAGATTGGGACATATGGCTACAATACTTCGTATATTGTTTTAATACAACACCCTCTATGGCACATGATTACTGTCCATATGAGCTGGTATTTGGAAAACCATCAAACTTGCCTAAACACTTTAATAGTATAGATAACATTAAACCACTTTACAATGTAGAAGATTACGCAAAAGAATCAAAATTTAGATTAGAACAGGCATATAAAAGAACTAGGCTAATGTTAGAAGAAAATAAGAAAAAACAAAAACTATATTATGATAAAAACACTTTAAATTTAAATTTAAAAATAGGAGATAATGTCTTATTAAAGAATGAAACAGGTCATAAGCTAGATTTTAAATATACGGGACCCTATAAGGTAGAATCAATAGAAGATAATGAAAACATAATAATTTCAAATAATAAAAATAAAAAACAAATAGTTCATAAAGATAGGTTAAAAATTTTTATTTCATAATCAATTGTAATCTTAAAATTTTATTGCATAATCAAGATTTTTCTTATAATTAATTCAAGAATTTTCACTGGAAAATTAAAAATATTATATATATATATCATCAAATAATCAAAAAAAAAAAAACTTAAAAACATATAAAAATAAATAATAATAAAATAACTTCATAGAATAACGTTATTTTTTTTTAAGAAGGGTGATGTAGTATGTTCACATAGCGGAAGATCACAGTATCATATTTACTTATCGAATGCTCACTGTACTCAGTGAAATGCATAAATATTATTACAAACACATTGTAGCATTTTGCTTCAATATTCACATAAACAATATTCATATATACAAATCCAAGCCTCAAGCACTTGCGGTAATACGATCGCTCTTGAGTGCATGGACCCTAAGAACGCTTAGTCAACATAAATGACATGCGCTACAGTTTCATAACCAAGTGAACATATTACCTACTCTCTGCCCGGCGACTATCGTCAGCCCTTAGGCATATACATACCAACATATTATACATAAGCAGATCGCTCCTCTGCCGGCGTCACTGGCAGCGCAGCTATGCGGTCTTTAGCTATAGAAACCCAAAATGTAATAAGCTAAGTACAGTTCGTTTTCTAACTCGAACCAGTCGAGTCGATTCAATAAATTTTATAAAACTAAAACATACTGAGTTTAACTCAACACAGTACCATTTTATGGTGTGTTGACCCATTGGATGGACTTCATCAAGTGTTGTCCAGTCCTTCTTACTGCTCAGGTTCACTTTGAAATTCTGCTCGAACATGAGCTCGGCAGTCATATCGTCCCTTGGCTGTAATAGTAAGGGGAGATCACCTAATAGCAATTCTGCGTCTCTGTGGCTAAGGATACTTTCCACCCCCTCTCGTGTCCATCCTTAGCAGAGTCGCCCTTTGTTGCAGTACAATGAATACATGGAGTGGCGTGAGCTCCATTAAAACTTCTATAGCCGTCGCGACGGATATCATCAGATATCATTTCTCTAAATAAATATATATGGTTTTGTATCCACCTAAATCCACCGTTTTAAGTTAAATCAAAAAAACTAATGCAACCTCACAATAAAAACACGCGGCATAATTGCATAGTTCGTCCGATTGTTCCTATGACAGCTATATGATATAGTGGTCCGATGTGAACCAAATTTGGTCTGGAT
This sequence comes from Drosophila limbata, assembly GCA_963924055.1. Taxonomy (NCBI): domain Eukaryota; kingdom Metazoa; phylum Arthropoda; class Insecta; order Diptera; family Drosophilidae; genus Drosophila; species Drosophila limbata. The sequence continues at coordinate 347,103 of CAWUOW010000382.1, forward strand.
GTAGAAGACTACCCCAGATTCATAATATGTTAGATTGGTTGAAATCGGACTACTATATCATATACTGCCATCGGAATTAGGTCCATACATGCAATTCTGATGATTCACCCCGAAAAATAAAAAATAATTTTTGAAAAAAAAATTTTTTTTATTTAAACTTTTTGAAAGTAATTTTTAAATATAAAAACATTAAAAATAAACCGAAAAAAATCAAAAGTTTTAAAAAACATTTATTTTTGGGTGCCATAAAATTTATTTTTTTCACAAATTTCACAAATTTCAACTTTGAAAGCCCCTAAGTAAGTATCTTGGGGGCGTGGCACTTTTCTTGAACATTTATTTCATAGCTTAAAGAGTTATCTATTATATGCCATTTAAATTATTCGATTATCTGATTTGATTCAAAAGTTATGATTTTTGCAAAGTAAAATGAGCAATGGCCTCACTGTGCGTCGTCGGACAGGTGCTCATAGCCCCCGTCATACATACGCAGGCCATTCGTTGCAGTCTTAACAGCTGCTTCTTGACGGTGATGAGTTGGGCTCTATCACCCCAGGCTATTGCTCCATATGTGAGCATTGGCCTGACTACCATTAGGTATAGCCATCTAATAATCTTCGGTGATGTACCCCATAATTTCCCGGCTATGCTGCGACAGGCATAAAGTGCTCGAGTGCACTTTGCTATCGCATTTTGTACATGGGGGCCGAAGTTAATTTTACTGTCGAAAGTGACTCCTAGGTACTTAACCTTCTTACTTGTTCCTATTATGCTGTTTGATAGCCTTATTTGCCTCATTCTCTGCAGCTTGTATCTTCTAGTGAAGGGAACGATGACTGTCTTGGCAGGGTTGAGGTTGAGGCCCACCTCTCCACACCAGTTGCTCGTTATCCGTAGACCTAGTTGTACAATGTCACAGAGTGTTTCTTCGAATTTGCCTCGTGCTATGATGACAATGTCATCAGCGTAGCCCTGACATTGAATTCCATAGCCGGCAAGTTTCTGGAGTAGTTCATCTACTAGCAGACTCCAAAGTAAAGGAGACAAAACTCCCCCTTGAGGACAACCTTTTGTGGTTGTGACAGTAACAGTGTTATCTTGAACTGTTGCCGTGGCTTGTCTAGACCCCAGCAGTGAGGAAATCCATCTGCCTGTGGTTGGGTCTAGGCCCCTCCTGGTCAGGGCAGCCTTGACACCATCGTGAGATGTGTTGTCAAAGGCACCTTCTATGTCCAGGGAAGCGCATATGACCACCTCCTTGTTGTCAACTACTGTGCTTAAAGTGCGGTGTAGTTGAAATAGTGCCGTATCCGTGGATCGGCCTACTCTGTATGCATGCTGCGTTGGTTGCAGCGGGGATTGCACCAGAAGAGTGCTTCTTATCTTGTGGTCCACCAGCTTCTCCAGCGTTTTCAACAAAAACGATGTTAAGCTGATGGGTCTGAAGGACTTGGGGCTGGTGATATCTTTCTTCCCTGCTTTGGGGATGAAGACCACCCTAGCTCTACGCCACGCACTTGGTATGTATCCGAGTGTAAGGCTACTTATCATGATCCTTCTAAGAATGGGGAGGAGTATGCCCTGCCCCTGCTGTAGAAAGGATGGTGATATCATGTCAAGGCCTGGCGATTAATAGGGCTGGAAAGTACCAATTGCCCACTGTAATCGTTCTGGTGTGACTGTCGACTTGGCAGTTTTCCAGTCGGCAGACACTGGCCTAGACATGCTTCTTGCTTCGACTGTATCTTCTTGTACCGGGGTGCTTCCCGGGAAGTGTGTCTCAAACAAGTGCTCTAGTTTCGCTATGCTACTACCAGTGAAGGTTCCATCCCTTCGTTTCAAGGCTAAATTTGCCTCTGGTGTGCGCTTCGAAAGTGCCCTATGAAACCGGGCGCGTTCGGATGTGATTTCTATACTTTCGCAGAATTCGCGATAGTTCTTTCGTTTGGCCTTTCTGATCTCCTTGTTGTAGGAGGTAAGGCTTTCACGGTAAGAGTCCCATAAACCGTCTCTCTTCGCTCTGTTGAAGAGGCGACGGGTGGTGAGTCGTAGCCTCTCGAGGCTATCGTTCCACCAAGGGGCATCCGTTTCTTTGCGCTTCCTTCCAAAAGGACAGCTTTCTTCAAAGGCATTTATTATGCTACTGTTAAGGTTGCCTACTGTTCTTTCCAGTTCCAGTTGCGACCGGGGTATTCCCGGTCCTTCACTGGATAGATTTAGTTGTAGGGTCGATATGTACTTATCCCAGTTTGTTTTCCTGGGATTACGCACTGGTATGCTGCTATCCATATTGACTTGCAGTTCAAATAGTTCTATGATCAGACATGGATTCCTCCGAAGAGACATGCCAGTTTCTTAGGTGTGGCCTAAGGGCCCTACTAATCATGGTGATGTCCAGGACTTCCTCCCTGATTCTTGTTACGAATGTCGGTGTGGTTCCGACATTACCAATTTCTAAATTATATTATTATTTATTATTTATTATTTCAAAAAACATTAACAGAGAACAGAAATGCTAAAGATACAAAAATTTTGAGCAAACAACAGTCTGCACTCCGACCCGTTGGGACAATTTTTTATAAGACGGCAGTGCAGACATTAACAAAAATAATTTACAAACAAACATTTTAAAAAAAATTTACTTTAAAAAACTCATAATAGATTTTCTTATGCTAGGTACAGTACAATGAAAATTAATAGCAGGATATAAGTAATTATAGGTTGAACACAAAACATAAAATGGTTCATGAAGCTCATAATTTGAGAAACAACGACGCAAATATAATGGCTTATAATTACGCGTAGTTCTTGATGGAATAACAAACTTTAAATTAGATAGGAGCTCCGAAGAGTCAACTGTACCGTTGATCAGGTGAAACAGAAACATGGCACCATGACAAGTCCTACGATCTCTAAGTGAAGGTAAATCAAGCAGTAACAATCTGCTAGCGTAAGAAGGGAGTCTCAAACTAGCATTCCAATTTAGGCCGCGAAGAGCAAACAGCAAAAACTTTTTTTGCACAGATTCTATCATTCCCTGATAAACTGAGTACTGTGGACTCCAAACACAGGAGCAGTATTCAAGGCCAGGACGCACTAGTGAAGTATAGAGTAACTTGGTGGTATATCGGTCATCAAATTCTTTAGACCATCTCTTGATGAATCCAAGATTACTGTTGGCCTTGTTGACCATGCTGCAATGTGCAATGCAATGCAATGTGATCATTAAAACATAATTTATTATCAAATAATACCCCGAGATCATTAACGGACGAGATACGTTCAAGCAATGCGGTACCAATTTTGTAAGGCATAATGCATACATTAGAGCGGTAAAAAGACATAACTGTACATTTAGAGTGGTTAAGGATCAAGTCGTTAGTAGAGCACCAGTCACTCAAAGAATTTATATCATCCTGAAGTTGGTGATGGAAAATTGGGTTATCATATGAGACGCACAGCTTTACATCGTCAGCATACATGAGTACCTTTGCATGTTCTATGACTTGGGGAAGGTCGTTTATAAATAAATTAAAAAGAAGAGGACCAAGATGACTCCCTTGCGGCACCCCAGATGTAACGTCAATCTCCTTTGAAAGTGATTGTCGGAACAATACCCTCTGAGTTCTATTGACCAGGTAATCAGCAATCCACAACAATAGATTTGGCTGGAAGCCAAGCATATTTAGTTTTTTAATAAGAAGACTGTGGTTAACTTTATCAAATGCCTTACTGAAGTCTGTGAAGACAACATCAGTCTGCATTTTATTCAAGAACCCGTTATTGATATGAGTGGTAAATTCCAGGAGGTTAGTGGTAGTTGAACGGCGTTTCATAAAACCATGTTGTGTCGGGCTTATTATGGAGTAACAAAGGTGTTGTAGGTGACAGACAAACATTTGTTCGAACAATTTCGGGATTGCGGAAAGTTTTGAAATGCCACGATAATTTTTTACACAAGATTTGCTTCCTTTCTTGTGAAGAGGAATTATGAAAGAGGACTTCCAGACATTTGGAAAAGAAGAAGTTAATATTGATGAAGTAAAAAGAATGTTAAGCGGAACACACAGTGTGTCAGCACAGTACTTAAGTATGCAGCTTGGGATACCATCAGGACCAGGTGAAAAAGTTGGTTTCAAAGCTTTCATGTATTTAGAAACATGCTTACTAGAAAAAATCGGAGCAAAGATAGAGCAAGAACTGCTTATGTTGTAAGGATATGAAATAATTTCCTTAGGGCAGGAGTATGACTCTTGAAAAAATGTCGCGAAAAGGTTAGCTACTTCAGTGTCATCGTCATGTGTAACATTATCAAATGACATACTGGATGGAAAAGATGATGTTCTACGTTTAGAATTTACGAAAGCATAGAATTGCTTTGGATTCTTTTTAAAATTTTGCCTGCAACGGGCTAGGTAACTCTGATAGCACCTATTGTTTAGGAGAGCAAAGTTAGCTCTAGCCACAGAAATTTAGAAAAGCATTCAAGTGAGCCGGTCCTCTGATACTTTTTTAAAAGCCTAGCCTTCCTATTTTTTAAATTTGTAAGTTCCCTTGTAAACCACGGTGAGCGGCTTGGACTAGGGGGGCACTCAGTGTAAGGTACGCACTTATCAAGTAAAGTATCTAAAGTTCTTTCGAAAAACTTGACAGCATCATTGATGTTTGAACAGGTTTTCAAAAAAGACCAATCTGTCATTAATAATATATTATTTAACATTGTATAATTGGTCTTACGAAAACAACGTGATTTAGGTAAGCTCAAAGACTTGTCAATGCATACTGCATTATTATGCTGAAGTTTTATTTGCAAAGTGGGGTGATATATATCTTCAGGAACAGAGAGAGGAGATGTGCTTGTTACTAGGCAATTATTGTACGAGCTTTCGAAAACCAAATCGAGTAGCCGATTTAAACTGTTTAAGACATGGTTAATCTGGAACAGAGACATATCATGCAATAAGTCAATGAAATCATGCTGTGATGAAGGGGTGAGATAAATTGATTCATCAAAGACCTTCCAATCAATGTGAGGTAGATTGAAATCGCCAAGGGTAAATATATAATCAGGATCAGAAAGAAATGAATTAACTTCCGAAATAGCCCGTGAATGATTGAGATAAACAGTATTATCAGAACCAGGAGGAATGTAGGAACATGTAACGAACAAAAAACAAGATTGCAATTTGACTTTCACGGCCAGAAATTCAATACCAGAGTCAATAGGTATAGGAATAAGTTCAGAAGGCAAGTTAATGTTGACAGATATGAGTACTCCGCCACCTCGACGAGTAGGACGATCAAGTCTATATGTTAAATAATTATCAACAAACAGTTCGGAGCTATTGCCCGTGTTCACCAGAACTAATCAATCAGTAATCATGTATTTTGTTTGTTCGATAACAAAGCATCACATCACAGAATTTCAGCGTACTATTTTGGTGATGAATTTTCAGTCATCATATTTTTTTATTATTATGGCAAATACGAAAGCGAACATCTAAAAGACATAATCCGCAGTTATGTATGACATGACAAAGAGAACAAATGACTAAGGACACAAATTGAGAGTCTTGTATGAACGTGTAGAGAGATGATCAATGAAAATACGTTTAAGTCTTCTTCTGGTAGAGTGTCTTGATATGAGCTTTCTTGCGAGAGGGTTGCTATGAAATGAAAGTTTTTGGGAGTGTTTCGTGGCGAATTCGTTAATGCTTTCCATAACAGTTTTGATATGGAGGTCTCTCCTGATGAATGAGGTCCTGACCAAGGGTGGGTTACCAACCATTTCCCTCATAATCCTGTTCAATTTAAATTGTAAGGAGTGAATGTGCGAGTCAGCAGCAATACCCCAAATGGCCACTCCATAAGTCCAAATGGGCGTAAGGAAAGATTTGAATAAAAGCACTTTGGAGGAAAGTGGGAGTTTAGACGAAGAATTTAGAAGCCAGCGTAACTTTTTGTATCTGTTTTGGATAGAGTTTCTTAATGCCTTAATATGAGGTTTAAAGGTAAGTGATTTGTCCAGAGTAAGTCCGAGGTACTTGTGAGAAGTAGATATAGGAAGAGCTGTTCCGTTAATTTTGATCGGAGGACTTAATCTTCTATTTTTGGTAAAGTTTACTTGTGTAGATTTTGATGGAGAAAGTTGGATGTTCCAAGATTTGGTTTCAGTCAGAACTAATCAATCAGTAATCATGTATTTTGTTTGTTCGATAACAAAGCATCACATCACAGAATTTCAGCGTACTATTTTGGTGATGAATTTTCAGTCATCATACATCACAAAATTTGAAATCATGATTGCTAATTACTGCATTTTACCAGAATAATCATGCAAATTTCATCGATTTTCTGTTGTCGATTTGTTCTGGTGAGCACGGCCATTGACTTTGGGAGTAAGCCATGTTTCCGTAAAAACGATAATATCGGCCTCAAAAGCTGCACTACTAATAAAAAGTTTGTTAAGTTTCCCAAGTAGACTTCTAACATTTTGGTAGTGTAAAATGTAAGAAGCATTTAGTTTTTTGGAGCACTAGCCGATGATGTTGATGCAACATCGGGCATCTTAGGAGGGCGCCTTGATCGAGGCTTTTGCGCTTTGAATTCAAACTCATGCAAAATAGTGTGCTGAGGCCAGAATGCAGGTTCCAAAACAGATTTCATAAGGCGTTCAGGTAACGAAATTTTGAATGAAGCGATTTCGCGCTTATGCTTACCTATTTCCTCCGGTATGCCATAATTTAGGTTTTGGCAAATATGGCTCCTGACCAGATCCTCAGTGACGTCTGCGGCAAGTCTAGATACAAAAATAGACTTTCGTGGTGGAACTGCAGAAAGAACCATAGGTGCCATTGGAGGAATCGACGACAGTGATGGAACGGCACTCAGTGCAACACTGCCATTGTTGGTAAGGGCCCCATTGGCAGCAGTTGCCGTATTTGTCTCGGCAGAAACGCGGTCAACATTGCCGACATTCGAAGCATCATTATGAGGATCATCAGCTTTAGGTGCAGGAACAATTTCAGCATTGGCAACATCAGCAGTGTTGGATGCTTTAGAGGATGAAAAGGGTCATTTGAATTAGCTGTATCATCCACGCCCGTTAATGGTTGAGTAGATAATCCGGGTGTAGGAGTTGTGACACCAGGTGCAGCTGAAGTTGGGGTAAAGTTCATTTGGCTTACAGTCAGCAAAGTAGGGGTAAAAATAGGCGACGAGGTCGCATCATGGGCTGGAAGAGATAAGAACTGAGTGTTAACTGAAAGATTGCACTATTTCTTACGTTTGGGCGATTCACTTAAAACTTTTAGCATTTTAAAGTGAGATTCCGTTGCAAGAAACTTTTCATTCAGCTCACAGAAGGCCGATTTGAGAGCATCAAATTCAAGGAAAGTTTGCCGCATAAAGATTCTGATATCCGATTCGATGTGTCTTCATTTCCAGCAGTTCCAGTTTAAGCCATCACGCGCCTTAATAAGGTCAAATACACGGCCTCCTATGTGTCTAAAATTAGCGCATCCGGTGTGAGCAATATTGTCACATAGCCAGCAGAACACATGCGCTTGCCGTGGATTAATCTTATGATTAAAAACACATTTGGCAGCGCAACAATTGCTCATAGTTAATTTGGAGAAAAGTGACGCACAAATGTGTAAATGATTATTGATATTGGGTTAGCCAAGGAATTGCCGCTACAATCAAGCTCACAAAACGAAAGAGCGTAGCGCAGGCGTAGAGACGGTGCAGAGTCCAATGCAGCAAAAATTGTGCGTGTGATTGTTCGCGGTAGCGTTTCGAGTGCAGGCAAGCAAAAGTAACCAACAACAACGTTTAGCTGAATGACCGTTGAAACGTTAGCAAGTTCAGCACAGTACGAGAGCGTAGAGACGAAGAACGAAAACGGCGAGTGCAACGAACGCAGCCTAAGCAACAATAGATGCGTGTGGATGTTCGCGACACGTTAAGAGCAATTGCAGCTTAAGAGTAGCTAACAAATGAGCGCGAGTTTCACTCTCTAGACGTCCGCAACAAATGCACGCAAATTGGAAAGCAAATTTAAGATTATTTAAATTGCAATTAAGAAGTCACTATCTTCGGTAATTAACCAGTTTGTAATTGGATAATAACGATCACAGGATGACCGGAATAATATAAAAAATCTGATTCGATTCGATATAGTTTACTTAGAGAAAACTCGAAAAGACAATAGAGCTATAAAAAACACGTCCGACGAAGGCAAGCGACAGTAAAGTCAAGAAGGTACTCACCTCTTGCGTTTGTGTCTGTGCTTCCCCAGATCTCGTGGTGTGCGTTGGCATCGCACCCTATGATAAGGGGGAGCTTCTTCTTGGTGCAGTGTGCTACTAGCCCGACGACTTCCGGTGGCGGACAGGCTCCATCGCCCGCGAAGTACGCTGAGGCCACTACAATGGTGCGGGCATGTCCGACCAACTGCACTGCTATTGGTACGCAGTCCCTGCTAAGGAATTCTGAAAGGATAGTATAATTAATACACTTCCTTACCATAATACATGTTCTTGGCACTGGGTCCCTTTGATCCCAGATTACCTTGGAGTCCGCTGTGTACAGGCCTTTGATGCCATTGTTAAACCATGGCTCCTGTACCAGAGCTAGCCCAAGGTGTTGGTTGGTGAACATCCGGGCTAGGACGGCCGAGGCCGCCTTCGCACGGTGGATGTTCACCTGGGCTAGCTTAGTGCCGATGACTTGTGTCATCGCACTATAGTAACGGCTCCATGCTGCATGACATGACGCACTTCTCGGGCAGTAGATGGTGATATTATGGGGTGACGGAATGTCATCCCCCATTCTACTTTCAAGGGGTATACCCTTCCATGACTGTAGTTTCGACGCTACAGTCATCAGCCAGTCTGCCGATTTTTCATCTGTACAGTCAATAACCAGGTGGCCCACCCAGAAATGAATGCCAGTGAAAGAAACGGCAGTGTCCCATCCTGTCAGTATGACTTCATCCAGGAGGGCCTCCTCCAGCGCGGACAAGTCCCCCTGACTGAGGCTTACCTGGGGATAAAAACCTTAAAAACAATACGAAAAAAATCAAAAATTTAAAAAAATATTTTGCTTTAGGTGCCATATGATTTATTTTTTTCACAAATTTCACAAATTTGAACTCTGATAGCCCCTGAGTAAGTATCTAGAGGGCGTGGCACTTTTCTTAAATACTTATTTCATAGGATGAAGAGTTTTCTATCATATGCCGTTAAAATTTTTCAATTATCTCATTTGGTTCAAAAGTTATGATTTTTGCAAAGTAAAATGAGCAATGGCCCCACTGTGCGCCGGCGGCAAGCATTAGTTCTGGTTCATCAGCTGGACGCCACATTCACCTTGAAATACCAAAATTCGTTTGGCAAACTTCAGCGTGTTTTCGCTTATGTTCATCGATTTTTGCAACTTAAGCGCAAGGATCTGCCACTCGAAAGAGGCGGCCTAACAGTTGATGACATCAGGAGTGGCACGCACTTGCTGGTTAAAGCCGTGCAATTGGTACATTTTGCGAACGAGCACAAGGCCCTGAGCGCAAAGAAGCCAAACTCATCCAAAAGAAGGCTGATTTCCTTGAATCCGCTGCTTGATCACACAGGACTAATACGAGTTGGTGGGCGTTTGCAGAACTCGCTCCTGGACTTCGATGCGAAACATCCAATGCTGCTACCGAAACGGCATCCGGTAACAAATGCCATTATCTTGTTTTATCACCACAAGTTCTTGCACGCTGGTTCACAAAGTCTTCTCGCAGCTCTGCGCCAGAGATTCTGGCCAATTGGTGGTCGGAAAACTGTTGCAGCTGTGATCAGCAAGTGCATTCGATGCTTTCGTTTAAGGCCCAAACACTGCGAGCATATCATGGACCCGCTGCCAGCTGATCGTGTTCAGCCGAATCGCCCGTTGCTCACCACTGGAATCAACTTCTGTGGTCCCTTCCTTTGCATATCGGAAGTAAGGAACAGGCCACCAACTAAATGTTACATTTCCGTTTACGTTTGCTTCGCCACAAAGGCAACTCACCTGGAAGTTGTTGAAGATTTATCTACATCGTCGTTTATTGCTGCACTAAGGAGATTTATCAGCATTCGAGGCAAACCAAACGCTATTTGGTCGGATAATGCGACTTTGTGGGTGACAAAAACGAGCTCAAGGAACTTCGGAAACTCTTCCTCGGCGATCCTCAATCCAATGGGATTATCAACTCATGCTGTTCTCTCGGAATTAACTGGCGTTTCATTCCTCCACGTTCTCCTCATTTTGGCGGATTGTGGGAGGCTGCAGTGAAATCGGCCAAATTTTACTTCTATCGTGTTGTTGGGAAAACGATTCTAACTTTTCACGAGCTTCGCACCATTGTTTGTGAAATATCTGCAATGTTAAGCTCACGACCACTTTGTCCCATTACAGAAAATCCTGACGACTTGGATGTTTTGACTCCTGGCCATTTTTTAATTGGATCAGCCTTTGCATCGTTTGATGAGCCTGATGTCACGCATCTTGACATCAATCGCCTTGGAAGGTGGCAACGCGTCTGCCAGATGCAACAAATTTTCTGGAGAAAGTGGAGCTCCAATTATCTCTCGCTACTTCAAGAACAAGGCAAATGGTGCAAAACAGCGAAAAATTTGGAAAGGAACAGCATCGTCGTTCTTAAAGAGGACAATCTTCCCCCACTTCAATGGCGCTTGGGAAGGATTGAGAAGACGATCGCTGGAGAAGATGGCACTGTTCGTGTTGCCATAAACCACTTCGGTTGAAACGATACCTCTTCCAACGGGGGGAGCATGTCGGGAGCAGAACTAAAATTATCTATTGCACTTGCTTTAATTATGCTTTTATTTGCTAAAATATTATATGTAAACGTTCTTAAAATCTGTAAAACTCAAGCCGTACATAAACATAAGCATATGATCTGTAAATCAATTCTCTTTAATGTAATTTGCGAGCTTGTGCAGCATCTTGTAATGTTAGTATCAGTCAGTCGATCTCAGTAATCAAAAAGCAATTCACGCACCCACGCATCGCTACTAAATCGAACGCACACATCTTCGTTTTATTTCGCATATTTCATTTTATAATTCGCTAAAAGGGTTTCACAAAATAGTGAACCCTCTAAAAAAAAATTATTTAGTAGTTAAAACATGGTTAGGCTTGTTCATACGATACATTAAAATACAATTTTATGTGCAAACATACATATGTATGTTAGGGTGTCCCTTATTTTTCAAAGTTGTTATTTTTAAACGCATACGGGCTAGATCTTTTCTTTTGGTCCTAAAGCACTTGGAAAAAAAGTTTTACCTCAATCGGAGTATGATAACCCGTGCCGACTCGGATCGGAAAAATCAACATTTTGTTTTTTAATTTTTTATTTTTTTGTTTTGTTTATTTGGTCCTAAAGTACCCAAAAATAAATGTTCACCCTAATCGAAGTACTATAACACATTCAAAATTGCTTCGAAACATGAAAAAAAACATGGAAAATGTATAATCAGCGTTAAAACACGATCCAAGTCGGCACGAGTTATCATACTCCGATCGAGCTAAAACTTTTTTTCCAAGTGCTTCAGAACCAAATGAAAAGATCTAGCCCGTATGCGTTTAAAAATAACAACTTTGAAAAATAAGGGACACCCTAATGTATGTGTGTATTGGTAGTACGTAGATATGTATGTACATCAGTGTGTGAGTTTTTGTTTGTGCATACATCTTTGGATCATTATGCATATGTATGTATGTACATACACTGGCGAGCATATTTATTGGCACAGCAAGCTTTTCCAGATTTGGGGGCTTATTTGCTCCCTTCCCATCAAAATAAAGCCATCAATGGAAGATAATTTAAATTTTGTTTGAATGACACAAAACTTTCCTCTCGAATTAATGCAAAAGTCAATTTTCAAAACTTTTTTTTCTCAATTTTTATTAAAAAAATATTTTCAATTCAAAAAAATAGTGTGTGCAAAAAAATGTTTAAAAATCTCTTCATTAATATTTTTTTTTAATAATTGCAGTCACTATAAGAATTATTTGAAACATTTTTGTAAATCAAATAATTAATTTTTAAAAATCGAGGAAAATATTTTTACAAATGACTTTTAAATAAATTCGAAATTTTTAAAGCGTACTTAATTGGTAAAGGAAAGTTTTGTGTTATTCATTGATGCCAGTATGTTAATGATAAGGGAGCAAATAAGCCCCAAAATCTTAAAATGCTTGCTGTGCCAATAATTATGTTCGCCAGTGTATGTATGTTTGTACATACGCATGAACATATGAATTTATGAACATACGTATGTATGTATGTATGAAGGTACATATGTATGTAAGTACGTGCATATGTATGTATGTATGTAAATATGTATGCATTTACAATGTATGAACATATGTACGTAAGTACTTATGTATGTATGAACATATTTATGTATTTACATATGTATGCATGCAGATTTGTATGCATGAACAGGTGTGTGAGCTTTCTTGTACGTAAGCTTCCTTCCGCTTCTCGTTTTACACCTTTTTCCAATTATACCTATAAAAAGAAGTACACTTAAGTATTTCCATTATTAACAATGTATATCTGTTCGTCTGTCATTTTCGAAGTGTTTTCTGCAGCTATGTAAAAACTGAAAATATACATACATATGTATGTTTGCATGTAAAATTGTATTTCAATGGCCGTGTTCACCAGAACTAATCAATCAGTAATCATGTATTTTGTTTGTTCGATAACAAAGCATCACATCACAGAATTTCAGCGTACTATTTTGGTGATGAATTTTCAGTCATCATACATCACAAAATTTGAAATCATGATTGCTAATCACTGCATTTCACCAGAATAATCATGCAAATTTCATCGATTTTCTGTTGTCGATTTGTTCTGGTGAACACGGCCAATGTATCGTATGAACAAGCCTAGCCATGTTTTAACTACTAAATTATTTTGTTTAGTCAAATTATTTTATAACATAACAACTAAAATTGAAGTAATAAATGAAATCTTTAACATATTGATAATTTTCAGGTGACAAGGAGTTTTTGAAAAAAAAAGTGCATCGAGCTTAATAACAATCTCGGTGAGTATTTTTGCAAAGATGTAATGATAATGTTTGTTGATTTATGAAACGACGGGAAATTATCATTACATCAAGTTTTCAAGTTCAAGGTCCAAGTTTTTGTTACTGTTGTTATTAATTTGAATTACATGTTTGTAAAGTATTGCACATAACAACAACAAAAGTATGCACAGATCAACTTTTTCAACTTACTGTCAAAGCAAAATACAAAAAATTTTAGAATATTACCTGTAAAAGAATGTATATGTGATTTTAATAGTAATCTGAGTTTCTTAGCATTGTTGTTTTATTATAATATGATTTTTATTTTGGTATGTTGCCATTTCCATTATTTTTTCAGATAAATAGCTGATCGATTACTTTGAATCCTCAAGTGATACCGATGAAATAGAAGATGACGCCGATACTAAAAGTTATGACCAAATTAAGAATCAACCAGGTAGGTACTTTTATGTCTTTGGATCAATATTCATTAACTTCCATTTTTCTTTTATAAGATTCAAATATCAACCAGCTAGATGATGATCCAATGGAGGCTGCATCCGACAATGCGTAAGTATTTAACATTGTAATCATTTTGTCACCATATCATATTAATATTTAAATACTTACAGGACTTCCTTTTGGAAAAACTAAAAGAATGTGTTGGTGCCGAGAATGCGTTGGAGGAACGAGCTTAAATTACAAGCTTGTTGATTGAAGTCAAACATTTGGATGCGTTGCCATCATTGCAAACTTGCAATGAGATAATGAGAAGCTCCAAGTGAATTCAAAATCGTACACCAGCACAACTTAAACCATGGATAGATAATCGGCGCAAGGCTGAGTCACGGAAGCGTTCGATTTATTTTTTATTTTTATTTACTTACCCACCAATTTGAAAAAATTGTCACTTTCTCTTTAGGATTAAGAAATATAGGGATTTGTTAAATTGAAAAATGTTCTTTGCTTAACAATGTTTAAATGAAATAATGACACTTTATATTTGTTACATTTGCAGTACTTTAAACTGAGTAATGTCACATTTTATTGTAATGGTCGCATATTCGTTTGCTACGTCATACAAATAATTATATGTGCATTTTTGCTTTTGTTTTTTTTTTACTGTTATAAGTAAATTTTCGAAATTTGGTAAATGCAGAATGATTTTGTTATACTTTGTGTTTGCCATGCGACCGAAATTCTGCCATTCTATCTCTTTCGTGGTACCGTAACTTCGAAATTGTTTTCGTGCATTGAGTATTGCGTAGTTAATAGTTATATGTGCAAAACAGATCCAGCTGTACTTTCTTGCTGAGTGTGTCGCAGTTTAAGCTTAATTCGTGGAATTTCGCTTAAATCTCTATTGTAAGTATATCATTTAACAAAATTATGCCAAATTTGCATATAACTCAATGTATTTATTTATTGTTCTTAGACTAAAATGCCTCGTGGTACTATTTTGTCCGATTATGAGCAGGGACTTATCATGGGAATGCATGAAAGCGGCTCCAAGATCTCCGATATAGCAACCAGACTCAACCGGCATAGGAACTGTATATCCAGGTTTCTGAAAAACCCAACAGAATATGGTAAAACTCGTCGCAGCGGACGAAAGACCCACATTGACGAACGATGCAAACGTCAGATTCGACGTCTAGCAGTGGAGGATTCGCTGAGCAGCGGTCAAATAAGGGCTCAGATGGGACTCCAAATAACAAGGAGTAGAATCGTTCAAATTCTAAACGAAAATCAATACATTAAACATACCTCAATGGTACCTAAACCAAAGCTTTTGGAAAGGCATATTAAGGCTCGTTTGGAATTTGCGAATAGATACCGATTCTGGGATGAAGAGTGGCACAACATCGTCTTTAGCGACGAAAAAAAATTTAATTTGGATGGACCAGACAACTGTAAAAAATATTGGAGAGATTTGCGCCAGGATCGGCTATCCTGCTACAAGCGAGGTTTCGGCGGCGGTACCTTGATGGTATGGGCCGCGTTCTGCTACAAAGGAAAGACCCCTATGTGCTTCATATCCACCCGTATGAATGCCAGCATGTATGTAAAGCTTCTGGACTACGAATTAATAAACATTTCTGCCAAATTTTATGGCGATAATTGGACTTACCAACAGGACAATGCTTCAATCCACACGGCACGGGTTACTAAAGACTTTTTTGAAGAAAGAAAAATTCCTGTGTTGAAGTGGCCCGCATTGAGTCCGGACCTAAATCCCATCGAAAATCTTTGGGGGATTCTGTCTGCTCGTGTTTTCAAATGCGGAACACAGTTTGAGACGGTACGGCACCTTAAATCGGCAATAGTACGAGAATGGGCTAATATTGACATATCTACTCTACAGTCATTAGTCAATTCTATGCCAAATCGCCTCAATTTAGTTTTAAACAACAAGGGAATGAGTATTGACTACTAACATAAAGAAAACTTTAAAACAGGGGTGCCCAAAGCTGCCTTATGGATGTGCACGCACCAATACAAATAAAGAAATGCGCACCCACACATGCAACGAAAATTTATTTTATTTCAATGTGTACACTGAACAAAAAGAAGAAGTTTCTTCAAATGATAAAATTCGAATAGAACACATGTGTCAAACGTTTCACAACGAAGTGAAGTTTTTCGTTTTTCAGTGTACACCAAACGATAAGACAACAACAAAATACATTCGGATTAGCAAAAGCAAAACGACGCAATACAATTGTTTTTGTTTTCCCAGCAACGAAGGTCGACGGAAAGTGGACAGTGCAAAATTGTTCTTGTTTTGCCAGCATCGACATTTGATGGAAAGAGGAATGTGCAAAATTGTTAGTGTAATTTGCAATGTGCGCGAAAAGCTTACCGATGTGTATTCTCACACATTCCCGTATCCTATGTGCAAAGCAAAAACAAATGTGCGTTGTGTGCATAGGCGCTGGGCACCCCTGCTTTAAAATACCTCAACATTATTAAGCTTTTGAGACCAAAGTCAAAGAATGCACATATAACTCTTAACTATGAATTTAATCTTAAATATTGTTTTTTCCTCTAAGATTAATTTAAATTTGTTACTATTTTTTATTTTCTTATCTTACATCGTGTTATAAATACAACCCCATACTTAGAAAAAATTTAAAAATATTATACTTGTTTTAATTCGGAAAAAATGTGATGCACATATAATTATTTGTATGACGTATTTATTTTTACTTTCATCGTTTTTAATTTTTTTACGATAAAAGAATTTGGTATATTCAATGTTGCTAACGCTAGCAACATACATTTTGCATGCGCGCCTTAGCAACATGAATCACAGCATTCGCAACATAGCGAATGCAAACGCCCGTTTTGCTTTGTTGCTAAGCTTCGCTTTAGCATCACTGTGCACTGACCACTGCAGATCTTCAGCAGATAAGCTTTCATGCAGAACTCTTACGCATGTAGGTATGAGTCACCGCTACGCATCGACCCAAAGCTTTGGTGTCGCTGATAACGGCCACCCTAAATTGCCTCTCTCAGGGCCGGCTAAAAGTGTGGTAGATAGAGAGAGTTAGCATGATCGCAGCCAACTTAAATGCCATTTCCCTTTTAAAAGCTTTTGCAGCCGCTTATAAAAGCAGCGCTGCCGACGCAGGCGGTCTCTTTGATCGTCCGCAGTTGCAACAGTCCACGTCGGTTAGCTTTTCGTTGCTACACGTGTGACTTAGATATATATACATCTATATATACGTGCGAAATTGGCAAGTGCCAAAGTAAAGTTATTGGTGTTGCAATAACCAAACGCGAATCGAATCGGGCCAACAATTATACTATTTTTCACCCTGGAATTCGCCTGGCAACTTTTGCCCATCGCCTCAGCGCAGCCAGCGCTTAATCTATCTGCATCCGCAGTAGATACGCTCGAAGAGAGTGAAAAGTCACTTCTTTTGCTTAGCAACATACAAGGTAACCTATGCTGTGAATATTTTGTAAAAATATTCCAAATATCTGATTGTCGCCTTTTTTTCTTTCTCCTTGATAGTCGCTGGTTGACTTTTGTCCCAGCTGGAATCCGCCCCACTAACGCAAGAGTCTGGGTGGCAACAAGTTGCCAAGAAGTTGCTCGCCTTGTCGTTAGTGTGGGCATCTCAATATTTGCCTGGAAAAGAGATAAACTCAATCTGACAAGGAATCGACCCCTTTTTGCGCCAAATAGCCACGCCTATGCGTAGATCTGAGCTCGGTGAGAGAGCTCACAGCTGATCCGCATACAGACGTCGCTTTTTCGGCAGTTCTGCTTTCAATCGCCGTTCTGCAATCAGAAATCAGTTTGCCGCGCATTTCCTGGCCGTCGGACCCGTCGTTGCAGTTACCGAATTTTTTTTCTCGTTTTAAGCAAGCTCATTGTTAATATAGTTAACAAGGCTTGATATTGTGCATTAGGTAAAGTTTTTTTTGGCTAATTTTTTTAAGTGCAACGAAGTGCAGTGCAAGTGTTGTTGTTGTTGGCAAAAGTGACAAAGTAAGAAAACATAACCTGCAAATTGACGCAGAAAATTTAATTTTTGTCCCCCCCTTTTTTGACATGCGAAAACCAATGAAATATGAATAACCAACAACAACATAAATATACTTAAATCAAGACAAGCAGCCTCAACTTTAAATCATCAACATATAAAATCATCGAGGAAGGCCTTCACCGAGGAGATATATATGTATGTAAGTGAGCAATCATATTTTTCTATTGTTTTGGTAATATTTTTTTGGGAGAGTAACTCTCTTTCGTCAACGCATGTGTGTATGTATGGCGATGCATATATACGCATGGGTGTAGGCAGACTGTGTTGTGTGGACTTAGCATGTATGTGTGTACGTATGTACATACATAGTTGCCTATAGCCCGTGGAAGACGGTCAGCAGGCGAAATAGTGCTGCTCTCATATTTTCGCTCTCTATAATACTTTTGTTCCTTTCCTTTTTGCTTTTCATTGCGTTCTTCTCGCAAGCCTTGCTCTTCTTTTAAGAGCACATGATTTAAAGACCTACTGACCTAGTTTTGTCAGCGAAAGTAAAGTAAAGAGAAAAAAAAAAACCACTAATACAACAACAAACACTTTGCAAGTGCATTGCCTCGATCAGCTGTTGCGCTGATTCCGTTTGGTCAATTTTGTGCACAGTAATGGCACAAATATTAGGCCATGTGCATGTAAAACGAAAATAAATGCAAATTAATAAAAACAACAAGTGGATCAGTCGAGTGCACTCGACAGTAATATACCCTGAGCCTAGGCTACGGCAATTTATACATTATCTTTAAATTTTAAAAATTTATTAAAAGTAAAAATATTTTTAAAAACGAAAAAAATTCGTTGACCTATTCAGGAATTGAACCCACGCCCCTCGCGTGACTCTACCATTAAACTGAAAATTCAAATAAACGAAAAATATTATATAATTAAAAATCTTTTGCATCGACCAGACCGGGAATCGAACCGCGATCTCCCGTTTCGCGTGCCTAGCACCTATCACTTCGACCACTCCGCCTCTTAGACTGATGCTGGCCAATTCGGTTAACATTCTCGATGTCCATTCTGACAGAGTAAATGTTAAATCAATTAAATGACGAATAATTCTATTTATATACTTATGAAGCTGCCAATCTTTAAAGCTTATTATCTTCACTATTTATGGCCCAATCATGTTGAAAGTTGGTAATTAGTCTCAGGACATGATCCTACACCCGTTGGTGTAAAAAAAATTGAAAATTTTAACTTAAAACCCTAGATTAAAGGTGATGAAAGTTTTTGATGAATTACGCCCACCACAGTGGGCGTGGCAAAATTTTAACATAAACTTGTTCTGCCTGACATTATAGGTAGTCTTCATTCCAAATTTGGTGGTCCTAGCTCTTACCATCTCTGAGATCCTTTCGTTTACACGGACCGACAGACAGACGGACAGACGGACATGGCTATATCGACTCGGCTGTTTATGCTGATCAAGAATATATATACTTTATGGGGTCGGAGATGCTTCCTTCTCCCTGTTACATACTTTTGAACAAACTTAATATACCCTCAGGGTATAAAAACTGCCAAGTGAAAGCCTGTAATGAAAATGCACAATGTAAAGCCCAGAAAATATTCTTCAAATTAAATTGTTTAAATAGAATTGATTTTTTTATTTTATATAATTATAACAAATAATATAATTGTAAATTTTTTTTGTAAATTGTTCGTATCGAAATTTTGCAAAATTGTCGAGCTCCATTTAAATGTTAAATATTAATGGAACTTTTAAAGCGGCATTCAGCCCGAAATAAATTTTCAAATAATGTTATGATTGAAGAAATGAATTGCTAAATTGTTATTATTTGTTCCGGAGACATGGTAACATAAGGGAGTAGGAGAATGAACTTTTGGGATCTTCGATAACATTGCGCACGAAGATCATGGTTGGGTGGGATATAGAGCGCGAGAGTCGAACATCAACTTAGACCTCGCCTTTCATTTTCATCGATGGATATGTTGACTTTGAGTGCCCCCTTTGACCTGTTTGGTTGTATCAGTTTCGCGAAGTTTAGCTCCCTCCAGAGGTCTTATTTCTAAAGTTTAATGTGCATCCCAATATAGGCTGGCAACAACCCACCCCACATCTCACCGAATGAGCTCGGAACCAGAAGGCCTCGAACGCTGACAGCTTTCTTTTAGTTTGGTTTAAAATACGTTGTATGTATCTGAGTACATATAGGGTATTTTGCGGAACAATTAGTTAGTTGAATTTTATTAAATGTTAGTTGCCACATAACCCATTTGTTTAAGTGTTAAATTTTTAGATCAAGTTGTTTTGAGTCACACCTGCTGACGTTGCTTAGATTTTTGTCTGTCTAGCTTCCGCAAGTGGTGACACAAACATATATGAGAATTTTATTAGGCCTACGATGCTGGATATTCTGATACTGAATACCAAGCCGAGAAACCTATTAAAATTTGCAAAGTATATGAAACGCTAATTTTTTTACATTTCTGCTCGCTTGTTTTCGTATGTTTTTTGGTGTTCGCTTTGTTGGTTGACCGAATCTTTTAAATAGTATTTCATACAATTTCAGAATATTGTGTCATAGCCTATGGTGCATACCAATACTGATTGTCGCTGAGGTACATTTTTATTTGATGAATGCTTTTCAGTTTTTGCGAATTCAAAATACATCAACGTATTGGATTGCTTGTATTTTAGTATTTCAGGAAAAGACAGTAAATATTATTGTCTTGGAACTTGTGATCATGCTACCTGAGCATACACTTGCCGAATAATTTTACTATCTGGATGGAAAGAATAAAATACTAGATGCTGTCTAGTTTTAGTTTCAATAGCCCATATGCAATAGTTGCTTTTAGTGAACATAATCTGACGATTAAAATTTTTTTCTATTTCTCTTTTGTTATCAATTATATGTCGAATTCCGGAACAATTGATTTAGATATGTCTGTAGTACGCAGCCCCCAAGGAAATTTGCCACTCTCACAGATTGATGCAAACAATCTCTGTGCAATTTGTAATCAAAATATTGACAATACGCATCCGTGCTATTCCTTAGTATGCACACACGTTTTCCATAAACGTTGTCTGGAAGATTGGTTAGCAGATCATTCCGTATGCTACATATGTAACGCTCCAATCAACCCCAATGATGCCAAATTAGTGGTAGGCAATTGTACGCCCCCCAGAATGCAGCAAGCCGCAACATCTGCAGCTCCAGCTGCCGCAGCTACGTCAAGAGTTGTTACTCGAAACCTGGCCAAGTCCCTAGAGCAAGCTCAAGCTATTACTCAAGCCTCAGCTATGCCACAAGATTAGCCTTCATGGAATGAAAGTGCCGCTGCTTCATCCGCCCTAGATGCCAGCAACAGCACTAACCATAATCAAGCCCCTACTGCAAGATCCACTCGTGGTAGACAACGAGGAAGAGGATCTCGTCAAGTCAATGCTAGACGCCCTGCGCAGGTGGATTATTCAATTGTGCAAAACATGATTGAAGAAACGGTGACGAAAATTATGACGTCACTAAATGTTAATGCTCGCCCTAATCCTGTTGAGAGTCACGTAATTTCCGCTCCTCTTAGAGAGACACCATCTCCGATTTCATCTTCACTATTTGTTCGCAAAACAGCTGACATTATGCAGAAGTGGAATATTCAATTTGATGGCTCCACTGAAGGTTTAGGAGTCGAAGAATTTATTTACAGAATTAAGTCCCTCACAGATGAAACCCTAGAGAGCGACTTCTCGTCGATGTGTAAACATATGCACGTTTTGTTTAAGGGTAATGCTCGGGATTGGTATTGGAGATACCATAAACAAGTAAATAGAATTGTCTGGTCGGATATTTGTGCTTCTTTGCGACAATATTATAAGGACTATCGTTCTACTTTTATGAGCATGGAACTTATAAGATCTCGCAAGCAAAAGATTGGAGAGCCTTTCTCAACTTTTTATGAGAATGTGGCCTCTATGATCGATAAAGCTGCTGTAAAAATTCAAGAGGAAGAGCTTATCGAAATTTTAAAGAATAACTTACTGCCAGAAACGCGTCAGAAGTTATTATACCAGCCTGTCCATTCGCTAGGTCATTTACGTCGACTTGTACACATGAGTGAAAACCTTACGTATGAGCTCAGCTGTCGCGCTGATCACGTAAGCAAGCCGAAGCCAGCAGTGACTTCTCGCCGTCACGTATACGCCCTAGAAGACGCTGTTCCAGCTGATGAAGATGACGAACAAGTTTACGCCGAACTTGCTGCCATTCGCAGTGCCCATGCAAAACTCACATGTTGGAATTGTGATGAGCAAGGACACATTTGGGAGAATTGTTTAGCTAATCGTCGCATTTTTTGCTACGGGTGTGGACAATTAAATGTTTACAAGCCGCAGTGCAAAACTTGTTTGCAGCGGCAGTCGGAAAACCGTCGTTCGGGAGCAACCAACAACAACCGGCTGCCCCCGAAATCATAAATCCTATACAGAATGTTAATGATCACAATGTGTCGTCTACTGCTGAGTCTTTCCCACTGCAGCAGGAGCCACTCATGGAGCCGTCTTCGGATGTGCCACTTCGCTTTCGTTCATATGACGAACGCCTTGAAAATTATAACCATGTTAGAGATCGTATTTTTAATTACGTAGAAAGTAGCCCTAGTAGAAGAACATTAAGATTGAAGTCGCATTATAATGAAGTTAAACAGAATCAAAAACTTTTAGTTTCCACAATTTTCAGCAACTCTACTGATTTGCGCAGCTATGCAGAAGTGTCGTTCTTAGAATACACAGAGCTTGGTCTGTTGGATACCGGAGCGAACATTAGCTGCATTGGCTCAGTTCTTGCGGAGACAGATTTTTCTCAGTATACGCAATTTAAGCCTTTAAAGTCTCGCGCTAAAACAGCTGGCGGAGAACATCAAGAAATTATTGGAGTTTTGAACGTGGACATGAAGTATAAAGATAAGACTATGCCCATTAAACTTTATGTTATCCCTTCGATTAAACAAAGATTAATTTTAGGACACGATTTTTGGTGTTTATTTCAATTGGCCCCAAATGTCATAAGCTCTCTAGATTCCTCGTCTGATGTAGAAAATAACCCCGATGATAATTCATACCCACTAAGCCCTCAGCAGCTGCAACAGCTTGCTGTTGTTAAGCAATTGTTTCCCAGTGCTGCTGATAGTTTAGGTCGTACAACTTTAATAGAGCATCATATCGAGGTGGGAGATGCAAAGCCAGTTAAACAACGTTTCTATCCGGTCAGCCCCGCGGTAGAAAAGCTGTTGTATAAGGAGATAGATCGCATGCTTCAGTTGGATATCATTGAACCGTCTGTTAGCCCTTGGAGCTCTCCAATGCGCTTGGTTGTCAAGCCCAACAAAGTTCGGCTTTGTCTCGACGCACGCAAGCTCAATGAGGCGACGAAAAAGGATGCATATCCTTTGCCGAGCATCGAAGGCATTTTTTCTCGCTTGCCTCAAGCTAACATAATCACTAAGCTTGACCTAAAAGATGCCTATTGGCAAATTCAGCTTAGCCATGAATGTAAGCATTTAACTGCTTTTACAGTTCCCGGTCGCCCGCTTTACCAGTTTAAAGTAATGCCGTTTGGCCTCTGCAATGCCCCGTCAACTATGTGTCGTCTGATGGACGAAATTATTCCGCCAGATTTGAAGCACTGTGTCTTTGGATACTTAGATGACCTCTGCATAGTTTCAGAAGACTTTTCTTCTCATCTTGCCGTTTTAGTTCGTCTGGCTGAACAATTTCGAAAGGCAAATCTTACTTTGAACGTGGCTAAAAGTCAATTCTGCGAAACTAGCGTAAATTATTTAGGCTATGTTATCGGCAGTGGTGGAGTTTGCACGGACCCAGCAAAAATAAACTGCATTTTAAACTGGCCCGCACCCAAAAATCTAAAACAAGTTAGAGGTTTTCTTGGAGTCTGCGGCTGGTACCGTCGTTTTATTCAGAATTTTGCAGATCTCACATGCCCCATCACCGATGTTTTGTCGACCAAATCTAAATTTGTTTGGACCCCTGAGGCTCAGTTGGCCATGGACAAACTAAAGACAGTTTTGACCTCTGCCCCTGTGCTCATTAATCCCAATTTTTCAGAAAAATTCTATTTGCATTGCGATGCCAGTGACTTTGGCATTGGTGCAGTGCTCGTTCAGCTCTCTGAAGACAATGAGGAAAAGCCAATTGCCTTCATGTCGAAGAAACTGAGCAGAGCTCAACGGAACTATAGCGTTACAGAACGTGAATGCTTAGCCGTCATACTCGCCATAGAAAAGTTTCGATGCTACCTAGAGCTGCAAGAGTTCGAAGTAATTACTGACCATTCGAGCTTGCTTTGGCTCATGCGTCAGCAGAACGTTTCTGGCCGACTCGCTCGGTGGATTTTTCGCTTACAGCAATTTAAATTTACAATTTCTCATCGCAAAGGAAAGCAACATATCGTCCCTGATGCGTTGTCACGATTGTGTGAAAACGAAATTTCAGAGTTGGATATGAGCCCTGTAATCGATTTGGATTCCAATGCTTTTCTCGATGATGAGTATACTGCACTCAAGACACGATTTAGCCACAATAAAGATAGATTCCCTGATATACAAATTATTGAAAAGTTCTTGTATATTCGCACCGAACACGCCGTCGGAGACGATGCACAAGAGAAACTTTCATGGAAATTATGGGTCCCAGAAAGTTTAAGGAATGATGTCCTGAGACAAGCCCATGACAGTTGCACCTCATCGCATGCAGGCATGCAGAAGTGCATAGAAAAGGTTCGCCGACATTTGTTTTGGCCAGGCTTGGCAAAAGATGTTCGCGACTATGTTCGCTCGTGTGACACTTGCAAAGAGAACAAAGCGCCTAATTACACACTTCGTCCTCCCATGGGTGCACATCGTCCTACATGTAGACCTTTTCAAAGGTTGTACATAGATTTGCTTGGACCGTATCCTCGCAGCAAAAGTGGACACGTTGGTCTACTTATTGTTCTTGACCATTTCAGCAAATATCATTGGCTACAGCCTTTGAAAAAGTTTACATCGAAAGCGGTACAAGACTTTCTGTTAAATAATATTTTTCACAGTTTTGGAGTACCTGAGACCATTGTCAGCGACAATGGAACGCAATTTAAGGCTCATGATTTCAATGCGTTTTTAATCAAACTTGGCATTAATCATGTGTACACAGCTCTATACTCGCCACAGAGTAACGCAGCCGAACGAGTTAATCGTTCTTTATTAGCCGCCATTCGTTCCTATTTGAAGAATGATCAAACTGAGTGGGACTTGCATTTGACAAGCATTTCTTGTTCGCTCAGATCGTCCTTACATCAGTCCATTGGATGCTCTCTTTATCGTGCCTTATTTGGTCTAGACATGATAACGCATGGCTCAGACTACAAACTGCTTAAAGAACTATCGCTGCTTGAAGAACCTTTAGTCCCTTTGTCACATGAAGATAATCTGGCACTGTTGCGCAAAGACATTCAAGCCAATATTCGCCAAGCATATGACAGAAATGTTGCGCAATATAACTTGCGTTGTAAGCCTGTCTCTTTCAAAGAAGGTCAGGAAGTATTTCGTAGGAATTTTGCTCTCAGCAAATTTGCCAACAATTTTAATGCAAAACTTGGCTCACAGTTCGTCAAATGCCGAGTTGCAAAAAAACTGGGCAATTGCTATTACCAGCTTGAGGATTTGCAAGGCAAAGATATTGGCACTTACCATGCCAAGGATATACGCAGCTAAATCCCCGCTAATATTTCCGTCTTACGGTGTCATATTATCGGGTGGGTGTAATGGTCGCATATTCGTTTGCTATTTATTTTTACTTTCATCGTTTTTAATTTTTTTACGATAAAAGAATTTGGTACATTCAATGTTGCTAACGCTAGCAACATACATTTTGCATGCGCGCCTTAGCAACATGAATCACAGCATTCGCAACATAGCGAATGCAAACGCCCGTTTTGCTTTGTTGCTAAGCTTCTCTTTAGCATCACTGTGCACTGACCACTGCAGATCTTCAGCAGATAAGCTTTCATGCAGAACTCTTACGCATGTAGGTATGAGTCACCGCTACGCATCGACCCAAAGCTTTGGTGTCGCTGATAACGGCCACCCTAAATTGCCTCTCTCAGGGCCGGCTAAAAGTGTGGTAGATAGAGAGAGTTAGCATGATCGCAGCCAACTTAAATGCCATTTCCCTTTTAAAAGCTTTTGCAGCCGCTTATAAAAGCAGCGCTGCCGACGCAGGCGGTCTCTTTGATCGTCCGCAGTTGCAACAGTCCACGTCGGTTAGCTTTTCGTTGCTACACGTGTGACTTAGATATATATACATCTATATATACGTGCGAAATTGGCAAGTGCCAAAGTAAAGTTATTGGTGTTGCAATAACCAAACGCGAATCGAATCGGGCCAACAATTATGCTATTTTTCACCCTGGAATTCGCCTGGCAACTTTTGCCCATCGCCTCAGCGCAGCCAGCGCTTAATCTATCTGCATCCGCAGTAGATACGCTCGAAGAGAGTGAAAAGTCACTTCTTTTGCTTAGCAACATACAAGGTAACCTATGCTGTGAATATTTTGTAAAAATATTCCAAATATCTGATTGTCGCCTTTTTTTCTTTCTCCTTGATAGTCGCTGGTTGACTTTTGTCCCAGCTGGAATCCGCCCCACTAACGCAAGAGTCTGGGTGGCAACAAGTTGCCAAGAAGTTGCTCGCCTTGTCGTTAGTGTGGGCATCTCAATATTTGCCTGGAAAAGAGATAAACTCAATCTGACAAGGAATCGACCCCTTTTTGCGCCAAATAGCCACGCCTATGCGTAGATCTGAGCTCGGTGAGAGAGCTCACAGCTGATCCGCATACAGACGTCGCTTTTTCGGCAGTTCTGCTTTCAATCGCCGTTCTGCAATCAGAAATCAGTTTGCCGCGCATTTCCTGGCCGTCGGACCCGTCGTTGCAGTTACCGAATTTTTTTTCTCGTTTTAAGCAAGCTCATTGTTAATATAGTTAACAAGGCTTTATATTGTGCATTAGGTAAAGTTTTTTTTGGCTAATTTTTTTAAGTGCAACGAAGTGCAGTGCAAGTGTTGTTGTTGTTGGCAAAAGTGACAAAGTAAGAGAACATAACCTGCAAATTGACGCAGAAAATTTAATTTTTGTCCCCCCCTTTTTTGACATGCGAAAACCAATGAAATATTAATAACCAACAACAACATAAATATACTTAAATCAAGACAAGCAGCCTCAACTTTAAATCATCAACATATAAAATCATCGAGGAAGGCCTTCACCGAGGAGATATATATGTATGTAAGTGAGCAATCATATTTTTCTATTGTTTTGGTAATATTTTTTTGGGAGAGTAACTCTCTTTCGTCAACGCATGTGTGTATGTATGGCGATGCATATATACGCATGGGTGTAGGCAGACTGTGTTGTGTGGACTTAGCATGTATGTGTGTACGTATGTACATACATAGTTGCCTATAGCCCGTGGAAGACGGTCAGCAGGCGAAATAGTGCTGCTCTCATATTTTCGCTCTCTATAATACTTTTGTTCCTTTCCTTTTTGCTTTTCATTGCGTTCTTCTCGCAAGCCTTGCTCTTCTTTTAAGAGCACATGATTTAAAGACCTACTGACCTAGTTTTGTCAGCGAAAGTAAAGTAAAGAAAAAAAAAAAAACCACTAATACAACAACAAACACTTTGCAAGTGCATTGCCTCGATCAGCTGTTGCGCTGATTCCAATTGGTCAATTTTGTGCACAGTAATGGCACAAATATTAGGCCATGTGCATGTAAAACGAAAATAAATGCAAATTAATAAAAACAAAAACTGCCAAGTGAAAGCCTGTAATGAAAATGCACAATGTAAAGCCCAGAAAATATTCTTCAAATTAAATTGTTTAAATAGAATTGATTTTTTTTATTTTATATAATTATAACAAATAATATGATTGTAAATTTTTTTTGTAAATTGTTCGTATCGAAATTTTGGAAAATTGTCGAGCTCCATTTAAATGTTGAATATTAATGGAACTTTTAAAGCGGCATTCAGCCCGAAATAAATTTTCAATTAATGTTATGATTGAAGAAATGAATTGCTAAATTGTTATTATTTGTTCCGGAGACATGGTAACATTAGGGAGTAGGAGAATGAACTTTTGGGATCTTCGATAACATTGCGCACGAAGATCATGGTTGGGTGGGATATAGAGCGCGAGAGTCGAACATCATCTTAGACCTCGCCTTTCATTTTCATCGATGGATATGTTGACTTTGAGTGCCCCCTTTGACCTGTTTGGTTGTATCAGTTTCGCGGAGTTTAGCTCCCTCCAGAGGTCTTATTTCTAAAGTTTAATGTGCATCCCAATATAGGCTGGCAACAACCCACCCCACATCTCACCGAATGAGCTCGGAACCAGAAGGCCTCGAACGCTATGCCTATACGGGTAGTAGGAATTAAAAAACCCACGACAAATGCTACATTATGTTTCAATGAAAACATAATTATAGTTGTTACTTAAATATCATATACACCTTTTTAATTGAGAGATTTGTATATCATATCAATGTTTAAGACATAAAATAATGAATCATTTTAATTATCATTTTCTTAAAGTGAAGAAAAGATAGTTAAAATTATTTATTCTTTCATAATTAAGGCATTGTTATGTACAACAAAAGTCTTAATTAAAAATTAAAATTTGATATTTAAGTAGCAGCATAGAGTTTTGTTTATCATTCATTATTGATCATATATTATGTAGATATGCAACATTCTACATACACTAAATAATATTAAATAAACTGAACGCTGCTTAATGCTATGTAAATACATTCAAATAAATTTTATTTATCTATATATATAAAACTCTTTGTCCTGACTGACTCACTGACTGACTGACTGAGAATCAACGTGCAGCCCAAACGGTAAGAGATAGAGAGCTGAAATTTGTACACAGCATAGATGAGATAATTTCATCGTGCAATAAGACGGCGTTTTGCGAAATTCGTCCTCTAAGTGGGTCAAATCGGGGTCAAAGGTCACGGAATTGCTTAGTATGAAAAACTTTTTTGTTTCTTAAGATATCTCAACCAAACTCGCCGATTGTTTGTTTGATACTGTCTTTAACATACTGACCAAATTTGGTCAAAGTCGGATGACTATATCATATAGCTGCCATAGGAACAATCCGATGAGGAAGACACCTATAGTATGAAAAACTTTTTTGTTTCTTAAGATATCTCAAACAAACTCACAGATTGTTTGTTTGATACTGTCTCTAACATACTGGCCAAATTTGGTCAAAGTCGGATGACTATATCATAATGCTGCAATAGGAACAATCGGATGCAAAAGAACCTTTAGTATGAAAAACTTTTTTGTTTCTTAAGATATCCCAAGCAGACTCGCAGATTGTTTGTTTGATACTGTCTCTAACATACTGGCCAAATTTGGTCAAAGTCGGATGACTATATCATATAGCTGCCATAGGAACAATCGGATGCAATCGGAGATATTCTAACAAAACTCTCAGATTAACTCTTCTTGCCAAATTTGGACTAATTCGCTTAATTTAGCTTTTTCCCGCCAAATTTAGCTTTTTCCCGCCAAATCCTTAAATCCGACTTTTTAGCCAAAGTTCAATTGCAAGGAAAAAAAATTAAGGCAGCGGACAGCGGAAGCTAAATATTTCCGTTTTTTTTAGAAAAAATGCTATCTATTTATATATTTATTTATAAACTAATCATAAGGTTTAAACCTTATGGTAAGTGTGAGTGCTAGCAATGGCTGCCATGGCCTTCAGCTAGAAACTTAGTATAAAAAGGTCTTATGTCTAGAATTATTTTCTAACAAAGTTTGATTACGTGGTAAACATATGTACAGTTGTAAATATGATTTTGTCTTATGTCTAGAACAAATTAATAACAATTTATGATTGAATGGTATACATATGTAGATGTGTACAGTTATAAGTATGATGTAGTATTATGTCTAAATAATATTTACATTATTGGGCAATATATATAAATATATATATATATTTTTATACAGTATATGTGTTCAATGTTGGCTAATATAATTGTGTGATTGAAATTTTTTAAATAACGTTATATAATTGTGATTTTTTTAACAACCTAATGATTTTAAGCATGTTTTCTTCCGATGGATTAGCTAGTATGTCTAATGGATTATCTTGTTCAAAAATTTCTCGTTTTATAGCTGTTAAGCTGGGGCAAAAATTTAGTATGTGTTTTACATTGATGTTATTATTGGAATTGCATAGAGTACATAAAGATGATATATTTTGATCGATATAATGTTGGTGGGCTATTTTGGTATGTCCTAATCTTAGTCGGATAATTTTAATTTGATCCAGTCTGGTTATATTATTATGTGATATTCTGTTTAAGTAGTCATTTATGTGAATTGAGTTTTGGTTAAGATTTTGATACCATTAATTGCAGCTTGTAATTTTTTTTTAAAGTTTAGTATCAAGTTGATTTTTAAAGTATCTGTTGAAGTCTTTAGTGTTATAGTTATGTGTATAAATTATGGGAATTAGTGTTGAAGCTTTAGCCATGTGGTCAGCTAGTTCGTTCCCAGTAATCGCTACATGTCCAGGGATCCAGATTATTGTAACTCTATGTAATAGGGTAGTTAGTAAGGATCTAATTAACGACGCATAATAATCAGTGTTATTTATATTAGATATAGAATCTAAAGCGGATAAAGAATCAGAGCAAACCACGAGTGAACCTTTGCTGGATTTAACAAAATTCAGTGCCTCCAAAATTGCAATTATTTCTGCAGATAAAACTGACGAGTAATGAGGAAGGTTACCGTATTTGAGTGTGTGTGCTTCTGTGGTTATAGCATAACCTGTTACATTATTTTGTCGTGATCCGTCAGTATATATAAAGGTATGGTTATTGTATTCGTTTTTGAGCCTAGAGAAGTGTTGTCTATATATGTGAGGTGGCGTAATTTGTTTGTTGTGTATTCGCAGTGAAGTATTTATTGAGTATTTAGGGAATAGCCAAGGGGGTTGTAGGAAAGTTAATTTATGAGGTAGGTAAGGAAGATTGTCTGATTTTAATATTAGGATTGAACGTTCAATTGATGATTTAATTTTTTTATTGATGCTTATTTTGCAATGTTTGATAATGTTTGATAACGGTGTATCTGAAGAGTTTAAAAGGCTCTTTGAGAGTTTGGGTGTTGAAAGGTTACGTTAACAACATGTTATTTATTAACAACATGTTATTTATTAACAACATGTTATTTATTGGTGTGGAGCGAAAAGCTCCTAATGACATACGAATAGCAGCGTTAAATGGGGTTTTAATTTTGTTTAAAATTGATGTTTGTGAGTAGCCATAAATAAATAAAGCATAGTGTATTTTAGATATTAATATTGCTTTTGTAATAGTAATTAAGGTATGGGTATTGCAGTTAAATCTTTTACTAGCAAGACATTTAATTATATTAAGGCTTTTCGATTGTGAAGATCTTAGCATGTTGATGTGAGATAGCCAAGTGTAGTTTTTATTTATAGTTAAGCCCAGAATCTTAACTGAAGACACTGACGGTATTTGTATGTTGTTACAGGACATTTTGCAGTTGCAATTGTGCTTTCTACAAATGTGTAGATGTTGGCATTTGCTAAGTGACAAAACAGCTCCAGAATAGGAGCACCATTTTTCTATATTTTGGAATAACTTATCAAGGTTGTAGTTTATATTGTTACTTTTGTTAAAATTTATTATCAGAAAGAAGTCATCTGCGTATGCACTGAATTTAATTTCTTTTTGCATGGAAATAATTTTGGAGAGTTTATTGTATGCAATTAAAAATAGAATCACAGATATGGGTGAGCCTTGCGGAATACCGTTGAGTAGTGGAAGAATGTTCGAAGTTTGTGATCCCATTCTTACAGCAAGCTTTCTATTTGACATGAAGTTTTGAACATATTTTATAATTTTAGGTCCTAATTTCCATTCTGATAATTGATTAATTACTGTGTGAATACCCACTTGATCAAAAGCCTTTGAAAAGTCAAGGGTGATGAGTGAAGTGTGTTTTTTAGAGGCTAAAGATTTTGTTATTAGAAAATCAGCATAGAGAAGACTACTGATTTTCCTCTTTTAAAACCGAATTGGTTAGGGTGTAGAAATTTATTTTGTGTAACGTACCACCAAATTCTTCTAGCTATAATTTTATCTAATGTTTTAGATAGACAACAGTTTAATGAGATTGGTCTATAGGAGGATACTTGCATTTTATCTAAGTTTGGCTTGTGTATTGGTATGACTAAACTGGTCTTATAACTCTGTGGTATAAAATTATTGAAAATATTATTAAAGTGTGTTATGATTCTTTCTTGCATGGTGTGTGAACAGTTTTTAATCATGGGGTAAGATATACGATTTAGACCTGGTGTAGAGCCTTTTAGGGATTGTAAACTGGCTTGAAGTTCTATAAGTGTGATGTTTTTTTCTATTAATTGGGCTGATTTTGATATAGAGAAGTTTGTATTTGGAATATTATATTTATTTGTTAAGAAATGACTACTAAAGTTGTTATCGTCTGATAATTGTGACCAGTAATTTACGAAAATATTTGCCATAGTATTGTAGGATGTTGTTGTTTCATTATTGAATGGATTGTGTAGACAGTACGGGATTTAATCCGCAGAAACGTCTTATATTTGCCCAAGTCTTGGCTGTTGGAGCGGATTGATTTATTGTTGAAGTAAATTCTTTGGTGGATTCTGTTTTACTTATTTTAAGTTGTCTTCTAAATATGGCATTAGCACGTTTGTAGTTAATAATGTTTTCGCTATTGATGTGTCGTTTCAAAATTCTCCATGCTTTGTTTTTTTTAAGTCTTAGTTCATTGAGAGTTGTATTCCACCATGGAACTTTGTGATTGAATTTATTGGGTGAAGTCTGTGGTATGTTTTTATGTGCGCTTATTAAATTAATTTTGTTTATAGTAGCAGCTTCTTTG
Source organism: Drosophila limbata (assembly GCA_963924055.1). Classification (NCBI taxonomy): domain Eukaryota; kingdom Metazoa; phylum Arthropoda; class Insecta; order Diptera; family Drosophilidae; genus Drosophila; species Drosophila limbata. The sequence goes on from CAWUOW010000382.1 coordinate 379,758, forward strand.
TTAACAGAATTGTTAATGGGGAATTTATCATTAAAGATGTCTGTCGTAGTAGAAAAGGATTCCCAGTCTGCCTTGTTGGTTATAAAATAAGGTCTAGATATATTTTCAATTTTAGGGTTTGGAAAGAGGGATACAACAATTGGAAAATGGTCACTACCACACAGATCGTTCAAAATATTCCATTCAGCTAATGGTGCAATTTGAGGGGAGCAAAAAGATATGTCTATGTGTGTAAATGTGTTATGTGTTGTATAGTGTGTTGGTGATTTGTCATTTAATATAATGTATCGAGATTGTTCAATAAATTTTGCTAAAATGTTACCTCTCTTGTTGTTTTGAGGAGAGCCCCAGTTGGCGTGCCAACTATTGAAGTCTCCTGTGATTATTGAAGGAGTATTGTGATTAGTAAAGATATTTTCAAGGTTTCTACTAGTAAAAGATTTACTTGGTGGAATATACTATGTGGAAAATATGGATAGTTTTTGTTTTAAATTAACTTCTATAGCGACTGTTTCTAAGTCATTTGTATGATTTATTTCAAAGTATTGAATCGACTTGTGAATTAGTATGCCTGCTCCACCAAATCGATTGGATGCAGGGCATGTTATTAATTTGTAATTTATTGGAATTGGTAGGTTATTGTTGTCAATTATATGTGTTTCTTGTATTGTTATAATGTGGGGCTTATGTTCTTTAATCAATATTAAGAGCTCACTATAATTGTTAACAAATCCTTTAATATTCCATTGTAGGATTTTCAAAGACATTAAAATAAAATTTGGATTTTTGTTTAAAGTATCTTTTAAGGATTAATATTATTTTGAACTATCTGTAAGGAGCTAGGTATATTAAGTAAAATTATAGCTAAGTTAAAATGATTGAGTGATCATCGTCTATCATAGATTCTTCTGATTCTGATATCAAGTTTGAATTACTTGTTGGGCTGAGTTTAGGTTTTTTGTTGTTCGTCTTAAGTTGTCGAAGAGTACGTCTGGAAGTAGATCTTGGCGCGATTTACATTTTTTTGCCGGTGGTGCCTTTTGTATTATTGAGCTTGTTGGTGTCTTCTATTAGATCGTTTATATCATCATAGTTTAATACAGTGCGTTAGATGGGCTTAGAAGGCGATGCTGATGTATCATCGTTGGTTGTAGGTTTCGGAGTTGGTTTAGGTGTAGAGGCTGGAGAATTTTTACTAAGAACTGTAGCAAATGTTGTCTCTCCATGATGTCTGGATTTATATACTGCATGTGCAGCTTTGTTGTCGATTTTTAATGTAGTTTTAATGGCAATGATTTCCTGCTCTTTCAAAAAAATTGAACATTTTCTGTCAAATGTAGAGTGATTGTGGTTCAGGTCATTCACACTGCAGTTTACGCAGTGGAGTCCGTTTGTACACTTATCCATTTCTTCAATTTCACAGTGTTGCTTGTTTCCACATGTTGTGCAAATTTTATCTGCTGCTTGGCATACTTTCAAAGTATGTCCGAAGCGTAAGCATTTATGGCAACGCATTGGGAGTGGTATATAGGTGCGAACCTTGGTTCTCTGGTATCCAATGGCTATATACTCTGGTAGATCATGTAGTGCAAATGTCAAAATGATGAGACCTGTTTCAATTCGATCATAGCCTTTCTTTTTTGTTATTTTTTTAATTGCTGCCACATTTTGGGAGTGAAGTTCATTTAGAATTTCCTCCTCCGAGATTGATCTAAGGTCATTGCAGTAAATGACGCCTTTGCATGTGTTCAGAGTTGGGTGTTCCGTTATTTAAACTGTTATTTCCGGAGATAAGGTTGACAGTTTCAGCAGCTTAGTGGCTTGCTTATGGTCTTTTGTTTTTTTTTAAGATCGCACCATTTCTCATTTTCTTACACTCATCCACTACACCGTTACATGTGTGGTCTATGACTTTCTTAGTTAAGAAAGGAGAAACATTTTCAAGTGAATCGTTTTAGGTTTTGTTTTCATTGTTGTTGTTTACTCGTTCCATTATTTAATATTTGGGTCCGTTGGAAAATTCCATTGTTGAGGTGTTTGCTGTAGTGCTGTGCAGCTTATGCATGTCAGGAGGATCTGGCGGCTGTCCCATTGTAGGGTGCATTATTTGCGCTTTGCGCAGTGAATCGCTAATTTTATTTTGGATTGTTGTTGTTGGTATTCACGAAATAGAAGCGAAGTAAAAGTAAAGAGTGTTTGATAGTAAAGATTGATAAAGTTCTTTAGTTGAGTTTGATGTTCCGCGGTTTAATTTGCACGTCTGAACACTTTGACTGCTAATTGAGAACTGTATCTATATATATAAAACTCTTTGTCCTGACTGACTCACTGACTGACTCACTGACTGACTGACTGAGAATCAACGTGCAGCCCAAACGGTAAGAGATAGAGAGCTGAAATTTGTACACAGCATAGATGAGATAATTTCATCGTGCAATAAGACGGCGTTTTGCGAAATTCGTCCTCTAAGTGGGTCAAATCGGGGTCAAAGGTCACGGAATTGCTTAGTATGAAAAACTTTTTTGTTTCTTAAGATATCTCAACCAAACTCGCCGATTGTTTGTTTGATACTGTCTTTAACATACTGACCAAATTTGGTCAAAGTCGGATGACTATATCATATAGCTGCCATAGGAACAATCCGATGAGGAAGACACCTATAGTATGAACAACTTTTTTGTTTCTTAACATATCTCAACCAAACTCACAGATTGTTTGTTTGATACTGTCTCTAACATACTGGCCAAATTTGGTCAAAGTCGGATGACTATATCATAATGCTGCAATAGGAACAATCGGATGCAAAAGAACCTTTAGTATGAAAAACTTTTTTGTTTCTTAAGATATCCCAAGCAGACTCGCAGATTGTTTGTTTGATACTGTCTCTAACATACTGACCAAATTTGGTCAAAGTTGGATGACTATATCATATAGCTGTCATAGGAACAATCGGATGCAGTCGGAGATATTCTAACAAAACTCTCAGATTAACTCATCTTGCCAAATTTGGACTAATTCGCTTAATTTAGCTTTTTCCCGCCAAATTTAGCTTTTTCCCGCCAAATCCTTAAATCCGACTTTTTAGCCAAAGTTCAATTGCAAGGAAAAAAAATTAAGGCAGCGGACAGCGGAAGCTAAATATTTCCGTTTTTTTTAGAAAAAATGCTATCTATATATATAACTCTTTGTCCTGACTGACTGACTCACTGACTGACTCACTGACTGACTCACTGACTGAGAATCAACGTGCAGCCCAAACGGTAAGAGATAGAGAGCTGAAACTTTGACACAACATAGATGAGATAACATTATATTGTTAAAACGGGCAACTAAATACAATGTTGCGAGCGATGCGAGCTGCGGTTTGGCGAGCGAAGTGAGCTGGTGGCGAATATTATTTAAATTTGTTAAACCGGACAACTAAAGACAATGTTGCGAGCGAAGCGAGCTGGGGGTTGGCGAGCGAAGCGAGCAGGGGGCGTAGCCCCCTAGTTTAATATAGAACCATGTAGTTTTGTGTATCATTCAGAAATTTTGTGCTATCACAAAGCTGGTTCTGTATTTGACCAATAGTCACTGCGGACGGCAGTCCGCGCTAGTGACGAAAGCAGCATGAAGGGTGCGAAAGGCGACTAGCATATGAATTACGGAACGTTGCTTTTAAGGACACGTTTTGAAATCAACTATTTTCTGTAGAAGATATTGTTTTAGAGAGTCCTAAAATAGTCAATGTGTATATTTTTGTTCCACTATTCCATTGTTCCAGTTTTCGGAGTTGCCACATCGTCGAAACGGTGTCAGCAAATAGTATTTAAAAATTGTTTAAGTTTAAAAACAACTTAAATAAATAATCAAAAATTTTAATATTCTTTAAATGGCCAACATGATAAGCCTAAGAAGGATTTTAAAGTACTGGCCCGAAAATTTTCCGTACATCTATTAAAGTGCCAGTCAAATTAAAAAAATATAATAATAATGTTAAATATGTAAATGCAAGTTAATTGCCTTTAAGGTAAACAGAGTGTGTTATTTTATAAAAAAATGACAAATTTCAGATTTAGCTGTTCCATTATAACAAATTTTGAAATGTCCTCAAAATATACAAAAAACTGCAGAAATTAGTAGGGACAGTCCCCGTAATGGCAAAAAGTCCCCTTTATACACATATTATTGGAAAAGTGTCCCCGCAAAGGTCATTATAAACATATATATTAATATATAAATATATATATCGTTGAAAATATATTTCAAAGGGCTCTTTGGCATACCTTTAACGTTTGTTTTTTTAAGCAAAAAGGTAAACAGCTACAGGTGAAATAAGGTATTTTTTTCTCAAATTTAGGCGATTTTTGAGAAAACGCCAGTAATGATTTTTTCTTATTTTTAATATATTGTAGTTTGTAAAATTTCGGTGTGTTTGGAAGATATTACCTGTCAACAGAATATATACGTTTTACTTAGAATTGGAACAGGACAGCAGCAACAACGTGTCGTAGCAGCCAGAGCTTGAGAGTGCTGTTAGCTTTTGTGCTTTGCATGTTTGTTTGTAAAAGGAACTTGTGTTGCCAGGCAGTTTGTTAATACTTGTACGCACAATAAACACCTTTTGACAAAATTGTACCATCAAAATATATTGCAATTTTCAAAATTTCTGATATCTTATAAAAAAAACCTCTTTACGATGTAAAAGTCTAGTGACGAAAACATTTTCATGCGCCAAAATTTCTGATATCCAATTTTGTGACGAATAATATTAAGGTTTACTTATAAATTACTAAGAAAAAATTTTCTCACTAGGCACATTGCGCTTATTTTTTCATACCTAACAAATGTTTCTTTTTTGCGCAGTGCCGAGTGACAAAAATTTTTTTTAGTTAAAGCATGGTATCCACCACCGCGGAAAATAAAAATTTCTGTCAAACTTCATATAAAAAAAACTGAGGCAGAAACTTTTCGTTTTCGATTTCGTTGCTTGAGTATCCAGCAACTTGAACGAAATCCACAAATAAATATCGATAAATGGCCTATCGACAGGGTGTGTGGACTGACAGAACAGCTGACACACGGCTCAGGAATATATTGTCGACAATTATTTCGCTAGTGTCGATTGAAAAAATGAAAAAATAAACTGTGCACAAAACAAAAAAGTGAGATAAAACTATTTTCGCAACAATATACACCGCCACCAACACAATCACTTCATCGTCAGAGCTCATTATATTAATTTTTTTAAATAAGTTGAACTTTCAAAATTGGCGCTCTTTACAAAACACAGAGTGACCATGCACGTTTTAGGTACATCGTCACACGTTTTACGTATATGGGCACACTGTTTTATTTATATTCCACACACACGAAATAAATAGCAAATTCCTAGCATAAAAATTTCGCAGTGCTGGAGACAGGCCTTAAGCCGGGTATCCAGCACCGCGGAAAATAAAAATTGCTGTCAAACTTCATATAAAACAAGTGGATCAGTCGAGTGCACTCGACAGTAATATACCCTGAGGCTAGCCCACGGCAATTTATACATTATCTATAAATTTTAAAATTTTATTAAAAGTAAAAATATTTTTAAAAACGAAAAAAATTCGTTGACCTATTCAGGAATTGAACCCACGCTCCTCGCGTGTCTCTACCATTAAACTGACAATTCAAATAAACGAAAAATATTAAATAATTAAAAATCATTTGCATCGACCAGGGGTTCGAGCCCCGATCTCCCGTTTCGCGTGCCTAGCAACTATCACTTGGACCACTCCGCCTCTTACTCTGATGCTGGGAAATTCGATTAACATTCTCGATGTCCATTCTGGCAGAGTAATATAATATCAATTAAATGACAAATAATTCTATTTATATACATATATTCTGCCAATCTTTTTAGCTTATTATCTTCACTATTTATGACCCAATAATGTTGAAAGTTGGTGATTAGTCTCTGGACATGATCCTACACCCGTTGGTGTAAAAAAATTTAAAATTTTAACTTAAAACCCTAGATTAAAGGTGATGAAAGTTTTTGATGAATTACGCCCCCCACAGTGGGCGTGGCAAAATTTTAACATAAACTTGTTCTGCCTGACATTATAGGTAGTCTTCATTCCAAATTTGGTGGTCCTAGCTCTTACCATCTCTGAGATCCTTTCGTTTACACGGACCTACAGACAGACGGACATGGCTATATCGACTCGGCTGTTGATGCTGATCAAGAATATATACACTTTATGGGGTCGGAGATGCTTCCTTCTCGCTGTTACATACTTTTGAACCCTCAGGGTATAAAAAACTGTGCCGGAAAATTTTCGTTTACGTTTTCGTTTCCTGAGTATCCAGCAACTTGAACGAAATCCACAAATAAATATCGATAAATGGCCTATCGACAGCGTGTGTGAACTGAGAGAACAGCTGATACACAGCTCAGGAATATATTGCCGACAATTATTTTGCTAGTGTCGATTGAAAAAATGGAAGAAAAAACTGTGCGCAAAACCAAAAAGTGAGATAAAACTGTTTTTGCAACAATATATGCCGCCACCAACACAATCACTTCATCGTCAGAGCTCATTATATTAATTTTTTTAAATAAGTTGAACTTTCAAAATTGGCGCTGTTTACAAAACACAGAGTGACCATGCACGTATTAGTTATATCGTCACAATTTTTACGTATATGGGCACACTGTTTTATTTATGTTCCACACACACGAAATAATTAGCAAATTCCAAGCATAAAAATTTCGCGGTGCTGGAGATAGGTCTTTATTTATAAGTAAAACCTTATATTATTCGTCACAAAATTGGATATCAGAAATTTTGGTGCATGAAAATGTTTTCGTCACTAGACTTTTAATTCGTAAAGAGGTTTTTTTTTTATAAGATTTGATATAGTATCCCGATTTTCTCTAAGCTTGCCCTGGCTACATAAAGTTGTTTTTAATGAAGAATTAAAAGTTTGCGTTGCAATATAATGGAAAACAAACAATTTTTCCATACAAACACTTAATTTGAGACCGATCGTTCATATGAGAGCTATATGATAGGGTGGTCCGATCCGGCTGATTTTTATACATCATCTTACTATAGATTTATAAAAATTTTGTGTTAAGTTTCAAGCCTCTACCTCAACTAGAAGTATTTTTGGCCGCCCTCCCCATAAACCAGCAACCAGTGTACTTTGTTTCGATATATACTTTTGGAATTTATTATTAGCTTTAAATGCCCTCCTTATGTCTACAAACGCTTTGGTTTTGTAAATTTTTTTGTCTGGTCTGCTTTCTTAATCTAAAAAGCCTATCTGCTTCATCATCCCACCATTTTTTTTTGTTTATATCTGTTTTCGCTCTGAATCGTCAGTGTGTTTTGTTTTGGTATATTATTTACCTGGTTGTTAAGCTTATCTAAGTCCGTAAGGGACATATCATAGAAATCTTTGGCTACCTTATTATGTAAAATTTTTCTAACTGTGGTATCGAAACTTATGTGACTAATGTTGATTAAAATAGGCAGGTGATTTCTGTTAAACTGCTTTGATTTTAATACCTCCCAACTTACTCCTAGGTTTCTATTAATTGCGAATGTGAGATCAAGTACGGAAAACTGAGTCGGACTGAGCGAGAACGTCGGCTCCATATTGTTAAGGCACACAAATCCATAGTCAAGTATCGTTCTCTCCATAATTTGTCCTTTACTGTCATTTGTAGGGCTGCCCCAGCTCGTTGCTTTGGCATGTAAATCGCCACCCACTATGCTTATATTGCTTAGGGAAGCAGCTAGTATAACGGGTCAAAACTTAAATTTTGGACTAAATTCAAAAATCCACCAAATATTTATTTGCGGTTAATACTTATTAAGTTTATTTTTTTTTATTAAAGTGGTAACAATTTGAGTTTATTTTATTTAATGGACTTGATCAAAAGGTCCTTTGTCGGCCACACTACGTAGTTTTGTGCAGACGCTCGAGAAGGCACGTTGTACGCCCTTTGGGCCAATTTCTTTTAGACATTTTCGGATGCGTCGTGTCAATTTCTTAAAGTTTGGCCTTCCAGCCACTCTTATACACTAATCTTTTAAGTTCACCAAAAAAATTTTCAATTGGTGTGAAATTTCTGTCTTTGGGAACAAATTTAATATTTTTGCTCACCAAGAATGAATGATTTTTCTTTGTCATTTTGGCACATCACCTGCATTGGGATCTTACTAGTTGGATTTGCGTCTCAGTGCAACCTGGTGACCGCTGTTTGTTTCTGGCTTTGATATTTAAGGATTTCAATGTTTTGCAGATATGTTGCTGTGAGCATCCGAATTTTCGGGCCGTTTCAACTTGGCTTATCCCATCTTTATTGTTAAAAGCAGTGTTTAGCTTTTTAACGTTATTTGTAGTCATAATTGTTGATTTTCTTCCAGAACCAGACTGCCTTCCTATTTTCAAACTACTGAGAATTAAATATAAAGGGCTTTTTGCCACGCCCTCCGCCATTAAATGGGCACAGGTGTAAGTTTTTCACTGCTCTTTGTGATCTTGGTAAAAGCGTACAGTACGTTTTCGCAGCTTTTACTGTTTGGAAAGCATTTTAAAGTCTAATATAGTGCATATAATTTTTTGTAATTATTTGGTAAAAAGATCATGCAATAGCTGATTTTATTACCAAATACCATCGTCACACGACAAAGCATGCATAAGCTGCAGATGCTCAAAATCTGTCCAGAATTTTAGTTGTGACCCGTTAAAAACGCTTTTTATTCCTGCCTTGAATTCTGAAATAGCGCACGTGGGTGGCGAGTATACGCTAAATATATTAATATTTCTTTTCAGATTTAATGTTTGAATTCCTATACTTTCTACTTAGCTATCTGTATTGATTATTTTAAATTTTATATTTTTACTAATAGTAATTCCTACGCCCCCGTATTCGTCCGATCTAGGTTTGCAATAAAAATTATACCCTAACATACTGCAGTCTGCGTTGTCCCTTACCCAAATCTCTAAAAGTATAACAACGTCAACATTGTTATTCATAAGGAACATGTTAAGGATTTGTTTGTTATTATTTTGGTGCAATTTGAAGAATTATCATTAATGTGTGTTGTTAATTTTGGTAATGGAGCTTGTGATTAAAAGCGCATCTGCTTCTCTGTTAGTAGCGTTGGTAAATTCCCTTAACCCAAAAATAAATCTTTTTGTGTCCGTGTATATGCCCGTGTTGTTGTTTTGGTCTGTCAGGAAGGCAGTTAGTTGGGCATTGAGAGAATTGAGTCTCTTTTGCGCGAGCTCAAGAGCCCCCAATGCGTTTCTCACCTGCCTATCTTTGCCAGCTCTGTGCGTGCCTGTTTGTTTAACCATAATAGCATATGAGCATATGTTGTGGACAGCCTTGGCTGCTTCTGTGCTGTTATTAAGCAAAGAGGGACTAGTTTGCCTATTCCTGCTCTGGCTTGGAAAAGCTTCTGCATCCCCCATATTTTGCACTTGTTTCTCAAACAGATACGGGTACCTTCTTTTCACCTCAACCTTTTTAAGGTTCTCGAGTGTCATACACTCTTGGATTGTGTACGCTTTTTCTCGTGCAGGACACTCTCTGAAAATAGGCGTGTGCTCACCTCCGCAATTTGGGCACGACATACCGGAGCATAACAGGTCTTTTCCGTGCTGTTTCCCACATTTAAAACAGACTTCTTTGCCATTGCAGTGCTGTGCCATGTGACCAAACTTATGTTAAACAAAATTGCTGCCTTTGAGATCAAATGCTTGAATATTTTTGGATTAAATCTACACTTTATTAATTTATTGTTCAACGCTAGTGCATTTGCGTTATTTGCCGAGCTGCAGACCACCTTTCACAGACCATAACTTACTCTGTCGACTTCTTCTTTGCCACTAATTTTCAGACTTTTCGCGACTTCAAATTGATTTATAGCCGTTCTCGTATTATTCTCAATTTTTGCGTCCACATACACTGTCAACGGGCCTTTTAGATTTTCATCATACTGGCTTTCGTTTAATTTGTTCGGTTCACTAACAATTTCCAGACTTTCGCCATTATCCTTGTTCTCAGATTCTCTTTTCTTTGCACTTGTTTCTTTTTCTTTTCTTGGTGCCGTTGATTTGGCGGTGCTTGTCTCGTTTTCCTCATTCTTTGCCGACTTTTGTAGATTTGCCGCCATTTTTGTTGCCTCTTTTCTTCCCTTCGTAGTCTCCTTAATTTTCTGTGCGCTTGATTCTGCAATCGTGTCCAGTTTTGCTACATCTCCTTTCCTTTTTGCAGTGCCTCGCTCCTTGTCACTCCTCTGTTGTGCGTCTAGTTCTGACGGCGCTGCTGCTCATCTTACCGTTTGGCCAGCGATCCACCGGATAACAGTGTCAAAGCCGGTAAAGAGATAACAAATTATTACTTTAGAATACTTTTCAGCAATTGGTCAATATGGCCGCAGAAAGAAAAACTAATTGGGACGATGTCTCGTTCAATCCCTTTTGCCTTCGCTATACGCGAAGCGGCACACGAAATTTGTGAGTTGTGTAATATAGACGTCCACTCAGTTTGGTTGCTGTATTGAGACTGAAAAATTAAGAAATATTAAATATTAAGTTTTACATAAAAAATACTAAAAAAGAAATAGAAATAAGTTGAAATAAGTTTTAGCTAACTTGAGGTCTAGTAATGTCTATAAGACACCAACAAACAACAACACACAAAACACTTGCAGATCGCAAGGAGCATGGCACGGTATACAGCTGTTTCAAGAGATGCCAATCTCTATCATCAGTACCGTTGTGCTGACTTGACCAGCGATCTCAGCCTAATGTCACCTTTGAGAAGCCAGAACCAGTTGTGAATTTTAGTTCTCAAAAGTGAAAAATAACTGTGAAGCTGATCTAGCCCTTTGTGTGTTGTTGTTGCCGTCGTTATTGTGCAAATGCCATCGGCATTTTTGTTGCAATAACAATTTTGTTTTTGTTTTCTGTTTTTGTCAGTAACAAGAGAGTGTTGTTACTATTCCAAAATGATTCCGGCGTGTAGTCCGTTTATGTTTAAAAATGTTTGTTTTTGCGACCTTTCTATATTGTAGAAATAAGTTTTAGCTAACTTGAGGTCTAGTAATGTCTATAAGACACCAACAAACAACAACACACAAAACACTTGCAGATCGCAAGGAGCATGGCACGGTATACAGCTGTTTCAAGAGATGCCAATCTCTATCATCAGTACCGTTGTGCTGACTTGACCAGCGATCTCAGCCTAATGTCACCTTTGAGAAGCCAGAACCAGTTGTGAATTTTAGTTCTCAAAAGTGAAAAATAACTGTGAAGCTGATCTAGCCCTTTGTGTGTTGTTGTTGCCGTCTCACAACTCTGCCACCGTTGCTTGGCTACCACCTTTTTTTTTTTTTTTTTGCCAATGCAATCCGCTGATTAATACATTTATTTATTAAAGGTGTGCGTTGTCCCCGATGGTTCGATGTTTGCTGAACACATAAAATTTTTTGGACACAGCTTTAAAATTTGTAAGGGCCGTTTTTTCAATGTACTTATAAACTGTACCTAAGATATAAATTAAAATTTGACAGTAATTTCAATACATTTTACGTAAAAATATATTTTCAATAGTTATCAAACACCTTATTTAGGCATTGAAAAAACGGGCCTAAATCTTATCTACAAAAGGGATTGTATTGAACATATTTCTTATAAGAATTTGAAATTCTTTCTTTCCAATATTTTAGAGGGCCTTAATTATCACCGATGGTTCCGATGTTTTGCACGCATCGACGACTTAGATGCTTAACTCGATGTTTCTCCACCTCTAATTTCGTAAATGTTTCAATAAAAAAAAGAAGCATTCATTCGGAGAGAGCGAAATTGAAAATGACTTGGGCTAACACAACGCACGAAATTAAAAAGATATGTTTTACATGTACAATCGAAAACTATGAATTCTTACACGATGTGGGAAGATATAAAGGTCTAACTTCACCCAAGTTTCCGAACGATGGAAGTGGCTTGGAGCTTTCCTTGGAGTTATATGAAAGTGATATCAAAGGTATGGCTGGTATTATGATAGAGGCCACTGCGAACAGCATAGACCATGACGGCAAGGTACAATATTGCCTGGGAAAATATCCGGAATATTGTAAATATGAGACCATTTTACCAATGCGTTTACATTATGATTACGTAGAATTCAAAAAATAAAGTCTTAAAGAGTCGGCTTCTCAAAACGATGGCAAACTAATAATAAACTGTAAGATCAGTTGTTTGGGCAAACGTACAGATACAAGTGGTCCACTTGACAATTCAATTAAAGTTGCCAAATGCAAATTGGCTGAAGATCTTTTGGCAATGTTTAATACCAAAGAATTGGCCGATGTGACAATCGCGACAGCCGACGGACAAAAGATTCCAGTTCACAAGAACATATTATCAGGTGAGAATATACCATCTGGTATAGAAAAGATGAAATAATAGTTGTTTTCTTTTTTTTTTTTTTAGCACGAAGTAAAGTCTTTGCGGCCATGCTCAAACACCAACTGCGGGAAACCACTAAGAGTTGTGTTGAAATTAAGAATTTCAGTTACGATATTGTCTCGGAGCTTATCGATTCATGTACACGGGGGAAGCGCCAAACTTTAACTTGGAGATGCCGAACTTCTGGCGGCCGCTGACAAATACGGGCTGGACAGACTGAAATCGATGTGTGCCAAAGTAATGAGCGATAATCTCAGCATAGAAAATGCACATGCAGTGCTAAAGTCAGCCGATCTTTACAACTTGCCAGATGTCAAACTCAAGACAATTCGATCAATTCAAACTAATATTGAAAAGGAAACTGGCAAGACAAAGTACGTCGATTTACTACAAGTTTTTATAGAGCAAAAGCTTCAGGAATTAAAACTAAATGATGCCTCCCTCGAGCAGCCAACGAAATGACAAAAAAATTGAGTTCATTACATATACATACATAAGCATTTAATCGAACCCCTTCAGTTATAAAATTCCTTTTCCTCGGCATTTGCTTGATGTTCTTATTTTTCTAATAATTCTGCCAGCGTCGACCGGCCGCTGCTCGAGCGACTCAGGCAGAGTTACTTTTCGTCTGTTTCTGTTCGTTTCTCTTTTGCTCCCCTTCTAAAAAAATTTCACATCGTGCGTGCGACGCAGGAAGAGACTGTTTCTGTTCGTTTTTTCTTGTACGACGGAGGCAGAGGCTGTTTCTGTTTGTATTTTTAGTTTTCGTCTCTGTCGAACGCTGGCACCGGCACACAGTGGGCGACTGGGCCTTGCTAGCCTTACAGCCTCTAGCTGTAAACGCATACTTGCAGGAGTTCCTCAAGGTAGTGTCCTGGGCCCTACTCTTTACAGCCTGTTCACCCATGACACGCCCACGGCCAGGGATATTCCACTAATACGCCGACAGGATCTCTTGGTGGCCACATTTACTGACGAAACGGCTGTTCTTGCATAGAACCCTTGCATTTATAATGCTTCTGACATGCTCCAAGAGTACAATTGGAGCATTGGCATTAATGCTGGGAAATGCGCTCTTGTGACGCACACACTAAGAAAAGGCTCTTGCCCAGGGGTGTTCTTGCAGGGTCAGCTTGTGCAACAACTTAACGCTCACAATTACCTCGGGGTTATCTTGGACCGTAGATTAACATTCAGGAGTCATGTGGAAAGTATTGTGAAGTCGATTAGGTTCAAATGCAAACGTATGATTTGGCTTCTTAACAGCAGAAACAACAAACAGAGTAATCACACACCAAGACATATTGTCCATTACCTTGTTCCATCCACACGGAAGTACAAGTTGATCCATACAACAGACGCTGCTTCAATTGTAAATATTGTAAATAAACCTTTTTAAAAAAAAAAAATAAATGAAGCTGCCAATCTTTAAAGCTTAATATATTCATTATTTATGGCCCAATTGTGTTGAAAGTTGGTGATTCTATGGGCATGATCCTACACCCGCGAACTTTTTAACAAACTTAATATACCCTCAGAATATAAAAACGAACTCTCTAGCTATTATAGTTTCTCTATTACAGACAGACGAACATGGCTCAATCGAATCGGCTGTTGAATCTGATCCAGAATATATATACTTTATGGGGTCGGAGATGCTTCCTTCTCCCTGTTACATACATTACACAAAACTTATATACCCTTTTTGACCATTTTAAATGGGCACAGGGTATAAAAAGCACATTCAATTAGAATGCGTTGCAGTAAAACTCTAATATTTTAATTTATTTGAATAAATGATAAGCCACATTCTTTTTAAACAAAAATAAACTGTCTGGCAGCATTGGGCACTCTTGCAATGCACAAGTCTGAAGATCAATTTTCTGGTATGCAATATTAAGCAACTCAATAATTATATGATAAAGAGAATAAAAACACATACAATCAGAGACGTTGCAATAAGACTTTAATAGTTTAATTCATTTGATTCAATTAAAGCCCACATTGTTGACAAAAAGACAAAAGTGAACTGTCTGGCTGCACTGGTTATTTTTGCATCACATAAATATTACATATGCTTCTGCCATTGTTACTTTGCTGGAAGGTTTTTAGTATGCAAACCTTGAATTTTAAAAAACAAATGAAATTTATATCAGAATCAGTTTGTGCAAATATAATACAAAATTAATTCTTTTGCATTGCCATAAAGCAAAAACAAACTTTCTGGCACCACTATCAGCTACATAGTCTCCAGCTCTGGATGCTACGACACTCAGTTGCTGTTTATATATGGCTGCTACGAATTGAGCTGTTTATATATTTCAGCTCACATATCTAAAAAAAATGGTAATATCTGTAGCTTCTATTGTTTGGATACTATGGGATTAGCGGTTCGAAAAAGCCGTAGAACAAACGTTTCTAGATTTTTGATCGGGAAGAAGTCCTCATTCAAACTTTTGAGGTATATCAACGCTTCGATACAAACAAATAGGCAAACAAACAGACAAACTGACTTTTCATTTCATTTTCGGAACGCCACTAAAAATTGCAAAATTAATTATCTTTTGAACGAGTTGTCGGATTTTATTGATTCAGGTGTCATTCGACGCGTATTTTTTATTTTTTTTTTATTTGAAAAATCAAAAAGGCTCCAACGGCCCCATTTGTTCCAATCATTTAAATTTTGCCCCTCCCACTTACACGTGTTTATCTCACGAACCAGGCGAGTTTCCAAAAATTTTGGTATGCATTTGTAAGTTAAATTAATACCTTTCGATCGGTATATAACTCGACCCGATCGGACAGTCATAGCAAATTTTCCATTCTTCCTGTGCGACTAGCATATGCCTTCGCACCCTTCGTGCTGCTTTCGTCACTATCTCGGACTGCCGAGAAAATCTTGTGATTGTAATTGTTATTAAAATATTTTCACTTTTCCTTTTTTTTTGTTTTTGTTATTTTTAATTTTTAGCACTATTAAGTTCGATTTATCAATATAACTACGGATCTTATGATTTTTATTGTTATTAAAATCTTTTCACTTTCAATGATTTTACACTTTCCTCTTTTTCTTTTATAAATTTTAAAACAATTAAATTAAGCTCGATATATCTTCGGATATATACAGAGCAAATTTGAATACTAATATATTAAGATTTAGTAGACTTTTCCCGGCTGCGCCAATATCGTTTGAATTAAACTACGACCGTCTCTTAAGAGTGTCAAGAATGTAAAAATTACTTTTTTTTAGAGGTATTTGGGTTTTTATAATTCTTAATTCAATATTCTTATCCGTAAAGTTTACATCTGTTCAGACATTACATTTATCTTGTTTAAATAGGTCAGATTATCGGATTTACTTATCTTATATGTTTTTAGAAAAAAAACCTCTTTGCGAGGTAAAAGTCTAGTGACGAAAACATTTTAATGCGCCAAAATTTCTGATATCCAATTTTGTGACGAATAATATTAAGTTTTACTTATAAATTACTAAAAAAAAATTTTTGTCACTCGGCACTGCGTAAAAAATATATGTTTATTAAAGTGCTTTCAGACAAGAATTTTTTCACCGACACTTTTTGTCAAAAAACTGTCGCTGTCGTGTAAACACACAAAATTTTAAAGTGTCGGTGAAAAACGGACTCTCACCGATGGAAATAGAACACGTTCTATTCCATCGGTTTTTTGCGTCGGTGAAACCGTGCCAGTAACATCATACGTTAACATTGCACTTTTTTGGTATTTTTTGGTGCTATTCGGCAAAAAAAAAGTGTGCGCGAACTAAAACTTTGTTGAGTGTGACCAGCTTCCGTGAAAAACAAAAACCGATTGGATTTTGGTGTTAACACCGATGTGAATAGTGTGAATGGCAACATTCACCGACGGTAAAAAAGTGTCGGTGAAAAAATCCTCGTCTGAAAGCAACTTTAGGTATTAAAAAATTAGCGCAATGGGCCGAGTGACAAAAAATTTTTTTTTTTAAGTAATTTATAGGTAAAACTTAATATTATTGAAATACCTTTGAAATACCTTTTCAACGATATATAGATCACATCTGTAGCTTTAATTTTAGCGATTTACCGCTAAACTAGCGGTTTTTCGAAAAAGTCGTACAAGTCGGAACAAACATTTAAGCTAAATCAACGATTTGATCCAAACAAACTGACATACAGACTTTTCATCTCATTCAAACTTGAAAATATAGCTCCAGGGAATAAAATTTTACTCCAATGAAGAAGTTGAATGGGAAACTGAAGCCTATTTTGAGGGACTTTCCTCAGACCACTACAAAAAAGGCATCGAAATGTTGAAAGACCGTTGGACAAGGTGCATTAAGCTAGACGGAGGCTATATTAAATAAATATATTGATTAAAAAAAAAAAAAAGGTTTTTTTTTACTGTCAGTCCGGGGACTTTTTGAACGATCTAGTAGTTGTGTTAGAAGTGGATGTCGATGTGTGGAAAACATCGATAGAAAATTGGGTCCCATGTCATTCTCTAATGGAAATTAATTAAACTACAAAATATATATTGTTTTATTATTATTCAATTAGGTACAAATTTAATAAACTATGAAAAATAAAACAGTTTTAAAGTAATTAAGTTCATTGTAAAATTAGTTTGGGGGCGCGTCACCCTTCGTATGGTGAAAAAATAAAAAAATATAACAAAACTCCTGTGAAAGTTTCAAAATGTTTCTAGCTTCAAATTAATTTAAAAAAACGACCATATTTAAAAACTTTTCTGAAAAGAGTTAAATGTTGTCACCGTTTCCACCGTTGCTTGGCTACCACCTTGTTTTTTTTTTGCCAATGCAATCAGCTGATTAATACATTTATTTATTAAAGGTGTGCGTTGTCCCCGATGTTTCGATGTTTGCTGAACACATAAAATTTTTTGAACATCCTTAAAATCTGTAAGGGCCGTTTTTTCAATGTACTTATAAACTGTACCTAAGATATAAATTAAAATTTGACAGTAATTTCAATACATTTTACTTAAAAATATATTTTCAATAGTTATCAAACACATTATTTAGACATTGGCCGTGTTCACCAGAACTAATCAATCAGTAATCATGTATTTTGTTTGTTCGATAACAAAGCATCACATCACAGAATTTCAGCGTACTATTTTGGTGATGAATTTTCAGTCATCATACATCACAAAATTTGAAATCATGATTGCTAATCACTGCATTTCACCAGAATAATCATGCAAATTTCATCGATTTTCTGTTGTCGATTTGTTCTGGTGAACACGGCCATTGAAAAAACGGGCCTAAGTCTTATCTACAAAAGGGATTGTATTGAACATATTTCTTATAAGAATTTGAAATTCTTTCTTTCCAATATTTTAGAGGGCCTTAATTATCACGATTGTTTATTCGATAGTGGCCTTCGCAACACCGATGGTTACGATGTTTTGCACGCATCGACGACTTATATGCTTTACTCGATGTTTCTCCACCTCTAATTTCGTAAATGTTTCATTAAAAAAAATAAGCATTCATTCGGAGAGAGCGAAATTGAAAATGAGTTGGGCTAACACAACGCACGAAATTAAAAAGATATGTTTTACATGGACAATCGAAAACTATGAATTCTTACACGATGTGGGAAGATATAAAGGTCTAACTTCACCCAAGTTTCCGAACGATGGAAGTGGCTTGGAGCTTTCCTTGGAGTTATATAAAAGTGATATCAAAAGTATGGCTGATATTATGATAGAGGCCACTGCGAACAGCATAAACCATGACGGCAAGGTACAATATAGCCTGGGAAAATATCCGGAATATTGTAAATATGAGACCATATTACCAATGCGTTTACATTATGATTATGTAGAATTCAAAAAAGAAAGTCTTAAAGAAACAGCTTCTCAAAAAGATGGCAAACTAATAATAAACTGTAAGATCAGTTGTTTGGGCAAACGTACAGATACAAGTGGTCCACTTGACAATTCAATTAAAGTTGCCAAATGCAAATTGGCTGAAGATCTTTTGGCAATGTTTAATACCAAAGAATTGGCCGATGTGACAATCGCGACAGCCGACGGACAAAATATTCCAGTTTACAAGAACATGTTATCAGGAGAGAATATATCATCAGGCATAGAAAAGATGAAATAATAGTTGTTTTCTTTTTTATACCCTGTGCCCATTGAAAATGGTCAAAAAGGGTATATTAGATTTGTGTGATGTATGTAACAGGCAGAAGGAAGCATCTCCGACCATATAAAGTATATATATTCTTGATCAGCATCAACAGCCGAGTCGATTGAGCCATGTCCGTCTGTCTGTCCGTCCGTCTGTCCGTCCGTCTGTCCGTCTGTTTGAACGCGTCGATCTCAGAAACTATAATAGCTAGAGACTTCAAATTTGGCATGTAGGTTGCTGGATACCGGACGCAGGTCAAGTTTATTTTTAAATTTGGATCGGACCACTATATCATATAGCTGCCATAGGAACGATCAGTCGAAAATCAAGTCTCGGTATGAAAAACTTTTTTGTTGTTTGAGATATGTGAACCAAACTGACAGAATATGCATATGGGATGGTCGCATACATCCTGACCAAATTTGATTGAAATCGGACCACTATATCATATAGCTGCCATATCAACCATCAGTCGAAAATCAAGTCTTAGTATGAAAAACTTGTTTGTTGTTTGATCCTTCTAAATCAAACTCACAGAATATGCATACGCGATGGTCCCTTATAACCTGACCAAAATTGGTTGAAATCGGATCACTATATCATATAGCTGCCATAGGAACGATCAGTCGAAAATCAAGTCTTAGTATGAACAACTTTTTTGTTGTTTGAGATAACTGAACCAAACTGACAGAATATGCATATGAGATGGTCCCTTATAACCTGACCGAAATTGGTTGAAATCGGATCACTATATCATATAGCTGCCATAGGAACGATCAGTCGAAAATCAAGTCTCGGTATGAAAAACTTTTTTGTTGTTTGAGATATGTGAACCAAACTGACAGAATATGCATATGGGATGGTCGCATACATCCTGACCAAATTTGATTGAAATCGGACCACTATATCATATAGCTGCCATATCAACCATCAGTCGAAAATCAAGTCTTAGTATGAAAAACTTGTTTGTTGTTTGATCCTTCTAAATCAAACTCACAGAATATGCATACGCGATGGTCCCTTATAACCTGACCAAAATTGGTTGAAATCGGATCACTATATCATATAGCTGCCATAGGAACGATCAGTCGAAAATCAAGTCTTAGTATGAACAACTTTTTTGTTGTTTGAGATAACTGAACCAAACTGACAGAATATGCATATGAGATGGTCCCTTATAACCTGACCGAAATTGGTTGAAATCGGATCACTATATCATATAGCTGCCATAGGAACGATCAGTCGAAAATCAAGTCTTAGTATGAACAACTTTTTTGTTGTTTGAGATAACTGAACCAAACTGACAGAATATGCATATGAGATGGTCCCAACCAATATTCTATATTATGGATACTGGCACAGGGTATCCTCCAGTCGAGCAAACTCGACTGTAGCCGCGCCCACTTGTTTTTTTTTTTAGCACGAAGTAAAGTCTTTGCGGCCATGCTCAAACACCAACTGCGGGAAACCACTAAGAGTTGTGTTGAAATTAAGAATTTCAGTTACGATATTGTCTCGGAGCTTATCGATTCATGTACACGGGGGAAGCGCCAAACTTTAACTTGGAGATGCCGAACTTCTGGCGGCCGCTGACAAATACGGGCTGGACAGACTGAAATCGATGTGTGCCAAAGTAATGAGCGATAATCTCAGCATAGAAAATGCACATGCAGTGCTAAAGTCAGCCGATCTTTACAACTTGCCAGATGTCAAACTCAAGACAATTCGATCAATTCAAACTAATATTGAAAAGGAAACTGGCAAGACAAAGTACGTCGATTTACTACAAGTTTTTATAGAGCAAAAGCTTCAGGAATTAAAACTAAATGATGCCTCCCTCGAGCAGCCAACGAAATGACAAAAAAATTGAGTTCATTACATATACATACATAAGCATTTAATCGAACCCCTTCAGTTATAAAATTCCTTTTCCTCGGCATTTGCTTGATGTTCTTATTTTTCTAATAATTCTGCCAGCGTCGACCGGCCGCTGCTCGAGCGACTCAGGCAGAGTTACTTTTCGTCTGTTTCTGTTCGTTTCTCTTTTGCTCCCCTTCTAAAAAAATTTCACATCGTGCGTGCGACGCAGGAAGAGACTGTTTCTGTTCGTTTTTTCTTGTACGACGGAGGCAGAGGCTGTTTCTGTTTGTATTTTTAGTTTTCGTCTCTGTCGAACGCTGGCACCGGCACACAGTGGGCGACTGGGCCTTGCTAGCCTTACAGCCTCTAGCTGTAAACGCATACTTGCAGGAGTTCCTCAAGGTAGTGTCCTGGGCCCTACTCTTTACAGCCTGTTCACCCATGACACGCCCACGGCCAGGGATATTCCACTAATACGCCGACAGGATCTCTTGGTGGCCACATTTACTGACGAAACGGCTGTTCTTGCATAGAACCCTTGCATTTATAATGCTTCTGACATGCTCCAAGAGTACAATTGGAGCATTGGCATTAATGCTGGGAAATGCGCTCTTGTGACGCACACACTAAGAAAAGGCTCTTGCCCAGGGGTGTTCTTGCAGGGTCAGCTTGTGCAACAACTTAACGCTCACAATTACCTCGGGGTTATCTTGGACCGTAGATTAACATGCAGGAGTCATGTGGAAAGTATTGTGAAGTCGATTAGGTTCAAATGCAAACGTATGATTTGGCTTCTTAACAGCAGAAACAACAAACAGAGTAATCACACACCAAGACATATTGTCCATTACCTTGTTCCATCCACACGGAAGTACAAGTTGATCCATACAACAGACGCTGCTTCAATTGTAAATATTGTAAATAAACCTTTTTAAAAAAAAAAATAAATGAAGCTGCCAATCTTTAAAGCTTAATATATTCATTATTTATGGCCCAATTGTGTTGAAAGTTGGTGATTCTATGGGCATGATCCTACACCCGCGAACTTTTTAACAAACTTAATATACCCTCAGAATATAAAAACGAACTCTCTAGCTATTATAGTTTCTCTATTACAGACAGACGAACATGGCTCAATCGAATCGGCTGTTGAATCTGATCCAGAATATATATACTTTATGGGGTCGGAGATGCTTCCTTCTCCCTGTTACATACATTACACAAAACTTATATACCCTTTTTGACCATTTTAAATGGGCACAGGGTATAAAAAGCACATTCAATTAGAATGCGTTGCAGTAAAACTCTAATATTTTAATTTATTTGAATAAATGATAAGCCACATTCTTTTTAAACAAAAACAAACTGTCTGGCAGCATTGGGCACTCTTGCAATGCACAAGTCTGAAGATCAATTTTCTGGTATGCAATATTAAGCAACTCAATAATTATATGATAAAGAGAATAAAAACACATACAATCAGAGACGTTGCAATAAGACTTTAATAGTTTAATTCATTTGATTCAATTAAAGCCCACATTGTTGACAAAAAGACAAAAGTGAACTGTCTGGCTGCACTGGTTATTTTTGCATCACATAAATATTACATATGCTTCTGCCATTGTTACTTTGCTGGAAGGTTTTTAGTATGCAAACCTTGAATTTTAAAAAACAAATGAAATTTATATCAGAATCAGTTTGTGCAAATATAATACAAAATTAATTCTTTTGCATTGCCATAAAGCAAAAACAAACTTTCTGGCACCACTATCAGCTACATAGTCTCCAGCTCTGGATGCTACGACACTCAGTTGCTGTTTATATATGGCTGCTACGAATTGAGCTGTTTATATATTTCAGCTCACATATCTAAAAAAAATGGTAATATCTGTAGCTTCTATTGTTTGGATACTATGGGATTAGCGGTTCGAAAAAGCCGTAGAACAAACGTTTCTAGATTTTTGATCGGGAAGAAGTCCTCATTCAAACTTTTGAGGTATATCAACGCTTCGATACAAACAAATAGGCAAACAAACAGACAAACTGACTTTTCATTTCATTTTCGGAACGCCACTAAAAATTGCAAAATTAATTATCTTTTGAACGAGTTGTCGGATTTTATTGATTCAGGTGTCATTCGACGCGTATTTTTTATTTTTTTTTTATTTGAAAAATCAAAAAGGCTCCAACGGCCCCATTTGCTCCAATCATTTAAATTTTGCCTTTCCCACTTACACGTGTTTATCTCACGAACCAGGCGAGTTTCCAAAAATTTTGGTATGCATTTGTAAGTTAAATTAATACCTTTCGATCGGTATATAACTCGACCCGATCGGACAGTCATAGCAAATTTTCCATTCTTCCTGTGCGACTAGCATATGCCTTCGCACCCTTCGTGCTGCTTTCGTCACTATCTCGGACTGCCGAGAAAATCTTGTGATTGTAATTGTTATTAAAATATTTTCACTTTTCCTTTTTTTTTGTTTTTGTTATTTTTAATTTTTAGCACTATTAAGTTCGATTTATCAATATAACTACGGATCTTATGATTTTTATTGTTATTAAAATCTTTTCACTTTCAATGATTTTACACTTTCCTCTTTTTCTTTTATAAATTTTAAAACAATTAAATTAAGCTCGATATATCTTCGGATATATACAGAGCAAATTTGAATACTAATATATTAAGATTTAGTAGACTTTTCCCGGCTGCGCCAATATCGTTTGAATTAAACTACGACCGTCTCTTAAGATTGTCAAGAATGTAAAAATTACTTTTTTTAGAGGTATTTGGGTTTTTATAATTCTTAATTCAATATTCTTATCCGTAAAGTTTACATCTGTTCAGACATTACATTTATCTTGTTTAAATAGGTCAAATTATCGGATTTACTTATCTTATATGTTTTTAGAAAAAAAACCTCTTTGCGAGGTAAAAGTCTAGTGACGAAAACATTTTAATGCGCCAAAATTTCTGATATCCAATTTTGTGACGAATAATATTAAGTTTTACTTATGAATTACTAAAAAACAATTTTTGTCACTCGGCACTGCGTAAAAAATATATGTTTATTAAAGTGCTTTCAGACGAGAATTTTTTCACCGACACTTTTTGTCAAAAAACTGTCGCTGTCGTGTAAACACACAAAATTTTAAAGTATCGGTGAAAAACGGACTCTCACCGATGGAAATAGAACACGTTCTATTCCATCGGTTTTTTGCGTCGGTGAAACCGTGCCAGTAACATCATACGTTAACATTGCACTTTTTTGGTATTTTTTGGTGCTATTCGGCAAAAAAAAAGTGTGCGCGAACTAAAACTTTGTTGAGTGTGACCAGCTTCCGTGAAAAACAAAAACCGATTGGATTTTGGTGTTAACACCGATGTGAATAGTGTGAATGGCAACATTCACCGACGGTAAAAAAGTGTCGGTGAAAAAATCCTCGTCTGAAAGCAACTTTAGGTATTAAAAAATTAGCGCAATGGGCCGAGTGACAAAAAATTTTTTTTTTTAAGTAATTTATAGGTAAAACTTAATATTATTGAAATACCTTTGAAATACCTTTTCAACGATATATAGATCACATCTGTAGCTTTAATTTTAGCGATTTACCGCTAAACTAGCGGTTTTTCGAAAAAGTCGTACAAGTCGGAACAAACATTTAAGCTAAATCAACGATTTGATCCAAACAAACTGACATACAGACTTTTCATCTCATTCAAACTTGAAAATATAGCTCCAGGGAATAAAATTTTACTCCAATGAAGAAGTTGAATGGGAAACTGAAGCCTATTTTGAGGGACTTTCCTCAGACCACTACAAAAAAGGCATCGAAATGTTGAAAGACCGTTGGACAAGGTGCATTAAGCTAGACGGAGGCTATATTAAATAAATATATTGATTAAAAAAAAAAAAAAGGTTTTTTTTTACTGTCAGTCCGGGGACTTTTTGAACGATTTAGTAGTTGTGTTAGAAGTGGATGTCGATGTGTGGAAAACATCGATAGAAAATTGGGTCCCATGTCATTCTCTAATGGAAATTAATTAAACTACAAAATATATATTGTTTTATTATTATTCAATTAGGTACAAATTTAATAAACTATGAAAAATAAAACAGTTTTAAAGTAATTAAGTTCATTGTAAAATTAGTTTGGGGGCGCGTCACCCTTCGTATGGTGAAAAAATAAAAAAATATAACAAAACTCCTGTGAAAGTTTCAAAATGTTTCTAGCTTCAAATTAATTTAAAAAAACGACCATATTTAAAAACTTTTCTGAAAAGAGTTAAATGTTGTCACCGTTTCCACCGTTCAGAGTTGTTCCTAAGTAACTACTTTTTAAATGAATTTGTCATTTCATTGGCATTGAAAAAAGTAGTGCCAATGAAATCGAAGTTTCACTAGCATTGAAAAAAATACTGCTAATGAAATCGAATTTCAGTAGGCATTGAAAAAAGTAGGCGTTGAAAATGAAAATGAAAATTTCTCAGTGGCATTAAGTAATGCTAGTGAAAAACTATTTTAATAACCATTAATTGTTTATTTTTTAATTAAAAAAAATTGGAAATATTAAGAAAAATTTAAATAAAATGTTAAAAAATGTAGAAATTGTTTTTCTGATCCTTTTCGCGATATTTATACTATATTTGTATACAACTGTTTTAATTTAATAATTTTTATAACGTCGTTGTGATGGCTAAAAGTATGCAGTAAAGAATCAGAATTTTTAGTTGACGAGGCATTTGGATACCTTAAGAGAGTAAATTTGCGCACTATAAATTATTACAATTGCATATATTATTTATTACAGTTATCAAACCAATAATTAATCAAACTGTATATTCGATTGTGGCTAATTAAGCGATGATGTCATGGTAAGGGAGGTTCTTGATAACACTAGTTTACAAAATCAAAAAAAAAATTTTGCTTTTCATGTCTGAGTGCACTTTTCTTGTGGATTTTGGCCCACTAAACGCGAAAATCGTACTTAAAAATTTTTATGGAAGTGTTTTCGAAACATTCATTATTTTCCAAATTTTCGAAGTTGCTTTCACATTTCAGAGTACACCACGATATCTACTTTACCGATGTGGTCAAAAAAGCACTCAAATTTAAGGTAACTAATCTTTTTACAACTTTATTTCATAAAGCTTTGAGATCGGCTTAGTAGTTCAGAAGCTAGCGACTTTTAAAAGTTGCAAAATCCGGTTTATTTGTGAATTTTGGGTCTCAACAGCTCACAAATTGCAATAGAAAAAATAGATATCGCCAAGGTAAAATTAATTTAAAGAATTTAACGTATAGCCGACACTGTTACGAAGAAAATAGGCTATTGCTTTTGAGAATCTATGGATAAATCGCGAAGTACTACGCATTATACTGATATAATTGGTTAATGATTTTAATGTTTTTTTTTGCATACACTCAGAAGAAAATGAACGAATAAAATCATGCACAATTTTTTTGATATATGGCCGAATCGTTCTCATTTTTTCGTGCTTAAAACAAGCACGAGTCCGTATCAAATCGTGCACTCAGAAAAAAAATCAAAAATTTTTAATTTTCTTTAAAAGAAAAGCAGGCAATAACTTTAATTTTACAATTGTGTTGTTATTATTGGGAAAATCATTTTACAGGAGATGAAAATTCTTAGATGGCGCCACTAAATGAAGCAAAATTGACAGCTTTTTAAGAAAACGCCATCTGGCGACAGTCAATCCAATAGCTTTACTATTCAGTGCATACTTTCTGGAAGCTTGTAAATATCATCAGATAAAAATGAAACATTTTTCATATACTTTATAAGAAAAGCAGGCGACGGTTTAAATTAACCATACTACATATATAGTCGACCTGCCGCCACTTAAACTACTACTACTACTACTAAAAAAAAAAATTGAAAATACGACTAAAATATTTGACAGTGAGTGAGAATAAGGCCTCAAGATAATAAATATTGTATGAAAAGTGAATTTATTGTGGCCCAAGCAGCGACGAAAGTAAGCTGATTATATTTTTGGAGGAGAGAGGCTTAACAAGCTCATATCCCTATCTGAAAAGTAAGTATTAGTGCTTTAATATGGTAAAACTTTTATTCAGTTGCAATAGCAGCAGTGAGGCTTTTTATAAATGCGTGAGTTTAAATAAATGAACATTTGTGAAAATTTTTATGGTATATCTTAGAATCTCAAGTAACATTCGAAAGCCTGGAGCACTGACAGAGGACGACATTAAAGAAGTCATCACGCCTGTTGGTATTCGAGCGTTGTTCCGGGCCAATCTTATAGAATGGAAAAAACAAATTAATATATGTTAATTTAAACTTATGCATTTATATGTTTTTATATTGAAGTTTAGCGCTAAAGAACTACCCCCCAACTTACAGTCTAATTTCAGTTTAAGAAGAATCCGTTGCCCAAGCAGTATTACCTGAACAAACCGTTGCACAGTGGTCACTCCCATATGACAAAAATCAAAAAACCAAAGTCGAAATTTTACAATTTGAATAATGTCGTTAATCTCATAAATAAATTGGCTATTTGAATCAAACGTATTTTTTCAGTCTGACCATTCGCTCTATGCAAAAAAGAACCTTAAAGTTAAGCCACGTGCTTGACAATTCAGTGTGTTTTTATTTTGAAAAGAGTAAGCGCAATCCTTACACATTAAAAACGCATTTAAAATAAACGCCAATAACTTTAAGGCAAAATGGAAATCGTTCGTATAAATGGTATAAAGTTTAATTTAAACTACCCAACTATTTGTAAATCGTTTTTTTATTTTTTTTATATTTTTGTTTTATGTTTTTTCTTTTTGTTAATAAATTGTTTGTTCATTTGTACTTAAAAAAACGATACATTCGAATTTTATTTAATATTTAAATTTATAAATGGGTGGTGTGGGCGTATGGGCGTATAACTACGCCCAGTTCTTTTATAATAGTTTAATAATAATGTTATGAGCTTACAATTTAAATTATGGATCTGTAGGACACGTATAACTATTTTTGTCGCTTGTCTTCATAAAAGTCCGACCACTGTGCGTTGCCCAAGCGACATATATTCAAGCAACAACTTCAGAGGTTCTATTCAAAATATTTAACAATAAGATTTAGGGTATTCACTTTACTGTGGCAGCCTGGCACATGGCACATGTCCCAAACGTCACAACAACAATTTGTACTGAAAAATTTCATGCCTTGATGTCAGACCCAGACCCTTGACTACGAAAAGTCTGGCATATATGCCCATGTAGAGATGACAAAAAACCCAATAAAAAGTCGATAATTTCAATCGAAATTTAGTATTTTCGGCATTTTTTAGTGCGAACGTTTTGACAACAGGTGTTTAGTGACGCAACAAACCTACAGATTTATCAGTGTGGACGGCAGTCCGCGCTAGTGACGAAAGGTTCAATTTTCGTGGAGAAATTAGACAGATGAGCGCAAATTTAGGTTGGAAGAGGGAAAAAAGAAATAGAAGAACGCAAGTTGAGATTGTGATTGAGGAACGACATATGGAGTTTTATTTAAACTTTAATTATACAAGAATTTTCTCTTGACGCCAAACAGAGTGTACTGGGTTCTACCTCGGTGTGACCATTACAGATATTTTCCAATGCTTCATCAATGTCTTCTTCTCCGCCATTATCTTCAATTAGAATATTGTGAAGATTGCAGCAACCAAGTACCCAAATGCAGAACAAATGCTGGCTTTTCGTGTCTTTTTGTCCATTATCCGGGAGTTACTGTGAAACGGCGTAACAAAAAAAGTTGTAGGCGGAGTTCCCTACGATCCACTCCTCTCCAGAAAAATAACGCTCAGTGCGCTTACCAATTGAGCAGTTTTTAAAACTTTGGAATAATGGTAGCTTCCAGGACTTCGCATTATGGCATCTCCTTGCGCAGTTTCTGGTCACAAACGACCAAGGCATATTGCTCAAATCAAGTAGCACAATCAGGTTTAATAACAGAAATAATAAAAATGACAGTAACCTCAATGTATACAAAAAACAGTTGACTGGGCAGAACTGGACCGAAAAGGGCTGTTCACTATTCAAGTATTGTACATGTGCCATCTGCCATGCTGCCACAGTCAAGTGAATACCCTAATTGTTTAATGTAAAGCATTTTTAGCCCTTAAAATTAATGTTAGAGGAGTCTATGAAAGGAAAATTTGTGATTAAGTATTACAACCCAAACCAAAAGTAAAAGATGTGCGATTATCGATTTGATCATCGAACACGTTATTTTTGCCAATTTAATATAACAGCAAGGGATTTTGATGCCTTGCTCGAAGAAATTTGTGAAGTTTTTCCAAACGAAAGTGACCTAAAGGTAGAGTTTCCTTTATGAGTCGTCTCATATTAATTAATAAACTTAACTAACGTTTTGTTTATTTGAAATAACAAATTTCCTTATAAATTATATAATTTAACTACGGGGCTCCGCCCCCCTGCTCGCTTCGCTCGCAACATTGTCTTCAGTTGTCCGGTTTAACAAATTTACATATTATTCGCACCCTGCTCGCTTCGCTCGCCAAACCGCAGCTCGCTTCGCTCGCAACATTGTATTTAGTTGCCCGTTTTAACAAATTTATATAATATAACCTTTTTTTAAAAAAAAACGGAAATATTTAGCTCCCGCTGTCCGCTGCCTTAATTTTTTTCCTTGCAATTGAACTTTGGCTAAAAAGTCGGATTTGGTGGTTTGGCGGGAAAAAGCTAAATTTGGCGGGAAAAAGCTAAATAAGCGAATTAGTCCAAATTTACCAAGAAAAGTTAATCTGATAGTTTTGTTAGGATATCTCCGATTGCATCCGATTGTTCCTATGGCAGCTATATGATATAGTCATTCTATTTTGAGCAAATTTGGTCAGTATGTAAGAGACAGTATCAAACAAACAATCTGCGAGTCTGGTTGAGATATCTTAAGAAACAAAAAAGTTTTTCATACTAAAGGTGTTTTTCATCGGATTGTTCCTATGGCAGCTATAAGATATAGTCATTCTATTTTGACCAAATTGGGTCAGAATGTAAGAGACAGTACCAAACATATAATCTGTGAGTTTGGTTGAGATACCTTAAGAAACAAAAAAGTTTTTCATACTAAGCAATTCCGTGATCTTAGACCTTGATTTTGACCCTCTTACAGGTGGAATTTCGCAAAACGCCGTCCTATTGCACGATGAAATTATGTCATCTATGTTGTGTGAAAATTTCAGCTCTCTATCTCTTACCGTTTGGGCTGCACGTTGATTCTTAGTCAGTCAGTGAGTCAGTCAGTCAGTGAGTCAGTGAATCAGTGAGTCAGGACAAAGAGTTTTATATATATAGATTTCAAGGATTTCTACTACATTCCACGAAAATCAAAAAATAACGCTTCCGGAAAGCTATACTCAAAATATAAAACTAAATTGGCTAAAAAACGTAAGCTTTCGGTTTCAACATCCAACTCGTTTCAAGCACCTACATCAAGCGATTCGAATCAGCAAGTTGAGGTCGATGCATCTCTTGCTGCGGCTTACAAAACCGCGCTTAAGCGAGATGGTAGAGAGTGGAGCGAAACAATAGACAAAAAGACCTTAAAGAATTTGATAGCCTGGAATTTATATCGGCCTTTCGTAAGTTTTCTCATCCGAAGGCTCCAGAACTTGTATGAAATATTTTTTCGTTGGTAATTTTTGTATTTTAAGTTAACTTTCAATTACAGGTTCGTATAGACTTCGACTTTCTTTATCCATCCATGAATTTAAAACAAATATTAAAAACTATTTTAACGAAAACATCCAAAACCTCTATTGCAAGCAATTGCTCACAACCGGATCATCTGCTACAAATATAGGTTTGTAAATTTTATTTTTAAAAAACATTTCATCCAAAAACAGAAAAAAATTAAAGCAATAACTTCATTAAATTTTTTTAGATGCTCAAGATTATATATGCACTATTTTATTGAATGCTGTATTGCCTTCAACAAGTCGATTTAAGGGGAACTCTGGAAAACGCTCAAAAAAAGGAGAGTCTCGTTCTGCGCCTGACAACCTTAAACGATTATCAGCGCCAAATAGAGGCTATGATTAACAAGTATTACGTCACTGGACAAAATTTGCAGCCGTTTATAATCGTCGAGGGATAAGCACCAGACAATATCACAGGGTTTTGCATTTACTTCAATAGTAACATTTTAAATTTTTTGTCATTTGTTGAAAGCCTAGATACTTGCTTTAAACTATTTCAAGTCCTATCGCTACAGTATCCACCAGCCTGCGAAAACGTTTGGTTGTTTTTACAAAAATATTTTTTCGATATAACCACGAAGTTTGATAAAAAGTCTTCTGACGTCACATCGCTTTCAAACTTTCTAAAAGTAAAAACATAGTAACCAAATATGAACATTTGTTTTAAGTGTAAAAGATGGTTGGATTCGCCTTCCCTTTTAATAAGACACTTTAAAAATGATCACATTTTACCCAAAACATTTTTAAAGCTTGAATGCAATCAAGATAATTGCCATCAAAATATTTCAACGCTTAGAAATTTTAAAAATCACTTAGAAAGGTTGCAAGCTTTAAACAAATCTCTAACGAATTAAGTGATCCCTTAAGTTATTCGGTTGAGTCGCAAATTCCACAAATAACACAATTGCATAAAATCGAATTAAAAAGAACCAATGAAGGTATTGATCAAACGCTATTTAATTTAAGAAGGCAATCTCTACAAATATCTTTAAACGTGCATGAAAAAGTTCAATGCCACGACAATACGTAACTGAAATTCAAGATATGATTTCCTCTCTATTTTCATCTGCAGCAATAGCGATAAAAAAAGCTTTACCCAAAAATAATCTTCCAGAAGAAGTAAATTCTAAAATGTACTTTCGACTTAAATATCTGTAATACTGCATAATAAACCAATGTATTTTTGATGTAAAATATCTTTTAGCCAACATAATGAAACCAATAAAAAATAAATGAAATACAAAAAATTTTAATGAATTTTTAATGGGTTTAAATTAAGAACAATCTGTTCTAAAAGTGAGTCAAATATGGTCATAAATTATCTAGAAAATGTGCTTGGATTGTGCATATGCTGCTCATGAAATGTGTTGGACATGTTCTTAAACTGATCCCTATATGCTCTTGAAACCAACTAAAATGTGTTTGGATTGTGCACAAGCTGTTCATGAAATGTTGTGGACATGTTCTTAAACTGATCCCTTTATGCTTTTGTAACAAACTGAAATGTGCTTGGATTGTGCACATGCTGGACACGTTCCCAAAACGACCCCTATATGCTTCTGAAATGAACTAAAATGTTCATAAAATGAGCCAAAAAGCGAATAAATTGTTCCCATACGTTCAAAAAAGAACACCCAAGTGTTCATAAAATTTTATAAACAATCGTTCATGAAGTAAGAAAAATCATGCTTACGCTTTTTTCATGCACAGTTTGATTTGATTTGTGCACAGAAGTGCTTGTTTTTTTTCTGAGTGTACTTTTAATGATTGTAAAGTTTTATATGGCATTCTTTTCGGCTTAAAAAAAAATTGTGACTCCTTCTTTGCCTTTTGTAGTATTCGTAGTCCGTTTCTCGTATGAGGGACCAAATGAAATCGCCCATCATTGCTGCATCCCAAAAGCCGTTATCCCGTCGTTCCATGGCCTTTATTTGTTCAGTGGAACTGAACACTGTATTTTTTTAAACTATCTATTTATTTGCGGTCTGTGAATATCGATTTTTTATTAGACCAATCTAGAAATGCAATTTACGTTTCTTCCATTGACTTTAAAAGCAAACAAACAAAATGTCAAATATTTGACGGT
Source organism: Drosophila limbata (assembly GCA_963924055.1). NCBI lineage: Eukaryota > Metazoa > Arthropoda > Insecta > Diptera > Drosophilidae > Drosophila > Drosophila limbata. The sequence goes on from CAWUOW010000382.1 coordinate 412,062, forward strand.
TTAAGGAACATCCGAGTAGAACTTCGGCACTACAAAGTTACTCTAATATTTATACTAAATAAAACAAGTTTTGATTTGTTTTGCTCAAAATATATTATGGGCTTTTAACAAAACCAATTTTTCAAAATGGCTGTCCGTTAAATTCTGCCTTTTCGTCCCGTTGACCATGCCAGCATAGCTAAATAGACGCTCAACTGGCGCTGAGGACGGTAATGGCTTTTTGTACAGGAAAAAGGATGATTTTATGGCTGCATATCGATTTAGGCTCTCGATGGTCTCATCCACATCATTTAAATAATGCGAAAGCTCGACACGAACGGAAGTCTCTTCAAAAGATTTTTCCATTAAGGCCTGTCTCCAGCACTGCGAAATTTTTATGCTAGGAATTTGCTATTTATTTCGTGTGTGTGGAATATAAATAAAACAGTGTGCCCATATACGTAAAACGTGTGACGATGTACCTAAAACGTGCATGGTCACTCTGTGTTTTGTAAAGAGCGCCAATTTTGAAAGTTCAACTTATTTAAAAAAATTAATATAATGAGCTCTGACGATGAAGTGATTGTGTTGGTGGCGGTGTATATTGTTGCGAAAATAGTTTTATCTCACTTTTTTGTTTTGTGCACAGTTTATTTTTTCATTTTTTCAATCGACACTAGCGAAATAATTGTCGACAATATATTCCTGAGCTGTGTGTCAGCTGTTCTGTCAGTCCACACACCCTGTCGATAGGCCATTTATCGATATTTATTTGTGGATTTCGTTCAAGTTGCTGGATACTCAAGAAACGAAATCGAAAACGAAAAGTTTCTGCCTCAGTTTTTTTTATATGAAGTTTGACAGAAATTTTTATTTTCCGCGGTGGTGGATACCATGCTTTAAATAAAAAAATAAGTGGATTATTAAACAAAATATTGTTATCAGTTGAAATACCTGCAGCACTCTCTCCAAAATCGAAAAAACTGAGCAGTTTTGCATCTTTCCGTGCTGATGACGTGCTTGGTGGTGTGTTGACGGTAAACTTTCGGCATGCTGAATAAACATGCCTTTAAGTTTTTTCTATGTCCACGTCGGCGCTGTCTCAAGCATGGCAGCCGCAAATTTGAGTTTAATTGCTGGACATGCTATGGCAGCCACAAAGGCATCGTGGCAATTGGGAGATATCTCAAAGAAATCAGTAAACCTCGCCAAAAGGGCACCCTATCATTGGGAAATTGCATTTTTTGCCATTTCACCTTGATTGTTATGAGTGTAGGAATAAAATACCCATAGAGCATGGTTTTTTCCCCTTGCAAAAAGTCAAGTCCTGTTGCCAATGGCTCCATTATTTGGCAGTATTCATCCAAATACTGCAGCTCTCGGCATGCAAAGTTTGTTACTCCCAGAAGAGTACAAAGCTCTTCGAGCTGATTTTTGTGCCTTAGCAAATGCTGAAATGCGTCAAACAGCGTGTTCCATCTGGTGGTGCATGGTATTTTCAGCGAACACCCTAAAAGCTTTTTGATTATTTCAGCAGACTTCGGACAAATTCATTTGTTCCAAATTGCGGAGCATTTAAAAAAAAAGTTTCACTTGATAATATAAGAAGGACGTATTTTTCAGAAATTTATGAATTACCTTTTCAGTGCTTTCATGTGCATCTCGTGCATTTTTGAGTCAGACATTATTATATTTAAATAGTCCGTAGTCGCGACCACATTCAGAGTGTGACTTGCGCACCTGTAGTGTTTCGGTAAGCGGACTATTGGCGGGTCTACCGATTGGGGAAGGTCATCCTCAGAGTTTGACTCATCGTCCTCCTCATCAACATTAGAAATGACTTTAAAACAAAATAAAATGATAACATGATAAATATTATATGCATATCTATAAACTTACAATCAAAGCCAAAGTCTTTAAATGATTTAACAAAATTGCTCCCATTGTCTGTTATTGTGCAAACAATCTTGTCGCTGGACGACATAAATGAGTCATTTATGGTTTCAATGAGTTTAGCGATTTTGTCAGCAGTGTGGCTTCCTGGCATTCACGTACATGCTAGTGCGACGGAATGTCGATCGAATTTGTAGTCGAGCCAGTGACATGTGTAGCCAAAAAAAGTTCTTCTTTTGGCCGACCAAATGTCTGCCGTTGTGCATACGTATGCTGCAGACTTGACCTGCTCAATAAGGTGCCGCTTGTGAAATTCAAACCTGTCGTCAACCAACTTTGTTAATTTTTTCCGACACGGAACGGTAACATTATTGTTTTCGAAAAGGGCAGTGAAAGATGGATGGTCTACAATCGACAAGGGTACACATGTGTCCACCACGAGCTTTAAGACTTTTTCGTCGAACTCGGATTGTCTTATCCCACCTTTTCTCGCTCTGGTCCTTGTCCAACAAAAATTCGTCATACTGAGGACGGTGCTTTTCCTTCATATGGTTAAGGAAATTTGACGTCACTTTGAGCGATCCTCGAATGCTTTTATAATTTGGACATACTTGGCATGCAACCACAACACCATTAGCAGCTTTCTGATGCTTTGTGTCCGAAATCTACATTACAATAAGAAATCCATATTAAATTTTTTCGATTTTGGATATAAATTTAACAAAAACAACAAAATTTTACTTATGCTGCATTTACACTAGTTGATGCAGCGTCAATTCTAGCTATATCAACAATTGATATACAACGTCAACGCATTTATTGTGTTTACATTAGTTGATTGAGTTGACAACAAAACCGGGTTGCCAACTAATTTTCGAGTTGAGCAACGCGCAAGATGCCAACGCGTTGATATTGAAGTTGAGAGTAATTTACACCAGTTGATATTCACATTCGTTGACATTCACGTTGCTTAGCATTTTTCGTTGACGTCGATATTGTGTATGCATCGAAAGTGATTTTAATCAATTTATGTGTGCACAAAAAACATTAATGAACAACATATCATTAATCTACTTTCGATATTGAAATATCGTTTAATAAATATGCATATTAAGAAACTAAATTGTATTTTGAAATAGCTTTTTATAATTAATTATTATTTTTTATAGACTGTACAGTTGAAATAAAACATTAATAAAAACGGATAGCGAAGCGAAGTGTTGCCACCTCTAATATGTACATAAAGTTTGTCAACACAAAGCAAAAGAATGAACGTGAGCTCAACTGCATTTTGTGTTGTCAACGCGCCGATTGTGTCTTCAATTGTTGACACAAAGTGTTTACACTATGTTTACACTCAGAGCAACAATTGATGATTTTCGCATTGTCAATCTATTGTCAACGCAACAGTTGATCAAGTTGACAGCTGTTCACACTAGGATTGATAAAGTTGATATCAACGTTGACTTGTTTATCAACTAGTGTAAATGCACCATTACTTTTTCACGATTTTAAAATATTTGCCATTTAAAATTAATGGCAATTGCGCTTCCTCAGCATTAATTTCAAATGTTGTGCTATGCCTACATTTAGTGAGATAATTTTATTATGTTTATTTTCAATTGGCAAAGTGCTAAATATTATTTGTACTTACGAGCAATTTAAAAACGAATTAATTCCAGATTGACTACTGCATTCGTTGAAAACTGTACTATCACTGCTTTTCTGTGAGAACTTTAATGGTGGATCACTGGCACTGCTGTTCTGTGAGAACTCTAATGCCGGATCACTGACACTCATGCTATTTTCATCGAAAACTTCACTCGCACTCTCCATTTTAATTCTCACAATTATTTCTTAACCGACTACACTGATCTCATTGTAAATTAGCTTGAACAACTTGAGAATCATAAGGATTCAGATTAAATTCTAATTATTTACTGCATACTTTTAGGCGTCACAGAGACGTTATTAAAAATATCGCATAAAACTTGTTAGAAATAAATATATTTGCATGTACACACCGCAGTTCTAATGCATGCTCTTTTGTCGCTAAGTTGCCTACGCGCAACAGCTCTCATTTGTAGCTTTAAGTTTTAGCTTATTTTTAATCGATACATTCGTGAAGATAGGTTGCATTCAACTCGCGCTCTAAATACCATTAATTTTTCTGCAGTTAAAGATACAATAATAATCAAAAACTGCATAAATCATTTAAAGCAATAGGCGGTTGTTGAAATAAAGGAGTAAAACAAGCAAAAAAGTTGTGAAATTAATCAAAACTGAATAACTTTTAATACGGCCAATTTTTCTTTTGCCGTGATCTCCATTTTCGCACTAACACATAACCGAAATTGGAATAACACAACACTAAATAACAAAACAAAAACTCACTCAATATACGAACTGAAACACAAAGCAAATAACACAAAGCAAAGATAACTTTAACTACTTATAATGGGTCCAACACAAAAACGCCAGCGCGAAAACACTGCAGATGAGATCAAAACACGAACACTGGATGCATCCTCGCCCCAGTTTTTGGAGTTGATCAACCAGAGATTTAGAGAGCAGGCTGACCTAATTAGACTTACTGAGCAGCGGATACTGGGCGAGCTGCAAGGACGCATCAACAATATGACTTTGAAAATGCAACAGCTGATTGGGCGAGTGCAGCAGCTCGAATAGGAGGCAGCTGAAGTAAAGTCTTTTAAAGCTAAGCTGATGTCGATGGAGGCCAACTGGGAAGCAAAGCTGCAGGTACAGGCGAATGAAGCCATTGCTGCTGATCTTCGCATTCACGGTGTTTCACGCATGGAGGGTGAAAATTTAAACGCACTTTTCACTACACTGTGTTCGTCACTTGGTTCTGACCCGGTCCCTAAGCTTAGGGATATTTTTCGAGTTAGGCAGCGATCTGCAAACAGCACTGTGGACCCGATTATAGTTGCAAAACTAGAGCACGTGCATGAGAAAATCGCGCTGCTTAAGTTAATTGCAGATTATAGAAGAACCAAGAAGCAGTAACTGAGCTAAACGCAGCTGGGCTTTGAGTCTCACGTGCCCTTTTACGTTAATGAGCAGCTGACGAAAGCTCACTATGACATTTTCAAAGAGGCTATGAAGAAGAAAAAGCTCAATATGCTCACAGCTGTCTTCACCCGTCGCTCTCTCGTACATGTGAGAGTGCCTGGCAGTGAAAGCTAAGTACATCTGCATAGGCAGCATGCCCGAGCTATTATCTCTTCGTGCTGATAACGCTCTCTCCCAGCCAGAGCAGAGCTTTCGAAATGGATAAGCGCTTTCTGCATAATCGTCTCTGATGTCTTTTTCTCTTTAAATGTAAACATATTTTTATTAGCATTATTCTCTTTAATGATAGTTTAGTTATCCGACTTTTTGTTTTTATAAGTAAGTCTCTTTGTAAGTTTATAAGGTTGTGATTATGTGTGATGGATACAATGTGTTTCGTTCTGACCGAGGTAACGATGACAGTATATACAGGCCCAATAGAACTGAGTTTACTGAAATTTTAACTGAACTAGACTCTATATCCATTTGCTACAATGACATTATATTGACTGGAGACTTAAACAGCAACATGCTAGCGGAAAAACATATTTCTGACAGTTTGAAATCACTTGGACTACATCTGATAAATTCCACTTCTCCGACTCATTTTACGAAGAGCAGCAGCACCTTGCTTGACGTATTCTTGTAAATGACAAAAGTAAAATCCTTATATATGACCAAGTCTCCGTGCCAGTTTTTTCTAAACATGACCTTATATTTACTACATATGTCGTTTTTCTTGACCATCCAAATGAAAAAATTACTTTTAGGGAGTTTAGAAAAATTGACTATAGTATGCTAAGAGCCGAATGTGATATACTTGACTGGAACATAATATTTAGCTATCCCTCTATGAATTCACAGGTTGACTTTTTTCAGACTCAACTCCTTCATCTTTATAACACATGTGTACCTGTAAAAGCCAAAGTTATTAAAAGCTCAAATAAACCGTGGTTTTCAGAGGAAATTAAAAAATTAATTCTCATACGAAACCAGGCTTATGCGAAATGGAAAAGATATAAGACCGAATTTCATTATGCACAATTCAAAGAGAAGAGAGCTCTTGTACTCACAACAATAAATAGTGCGAAAAGTGCTTTTTACCGTTCAAAATTTAACAGGTCAAACATGGCCGGACAGAAATGGAAGGATCTAAAATCACTTGGCATAGGGAAACAGAAGCCAAAAACTCCACATTGCGACGTGGACTTAAGCCATTTAAATAGTAAATTTGTTTAATCCGAAGTACCTGAAGTTGTGATGAATAAATATCTTAGCTGTGATAATAGATCTACTTGTGATAATAGTTTTAGCTTTGAATGTGTGTCTCAATGCGATGTCTTAGAATCAATATTAAAAATTAAATCTAATGCAATAGGCCTTGACGAAGTTGACCCAAAATTTTTAAAAATAGTGTTACCAGAACTTCTGATTTACATTACGCATATTATAAATACTGCGTTAATGACCTCAACTTTTCCTGAAAGATGTAAAACTGCAAAGATCTTGCCAATTATTAAACCCAATAACGAATATAGGCCCATTTCCATTTTGCCATTTTTGGGCAAAGCGTTTGAACACATTATTGCTAAACAAATAAATAATTACTTGACAATTTATAACCTGTCAAGCGAGAAGCAATCCGGATTTAAAAAGCACAGAAGCTGTACTACTGCGATCCTTAAAATCACAGAGGATATTCGCAAAAATTCAGACGATGGACAAGTAACTTTTCTAACACTTCTTGACTACAGTAAGGCATTCGACACAGTCAAACACGAAGTCTTGTGCACAAAACTAGAAAAATCTTTGGATTCTCTAACACGGAAGTCAGACTAATAAACTCCAACTTGACCAATAGAAGCCAGGTCGTAGCTACGAAGTATGGTTTCTCGACATTTTTGTACTCCACACGTGGTGTCCCACAAGGGTGTGTCCTTGGTCCGTTGCTGTTTTCCGTTTATGTTAATGACCTACCAAGTGTCTTGTCAGAGTGTGAAGTTCATATGTATGCTGATGATGTCCAAATGAATGTGAGCCGTCCTTTATGTAATATTAATGAATGTATTGACATCACCAACCGAGAACTAGCAAATATTGACGAGTGGGCAAAAAATAACGGTTTGGCATTAAATCCTAAATCTAAATGTTTGGTCATATATAAAAAACAAATTAACACGGACGGACTTGAGGAAATAAAATTAAATAATGACTTAATAGAATATGTTAAACGCATTAGCAACCTGGAATTCACCCTTAATAACACCTTGACATGGAATGACCACATAACAAAAATAGTTGGCAGGACGTACGGACTACTCAGAATTCTATATACGAGTATGACCCAAAGATTTGTCCCTGAGAGACTACGACTTCTAGTTGCTAAGAGTTATCTCATACCAACCCTCTTTTATAGAGTGGAACTATTTGCAAACTGTGATACTAGGTGTAAGCAAAAACTGAACGTGGTCTTTAATAATATTGCAAGATATGTTTTTAAAATAAGAAGGAGAGAACATATAACAAGCTACTCGAACAAAATATTTGAACTTAGCCTAGAAAACTGGACAAACTTGAGAGCACTAATATTACTACATAAAATAATCAACAATAAGGAACCAAAGTATCTTTTTGACAAAAATCAATTTACAAACTCCAGACGAATAAATAATGTTATTTGCTTAAGGCATAAGCTGGCCAGTTCTGAAAGGCACTTTTTTGTTCATGCTGTTCGCCTATGGAACCAATTACCGCATTATTTAAAAACAGTTACAGGCGCATCGCATTTTAGGGCAAAACTCACTACACACCTTAGAAACTAAACTTAATAATACTAAAAAAAAAAACAATAAAAAAAATAAAATAAAATAAAAAACAATAAAAAAAAAACAATTAACAAGGTCCTCATGGATACCAAGCAATAGAATTATAATAACAGTAATAATAATAATAGCAGTAATAATAATAACTTATAAAAAAACCTCTTTACGAGGTAAAAGTCTAGTGACGAAAACATTTTCATGCCCCAAAATTTCTGATATCCAATTTTGTGACGAAAAATATTAAATTTTACACATGAATTATTAAAAAAAAAATTTTGTCACTGGCACTGCGCAAAAAAGTACTAAGTATTTATTAGGTAAATAAGGAAAAATTTAGCGCAATGTGCCCAGTGACAAAAATTTTTTTTTTAATAATTCATGTGTAAAATTTAATATTTTTCGTCACAAAATTGGGTATCAGAAATTTTGGGGCATGAAAATGTTTTCGTCACTAGACTTTTACCTCGTAAAGAGGTATTTTTATAAGATATCAGAAATTTTTTAATAAGACATCGGAAATTTTGACAATTGAAATATTTTTTTAAGCAATTCAATAATTATATAATTAAGAGAATTAAAAACACATTCAATCAGAGACGTTGCGATATTATATATATTTATAAATATATTTCGATCTTGCTGTAATTGGAATTACAAAATGCAAGCAGTATCTTTCCACATGCACTGCAAGCAGTGCAAGTAGTGTACATGCAGTAGTGTAAAGGTAAAAGGTATATTCAATTAACAGGTAATATCTTGCCTAAACGAATTTTGAGAGATAGGTGTTATATGTCAAAAGACGCTCAATTGAATTGTCTAAAACATACTACATATTTAAAAGTGATTTCATTTGTAGATTTTTCTTAAATGGAAAAAAAAAATTATTTCACCTGTAGCTGTTTACCTATTTACTTTAAAAAAAAACTTTGAAGGCATGCCTAAGAGCCCTTCAAAATACCTTTTCATCGATATATAGATCATATCTGTAGCTTCTATCGTTTTGATGCTATGAGGGTTTTAATTTTAGCGGTTTTAAGCGACTTCCCGCTTAACTAGCTGTTTTTCGAAAAGGTCGTAGAACAAACGTTTCTATATTTTTGAGCGGGAACAAGTCCTCATTCAAACATTTAAGCTAAATCAACGCTTTGATACAAACAAACAAACAAACAAACAAACAGACATACTGACTTTTCATCTCATTTTCGAAAGGCGACTAAAAATTTCAACATTAATTATTTTTTGAACCAGTAATCGGATTTCGATGATCGAGGTGTCATTCGTACGCGTATTTTTGATTAAAATAGTAAAAAATTAAAAAAAAATCAAAAAGGCCCCAACGGCCAAATTTGCTCCAATCATTTAAATTTTTTCCCTCCCACTTACACCTGTTTATCTCACGATCCAGGAAAGTTCCAAAAAGTCTTAGTATGCACATTTGTAAGTTAAATTGATACCTTTCGATCGGTATATAACTCGACCTGATCGGACAGACATAGCAAATGTTCCATTCTTCCTGTGTATATATGCTAGTCGCTTTCGCACCCTTCGTGCTGCTTTCGTCACAAGCGCGGACTACCGTCCGCAGTGATAATAAGAATTATAAGAACTAATTTATCGTTTAAATTGTTTAACCTAAGTTATTTTGGGGATGTTGGAGCCTTTCGGATTTTTTTTTTAATTTTTTACTATTCTAATCAAAAATACGCGTTGAATGACACCTCGATCCTCAAAATCCAACCACTGGTTCAAAAGATATTTAATTTTGAAATTTTTAGCGGCCTCCCGAAAAAGAGATGAAAAGTCAGTTTGTCTGTTTGTTTGTTTGTTTGGATCAAATCGCTAATTTAGCTTAAAAGTTTGAATGAGGACTTGTTCCCGCGCAAAAATCTAGAAACGTTTGTTCTACGACTTTTTCGAAAAATCGCTAGTTTAGCGGGAAATCGTTAAAAACCGCTAAAATTGAAGCCCCCATAGCATCCAAACGATAAAAGCTACAGATGTGATCTATATATCGTTGAAAAGATATTTCAAAAGGCTCTTAGGCATACTTTGAACTTTTTTTTTTAAGTAAAAAGGTAAACAGCTACAAGTGAAATAAGGTATTATTCCCACATTTTGGCGATTTTGAGACAACGCCAGTAATAATTTTTTCTAATTTTGCATGTATGTTTGTAAAAGAACTAGTGTTGCCAGACAGTTTGCTTTTGCTTGTACAAGCAATAAAAACCTTTTCACAAAGTTGTACCGTATCTTACTTCAAAATTTCTGATATCTTATAAAAAAACCTCTTTACGAGGTAAAAGTCTAGTGACGAAATCATTTTCATGCACCAAAATTTCTGATATCCAATTTTGTGGCGAATAATATTAAGGTTTACTTATAAATTACTAAAAAAAAATTTTGTCACTCGGCACATTGCGCTTATTTCTTCATACCTAATAAATATTTTTTTTTTGCGCAGTGCCGAGTGACAACATTTTCTTTTAGTAATTTATAAGTAAACCTTAATATTATTCGTCACAAAATTGGATATCAGAAATTTTGGTGCATGAAAATGATTTCGTCACTAGACTTTTACCTCGTAAAGAGGTTTTTTTATAAGATAGTCACAACTCTGCCACCGTTGCTTGGCTACCACCTTTTTTTTTTTTTTTTTTGCCAATGCAATCCGCTGATTAATACATTTATTTATTAAAGGTGTGCGTTGTCCCCGATGGTTCGATGTTTGCTGAACACATAAAATTTTTTGGACACAGCTTTAAAATTTGTAAGGGCCGTTTTTTCAATGTACTTATAAACTGTACCTAAGATATAAATTAAAATTTGACAGTAATTTCAATACATTTTACGTAAAAATATATTTTCAATAGTTATCAAACACCTTATTTAGGCATTGAAAAAACGGGCCTAAATCTTATCTACAAAAGGGATTGTATTGAACATATTTCTTATAAGAATTTGAAATTCTTTCTTTCCAATATTTTAGAGGGCCTTAATTATCACCGATGGTTTCGATGTTTTGCACGCATCGACGACTTAGATGCTTAACTCGATGTTTCTCCACCTCTAATTTCGTAAATGTTTCAATAAAAAAAAGAAGCATTCATTCGGAGAGAGCGAAATTGAAAATGACTTGGGCTAACACAACGCACGAAATTAAAAAGATATGTTTTACATGTACAATCGAAAACTATGAATTCTTACACGATGTGGGAAGATATAAAGGTCTAACTTCACCCAAGTTTCCGAACGATGGAAGTGGCTTGGAGCTTTCCTTGGAGTTATATGAAAGTGATATCAAAGGTATGGTTGGTATTATGATAGAGGCCACTGCGAACAGCATAGACCATGACGGCAAGGTACAATATTGCCTGGGAAAATATCCGGAATATTGTAAATATGAGACCATTTTACCAATGCGTTTACATTATGATTACGTAGAATTCAAAAAAGAAAGTCTTAAAGAATCGGCTTCTCAAAACGATGGCAAACTAATAATAAACTGTAAGATCAGTTGTTTGGGCAAACGTACAGATACAAGTGGTCCACTTGACAATTCAATTAAAGTTGCCAAATGCAAATTGGCTGAAGATCTTTTGGCAATGTTTAATACCAAAGAATTGGCCGATGTGACAATCGCGACAGCCGACGGACAAAAGATTCCAGTTCACAAGAACATATTATCAGGTGAGAATATACCATCTGGTATAGAAAAGATGAAATAATATTTGTTTTCTTTTTTTTTCTTTAGCACGAAGTAAAGTCTTTGCGGCCATGCTCAAACACCAACTGCGGGAAACCACTAAGAGTTGTGTTGAAATTAAGAATTTCAGTTATGATATTGTCTCGGAGCTTATCGATTCATGTACACGGGGGAAGCGCCAAACTTGAACTTGGAGATGCCGAACTTCTGGCGGCCGCTGACAAATACGGGCTGGACAGACTGAAGTCGAAGTGTGCCAAAGTAATGAGCGATAATCTCAGCATAGAAAATGCACATGCAGTGCTAAAGTCAGCCGATCTTTACAACTTGCCAGATGTCAAACTCAAGACAATTCGATCAATTCAAACTAATATTGAAAAGGAAACTGGCAAGACAAAGTACGTCGATTTACTACAAGTTTTTATAGAGCAAAAGCTTCAGGAATTAAAACTAAAAGATTCCTCCCTCGAGCAGCCAAAGAAATGATAAAAAATGGAGTACATTACATATACATACATAAGCATTTAATCGAACCCCTTCAGTAATAAAATTCCTTTTCCTCGGTATTTGCTTGATGTTGTTATTTTTTGACATTTTGTTGTTATTTTTCTTATAGTTCTGCCAGCGTCGACCGGCCGCTGCTCGAGCGACGCAGGCAGAGTAACTTTTCGTCGGTTTCTGTTCGTTTCTCTTAAGCTCGCTTTCTAAAAAAAATTGAACATCGTGCGTGCGACGCAGGCAGAGACTTTTTCTGTTCGTTTCTTCTTGTACGAAGGAGGCAGAGGGCTGTTTCTGTTTGTATTTTTTTGTTTTCTCTGTCGATCGAACGTCAAACGCTGGCACCGGCACACAGTGGGTGACTGGGCCTCGCTAGCCGCATTTAAATCAAATTTGAAAATGCGTTAAATTTTTTTCACAAATCGATAACACAACTACTTTGATTCGATTTTAGTCGCTTTTTTATAAGCTCTCCAATCAGCTGATCATCAGCTGTGAGCTGTCAAACACTACATAGCTGCAGCAAGCGCTTTAAAAAATTGTTTCTTTGTTGTGCGCATGCACTTCAAGTCCCTGGGAAACTTAGAATCTTTACTTATTTTATTACAAGTTTGGTTTTTTATAAGCTTCAAGGTATGTATTACATAGAAAATCAGTGTTTGTGACCGGTCTACAAATGTGATGCTTATAAAACGTAGTGGAATTAAGTGTATTAACAACGAGCCCACAGTAGCGTACACCTGTCTATTGGGGAGTAGAACCATACCAGATTTACCTGGATTCAGTCTAATTCTTATTTTATCTGGAAGTTTGAATCATTGTGCGTCCAAAATGTCTAATATTAATTGCGATTATCAGCTACCCTTCCTATTATGGCACCTATTTAGGCACAATGTAAGTAGAACAAGCGGATCAGTCGAGTGCACTCGACAGTAATCTACCCTGAGCCTAGGCCTCGGCACGCCGAAGATTTGATGCCAATGCAATTCAATATAATATAATAATATAAATTTGATTTTAACTAAGTTATACATTATCTTTAAATTTTAAAAATTTATTAAAAGTAAAAATATTTTTAAAAGCGAAAAAAAATTCGTTGACCTATTCAGGAATCGAACCCACACCCCTCGCGTGTCTTTGTCATTAGACTGACAATTCAAATGAACGAAAAATAATAAATAATTAAAAATCATTTGCATCGACCAGGGGTTCGAGCCCCGATCTCCCGTTTCGCGTGCCTAGCACCTATCAGTTGGACCACTCCGCCACTTAGACTGGTGCTGGCAAATTCGATTTACATTCTCGGTGTACATTCTGGCAGACTAAATGTTAAATGAATTAATTGAACATTAATTCGATTTATACACACATGAAGCTGCCAATCTTTAAAGCTTAATATCTTCATTATATATTGCCCAATCGTGTTGAAGTTGGTGATTAGTCTATGGGCATGATCCTACACCCGCGAACTTTTGAACAAACGAAGTTGATCTGCGTCCGGTATCTAGCAATCTACATACCAAATTCGAAGTCTCTATTGGCTGTCTAGATTGGCTGTCTCAAACAGACGGACGGACAGACAGACGAACATGGCTCAACCGACTCGGCTGTTGAAGCTGATCCAGAATATATATACTTTATGGGGTCGGAGATGCTTCCTTCTCCCTGTTACATACATCACACAAATCTTATATACCCTTTTTGACAATTTTCAATGGGCACAGGGTATAAAAAGCACATTCAATTAGAATGCGTTGCAGTAAAACTCGAATATTTCAATTCATTTGAATAAATGATAGGCCACATTCTTTTTAAACAAAAACAAACTGTCTGGCAGCATTGGGCACTCTTGCAATGCACAAGTCTGAAGATCAATTTTCTGGTATGCAATTTTAAGCAACTCAATAATTATATGATAAAGAGAATAAAAACACATACAATTAGAGACGTTGCAATAAGATTTAATAGTTTAATTCATTTGATTAAATTAAAGCCCACATTGTTGACAAAACGACAAAAGTAAACTGTCTGGCAGCACTGGTTATTTTTGCATCACATAAATATTACATATGCTTCCGCCATTGTTACTTTGCTGGAAGGTTTTCAGTATGCAAACCTTGAATTTTAAAAGACAAATTAAATTTAAATCAGAATCAGTTTGAGAAAATATAATAGAAAATTAATTCTTTTGTATTGCCACAAAGCAAAAACAAACTTTCTGGCACCACTATCAGCTACATTTATAATTTGGACATACTTAGCATGCAGCCACAACACCATTAGCAGCTTTCTGATGCTTTGTGTCCGAAATCTACATTACAATAAGAAATCCATATTAAATATGTTCGATTTTGGATATAAATTTAACAAAAACAACAAAATTTTACTTACTGTTTTCACGATTTTAAAATATTTGCCATTTAAAATTAATGGCAATTGCGCTTTCTCAGCATTAATTTCAAATGTTGTGCTAGTCCTACATTTAGTGAGATAATTTTTTATGTGTATTTTTAATTGGCAAAGTGCAAAATATTATTTGTACTTACGAGCAATTTAAAAACAAATTAATTCCAGATTGACTACTGCATCCGTTAAAAATTTTACTATCACTGCTTTTCTGTGAGAACTTTAATGGTGGATCACTGGCACTGCTGTTCTGTGAGAACTCTAATGCCGGATCACTGACACTCATGCTATTTTCATCGAAAACTTCACTCTCACTCCCCATTTTTAGTTCTCACAATTCACTATGGTCCCGATGACGATTAATATGGAAAAATGTCAATTTTTAAAGTTGCTCAAATTAATGATCTTTTGATGGAAATACATTGGAAATACATCAGACAAAAATGTAACAGTTAGAATTTTATCATTACCCAACACTGATAAGTAAACAGCTCTGAAACAGAGATGTTATAAACGATGAGCACAAGCCAGCGTTAAAACAATATTTTAGGTTAAATTCAAGTGATATTCAGCACTAATCCAAAAGCCAATTAACCAAAATTTATAATGGATATTATTCAGTGTGGTTTGTACTTTGTGTTGGTAAATTTCCGCTGTTGAAAATCAGCGGGCTTTGTGTTGTTCTGTGTGCTTTAAAAAGTTGTCTCAAAAATGAATTTTGGAAAAATATTTTATCTTTGGGAGAACAAAACTAATTTTGCTAGCATTTGCTAGCAATGTGACTATATGTATATTGTAAGGTATTGAATTCTGAAACTGGGCAGTGAAGCTCAATTTGCGTCGTTTTGCGTTCTCCGAGAAATTTAACTTTATTGCACATAACCTCTCTGTGAAAAGTATCGATTAAGCTGAAATGCAGCAAAAACAGAAGAAGCAATCAAGTTTCAAAATTGGTTTTTTAGAGCATTTTGTTGCGCGAATTAGTAAAAAAGAATATATTTCAATGTATTTTAACAGAAAAGACATCAAAAAATACAGGAAACATATATATTTCCATGCAAGACTCGACTAAAAACTAATTGTTCCTTTGAAAGTTAAATGCTATAGTTGACCGATCTTGATAAATTTTGGGCAATATATCTGGCCTATAATAAATCTCATGTGTTATAAGTTTGGTCCAGATATCTTGGAAAACAAGATGATTTTTATGCCAAAAATCTTTTTTCAACCGATTATTCATAATCGCTATAGTGATATAGTTGTCCGATTTGAATTTATTTTTAATAGAGTGTTAAGAGCATAAGAACAAATCAATCGTACAAGTTTTGGTTAAATAAAGAAAAAAGGCGGTACCACGCCTACTTTTTACAGCACCGATGCTAATTGACCCTATGAGTCCAATGCAAAAAACTAGACCAAAATATCATCTTTCGTTCTTGAGCTATTAATTTTTTTTCCAAAAAAATCGTCATCGGGACCATGGTGCAATTATTTCTTAACCGACTACACTGAGCTCATTGTAAATTAGCTTGAACAACTTGAGAATCATAAGGATTCCGATTAAATTCTAATTATTTACTGCATACTTTTAGGCGTCACAGTGACGTTATTAAAAATATTGCATAAAACTATCGTATACAGATATCGCATAAACCCATTTAATTGGGTATTGTAAGTAGCGGAATATGCCGTTTCTGCAACTGTGAGGAGGAATCCTCAATGCATGTACAAGCAGAATGCACTGCTCTATCTAGACGCAGATGTAGTCATCTAGGGAAACATGTCCTACCTATTGGGGACATTGCATACGTCAACCCGACCAAAATTCTCGACTTCGAGCGAGAGATCGGATTGATGGATGAGCTATAGGTTCAGAAACTGTACCTAAGATATAAATTTAAATTTGACAGTAATTTCAATACATTTTACGTAAAAATATATTTTCAATAGTTATCAAACACCTTATTTAGACATAGAAAAACGGGCCTAAATCTTATCTATAAAAGGGATTGTATTAAATATGTATTTCTTAGAAGAATTTGAAATTCTTTCTTTCCAATATTTTAGAGGGCCTTAATTATCACGATTGTTTATTCGATAGTGGCCTTCGAAACACCGATGGCTCCGATGTTTTGCACGCATCGACGACTTAGATGCTTTACTCGATGTTTCTCCACCTCTAATTTCGTAAATGTTTCATTTAAATAAAGAAGCATTCATTCGGAGAGAGCGCAATTGAAAATGAGTTGGGCTAACACAACGCACGAAATTAAAAAGACATTTTTTACATGGACAATCGAAAACTATGAATTCTTACACGATGTGGGAAGATAAAAAGGTCTAACTTCACCCAAGTTTCCGAACGATGGAAGTGGCTTGGAGCTTTCCTTGGAGTTATATGAAAGTGATATCAAAGGTATGGCTGGTATTATGATAGAGGCCACTGCGAACAGCATAGACCATGACGGCAAGGTACAATATTGCCTGGGAAAATATCCGGAATATTGTAAATATGAGACCATTTTACCAATGCGTTTACATTATGATTACGTAGAATTCAAAAAATAAAGTCTTAAAGAGTCGGCTTCTCAAAACGATGGCAAACTAATAATAAACTGTAAGATCAGTTGTTTGGGCAAACGTACAGATACAAGTGGTCCACTTGACAATTCAATTAAAGTTGCCAAATGCAAATTGGCTGAAGATCTTTTGGCAATGTTTAATACCAAAGAATTGGCCGATGTGACAATCGCGACAGCCGACGGACAAAAGATTCCAGTTCACAAGAACATATTATCAGGTGAGAATATACCATCTGGTATAGAAAAGATGAAATAATAGTTGTTTTCTTTTTTTTTCTTTAGCACGAAGTAAAGTCTTTGCGGCCATGCTCAAACACCAACTGCGGGAAACCACTAAGAGTTGTGTTGAAATTAAGAATTTCAGTTATGATATTGTCTCGGAGCTTATCGATTCATGTACACGGGGGAAGCGCCAAACTTGAACTTGGAGATGCCGAACTTCTGGCGGCCGCTGACAAATACGGGCTGGACAGACTGAAGTCGAAGTGTGCAAAAGTAATGAGCGATAATCTCAGCATAGAAAATGCACATGCAGTGCTAAAGTCAGCCGATCTTTACAACTTGCCAGATGTCAAACTCCAGACAATTCGATCAATTCAAACTAATATTGAAAAGGAAACTGGCAAGACAAAGTACGTCGATTTACTACAAGTTTTTATAGAGCAAAAGCTTCAGGAATTAAAACTAAAAGATTCCTCCCTCGAGCAGCCAAAGAAATGATAAAAAATGGAGTACATTACATAACATACATAAGCATTTAATCGAACCCCTTCAGTAATAAAATTCCTTTTCCTCGGCATTTGCTTGATGTTGTTATTTTTTGACATTTTGTTGTTATTATACCCGTTACTTATTAAAAATAAGTAAAAGGGGATATTGTATTCGTTGCAATGTATGTAACAGGGAGAAGGAAGCATCTCCGACCCTATAAAGTATATATATTCTTGATCAGCATCAACAGCCGAGTCGATATAGCCATGTCCGTCTGTCCGTCCGTCCGTCTGTCCGTCTGTGTGAGTTCATAGATCTCAGAGACTATAAGAGCTAGAGCAACCAAATTTGGCACACAGACTTCTATAAACCCCACGCAGGTCAAGTTTGTTTCAAAATTTTGCCACGCCCCTTTCCGCCTCCGTAAATCGCGAAAATCCACCACACGCACAGTTTTCAAGATATTTTGTTCTTTTAAACGGTGAACGTTAGCTACTGTTATTACCTATCATCGTATTAAATCCCAAAAAGATCGGACAAACAGAAAGGTGGTACTGGCTGATTAAAGCTTTTAAGCAATTAAAATGCCTAAAAGCATGCAATAAAAAAATTTTAATTTATTTATGTAAGTAACGGGTATCCTATAGTCGGGAGCTCGACTATAGCCTTTCCCACTTGTTTTTCTTATAGTTCTGCCAGCGTCGACCGGCCGCTGCTCGAGCGAAGCAGGCAGAGTTACTTTTCGTCTGTTTCTGTTCGTTTCTCTTTTGCTCCCCTTCTAAAAAAATTGCACATCGTGCGAGCTACGCAGGCAAAGACTGTTTCTGTTCGTTTCTTCTTGTACGACGGAGGCAGAGGTTGTTTCTGTTTGTATTTTTTTGTTTTCGTCTCTGTCGAACGAACGTCGAACGAACGTCGAACGCTGGCACCAGCACACAGTGGGCGACTGGGCCTCGCTAGCCGCATTTAAATCAAATTTGAAAATGCATTAAATTTTTTTCACAAATCGATAACACAACTACTTTGATTAGATTTTAGTCGCTTTTTTATAAGCTCTCCGATCAGCTGATCATCAGCTGTGAGCTGTCAAACACAACATATGCTGCAGCAAGCGCTTTAAAAAATTGTTTCTTTGTTGTGCGCATGCACTTCGAGTCCCTGGGAAACTTAGAATCTTTACTTATTTTATTACAAGTTTGGTTTTTTATAAGCTTCAAGGTATGTATTACATAGAAAATCAGTGTTTGTGACCGGTCTACAAATGTGATGCTTATAAAACGTAGTGGAATTAAGTGTATTAACAACGAGCCCACAGTAGCGTACACCTGTCTATTGGGGAGTAGAACCATACCAGATTTACCTGGATTCAGTCTAATTCTTATTTTATCTGGAAGTTTGAATCATTGTGCGTCCAAAATGTCTAATATTAATTGCGATTATCAGCTACCCTTCTTATTATGGCACCTTTTTAGGCACAATGTAAGTAGAAAAAGCGGATCAGTCGAGTAATATACCCTGAGCCTAGGCCTCGGCACGCCGAAGATTTGATGCCAATGCAATTCAATACAATATATTAATATAAATGAGTGAATAAATAATAAATAATAATAATAAATAATTAATTATAAATAATAAATAATTAAAAATCATTTCCATCGACCGGACCGGGATTCGCACCCAGATCTCCCGTTTCGCGTGCCTAGCACCTATCACTTGGACCACTCCGCCACTTGGACTGGTGCTGGCAAATTCGATTTACATATTCGATGTACATTCTGGCAGACTAAATGTTAAATAAATTAATTGAACATTAATTCGATTTATATACACATGAAGCTGCCAATCTTTAAAGTTTAATATCTTCATTATTTATGGCCCAATCGTGTTAAAAGTTGGCGATTAGTCTATGGGCATTATCCTACACCCGTTGAACTTTTGAACAAACTTAATATACCCTCAGGGTTTAAAAACAAGCTTGATCTGCGTCCGGTATCCAGCAATCTACATACCAAATTTGAAGTCTCTAGCTATTATAGTTTCTGAGATTGGCTGTCTCAAACAGACGGACGGACAGACGGACAGACAGGCGAACATGGCTCGATCGACTCGGCTGTTGATGCTGATCCAGAATATATATACTTCATGGGGTCGGAGATGCTTCCTTCTCCCTGTAACATACATCACACAAATCTTATATACCCTTTTCGACCATTTTCAATAGGCACAGGGTATAAAAAACAAAATCAATTAGAATGCGTTGCAGGAAAACTCGAATATTTTAATTCATTTGAATAAATGATAGGCCACATTCTTTTTAAACAAAAACAAACTGGGCACTCTTGCAATGCACAAGTATGAA
The DNA here is from genome assembly GCA_963924055.1 of Drosophila limbata. NCBI lineage: Eukaryota > Metazoa > Arthropoda > Insecta > Diptera > Drosophilidae > Drosophila > Drosophila limbata. The sequence continues at coordinate 432,087 of CAWUOW010000382.1, forward strand.
TATCAATTTTCTGGTATGCAATATTAGGCAACTCAATAATTATATGATAAAGAGAATAAAAACACATACAATCAGAGACGTTGCAATAAGATTTAATAGTTTAATTCATTTGATTAAATTAAAGCCCACATTATTGACAAAAAGACAAAAATAAACTGTCTGGCAGCACTGATTATTTTTGCATCACATAAATATTACATATGCTTCTGCCATTGTTACTTTGCTGGAAGGTTTACAGTATGCAAACCTTGAATTTTAAAAGACCCACTAAATTTATATAAGAATCAGTTTGAGCAAATATAATAGAAAATTAATTCTTTTGTAATGCCACAAAGCAAAAACAAACTTTCTGGCACCACTATCAGCTACATTTATAATTTGGACATACTTAGCATGCAGCCACAACACCATTAGCAGCTTTCTGATGCTTTGTGTCCGAAATCTACATTACAATAAGAAATCCATATTAAATATGTTCGATTTTGGATATAAATTTAACAAAAACAACAGAATGTTACTTACTGTTTTCACGATTTTAAAATATTTGCCACTTAAAAATTTATGACAATTGCGCTTCCTCAGCATTAATTTCAAATGTTGTGCTAGTTTTTTTTATGTGTATTTTTAATTGGCAAAGTGCAAAATATTATTTGTACTTACGAGCAATTTAAAAACAAATTAATTCCAGATTGACTACTGCATTCGTTGCAAACTGTACTATCACTGCTTTTCTGTGAGAACTTTAATGGTAGATCACTGGCACTGCTGTTCTGTGAGAACTCTAATGCCGGATCACTGACACTCATGCTATTTTCATCGAAAACTTCACTCGCACTCCCCATTTTTAGTTCTCACAATTATTTCTTAACCGACTACACTGATCTCATTGTAAATTAGCTTGAACAACTTGAGAATCATAAGGATTTAGATTAAATTCTGATTAATTACTGCATACTTTAAGGCGTCACAGTGACGTTATTAAAAATATCGCATAAAACTATCGTATACAGATATCGCATAAACCTATTTAATTGGGTATTGTAAGTAGCGGAATATGCCGTTTCTGCTACTGTGAGGAGGAATCCTCAATGCATGTGCAAGCAGAATGCACTGCTCTATCTAGACGCAGATGTAGTCATCTAGGGAAATATGTCCTACCTCAGAATGGATGCCGACACAATATATCCAAAAGGGTCGCAGTACAGGCACCCCTTATCAAACATAGTATAAATATCGCGAAAAGGACCAGAAAAACAATTTCTACATATTTCAACATTTTATTTAAATTTTTCTTAGTATTTCCAATTTGTTTTAATTAAAAAAAAAAACACAATTATTAATGGTAATTAAAATATTTTTTCACTAGCATTACTTAATGCCAAATAATAAAAAGAGTAACCGAAGCCAGCTGACGCTTTTATTTTGTGCTCCGTGTATTTTCTCACTTATTCGTCAATAAACTTGTCTGAATAATTATAAAAACTCATAAACACATTGGTCGCATACCTGTTGCAAATTGTTTTTCAAATAATACACAATTGTCAACAAAACAATCATTTAAATTTTTGCCCCAAGTTTGACCGGGAAAAAAAATAAAATCTAAAACAACAAATAATTCAAAAGAGCAGCATCTGAGAGCACGAAACACTCGACACACGAAACTGTGCAAAACTCACACTCAAACAAAAACAACACCGCGCTCACCAAAGTGACAAAGAAACCAAAAACGAAATAATAACAGATTTAACATAACACAAATAACATACACTATCCACGCATAAACAATCTAACACCATGCCACAAATAACAAGGAGACTGCGCGAGAACTCCAATGGGGAGATGAAGACAAACAAAGGAACAGGGGGAGATGATAGCAAGCAAAATGAGTGAGTCCGAAGAGCGCATACTCTCTGTGCTTCATGAACGGCTGGACGGCATGAGTGCAGAAATCCAAAAGTTATGTGTGCGCGTCGAAAAACTGGAGAGAGATGTCTCTGAAGTTGATGCGTTAAAGACACAGGAGTCCCGTTCTGTGAGGGAGAGGCTTTGAAAACCATTTTCAACTCACTATGTTTTTCACTTGGAATAACACCAGCACCGAAGCTGAAAGATATTTGTAGGATCAGACAGGGCAAAACAGCAAGCACAGTTGTCGATCCTACAATTATTATAAAACTTGAACAAAGCAACTACTGAACCTGCAGTAGTTGGGCTTTGACTCGTGTACGCCTATCTACCTAAACCAGCTATCGGCACGGCCCTATCTCGTGCGCATAGGAAATTTTCGTGGCGACTGCGCTGCTGCTCACGTATGCGTCGCTGCAGCGATTTGTTTCTGTTACGTCCCTGCTATTCCGCTGTTAAGCGAACAAAAATGCACACTAACGCAATGCAAACATATGAATGTGTTGGTGCCGACCACTGACCTAAACGAACAGCTGACGAGAGAGACTTACACTATCTTCAAAGAGGCTATGCGGATGAAGAGACAAAGATTCCTAACGGCAGTTTTCTGTCGACGTGCCTGCGTTTATGTTAAGCGAAGTGAGAGGTCAGAGCCATTGTGTGTGGAGAGCTTTCAAAAGCTCTTACAAATGCAAGCCGAAAGCACTGAAATTTCGGCTAATGCTCCGCCAGAATGAGCGTTACTTTTTTAATCTTTTTTTTTGCATATATTTATTTTATTTGTAACAATTGCCGTATTAATGTTTCTTTCTCTTTAATATATTTGTGTATTATTGTTACTATCATTATTGATATTTTTTCTTTATCGACGTTATATATTATGATATATTTTGGTGTGCTTCAAATAGGCTGTAAAATCAAACTTTTTAAATGTCAGCATCTCTGATATCAACCAAAGCGTTCTTTGCAAGCAAAATAGTGGTCTGAAAATTTGTCATATAAATGCTCAAAGTCTTTTTAAAAAGATGGATGAGTTTCGTTATATGTTTGTGAACTCTACTGTTGATAATGTTTGTGTCTCTGAAACGTGGTTTGTCCCTGATTTAAGTGACTTGTCTATTACTTGTGACGGCTTTAATGTTTTTCGTTCTGATCGTGTAAGTCATGCAGGTGGTGTAGCAGTTTTTGTATCAAATAGAATAAAATGTAAAGTACTACTAACACATCCCCTTGACAGCCCAATTGAATATATATTTTTAGAATTGAATACCGTGAGCAAAAATATAACAATGCTTTTAGGATGTGTGTATAGGGCACATATAAACATTGACTACTCTGGTTTAACTGATGCAATAGAAAGTTTGACACTGACTTATACTGACGTTATAATAATTGGGGACCTAAACAGTAATATGCTTCAAGACCATAACTTATCAAGCGAAATGAATGCTCTAGACCAGCGGTCGGCACGGCCCTATCCCGTAGGCATAGAAAACTTGCGTAGCTACTGCGCTGTCGCTCATGTACACTCACGTACGACACACTTCTACGATTTGCTTCTGTTAACGTCGCTGTTATTCCGCTGTTAGGCGAACAAAAATGCACACTAACGCAATGCAAACATATGACTGTGTTGGTGCCGACCACTGCTCTAGACCAGCTATCGGCACGGCCCTATCTCGAGCGCATAGGAAATTTTCGTGACGACTGCGCTGCCGCTCACGTATGCGTCGCTGCTGCGATTTGTTTCTGTTACGTCGCTGTTATTCCGCTATTAGGCGAACAAAAATGCACACTAACGCAATGCAAACATATAAATGTGTTGGTGCCGACCCCTGCTCTAGACCTAAAACTTGTAAATTCATCAGAACCAACTCATTTCTCTGAAACTGCCGCTACACTACTTGACGTTGTTTTTGTAAATAAAGTTGACAGAGTAATGTTATATGACCAAATTTCAGTACCTGCTTTTTCAAAATTCAATACAGGGATTTTAAAAATATAGATAATAGTAGACTATATAGTGACTGCAGTATGTGTGATTGGGACAGTATTTACTCTTTTCCATATGTTGACGCCCAGTTAAGCTTGCTTCAAAATAATATTGAATACCTGTACAATAAGCATGTACCGATTAAAACAATAGTTACTAAACCAAAGCAAAGTTAATGGTTTAACTGTGATATCAAAAGTGCAATAAAATATAGGGACAAGTTGTATGAAAAATGGAAACGCTATAAGACTGACCATGTTTATCAACAATTTAAGAATTCCAGACGTAGAGTAAATGATTTAATCATTAGTGCTAAGCGTAGATACTATGGTATTAAGTTTTCGAGGGCAAACTCTACACAAAAAATATGGAAGAAACTAAAGGATGCTGAAATTGGAAGGGCTAAATCTGTGATAAATGATGACTTGGATGTAAATGTATTAAATAGTAGTTTTGTCAATATTAATGTTTGTCCAGCAACATGTAATCCGTACTTTCCTGACACGTGGAAAATTGCCAAGATAATGCCTATACCTAAAGCTGAAAACGAGTACAGACCAATAGCAATATTACCATATACATCAAAAGTCTTTGAAAAATTATTAGCATCGCAAATTACATCATTTATGGACACCAACAATTTTCTAAGTAATAGGCAATCTGGGTTTAGGAAAGGAAAAAGTTGCACAACCGCCATTTTAAAAATCGTTGAGGACATAAGAAGTCATATGGACAAAAGTGAAGTAACTTTCTTGACACTTCTAGATTTTAGTAAAGCCTTTGACACGGTCAGCCACGACAATTTACTGACAAAATTAAGCAGACTATACAATTTCTCCTCAACTGCAATTAGATTAATGAGCTCTTACTTTAGTAATAGAAAACAAGCCGTAGTTGTACAGCAATCTATCTCTGAAATAATTACAACTACGCGTGGAGTTCCACAGGGATCAATCCTAGGTTCCCTTCTGTTTACAATTTATGTTAATGATCTTCCAAGCGTTTTGTCTGTGTGTGAAGGCCATATGTATGCTGATGATGTCCAATTATATGTGAGTCGTCCTTTAAGTCAAATTAACCAATGTATCATGTTGTGTAATAATGATCTGTTACGTGTTTGTAAATGGGCAAAGAACAATGGTCTTTGCTTAAACCCGTCAAAGTGTAAGTGGATTGTGATGTATAAGAGGAAACTAAGTGTTCACAATTTGAATAAACTCTGTGTTGATAACGTAGACATTGAATATGTAGAGAAGGCTAACAATTTAGGAATAACATTTAACAATACGCTCACATGGAAAGATGAAATCAATAAAGCTGTGGGAAAGACATATGGCATTCTCCGACAGCTTATGCTAACACAGCCCTGGCTCCCGGTAAACACGAGAATGACTATTGCGAAAACATTAGTTACGCCGATATTATTTTGTGGAATCGAAATTTTCGCCAATTGTGATAGTGCTAGTCAGCAAAAGATTAAAGTAGTATTTAACAATTTAGCACGCTACGTCTTTGGACTCAAAAGATATGACCATGTTACCTGTTTTGCCAATCGTATTTTTGACTTAGATTTAAAAAACTGGACTAAAATTAAAGTATTAATTCTTCTCCATCAGATTATCACTACAATAACGCCTGATTATCTATATGACAAATTACGCTTTTCTGTATCTTTAAGGACCCGTAATATCGTTTGTCCTAGAATAAAACTTGCATCCTCTGATAAGCACTTTTTTGTATGGGTTGTTCGACTTTGGAATCAGCTGCCATTTGAATTAAAGACCATTAGAAGCACACCAAACTTCAGCTCTAAGCTGAAATTACACCTGCAACAGAATATGTAATGAAAATAATAAAAATATCTTCAATAATGATAGTACTGATAGTAATAATGATAGTATTAATGATACAAATTTTAATAATAATAGTAATCATATTTTTATAAATAGTGATAATAATAGTAATGATATTAAATGTATTTATGATGATTTTAAGATTAATTATTTTCCAACCTGATGTTAATTTGATAAGCAACATAGCTGTTAATTTTTTAATTATAATAATTTGTATTAATATGAGATATATTTAATAAGATTGTCAGTGTGACTAGTGCACTAATTAAAAAGTACTCCTACTTGTAGCAATAAATAAATAAAATAAATAAAATAAAATAATGCCACTGAAAAATTTTCATTACTTTTCATTTTCAACGCCTACTGAAATGAAATTATCATTAGCACTACTTTTTACAATGCTAGTGAAATTCGACATCATTACCACTACTTTTTTCAATGCCTACTGAAGTGAAATTTCATTAGCACTAGTTTTTTCAATGCTACTGAAATGAAATATCATTAGCACTACTTTTTTCAAAGCTTATTAAAAAGTAATGATAATGCTTATAGTCACAACTCTGCCACCGTTGCATGGCTACCACCTTTTTTTTTTTTTTTTTGCCAATGCAATCCGCTGATTAATACATTTATTTATTAAAGGTGTGCGTTGTCCCCGATGTTTCGATGTTTGCTGAACACATACAATTTTTTGGACACAGCTTTAAAATCTGTAAGGGCAGTTTTTTCAATGTACTTATAAACTGTACCTAAGATGTAAATTAAAATTTGACAGTAATTTCAATACATTTTACGTAAAAATATATTTTCAATAGTTATCAAACACTTTATTTAGACATTGATAAAACGGGCCTAAATCTTATCTAAAAAGGGATTGTATTGAACATATTTCTTATAAGAATTTGAAATTCTTTCTTTCCAATATTTTAGAGGGCCTTAATTATCACGATTGTTTATTCGATAGTGGCCTTTGAAACACCGATGGCTCCGATGTTTTGCACGCATCGACGACTTAGATGCTTTACTCGATGTTTCTCCACCTCTAATTTCGTAAATGTTTCATTAAAAAAAAGAAGCATTCATTCGGAGAGAGCGCAATTGAAAGTGAGTTGGGCTAACACAACGCACGAAATTAAAAAGGTATTTTTTACATGGACAATCGAAAACTATGAATTCTTACACGATGTGGGAAGTTTTTCAAGTTTCCGAACGATGGAAGTGGCTTGGAGCCTTTCTTGGAGTTATATAAAAGTGATATCAAAGGTATGCACAGTGGTCGGACTTGTATGGGAGTAAGTGACAAAAATAGTTATACGTGTCTTACAGGTCTATAATTTAGACTGTAAGCTTAAAACAATAATATAAAACTACTTTAAACAAAATGGGCGTGGTTATACGCCCATACCACCCATAATATATTTAACAAAATACGAAAATATATTTCTTACAATACTTTTAAATTCCAAATATGATAACAAAAAATAAAAATAATTATAAAGAAAAGTTTTATATGCATTTCATATAAAAATATATATATATACAACAAATTCATTAATTAATTATCTAATAAATCAAATACAGATTCTTTTAATAATGTTTTTTTTTTACATGGCAATTTTCTTAATCCACTTATAAGAGGATCTGAACTTAATAATAATCTATTTAATAGGTCTATATTTGTTGCGGATCGCGAGATTTTTCTTGTGTGCTGTAGTCTTAATTTTTTTATATCTTTATTTTTAGCCTCTGCAGCTTCCTCAGAGAGCTCTCCAATCGAGACTAATGCTTTATTAATAACCTAAGGACCGTGTATTAATATTTTATGCACCGAAGCTGGCATGTAATACCATGGATAGGTTTCCACAAGTCCTCTTGCTGTCTCCAGCGCATACTCTCTAAATTTTTCAATATTTATTTTGTAGCCAGAATTTAAAGCCTGCAAAACAGTGGCGCATCTGTCAATTAAATTTTTATGTAGGCCTGTAATTTTTGCAGCTAGTCCAGAATTGTTAAAAAATTTACGAGCTGTGTTTCCATCATTTGATGTACCACTACCGCCAAACTTTGGCTTGTCTACAATAAGCCCCCTTTTTTTTGCGAAATTCAATTTGAAGCCTTCGTTTCCGTATCTGTATATCTTTTTTATGCGTTGGAGACCGGATTTGCCACGTCTCTATCTCTAAGCGATATGATATATGAAGGAAATATTCAAAAAATCTTATGTATGCATGTAAAGGGGATAAGCCAAATTCATACCGACATTCATGAACTTTTTTGTTAAGACAGTTATCAATATCATTTATTTCTGTCGGCTTCGCTTCGCATATATAACACTTCGTTGAAGACGTTCCACTCAAAGCATTGCAAACTTTACCGTCCACCATTGTCAGTTGAAGACTGTGCTCTATGCAGATTTTATTTGGATTACAAATTTCGGTGTGCCGCAAATTGCCTATTTTTTGTTTTATGTAAGTCTCCTCTGCTATTGACAACTGGGTAGTCTCCTTTTTAAATTGAAACCTTACAGAAGCGGGTCGATGACGGCCTAGGGTTTTTCCAAATAATTATCGGGCTTTTAGACTTAGTTATAAGTTGTAAGGGTACATAAGACGTGACAAATAAAGAATTATCCTCTAAATTATTATTGGCAAACTTCTGCTTATATTCACTATGTCCAGTGCTTCCGTCGAAACCCCATTTTCCAATTAAGGTCAGTGTGTTCACAGAATCATCTTTAATTTGATTGATAACATCCATCTGAAGATCACTGCGGACGGCAGTCCGCGCTAGTGACGAAAGCAGCACGAAGGGTGGAAAATTTGCTATGACTGTCCGATCGGGTTGAATTAAATACCGACCGAAAGGTATCAATCTAACTTAAAAATGTGCATACTAAGACTTTTGAAAACTTACATGGTTCGTGAGATAAACAGGTGTAAGTGGGAGGGACAAAATTTAAATGATTGGAGCAAATGGGGCCGTTGGAGCCTTTTAAATTTTTTATATAATTTTTCACTATACTTATCAAAAATACGCGTCGAATGACACCTTGATCATCAAAATCCGACCACTGGTTCAGAAGATAATAAATTTCGAAATTTTTGGTGCCCATTTCAAAACGAGATGAAAAGTCAGTCTGTTTGTTTGTTTGTTTGTTTGTATAGATCAAAGCGTTGATTTAGCTTAAAAGTTTGAATGAGGACTTGTTCCCGATAAAAAATCTAGAAACGTTTGTTCTACGACTTTTTCGAAAAATCGCTAGTTTAGCGGGAAATCGCTAAAAACCGCTAAAAACCCCCATAGCATCCAAACGATAGGAGCCACAGATCTGTTCTATATGTCGTTGGAAAGGTGACTTGAAGGGCTTTTAGGCATACCTTCAAAGTTTTTTTTTTAAGTAAAAAGGTAAACAGCTACAGGTGAAATAAGGTATTTATTTCCACATTACGCGTTTTTTGACATATAACACATATCTGTCAAAATTCGTTTGGGCAAGATATTACCTATTAACTGATTATACCTTACACCTTTACACTACTGCATGTACATATGCAGTATGTACACTGCTTGCAGTGCATGTGGAAAGATACTGCTTGCAAGTGGTCAATTCTTTTTGCGGCAGATAAATCATTTTATAATCAAAAATATAGAAACTTTTGTTTTTCGACTTTTTCGATAAATAGCTAGTTTGCGGGAAATCACTAAAAACCGCTAAAATTGGAACCCCCATATCATCCAAACGATAAAAGCTACAGATGTGATATATATATATCGTTGAAAAGGTATTTTAAAGGGCTCTTAGGAATACCTTTAGTGTTTTTTTAAGATAAAAGGTAAACAGCAAGAGGTGACATAAGGTATTTTTTCCCACATTAAGGCGATTTTTTGTGAAAACGCAAGTAATGATTTTTTCTAATTTTCAATATATTGTAGTTTGTAAAATTTCGATGTGTTTGGAAGATATTACCTGTTAACAGAATATAAACGTTTTGCTTAGAATTGAAATAGGTCAGCAGCAACAACGTGTCGTAGCAGCCAGAGCTTGAGAGTTCTGTTAGATTTTGACAAAATTGTACCGTCAAAATATATTGCAATTTTCAAAACTTTTGATATCTTATTCCAAAATTTCTGATATCTTATAAAAAAAACCTCTTTACGAGGTAAAAGTCTAGTGACGAAAACATTTTAATGCACCAAAATTTCTGATATCCAATTTTGTGACGAATAATATTAAGTTTTACTTAAAAATTACTACAAAAAAATTTGTTTGTCACTCGGCACATTGCGCTAATTTCTTCATACCTAATAAATATATATTTTTTGCGCAGTGCCAAGTAATAATAAATAAGAACATAAACCAATTTGACATTCACTACACATATAACAATAACAAACACATAACAGATCACTTAACATGCAAAGTACAAACAACAAAAAACACAAATACCTGCTGCGTTCGGATCAAAATATATTGACGCTGGGCAGCTCCCGGCAGCTGATTCCTTTTGGACATTAATCTATTATTATTTAGCTATTAATAATAAAAGATTTGATCATCGGATGCGATCGGCGTAACAACTAAAAGCTTAAGGGAAAGTACAAACACGAAAACGAAACACACTCACAAAAGGTTAATTGGGATTATTTTTGTATTAGACGATATACCACGATAAACTAAGTGAATGGACAACTGAGCTGTTTGAGTACAAATTACGAACTCAGTTTATTTCTTAAAATCTTAGCCTTAGGTAACTAACATGAAAATCTTAATGTCTAACTCCTTCCAGTCATTGGAAGGACCCCCAGATAGCTGGGTTCGCGTGTGGTGTACACACATGCCTATCTTTCCTTTCCAGCCGTTCTCATGCGTCTAAATATAATTTTATGATAATGCACTACAAGTGCATTTTGTGTTACATTTTTGTGTGTGTTTTAGCTTAGGTCAAATTTCAGTGTCCCGTCACTCGATCGGTGTTTTCGGGACACATTGTTTTTAAATGCCCTTGTGTTCATGCTTGAACATTCTGCCGGGGGGCAATAAGGGTTATGGTAGCTTATAGTTTTTTGCATATTTATATTATAGTATATAATAACATTTTTTTTTTACACAGGGCTTGGAAAGGCGATAGCTTGTAATTTTCTTCTTGCATTTACTTAATGTATATACAATTGATATTAATATTATTACCATGCCAACGATTAGGGACATATGCCCAGACATGTGATGGAACTTAATTTCCTTTAACTCAAAGTGATAATCATTTATTTAATTTAACTTAATTTTTAATTGATTTCTTCCGATGATTAATTGTAGGAGAGTTTAAAGGGTCCCATATTATTTTCGGTTTCATAGATTTCAGAGTGAATATTATGGTTTGCTATTAATATTTCATTTAATATTCTTACAGTACAATCTGAATAAATAGTCAATATGCCTGTTCAATCTAAATCGTTTAAATTATGCTGATTATCACTGCGGACGGCAGTCCGCGCTAGTGACGAAAGCAGCACGAAGGGTGCGAAAGGCGACTAGCATATATACACAGGAAGAATGGAAAATTTGCTATGACTGTCCGATCGGGTCGAATTATATACCGATCGAAAGGTATCAATCTAACTTAAAAATGTGCATACTAAGACTTTTGAAAACTTACATGGTTCGTGATATAAACAGGTGTAAGTGGGAGGGACAAAATTTAAATGATTGGAGCAAATGGGGCCGTTGGAGCCTTTTAGATTTTTTTTATAATTTTTCACTATACTTATCAAAAATACGCGTCGAATGACACCTTGATCATCAAAATCCGACCACTGGTTCAGAAGATAATTAATTTCGAAATTTTTGGTGCCCTTTTCAAAACGAGATGAAAAGTCAGTCTGTTTGTTTGTCTGTTTGTTTGTATAGATCAAAGCGTTAATTTAGCTTAAAAGTTTGAATGAGGACTTGTTCCCGATAAAAAATCTAGAAACGTTTGTTCTACGACTTTTTCGAAAAATCGCTAGTTCAGCGGGAAATCGCTAAAAACCGCTAAAATTGAAACCCCCTCCAAACGATAGGAGCTACAGATCTGTTCTATATTTCGTTGGAAAGGTGTTTTGAAGGGCTTTTAGGCATACCTTCAAAGTTTTTTTTTTAAGTAAAAAGGTAAACAGCTACAGGTGAAATAAGGTATTTATTTCCACATTTTGGCGATTTAAGAAAAATCTACACATCAAATCACTTTTAAATATACTGCATGTTGTATAGAATTCAATTACGCGTTTTTTGACATATAACACATATCTGTCAAAATTCGTTTGGGCAAGATCTTACCTATTAACTGAATATACCTTACACCTTTACACTACTGCATGTACATATGCAGTATGTACACTGCTTGCAGTGCATGTGGAAAGATACTGCTTGCAAGAGGTCAATTCTTTTTGCGGCAGATAAATCATTTTATAATCAAAAATATAGAAACTTTTGTTTTTCGACTTTTTCGAAAAATAGCTAGTTTAGCGGGAAATCACTAAAAACCGCTAAAATTGGAACCCCCATATCATCCAAAATTTTTTTGTCACTCGGCACATTGCGCTAATTTCTTCATACCTAATAAATATATATTTTTTGCGCAGTGCCGAGTGACAAAAAAATTTTTTTGTAGTAATTTTTAAGTAAAACTTAATATTATTCGTCACAAAATTGGATATCAGAAATTTTGGTGCATTAAAATGTTTTCGTCACTAGACTTTTACCTCGTAAAGAGGTTTTTTTATAAGATCTAAAAGACCGATAATATTATCTTCATTTGTTTTCTATCGTCTGCATCTATTATACCAAACAATATCTGGTAAAATGAGCATATAAATTCAAAACGTGCACGTTTCATTCTTGGGGTTGTGTGCCATAAATAACTTGTTATTTTCTTCCAAGTCATATATTTGTCGTTATATGTTATTAAGAACTAAATTACAGTGATCTTCAAAATCATGCAATTTGTAACATACACTTCTCATTTTTTGTATTAAATTTGTACCCTTTTCTAGCATTGCAAAATATGTGTCCATGTCATAAAGCACAACAAAATCCCAAGAAGACGTTATAACTTCGATTTCACTCATCAGATCTAAATATATCGAAGCTGTACTATTGATGTTTCGATTACCCAATTGTTCTTTACGTTGCCTAATGAAGTTGCATTCGAAAGTTGACAAAATAGCATCAGCATTAGCATGACTCCTATATTCGGTACTTTAGGCCTATTACGCGTGACTTTTTCTTTTTCACGGTTATTTTCGGATTCTCTTTTCCATTTATTTCTTTGCTGTAGAGTGTGCAGATAATCTTCTTTCAATTTAACCCAAAATTCTCTTTTTAGTTTTTGAATTAATTTCCACCTGTCCAAAATACCGATTTTTTCATCGGCTTTGGATACAATAACTTTAAGTTTTGGTCTACCAATTAAAAGGTGACCAGTTGTACACAGAGGTCGTGAACTTAATACTGCCTCATTCTCATGTGTTAAACTTTTAAAATTATTTTGCATTAATTCTACCCCAGCTTTACAAATACCTCCGAAGTGAGGTCCTGCCGGGGGAATAAAACGCCACTCAGTCCCATCTTTTTTTAAAGCGTTGGCGTTACTACTGAGGGCCTTATGATAATTTTCAACTGATACGTTGCTGATATCAAGTTCTTCCAATTTGCTATCTCGTTGCTTAGGTAGCTCATTTTTGCGCTCCTCAGTCAACATCCACATGGAACTGCTCAACAGATAATCAGATTTCTTAACATCTGTGAGCTTTTGAAGAGCTTCTTTAGGACTCACCTCTTCTTTGGCCTTAGCACTTGTATTTGAGGCTACCTGTTGCTCCCCTTCCTGTTGCTTTTTCGCTGGCGAGAAGTTGTTATTATCTCCAACTATTTTCTTCTCCAGCTTTTGCTGCTTCTTCTGCTCCTGCTGCAATCTTTTTAGATTGTAAAAACGCTCTAGTGCTTGCGCCTTAGAATTTTCAAGTTTTGTTTCTTTTTTAAACGAAATCTTTACCATAGACCTACCACTCTTATCTTTTTGCGTGGTGTCTCTTAAATGTTTTTTGCAAATCTCTGCTTCTTTGTCTTTTCTTTTCGAAAATCGCTCTAAATCGTTTATTTTTATAATCGTCGCAGCTATAACTGCATTTCCCTTAGATTTTGTATTTCCGAATACAACCCATCCAAATTCTGTGTTTTGTCCCAACAATCCATCAATCTTAATAACCCCATTTTTCATAATTTGAGCATATAAATCCGCTCCAATAATTATGTCAATCCTATTGGGTCTATGAAACTTTGGGTCAGCTAGTATGTAGCTCCGCCACTTTGATTTTTTAAGCTGAACTGCTTTGATTGGTAGAGCTCTCATTAGTTTTGGCAATACAATTGCATCTATGTTGAATGGCTCTTTTTTATTGTTTAGGGGCTTTATGCACAATCCTAGTTTGTACTTTTATGTACTTCCCTTTTGTGCTGAAACTCCGCTTATTTTAGTAATTGCTTTTATTCTAGTTAAATTTAGAATCTGAGCTGATTCTTCTGAAATAATTGTGCATTGTGATCCATTATCAATCAATGCTCTTAGTGTTTTATAATACCCACACTTTGACTTGACCTTTACTATTGCTGTAGCTAACAGAGCTTGGTCATTTGTCACACAAGTGTTAACATTTCCCCGGTTTTCATTTGGAAAATGAAGCATTGTATTATGTGGCTTCTTGCAGATCGTACATAACAATTCGCAAGAGCATCTTTTAAAATCTGTGTATTTTAAACACTTTGGGCATAATTGCGCTTTTTTAGCTGCTTCGCCTCTTTCAATAGGGCTCATAGCTTTAAATTCATAGCATTGCACCGCCTTGTGCCCTGGTACTTTGCATATCGGACAATTTTCTTTATCACTTGAAAAATTTGTTGATAATTTTTTGTCCTCGCTTTTAAATGAGCTTACGGAACTTAACCGTTGCTCTAAAAACTCTAATACATCAGACAGTAACTGAATCTCTTTTGTCTTCTTGACATGGGATTCGTACAGCTGCAATGCATCTTTACTAAATTTTCTCATAATAATATGAGCAAAAACTATGTCCACTTCATTCGTTAAGTGGGATTTCAGTTTAATTATATGAATAGCCTCATTAATGCTATCAATACAATTCTTTATATTCTTCCCTGAATCTATGTTCAACAATGGCAAATCAATTAAACGATTAAGTTGCTCGGAAAAAATTTTCCGTTTATTTTCATACCGTTTGGCTAAGAGTTCCCAAACGGTATGATAATTATCAACAGAGCCAATGAGCAAGTGCGATACCATGCTTCTGGCTTCACCCCTTAATGCCGATTTTAAATAATTAAACTTGGCGGACATACTGAGGTCTTCTCTGTTATGAATTATTTCCATGAATAATTCATAGAACATGTCCCATTCTTTGGGTTCACCAAAAAAATTGGGCACTCTAATTTTTGGCAGCTTTGGGAGATCCTCTGTTTTTTCCATTACGCTTACCTTTTTTTCATTTTTCATTTCGATTCTGTTGTCTAATATTTTAACTAGACTTTCGACGTCAAACTCTAACTCTGCGACGTCCTCGAGACATTCAATGCCTTTACTTGCTAACTTTTGCACTTTACTATATACCTTATTCCAAAGGTATTCAATTTTATCTCTCCTGAAGATGCACTCATCGGTACAAGCATCAGCTAACTTCGTCAATGTTTCATTCACATACTTTTTTAGTTGTTCAATATCTTTGTCGATTTCATCCGCAAGTTTGCGAACGTCGTCATATTTGTGAATTGTTTGAGTTCCAGGATCTAATGTCTGCTTGGAACACGAAACTTCTTCTATTAACTTTTGAATTCTACCTAATGTGTATTCGTATAGCCGTTTATTGAAATAGTCATGATCAACTATTCCAATTTTCAGCAGCACACTATGGTTATCACAAAACTCTTTCTTAATATTTTCTTATATCGGGATCGAGTCCCTGGAAAGAATTCCCTCTTCTAATTTATCTACCTTTTCGACTAACGACGCTTGAAACGTCAAAAACATAATAGTTTTTTCTGTCAGCATATTGACTATTTATTCTCTTTTTTTTTTATAGAAACCCACTTAGATTAGTTGCATATGATTGGCTTACAATCTTTGCCAATCATATGTTTTTAGTAACAGCCTAACAGAGTTTAGTAGTTTTCAAGTAGCGCTTTCGCACATCGGCTTGAGTAAGAGACACTAAAATTAGGGGCAAGAGAGGCCTTGCATAAATGCGGCTTCTTTTGCGTTACTTCGCTCGAGTGCGAAGTTGTTTGTTAATTTCAGTTAGTCGCTCTTTGTAGCGTTGCAACGCGTTGTCGGTCCTGTTTAGCCGCCTCTATTGTTGCTGCGCTGCCGTCGTTGTTGCGCTGCCTCTGCCGCTACAGTTGTTGTAGCTGCTGCTGTACTTGCTGCTTCTGCCTCTGCCGCTACAGTTGTTGTTGCTGCTGCTTCTGTAGCAGCTTCTTTTTTTTATTATATATAATGTATGCTACATTATACATAAAAACTCACTTTCTGATGTAAAGCCTCAGAAACGCTATAATAATTTTCCGATGTCTGCCTCGGAAACGCAACTTTAACTATATCTTAGTATTATTAAAGATTTTTTGTTTATACCTTGTCTCTTACCACTGATGGGGGAGAACAAAGGTTTTTATTTTTGTGATCCGGCTTCTTCCTCGGATACACAATTTTATAACTCTGTGTTCATTTATTGAACACAACAGAGATTATACAAATTTTTCAGCAACCTTTAGCTACACAAGACTATAAGGCGCTGGTTTTTATTTTTGTGTTTCTTACCACTGGTGGGGGAAAACAACAGAATGCTCGAAGGACCAAAATGAATGGACAACTGAGCTGTTTGAGTACAAATTACGAACTCAGTTTATTTCTTAAAATCTTAGCCTTAGGTAACTAACATGAAAATCTTAATGTCTAACTCCTTCCAGTCATTGGAAGGACCCCCAGATAGCTGGGTTCGCGTGTGGTGTACACACATGCCTATCTTTCCTTTCCAGCCGTTCTCATGCGTCTAAATATAGTTTTATGATAATGCACTACACGTGCATTTTGTGTTACATTTTTGTGTGTGTTTTAGCTTAGGTCAAATTTCAGTGTCCCGTCACTCGATCGGTGTTTTCGGGACACATTGTTTTTAAATGCCCTTGTGTTCATGCTTGAACACAAAGTGTTATGAAGTAAAAATCATAGTTAATACCTGATACAATAATATCCATATTTTGAAAATGTTGTTATAACTTGAATTTGTTAACTTGTTTACTCTTAATACTGGTGTCACTTTTATAGAATACACAACGCACAGAATTGCGTAGCGCGTTGTCTAACTTTATGGTATTTTTTCACAACGTGCGAATGGTCACACTCTAAAAATACGTTTGATTCAAAAAGTTAATTTATTTATGAGATGATCGACATACTACGAATTGTGAAATTTTGACTTCGGTTTTTTTATTTTTGTCATATGGGAGCGACCACTGTGGTATGGCTGGTATTATGATAGAGGCCACTGCGAACAGCATAAACCATGACGGCAAGGTACAATATAGCCTGTGAAAATATCCGAAATTTTGTAAATATGAGACCATATTATCAATGCGTTTACATTATGATGACGTAGAATTCCAAAAAGAAAGTCTTAAAGAATCGGCTTGTCAAAACGATGGCAAACTAATAATACGAGGGCGGGCTGATAAGTAATCGGCCTTACCAAAAAAAAACATCTTAAACAACCCATAAATATTTTATTCGATTAGTGTTTTCTATCGGCTGATTGCTGAAAAAGTTTTAGGCGTTTTTCTCAACACTGGTAATTTTGGCGGGAGTTTTAGCATGGTCACTTTTGCATTGTCCCCAAAATGAGTAAAATAGAATATCGAGCTGTCATTAGATTTCTGTTTTTAAAAAAGAAATCCAACGATGAAATAAAAAATGAGTTAATCGAAGTTTATGGGGAATCAGCTCCATCGATTTCGACCATTAAATATTGGACTGCTGAGTATAGGCGCGGGCGGACAAGCATTTTTGACGAGGACCGTCCGGGACGTCCCAGAGAGGTGACAACCCCAGAAATGGTAGATAAAGTCCACGGAATGATATTGGATGATCGCCGAATAAAGCTGAGAGAGATTGCTAAGGCCCTAAACATTTCTCGTGAACGTGTTGGAAACGTCTTACACGAATATTTAAATATGAGTAAGCTTTCGTCAAGGTGGGTGCCGCGATTGCTCTCAGCGGAACACAAACGCAACCGCTTGGTCATTGCGAAGGAGAGTTTGGCATTGTTAAACGCAAATAAGAATGAATTTTTGCGTCGTTTTGTGACTGTCGACGAAACTTGGATACATCACCATACACCAGAAAGCAAGGAACAGTCAAAGCAGTGGATTTCAACCGGAGAAACGGCGCCGAAAAAGGCAAAGATTGGTTTGTCGGCCAACAAGGTAATGGCAACGGTTTTCTGGGATGCCCGAAGCGTAATTCATGTGGATTATCTAGAAAAAGGCAGAACAATTAATGGAGAATACTATTCTAACCTTTTGGGACAGTTCGATTGAGAACTAAAGAAAAAAAGGCCGCACATGGCGAAGAAAAAAGTTCTGTTTCACCAGGACAACGCTCCGGCTCACAAGAGCGTTGTTGCCATGATGAAATTGTGTGAACTACACTATGAAATTCTTCCACATCCCCCCTATTCTCCAGATTTAGCACCATGTGACTATTATCTATTTCCAAACTTAAAGAAATGGCCACCCTCGTAAACTGTAAGATTAGTTGTCTGGGCAAACGTACAGATACAAGTGTTCAACTTGACAATTCAATTAAAGTTGCCAGATGCAAATTGGCTGTAGATCTTTTGGCAATGTTTAATACCAAAGAATTGGCCGATGTGACAATCGCGACAGCCGACGGACAAAAGATTCCAGTTCACAAGAACATATTAACAGGTGAGAATATATCATCAGGTATAGAAAAGATGAAATAATAGTTGTTTTCTTTTTTTTTTTAGCACGAGTTGTGTTGAAATTAAGGATTTCAGTTACGATGTTGTCTCGGAGCTTATCGATTCATGTACACGGGGGAAGCGCCAAACTTGAACTTGGAGATGCCGAACTTCTGGCGGCCGCTGACAAATACGGGCTGGACAGACTGAAATCGATGTGTGCCAAAGTAATGAGCGATAATCTCAGCATGGAAAATGCACATGCAGTGCTAAAGTCAGCCGATCTTTACAACTTGCCAGATGTCAAACTCAAGACAATTCGATCAATTCAAACTAATATTGAAAAGGAAACTGGCAAGACAAAGTACGTCGATTTACTACAAGTTTTTATAGAGCAAAAGCTTCAGGAATTAAAACTAAATGATGCCTCCCTCGAGCAGCCAACGAAATGACAAAAAAATGGAGTTCATTACATATACATACATAAGCATTTAATCGAACCCCTTCAGTTATAAAATTCCTTTTCCTCGGCATTTGCTTGATGTTGTTATTTTTCTAATAATTCTGCCAGCGTCGACCGGCCGCTGCTCGAGCGACTCAGGCAGAGTTACTTTTCGTCTGTTTCTGTTCGTTTCTCTTTTGCTCCCCTTCTAAAAAAATTGCACATCGTGCGTGCTACGCAGGCAAAGACTGTTTCTGTTCGTTTCTTCTTGTACGACGGAGGCAGAGGTTGTTTCTGTTTGTATTTTTTTGTTTTCGTCTCTGTCGAACGAACGTCGAACGCTGGCGCCGGCATACAGTGGGCGACTGGGCCTCGCCTCCGCATTTAAATCAAATTTGAAAATGCATTAAATTTTTTTCACAAATCGATAACACAACTACTTTGATTAGATTTTAGTCGCTTTTTTATAAGCTCTCCGATCAGCTGATCATCAGCTGTGAGCTGTCAAACACAACATATGCTGCAGCAAGCGCTTTAAAAAATTGTTTCTTTGTTGTGCGCATGCACTTCGAGTCCCTGGGAAACTTAGAATCTTTACTTATTTTATTACAAGTTTGGTTTTTTATAAGCTTCAAGGTATGTATTACATAGAAAATCAGTGCTTGTGACCGGTCTACAAATGTGATGCTTATAAAACGTAGTGGAAAATAAATGTATTAACAACGAGCCCACAGTAGCGTACACCTGTCTATTGGGGAGTAGAACTATACCAGATTCACCTGGATTCAGTCTAATTCTTATTTTATCTGGAAGTTTGAATCATTGTGCGTCCAAAATGTCTAATATTAATTGCGATTATCAGCTACCCTTCCTATTATGGCACCTTTTTAGGCACAATGTAAGTAGAACAAGCGGATCAGTCGAGTGCACTCGACAGTAATATACCCTGAGCCTAGGCCTCGACACGCCGAAGATTTGATGCCAATGCAATTCAATATAATATAATAATATAAATTTGATTTTAACTAAGTTATACATTATCTTTAAATTTTAAAAATTTATTAAAAGTAAAAATATTTTTAAAAACGAAAAAAAATTCGTTGACCTATTTAGGAATCGAACCCACGCCCCTCGCGTGTCTCTATCATTAGACTGGCAATTCAAATGAACGAAAAATAATAAATAATTAAAAATCATTTCCATCGACCGGACCGGGATTCAAACCCCGATCTCCCGTTTCGCGTGCCTAGCACCTATCACTTGGACCACTCTGCCACTTAGACTGGTGAATTAAATGAATTAATTGAACATTAATTCGATTTATACACATATGAAGCTGCCAATCTTTAAAGCTTAATATCATCATTATATATTGCCCAATCGTGTTGAAGTTGGTGATTAGTCTATGGGCATGATCCTACACCCGCGAACTTTTGAACAAACTTATACCCAAAACAAAACAAAATATACCCTCAGGGTTTAAAAACGAAGTTGATCTGCGTCCGGTATCTAGCAATCTACATACCAAATTTGAAGTCTCTAGCTATTATAGTTTCTGAGATTGGCTGTCTCAAACAAACGGACGGACAGACAGACGAACATGGCTCGGCTGTTGAAGCTGATCCAAAATATATATACTTTATGGGGCCGGAGATGCTTCTTTCTCCCTGTTACATACATCACACAAATCTTATATACCCTCTTTGACCATTTTCAATGGGCACAGGGTATAAAAAGCACATTCAATTAGAATGCGTTGCAGTAAATATTTTAATTCATTTGGATAAATGATAGGCCACATTCTTTTTAAACAAAAACAAACTGGGCACTCTTGCAATGCACAAGTATGAAGATCAATTTTCTGGTATGCAATATTAAGCAACTCAATAATTATATGATAAGGAGTATAAGAACACATACAATCAGAGACGTTGCAATAAGATTTAATAGTTTAATTCATTTGATTAAATTAAAGCCCACATTGTTGACAAAAAGACAAAAGTAAACTGTCTGGCAGCACTGGTTATTTTTGCATCACATAAATATTACATATGCTTCCGCCATTGTTACTTTGCTGGAAGGTTTTCAGTATGCAAACCTTGAATTTTAAAAGACAAATTAAATTTATAACCGAATCAGTTTGAGCAAATATAATACAAAACTAATTCTTTTGTATTGCCACAAAGCAAAAACAAACTTTCTGGCACCACTATCAGCTACATTTATAATTTGGACATACTTAGCATGCAGCCACAACACCATTAGCAGCTTTCTGATGCTTTGTGTCCGAAATCTACATTACAATAAGAAATCCATATTAAATATGTTCGATTTTGGATATAAATTTAACAAAAACAACAAAATTTTACTTACTGTTTTCACGATTTTAAAATATTTGCCATTTAAAATTAATGGCAATTGCGCTTCCTCAGCATTAATTTCAAATGTTGTGCTAGTCCTACATTTAGTGAGATAATTTTTTTATGTGTATTTTCAATTGGCAAAGTGCTAAATATTATTTGTACTTACGAGCAATTTAAAAACGAATTAATTCCAGATGACTACTGCATTCGTTGAAAATTGTACTATCACTGCTTTTCTGTGAGAACTTTAATGGTGGATCACTGGCACTGCTGTTCTGTGAGAACTCTAATGCCGGATTACTGACACTCTTGCTATTTTCATCGAAAACTTCACTCGCAATCTCCATTTTAATTCTCACAATTATTTCTTAACCGACTACACTGATCTCATTGTAAATTAGCTTGAACAACTTGAGAATCATAAGGATTCAGATTAAATTCTAATTATTTACTGCATACTTTAAGGCGTCACAGTGACGTTATTAAAAATATCGCATAAAACTATCGTATACAGATATCGCATAAACCCATTTAATTGGGTATTGTAAGTAGCGGAATATGCCGTTTCTGCAACTGTGAGGAGGAATCCTCAATGCATGTACAAGCAGAATGCACTGCTCTATCTAGACGCAGATGTAGTCATCTAGGGAAACATGTCCTACCTATTGGGGACATTGCATACGTCAACCCGACCAAAATCCTCGACTTCGAGCGAGAGATCGGGTTGATGGATGAGCTATAGGCTCAGAAACTGTACCTAAGATATAAATTTAAATTTGACAGTAATTTCAATACATTTTACGTAAAAATATATTTTCAATAGTTATCAAACACCTTATTTAGACATTGAAAAAATGGGCCTAGATCTTATCATTAAAAGGAATTGTATTGAACATATTTCTTATAGGAATTTGAAATTCTTTCTTTCCAATATTTTAGAGGGCCTTAATTATCACGATTGTTTATTCGATAGTGGCCTTCGCAACACCGATGGTTCCGATGTTTTGCACGCATCGACGACTTAGATGCTTTACTCGATGTTTCTCCACCTCTAATTTCGTAAATGTTTCATTAAAAAAAAGAAGCATTCATTCGGAGAGAGCGCAATTGAAAATGAGTTGGGCTAACACAATAACACAATGATATCAAAGGTATGGCTCGTATTATGATAGAGGCCACTGCGAACAGCATAAACCATGACGGCAAGGTACAATATAGCCTGGGAAATTATCCGGAATATTGTAAATATGAGACTATATTATCAATGCGTTTACATTATGATTACGTAGAATTCAAAAAAGAAAGTCTTAAAGAATCGGCTTGTCAAAACGATGGCAATAAACTGAAAGATTAGTTGTTTGGGCAAACGTACAGATACAAGTGGTCCACTTGACAATTCAATTAAAGTTGCCAAATGCAAATTGGCTGAAGATCTTTTGGCAATGTTTAATACCAAAGAATTGGCCGATGTGACAATCGCGACAGCCGACGGACAAAAGATTCCAGTTCACAAGAACATATTATCAGGTGTGTTACGTCGGGGGGCAGAAGTTCCAGTTGAAATCGGAAAATGACAAGACGAATTTTGTATAACTTCAAACTTCACTTTAATTGCTGGGAATAAGTTATGACTTAGCAAAAAAGTATGTACATGTAAGTATGCAATTCGATTCATTTTTCACAGGCTTTCGATATTATTCAACTTAAGCTTAGACTTAGGATAACAAGGATATGAAAACGCTGGAATGGAACATCAAGTTTGAGTCACACAATGTAGCGACGCAAACATTCTCCCCCCCTTTGCACGGAGTGGCAAGAAAACTGAGAGAGGGGGGCGCGTACTCAAAAGCTGCATGGCCCGGACAGAATCTATCCGAAGATGGTGCTTTGGGCGATTGGAAGGCCACCTTGGCTGGGCATGAAGCCTTCGCGGATGATGTTAGGATAGACGTCTGACCCCAGTACCATGGAGACAGGAGATGAAATTGATCGTCTGCGAGCGCTAAGGTCTGAAAGCGCTCACGCACTTCATCCCCCAGCGCACGCAGAGGAGTCCGGAATTGAAGATCCGGTTCCATTTTGAAGATCGCCTCGAAGTTCGGCACCGTACTCGTGACCGGACTCACGATGGCCGAACACACCCGATCCTCACCTACGCTGATATGCCGCAGCTTGAGTGTCAACGCGAGGGAGGCATTGATCTTGCTCACTGCTGCGCATGGATCGATGAGCGCCCTCAGATCAAACGTCTTCTCTCCATTGCAGATACGCACTACCGCAGTGGGCAGCAGGTTTACACTCTTCAGCTGGAGCAGTGACGTCAACGTAGGCGGATCTCTGGAGGGAGACCGGGCGTTGGAAGGAGCCCGAGAGCTGAAATGAGGCCGCGAGTTGGAATGAGGCCGAGAGTTGGAACGAGGCCGAGAGCGTGGAGTGGCGGAACGACCTGCCTCGTGGAAGTGCAGCAGAGTATGATGTGGCTGACGGCAGATGCGACATCTGTCGCGACTTCGGCAAGACGGCACGGAGTGCTGATGCGCGAGGCAGTTTGCATAATATTTATTGAGCAGCACCGCACGGAGCCGCTTTTTGGCCGTGAGCCGCAGGAATCGGTTGCACTGGCGCAGCGGATGGATACCGCGACAGACTCGGCAACGGAAGGACGCAGTTCCTCGAGTACGTCTGTCTTCCAATGTTTGGACGTGAGACCTGCGGGGTGCCATTATGATTGTAATGTTGAATGTGCTGGAAACAGAATTGCTGAAATAATTAAATGTACTACAGATAAACAATTATTGTTGTTTAGGGGTGTTTGGATCAACCGGAAGGAACAATAGCTTAACTATTGGCCGTTTGACAATTCCGTGGGGAGTCTGGACATCGACTACGCGGACCTTGTCGTCAGCTCCGGGATATACGGTCAGAACGCGTCCAAGACGCCATTCGTTAGAAGGGAGGTTGTCTTCCTTGACGATAACTTAATCACCAGCTTGGAGGTTTCTGTCGGGAAATTGCCATTTGTTGCGCTTATGCAACTCCTTCAAATATTCTTCTCGCCAGTGATGGCAGAATTGCTGATTGATCGCCTTTATCCGCTGCCATCGGTTTATTATGGACATGACGGGCTCGTTGATCTCAAGTTCAGCTTTGGAGAGGAGAGGGCTATCAATCACTGCTGACGGCTGTCCGCGCTAGTGACGAAAGCAGCACGAAGGGTGTGTGTATAGCATATATACACAGGAAAAATGGAAAATTTGCTATGACTGTCCGATCAGGTTGAATTATATACCGATCGAAAGGTATCAATTTAACTTACAAATGTGCATACTAAGACTATTGAAAACTCACTTGGTTCGTGAGATAAACAGGTGTAAGTGGGAGGGGCAAAATTTAAATGATTGGAGCTAATGGGGCCGCTGGAGCCTTTTGGTCAACATTTTTAAATTTTTAATATTTCTCATAAAAATACGCGTCGAATGACTTCTCAATCATCAAAATCCGACTACTGGTTCAAAAGATAAATTTTTTTGAAATTTTTGGTGCCCTTCTCAAAACGAGATGAAAAGACAGTCTATTTGTTTGTTTGTTTGTCTGTTTGTTTGTTTGGATCAAATCGTTAATTTAGCTTAAAAGTTTGAATGAGGACTTGTTCCCGCCCAAAAATCTAGAAACGTTTGATCTACGACTTTTTCGAAAAATCGCTAGTTTAGCGGGAAATCGCTAAAAACTGCTCAAATTTAAGCCCCCATAGCATCCAAACGATAGAAGCTACAGATGTCATATATATATCGTTGAAAATGTATTTCAAAGGGCTCTTAGGCATACCTTTAACGTTTTTTTTTCTTAAGTAAAAAGGTAAGCAGCAGGTGAAATAAGGTATTTTATCCCACATTTAGGCGATTTTTGAGAAAACGGCAGTAATGATTTTTTCTAATTTTCAATATATTGTAGTTTGTAAAATTTCGATGTGTTTGGAAGATATTACCTGTGAACAAAATATATACGTTTTACTTAGAATTGGAATAGGAGCAGGAGGATCAATATATTTGCCGCCAGGAAAAATGTGCGAAACCACAGGGAAGCTCGACCAAGGCGCTGCGATATTTTTTTTTTTTTTTTTAAAAGGGGGCATGTTTTTTTTTTTATGCGTAATTTTTTGAAGGGCCATATTGCTTAGTCTCCATTTTTTCCCTCTCTTCATAACCGGTAGCAGCGTGCCCAGAAAGAAGCAGCACTAGTTCGCAGCACAGAGGGAGATTTTGTTGCTGTTTTCCAGATAGCGGAGACCGGAAGAGAGAGGCGAGGTCACGACGCTGGCACAGCCGCCAGCATGGATCCCGTAATCCGAGCACCACCGTTGCGGTATTACGGCGCACCCGCGCTGCCCATATCTATGGAGCCGAGCGGCCGCTCAGGTGTGGCACCACCACCAAACAGCCCTCTGAGCTCAAATGAGAGCCGCTCAACAGAACCCAACCCCATGGTTATGGGCCCCGGGCAGGCCATGAGCCCGGTACGAGTAGCAGCTGGAGGAGCCGGCGCCGCAAGGGCAGCCGTTGGCTGGGGCCAACCCAACTGGGTAGCCGCTCCAGCAACGTGGCACCGTGGCCAATAAAGTAGAGATGTTGCAAATTTTGCTGCCCAAAATAGCTTTTTTCGATAAACAAGGGGAAAAGAGCCAGATTTGGCGCGAAAACCGCCAACTGTAGCAGCAGCATCAGAAATTACTAACGCGAGCAGAGTTGCAGCAGCAGCAGAGAAACAACGCAATCAGGGCCGTCGCAGCAGCAGAGAACACAACGCAAGCAGAGCTGTAGCGCAAACACAAGCATAGCAAACGCAGAGACACCGCGTGCGTCCACCAAACAACAAACTAGCTCTGCCGCCACAAGGGCGGGCAGCGCTACAAGTTGGCTCTGTCGCCACGAGCGCGGGCAGAATTCCAAGCGAGCGAATTCAGCGCCTCGTGCGCGAGCAGCAGCCACAGGCTGGCTCTGACGCCACAAGGGCGAGTAGAGGGCTAGGCAGCATTTTTGTCGCGACGCGTACACTAGCAGCGCTACATAAGGGCCTCTGCCGACGTCGACTGCGATCGCTACCGGTCTCATGGCTTGAGCCGAAGCAGCGAGTCGGGAGTCAGTGCAGAACCTTCACCGCGAGCAGTCGTCTTTACTAAGCAAACAAATAAAACCACGCGATCAAAAAGCAAGCAAAGCAAATAAAGCAACACGACCTAAAGTAAAAAGACAATATGTCAACGCGATCAACCATAAAGACAATAAATCAACGCGATCAACCACGTGCGCCTAGCATAACGAAGCAAATCAACGCGATCGAAGGCAAGAAAGCAAATAAATCAACGCGATCAACCACGTGCGCCGAACATACCGAAGCAAATCAACGCGTTAAATATTTGTTAACCCAGCCGCGACTGGTGGCTTCCGAAAACAATACGATCGAAGGATTTAGTGCTCAACCACGTGCGCCGAGCATAACGAAACGCTTCTCGTCCATCGTCACTGAACCCAAACACGTGCACCAGTCAACGTCAGTTGGGTGTACCGCAGCGTTTCCCCGGTCCCTCGAGAACAAATTGTGCCGCAGGTGATCGTGACTGCGCCGGGCGGTCAACCACCAGAAGCGCGGACGACTAACAGTTCCCTTCGGGGAAACCGAAGCCATTCCCCAAACTTGCCAAGCGCGGGCGCATGGAGACACCATATCGCACGATAGGGGAGAAAGTGCATCGATGGGGTATCCACTTCGATGGGCAGTCGGATCCGCTAAGCTTCATAGAACGTGTGGAGGAACGTGCCGTCGCTCACCTGATCGACCTGGCCCACATTTCACAGGCCATTCCAGAATTGCTCGCTGGTAATGCTAGTGACTGGTTCCGCGTCAGTCGGCTACAGGGAGCGTCGTGGATCACGTTCAAGAAGGATTTCTTAGACTTCTTCCTGCCCCCTCGTTACTTTCAGCGCCTGGAGGGCCAGATCCGAGCAAGGCAACAGAGACTGGGGGAGCCTTTCAAGACGTACATCGTGGAGCTAATGTTACTCATGAGGCGAGCAAGCTATTCTGGAGTTCAGGAACTGGATCAAGCATACGAGAACTTATTGCCGGAATATCAACTGTACATCCGTCGGCACGAAACATTCTCGCTCGTGCAACTCACGCAATTGGCCACAGATTTTGAATTTGTGCGCGATCGCGAGCGGCAAAGCAGTGGATCTACACAACTGGGGCTAGTCATAGCTCCCAACCGGGACAAGCCAGCCGCGGCGCCCAGACATCGGAATCCTTTCCGAGACAACCAACCGAGCACCCAGGTTCCAGGAGGGGAAACTCACGTTAGCAGGATGATGCAGGAATCAGGACCAGCCATCGACGTACAGCGGGCTTGTAGAGGCTGTGGTGAAATCGGTCACCAGGTTCGGGATTGCCGCAACCGGCAACTTTACTATTGTTGGCGTTGCGGCAAACGAGGCATCAAGACGACGGAATGTTGCGGCCTGGCTTCGGGAAACGGACAGCGGCCTTACCTGCCCCAGGACAGCCGCCAACCCGTCCCGGGAATAAATGCAATCATGAGAGTGGAGAAGGCGCGCATCGTGACGCACGTCAAGATCGAGGGACAGGTGAGACAAGGCACTATCGACACCGGAGCCACGAGGAGCTTCATAAGTGGTGCAGCCAGCCAACTCAACAGTCAACAACTTCGAGATACACAGCATGGCAGATGGAAGTCGCGCCACCGTGTGCAAAGCACTCGTCGCAACAGTGTAGTTCGGTGAAAAGTGTGCTTGCATACCCTTTCTGGTACTGCCAACCGTCGTGGACGACGTGATCTTGGGCATAGATTTCTTGTGTGCCGTCCAAGCGTCCCTACATTGTGGAGCCGTACAATTGCGGTTGACCCCAGCATGTGTACAGACCCCTACCGGTCGTCGTAATACTACCCGCGCCACCACGGCGAGCCAGGGCCACCTTCCCTTTACGATGGAAGCACTCATCATCCATACCAGAACCACACCCGGGATACGCCATCATCCCGCAACCGAGCAGAGCCAAGACGAAGTCCCCTTCGGGGGAACCACAGCCGGACCAAGCGACCTGTCCGCACCAGCAATGCATCACGGAGACGTCCCCTTCGGGGAACCACAGCCGGGACACACTGTCCTCCCGCAATGCAACCAGAGAATCCCACGCGAGTCCAGAAAGACCCAAAGACGGGCAACCAACGTAATGTGTATCAAGACCCTTTCGGGGGCAATCCAACGGGAGTCCAGAAAGACCCAAAGACGGGCAACCAACGTAATGTGTATCAAGACCCTTTCGGGGGCAATCCCACGCGAGTCCAGAAAGACCCAAAGACGGGCAACCAACGTAATGTGTATCAAGACCCTTTCGGGGGCAATCCCACGGGAGTCCAGAAAGACCCAAAGACGGGCAACCAACGTAATGTGTATCAAGACCCTTTCGGGGGCAATCCCACGCGAGTCCAGAAAGACCCAAAGACGGGCAACCAACGTAATGTGTATCAAGACCCTTTCGGGGGCAATTCCAAGGAAGTCCAGCAAGACCCAAAGACGGGCACACCACGCAACGTATCTCAAGACCCAAAGGTGGGCACCGCACGCAACCAAGAAGACGCTCCGACGACCCCAGTACAGGAAGACGAGGAGGACCATGAGACGAAGACGACTGAGGATACCCGTTCCACCGGGCCAAGTTCTTGGGGACCACTTGAAGATGGCGAGCCATCTCAACGTCCCTACCCCTTCGGGGAAACCACGGCCGAGGTATGCGCTTTGGCAATACCCCCGGAACCAGATCCTCACGTCAACGAGGCGGACGACGATGACCCCAGCGAGGCACAACCAAGTCAAGAATTGAAACCCGATCTAGAGCCATGGGTACGAGATTTCCTGGAATGAGAGCTAGCCCAATTCGAGCCGCTGACCGGGGTGACGCACATCGCCGAGCATGTGATCACTATGAAGGATGACCGGCCCATCAAACAGAGATACTACCCAAAGAACCCGGCCATGCAACGTGTCATCGATGAGCAAGTCGACGAGCTGCTGAAAAACGACTGTATTAAGCCTTCGAAAAGTCCGCACAGCGCACCTATCGTGTTGGTGGGAAAGAACACAGGCGACGTCCGGATGTGCATCGATTATCGGCAGCTGAACGCGAATTCCATCCCGGATGCGTACCCGTTGCCACGACGACATTATCGTGAGCGGAACAACATTGGAGGAGCACGTGCACAACCTCGGGGAGGTTCTAAGGCCATTGAGACAAGCTAACTTGCGTTTGAACCAGGCCAAATGCAAATTCTTCCGGCGCAGCTTAGTCTATCTGGGTCACGTCAACATGCCGAGAGCTGAGACGTTGTTTAGGAATCGCCTCATGGTACCGCCGCTTCGTACCGAACTTCGCAGCTATCGTACAACCCATGTCAACATTGTTGATGAAAGGCCAGAAGTGGGAATGGAAACCCGAGCAACAAGCCGCATTCGAGGAACTCAAGGCACGACTGACGGAAGCCCCGGTTCTGGCTTGCCCAGACTTTAACGAAAAGTTTGTGCTACAGACCGACGCGAGCGATTGCGGGCTCGGAGCCGTGCTAACCCAACAGCACCAAGGGGCCGAACGGGTGATCGCCTACGTCAGCCGGCGGCTGGTCAAAGCGGAGGAGAACTATTCTGCCACGGAGAAAGAGTGCTTGGCCATAGTCTGGGCCATTCGTAAGTTGCGTTGCTACCTGGAAGGCTACAGGTTCGACGTAGTGACGGACCACCTCGCTCTCAAATGGATAAACAGCATCGACAACCCGACGGGAAGGATCGCGCGATGGGCATTAGAACTCCAGCAATACCAGTTCGACATCCACTATCGACGAGGGAAGCAAAACATAGTAGCCGACGCTTTGTCCCGCCAACCGCTGGAGGCGGTAGTGCAGCTAGCGCAAGAGGAGACACCACAGTGCACATGGATCGCTTGGCTTACCAGACGGATTCTCGAGGCCCCAGACAAGTTCCCGGATTTCACCATTGAAGGAAGTCAAGTATATCGCCACCTTGGTCATCGACCAGAGGAGGAGGACTACGTGCCCTGGAAGCTGTGCGTCGCTTCCGACCACAGATCTAGGGTGCTAGCTGAATGTCACGACCACCCCACCGCTGGACACTTGGGCATCCGGAAAACCATCGCAAGAATCAATCAACGTTACTATTGGCCCGGTTTGTTTCGGGACGTCGCACGGTACGTAAAACAGTGCGAGAACTGTCAAAAGTTCAAGGTGACCCAACTGAAGCCTGCAGGACGTATGCTAACTCGACAAGTGGACGAGCCGTTCGGAACGCTATGCTCGGATTTCATCGGACCACTCCCGCGCTCCACACACGGAAACACGATGTTACTCGTGTTCTTCGACTCTCTTAAAAAATGGGTCGAGCTAATCCCGTTGCGAAGAGCCACATCCGCACATTTGGAGAGGGCATTCCGAGGATGCACCCTCAGCCGCTTCGTAGTCCCGCAACGTTTTGTGTGCGATAACGGCACCCAATTCACAAGCCGATCGTTTCGGGCGTTCTGCCAAACAGCCGGAATCAAACTAGAGCACACGGCGCCATACAGCCCACAGCAAACCCTACTGAGAGAGCGAACAGGACCATCAAAACGATGATCGCACAAAACATCTGCGGGGACCAGAAGACGTGGGACGAGCTCCTGCCAGAAATTATGCTGGCAATCAATACCAGCGTTTTGGATACAACCGGATTCAGCCCAGCGTTCTTAGTCCAAGGGCGGGAACCTCGACTCCCTGGGGCTCTCTACGAAGAAGTAACTCCTAGTATCGGACGGGAACCAGAAGCACCCGACACAAAGGCCAGACGACTTCAAGACATCTTCAAGATAGTGAAGGAGAATGCGCAGCAAGCAACGATCAATCAGGCCAGACATTACAATCTCCGACGTCGCGAATGGCGCCCGGAGTTGCAAAGTCTCGTCCTTGTAAAACACCACGTTCTATCTAATGCCGCCGAAAATTTCGCGGCCAAACTGGCACCAAAGTACGAGGGTCCCTATCACGTCCGAAAGTTTATTTCACCAAACGTGGTGCGGCTACAACGAGTAGGCTAACCTGGCCGATCTTAAAGCCTACCACGCTGAATTCACACCCGTTGCCCCACTTGAGGAGAATTCCATTCCATTAGCGCCTGAGCCAAGCTTCGAAATAATCACGAGTCCTACGTCTTCGCCAAACTCCGACCACCTGACAGGCTGAACTCTACGTCTCTTTTACCCTCCGAATACTAGCTACGTCTCTTTTAACCCACCGAATACTAACTACGCCTCTACATCTTGAATTAACCCAGAACCAGTGCGGAAGCCCGTAATTAATCATCTTCGTTCTTTCCTGCAGTACGACTACATCCACAGCCCTACCAGCCGGGCGATATCCGAGCAGCCGCCCCAAATCCGGAGCTAACGTGATGGAGGATAAAGAGCGGGGAGCCGGCGGTCTTCCGAGGTCTTTACCAGATTCTACCGCCCTCGGAGCGATTTTCGCAACCGAGATCAATCACCCGGGCTCGGTCGTAGAGGATTTGTCCTTGCTGGGGAACGAGGAGTACGACGAGGTGCTGGCCGCAGTTGGAGACGTCGACGTCGTTCAGGACTTGCCATGGGAGCAGTTGGATTGGGTGCAGATGCCAGTAGCCAGTAGCGGTATTGGACGCCGTGGGACTGGCCCGTCCCAGAGTTTTGACGGAAGTGCCCAAGAAGTTCGTGGTGGAGGCAGAAGGGCAACGCTTCCAAATCCGCATCTCTCGCCGAGGCGAGGTTAAGGTCTTTCTCCACCCCCCGAAGTAAAGGGAAGTGTGAGGCAGCATCCAGCTGCATCACAATTTTTACATTATTATGCCACTGAGCGAGCCATTGGATCACGCTCGCTGAGTTGGTTCTTTTAAATTGTATTCTTTTGAACACCGCATGGAGCGAACACGAAGAACTAGCGCAATGAACTAAGTCGCGTTCTCGTCGTTCAATTTTAAGTTCTAAGGAACCACGCACTGGAACACGATCGTTCATCTCGTTCCGCGTTATTAACAGCGGGTAAGCTGGCCAGAGGCCTCTGTCCTCCCTACCTTCTTGGTTCCGCCTATGGGGCAGTAACACATTTCATCCCTTTATGTGCGACCAAGAAACCCAATTGTAAGAGCATAAGAAGAATAAAACCACGTGGCACGATCAGATTGTAACGATAATGGCGATGTTGTCCTTTGTTCCTTTTTTTTTTCTGGTTCGGGTAAATTTTCCTTCTTCTTTATTTTCCCAGGTAACTTGCTGTGAGCTCTAGGAGGAGACGCATGTTCGGAACAACCGGCCGGGCTTGGTCCACCGGAGTTGGCCCAGGAATAGGAATACGATCTTATCGTTTCTATTCTGGGGTCCTCGCCGGGGACCAGGTCTGGAAACACCTGGATCCGGTTCGTGGGCAGAAGTTCGGTTTTACCGCTGTCTGACCGCGAACCTGACCAGGCGGCCGGATCTGCGCGACGTTAGGACATCCCTGGGAGAAGAAATACGGTCTTACCGTTTCTTCTTTCCTGGAGGTATCCCCTAACGCCGCTGGAAGGGAAGAACTTGCGTCCCGACACCATATCGCACGATAGCGGAGAAAGTGCATCGATGGGGTATCCACTTCGATGGGCAGTCGGATCCGCTAAGCTTCATAGAACGTGTGGAGGAACGTGCCGTCGCTCACCTGATCGACCTGGCCCACATTTCACAGGCCATTCCAGAATTGCTCGCTGGTAATGCTAGTGACTGGTTCCGCGTCAGTCGGCTACAGGGAGCGTCGTGGATCACGTTCAAGAAGGATTTCTTAGACTTCTTCCTGCCCCCTCGTTACTTTCAGCGCCTGGAGGGCCAGATCCGAGCAAGGCAACAGAGACTGGGGGAGCCTTTCAAGACGTACATCGTGGAGCTAATGTTACTCATGAGGCGAGCAAGCTATTCTGGAGTTCAGGAACTGGATCAAGCATACGAGAACTTATTGCCGGAATATCAAC
Source organism: Drosophila limbata (assembly GCA_963924055.1). NCBI lineage: Eukaryota > Metazoa > Arthropoda > Insecta > Diptera > Drosophilidae > Drosophila > Drosophila limbata. The sequence goes on from CAWUOW010000382.1 coordinate 465,752, forward strand.
TGTACATCCGTCGGCACGAAACATTCTCGCTCGTGCAACTCACGCAATTGGCCACAGATTTTGAATTTGTGCGCGATCGCGAGCGGCAAAGCAGTGGATCTACACAACTGGGGCTAGTCATAGCTCCCAACCGGGACAAGCCAGCCGCGGCGCCCAGACATCGGAATCCTTTCCGAGACAACCAACCGAGCACCCAGGTTCCAGGAGGGGAAACTCACGTTAGCAGGATGATGCAGGAATCAGGACCAGCCATCGACGTACAGCGGGCTTGTAGAGGCTGTGGTGAAATCGGTCACCAGGTTCGGGATTGCCGCAACCGGCAACTTTACTATTGTTGGCGTTGCGGCAAACGAGGCATCAAGACGACGGAATGTTGCGGCCTGGCTTCGGGAAACGGACAGCGGCCTTACCTGCCCCAGGACAGCCGCCAACCCGTCCCGGGAATAAATGCAATCATGAGAGTGGAGAAGGCGCGCATCGTGACGCACGTCAAGATCGAGGGACAGGTGAGACAAGGCACTATCGACACCGGAGCCACGAGGAGCTTCATAAGTGGTGCAGCCAGCCAACTCAACAGTCAACAACTTCGAGATACACAGCATGGCAGATGGAAGTCGCGCCACCGTGTGCAAAGCACTCGTCGCAACAGTGTAGTTCGGTGAAAAGTGTGCTTGCATACCCTTTCTGGTACTGCCAACCGTCGTGGACGACGTGATCTTGGGCATAGATTTCTTGTGTGCCGTCCAAGCGTCCCTACATTGTGGAGCCGTACAATTGCGGTTGACCCCAGCATGTGTACAGACCCCTACCGGTCGTCGTAATACTACCCGCGCCACCACGGCGAGCCAGGGCCACCTTCCCTTTACGATGGAAGCACTCATCATCCATACCAGAACCACACCCGGGATACGCCATCATCCCGCAACCGAGCAGAGCCAAGACGAAGTCCCCTTCGGGGGAACCACAGCCGGACCAAGCGACCTGTCCGCACCAGCAATGCATCACGGAGACGTCCCCTTCGGGGAACCACAGCCGGGACACACTGTCCTCCCGCAATGCAACCAGAGAATCCCACGCGAGTCCAGAAAGACCCAAAGACGGGCAACCAACGTAATGTGTATCAAGACCCTTTCGGGGGCAATCCAACGGGAGTCCAGAAAGACCCAAAGACGGGCAACCAACGTAATGTGTATCAAGACCCTTTCGGGGGCAATCCCACGCGAGTCCAGAAAGACCCAAAGACGGGCAACCAACGTAATGTGTATCAAGACCCTTTCGGGGGCAATCCCACGGGAGTCCAGAAAGACCCAAAGACGGGCAACCAACGTAATGTGTATCAAGACCCTTTCGGGGGCAATCCCACGCGAGTCCAGAAAGACCCAAAGACGGGCAACCAACGTAATGTGTATCAAGACCCTTTCGGGGGCAATTCCAAGGAAGTCCAGCAAGACCCAAAGACGGGCACACCACGCAACGTATCTCAAGACCCAAAGGTGGGCACCGCACGCAACCAAGAAGACGCTCCGACGACCCCAGTACAGGAAGACGAGGAGGACCATGAGACGAAGACGACTGAGGATACCCGTTCCACCGGGCCAAGTTCTTGGGGACCACTTGAAGATGGCGAGCCATCTCAACGTCCCTACCCCTTCGGGGAAACCACGGCCGAGGTATGCGCTTTGGCAATACCCCCGGAACCAGATCCTCACGTCAACGAGGCGGACGACGATGACCCCAGCGAGGCACAACCAAGTCAAGAATTGAAACCCGATCTAGAGCCATGGGTACGAGATTTCCTGGAATGAGAGCTAGCCCAATTCGAGCCGCTGACCGGGGTGACGCACATCGCCGAGCATGTGATCACTATGAAGGATGACCGGCCCATCAAACAGAGATACTACCCAAAGAACCCGGCCATGCAACGTGTCATCGATGAGCAAGTCGACGAGCTGCTGAAAAACGACTGTATTAAGCCTTCGAAAAGTCCGCACAGCGCACCTATCGTGTTGGTGGGAAAGAACACAGGCGACGTCCGGATGTGCATCGATTATCGGCAGCTGAACGCGAATTCCATCCCGGATGCGTACCCGTTGCCACGACGACATTATCGTGAGCGGAACAACATTGGAGGAGCACGTGCACAACCTCGGGGAGGTTCTGAGGCCATTGAGACAAGCTAACTTGCGTTTGAACCAGGCCAAATGCAAATTCTTCCGGCGCAGCTTAGTCTATCTGGGTCACGTCAACATGCTGAGAGCTGAGACGTTGTTTAGGAATCGCCTCATGGTACCGCCGCTTCGTACCGAACTTCGCAGCTATCGTACAACCCATGTCAACATTGTTGATGAAAGGCCAGAAGTGGGAATGGAAACCCGAGCAACAAGCCGCATTCGAGGAACTCAAGGCACGACTGACGGAAGCCCCGGTTCTGGCTTGCCCAGACTTTAACGAAAAGTTTGTGCTACAGACCGACGCGAGCGATTGCGGGCTCGGAGCCGTGCTAACCCAACAGCACCAAGGGGCCGAACGGGTGATCGCCTACGTCAGCCGGCGGCTGGTCAAAGCGGAGGAGAACTATTCTGCCACGGAGAAAGAGTGCTTGGCCATAGTCTGGGCCATTCGTAAGTTGCGTTGCTACCTGGAAGGCTACAGGTTCGACGTAGTGACGGACCACCTCGCTCTCAAATGGATAAACAGCATCGACAACCCGACGGGAAGGATCGCGCGATGGGCATTAGAACTCCAGCAATACCAGTTCGACATCCACTATCGACGAGGGAAGCAAAACATAGTAGCCGACGCTTTGTCCCGCCAACCGCTGGAGGCGGTAGTGCAGCTAGCGCAAGAGGAGACACCACAGTGCACATGGATCGCTTGGCTTACCAGACGGATTCTCGAGGCCCCAGACAAGTTCCCGGATTTCACCATTGAAGGAAGTCAAGTATATCGCCACCTTGGTCATCGACCAGAGGAGGAGGACTACGTGCCCTGGAAGCTGTGCGTCGCTTCCGACCACAGATCTAGGGTGCTAGCTGAATGTCACGACCACCCCACCGCTGGACACTTGGGCATCCGGAAAACCATCGCAAGAATCAATCAACGTTACTATTGGCCCGGTTTGTTTCGGGACGTCGCACGGTACGTAAAACAGTGCGAGAACTGTCAAAAGTTCAAGGTGACCCAACTGAAGCCTGCAGGACGTATGCTAACTCGACAAGTGGACGAGCCGTTCGGAACGCTATGCTCGGATTTCATCGGACCACTCCCGCGCTCCACACACGGAAACACGATGTTACTCGTGTTCTTCGACTCTCTTAAAAAATGGGTCGAGCTAATCCCGTTGCGAAGAGCCACATCCGCACATTTGGAGAGGGCATTCCGAGGATGCACCCTCAGCCGCTTCGTAGTCCCGCAACGTTTTGTGTGCGATAACGGCACCCAATTCACAAGCCGATCGTTTCGGGCGTTCTGCCAAACAGCCGGAATCAAACTAGAGCACACGGCGCCATACAGCCCACAGCAAACCCTACTGAGAGAGCGAACAGGACCATCAAAACGATGATCGCACAAAACATCTGCGGGGACCAGAAGACGTGGGACGAGCTCCTGCCAGAAATTATGCTGGCAATCAATACCAGCGTTTTGGATACAACCGGATTCAGCCCAGCGTTCTTAGTCCAAGGGCGGGAACCTCGACTCCCTGGGGCTCTCTACGAAGAAGTAACTCCTAGTATCGGACGGGAACCAGAAGCACCCGACACAAAGGCCAGACGACTTCAAGACATCTTCAAGATAGTGAAGGAGAATGCGCAGCAAGCAACGATCAATCAGGCCAGACATTACAATCTCCGACGTCGCGAATGGCGCCCGGAGTTGCAAAGTCTCGTCCTTGTAAAACACCACGTTCTATCTAATGCCGCCGAAAATTTCGCGGCCAAACTGGCACCAAAGTACGAGGGTCCCTATCACGTCCGAAAGTTTATTTCACCAAACGTGGTGCGGCTACAACGAGTAGGCTAACCTGGCCGATCTTAAAGCCTACCACGCTGAATTCACACCCGTTGCCCCACTTGAGGAGAATTCCATTCCTGAGCCAAGCTTCGAAATAATCACGAGTCCTACGTCTTCGCCAAACTCCGACCACCTGACAGGCTGAACTCTACGTCTCTTTTACCCTCCGAATACTAGCTACGTCTCTTTTAACCCACCGAATACTAACTACGCCTCTACATCTTGAATTAACCCAGAACCAGTGCGGAAGCCCGTAATTAATCATCTTCGTTCTTTCCTGCAGTACGACTACATCCACAGCCCTACCAGCCGGGCGATATCCGAGCAGCCGCCCCAAATCCGGAGCTAACGTGATGGAGGATAAAGAGCGGGGAGCCGGCGGTCTTCCGAGGTCTTTACCAGATTCTACCGCCCTCGGAGCGATTTTCGCAACCGAGATCAATCACCCGGGCTCGGTCGTAGAGGATTTGTCCTTGCTGGGGAACGAGGAGTACGACGAGGTGCTGGCCGCAGTTGGAGACGTCGACGTCGTTCAGGACTTGCCATGGGAGCAGTTGGATTGGGTGCAGATGCCAGTAGCCAGTAGCGGTATTGGACGCCGTGGGACTGGCCCGTCCCAGAGTTTTGACGGAAGTGCCCAAGAAGTTCGTGGTGGAGGCAGAAGGGCAACGCTTCCAAATCCGCATCTCTCGCCGAGGCGAGGTTAAGGTCTTTCTCCACCCCCCGAAGTAAAGGGAAGTGTGAGGCAGCATCCAGCTGCATCACAATTTTTACATTATTATGCCACTGAGCGAGCCATTGGATCACGCTCGCTGAGTTGGTTCTTTTAAATTGTATTCTTTTGAACACCGCATGGAGCGAACACGAAGAACTAGCGCAATGAACTAAGTCGCGTTCTCGTCGTTCAATTTTAAGTTCTAAGGAACCACGCACTGGAACACGATCGTTCATCTCGTTCCGCGTTATTAACAGCGGGTAAGCTGGCCAGAGGCCTCTGTCCTCCCTACCTTCTTGGTTCCGCCTATGGGGCAGTAACACATTTCATCCCTTTATGTGCGACCAAGAAACCCAATTGTAAGAGCATAAGAAGAATAAAACCACGTGGCACGATCAGATTGTAACGATAATGGCGATGTTGTCCTTTCTTCCTTTTTTTTTTCTGGTTCGGGTAAATTTTCCTTCTTCTTTATTTTCCCAGGTAACTTGCTGTGAGCTCTAGGAGGAGACGCATGTTCGGAACAACCGGCCGGGCTTGGTCCACCGGAGTTGGCCCAGGAATAGGAATACGATCTTATCGTTTCTATTCTGGGGTCCTCGCCGGGGACCAGGTCTGGAAACACCTGGATCCGGTTCGTGGGCAGAAGTTCGGTTTTACCGCTGTCTGACCGCGAACCTGACCAGGCGGCCGGATCTGCGCGACGTTAGGACATCCCTGGGAGAAGAAATACGGTCTTACCGTTTCTTCTTTCCTGGAGGTATCCCCTAACGCCGCTGGAAGGGAAGAACTTGCGTCCCGACACCATATCGCACGATAGCGGAGAAAGTGCATCGATGGGGTATCCACTTCGATGGGCAGTCGGATCCGCTAAGCTTCATAGAACGTGTGGAGGAACGTGCCGTCGCTCACCTGATCGACCTGGCCCACATTTCACAGGCCATTCCAGAATTGCTCGCTGGTAATGCTAGTGACTGGTTCCGCGTCAGTCGGCTACAGGGAGCGTCGTGGATCACGTTCAAGAAGGATTTCTTAGACTTCTTCCTGCCCCCTCGTTACTTTCAGCGCCTGGAGGGCCAGATCCGAGCAAGGCAACAGAGACTGGGGGAGCCTTTCAAGACGTACATCGTGGAGCTAATGTTACTCATGAGGCGAGCAAGCTATTCTGGAGTTCAGGAACTGGATCAAGCATACGAGAACTTATTGCCGGAATATCAACTGTACATCCGTCGGCACGAAACATTCTCGCTCGTGCAACTCACGCAATTGGCCACAGATTTTGAATTTGTGCGCGATCGCGAGCGGCAAAGCAGTGGATCTACACAACTGGGGCTAGTCATAGCTCCCAACCGGGACAAGCCAGCCGCGGCGCCCAGACATCGGAATCCTTTCCGAGACAACCAACCGAGCACCCAGGTTCCAGGAGGGGAAACTCACGTTAGCAGGATGATGCAGGAATCAGGACCAGCCATCGACGTACAGCGGGCTTGTAGAGGCTGTGGTGAAATCGGTCACCAGGTTCGGGATTGCCGCAACCGGCAACTTTACTATTGTTGGCGTTGCGGCAAACGAGGCATCAAGACGACGGAATGTTGCGGCCTGGCTTCGGGAAACGGACAGCGGCCTTACCTGCCCCAGGACAGCCGCCAACCCGTCCCGGGAATAAATGCAATCATGAGAGTGGAGAAGGCGCGCATCGTGACGCACGTCAAGATCGAGGGACAGGTGAGACAAGGCACTATCGACACCGGAGCCACGAGGAGCTTCATAAGTGGTGCAGCCAGCCAACTCAACAGTCAACAACTTCGAGATACACAGCATGGCAGATGGAAGTCGCGCCACCGTGTGCAAAGCACTCGTCGCAACAGTGTAGTTCGGTGAAAAGTGTGCTTGCATACCCTTTCTGGTACTGCCAACCGTCGTGGACGACGTGATCTTGGGCATAGATTTCTTGTGTGCCGTCCAAGCGTCCCTACATTGTGGAGCCGTACAATTGCGGTTGACCCCAGCATGTGTACAGACCCCTACCGGTCGTCGTAATACTACCCGCGCCACCACGGCGAGCCAGGGCCACCTTCCCTTTACGATGGAAGCACTCATCATCCATACCAGAACCACACCCGGGATACGCCATCATCCCGCAACCGAGCAGAGCCAAGACGAAGTCCCCTTCGGGGGAACCACAGCCGGACCAAGCGACCTGTCCGCACCAGCAATGCATCACGGAGACGTCCCCTTCGGGGAACCACAGCCGGGACACACTGTCCTCCCGCAATGCAACCAGAGAATCCCACGCGAGTCCAGAAAGACCCAAAGACAGGCAACCAACGTAATGTGTATCAAGACCCTTTCGGGGGCAATCCAACGGGAGTCCAGAAAGACCCAAAGACGGGCAACCAACGTAATGTGTATCAAGACCCTTTCGGGGGCAATCCCACGCGAGTCCAGAAAGACCCAAAGACGGGCAACCAACGTAATGTGTATCAAGACCCTTTCGGGGGCAATCCCACGGGAGTCCAGAAAGACCCAAAGACGGGCAACCAACGTAATGTGTATCAAGACCCTTTCGGGGGCAATCCCACGCGAGTCCAGAAAGACCCAAAGACGGGCAACCAACGTAATGTGTATCAAGACCCTTTCGGGGGCAATTCCAAGGAAGTCCAGCAAGACCCAAAGACGGGCACACCACGCAACGTATCTCAAGACCCAAAGGTGGGCACCGCACGCAACCAAGAAGACGCTCCGACGACCCCAGTACAGGAAGACGAGGAGGACCATGAGACGAAGACGACTGAGGATACCCGTTCCACCGGGCCAAGTTCTTGGGGACCACTTGAAGATGGCGAGCCATCTCAACGTCCCTACCCCTTCGGGGAAACCACGGCCGAGGTATGCGCTTTGGCAATACCCCCGGAACCAGATCCTCACGTCAACGAGGCGGACGACGATGACCCCAGCGAGGCACAACCAAGTCAAGAATTGAAACCCGATCTAGAGCCATGGGTACGAGATTTCCTGGAATGAGAGCTAGCCCAATTCGAGCCGCTGACCGGGGTGACGCACATCGCCGAGCATGTGATCACTATGAAGGATGACCGGCCCATCAAACAGAGATACTACCCAAAGAACCCGGCCATGCAACGTGTCATCGATGAGCAAGTCGACGAGCTGCTGAAAAACGACTGTATTAAGCCTTCGAAAAGTCCGCACAGCGCACCTATCGTGTTGGTGGGAAAGAACACAGGCGACGTCCGGATGTGCATCGATTATCGGCAGCTGAACGCGAATTCCATCCCGGATGCGTACCCGTTGCCACGACGACATTATCGTGAGCGGAACAACATTGGAGGAGCACGTGCACAACCTCGGGGAGGTTCTGAGGCCATTGAGACAAGCTAACTTGCGTTTGAACCAGGCCAAATGCAAATTCTTCCGGCGCAGCTTAGTCTATCTGGGTCACGTCAACATGCCGAGAGCTGAGACGTTGTTTAGGAATCGCCTCATGGTACCGCCGCTTCGTACCGAACTTCGCAGCTATCGTACAACCCATGTCAACATTGTTGATGAAAGGCCAGAAGTGGGAATGGAAACCCGAGCAACAAGCCGCATTCGAGGAACTCAAGGCACGACTGACGGAAGCCCCGGTTCTGGCTTGCCCAGACTTTAACGAAAAGTTTGTGCTACAGACCGACGCGAGCGATTGCGGGCTCGGAGCCGTGCTAACCCAACAGCACCAAGGGGCCGAACGGGTGATCGCCTACGTCAGCCGGCGGCTGGTCAAAGCGGAGGAGAACTATTCTGCCACGGAGAAAGAGTGCTTGGCCATAGTCTGGGCCATTCGTAAGTTGCGTTGCTACCTGGAAGGCTACAGGTTCGACGTAGTGACGGACCACCTCGCTCTCAAATGGATAAACAGCATCGACAACCCGACGGGAAGGATCGCGCGATGGGCATTAGAACTCCAGCAATACCAGTTCGACATCCACTATCGACGAGGGAAGCAAAACATAGTAGCCGACGCTTTGTCCCGCCAACCGCTGGAGGCGGTAGTGCAGCTAGCGCAAGAGGAGACACCACAGTGCACATGGATCGCTTGGCTTACCAGACGGATTCTCGAGGCCCCAGACAAGTTCCCGGATTTCACCATTGAAGGAAGTCAAGTATATCGCCACCTTGGTCATCGGCCAGAGGAGGAGGACTACGTGCCCTGGAAGCTGTGCGTCGCTTCCGACCACAGATCTAGGGTGCTAGCTGAATGTCACGACCACCCCACCGCTGGACACTTGGGCATCCGGAAAACCATCGCAAGAATCAATCAACGTTACTATTGGCCCGGTTTGTTTCGGGACGTCGCACGGTACGTAAAACAGTGCGAGAACTGTCAAAAGTTCAAGGTGACCCAACTGAAGCCTGCAGGACGTATGCTAACTCGACAAGTGGACGAGCCGTTCGGAACTCTATGCTCGGATTTCATCGGACCACTCCCGCGCTGCACACACGGAAACACGATGTTACTCGTGTTCTTCGACTCTCTTAAAAAATGGGTCGAGCTAATCCCGTTGCGAAGAGCCACATCCGCACATTTGGAGAGGGCATTCCGAGGATGCACCCTCAGCCGCTTCGTAGTCCCGCAACGTTTTGTGTGCGATAACGGCACCCAATTCACAAGCCGATCGTTTCGGGCGTTCTGCCAAACAGCCGGAATCAAACTAGAGCACACGGCGCCATACAGCCCACAGCAAACCCTACTGAGAGAGCGAACAGGACCATCAAAACGATGATCGCACAAAACATCTGCGGGGACCAGAAGACGTGGGACGAGCTCCTGCCAGAAATTATGCTGGCAATCAATACCAGCGTTTTGGATACAACCGGATTCAGCCCAGCGTTCTTAGTCCAAGGGCGGGAACCTCGACTCCCTGGGGCTCTCTACGAAGAAGTAACTCCTAGTATCGGACGGGAACCAGAAGCACCCGACACAAAGGCCAGACGACTTCAAGACATCTTCAAGATAGTGAAGGAGAATGCGCAGCAAGCAACGATCAATCAGGCCAGACATTACAATCTCCGACGTCGCGAATGGCGCCCGGAGTTGCAAAGTCTCGTCCTTGTAAAACACCACGTTCTATCTAATGCCGCCGAAAATTTCGCGGCCAAACTGGCACCAAAGTACGAGGGTCCCTATCACGTCCGAAAGTTTATTTCACCAAACGTGGTGCGGCTACAACGAGTAGGCTAACCTGGCCGATCTTAAAGCCTACCACGCTGAATTCACACCCGTTGCCCCACTTGAGGAGAATTCCATTCCATTAGCGCCTGAGCCAAGCTTCGAAATAATCACGAGTCCTACGTCTTCGCCAAACTCCGACCACCTGACAGGCTGAACTCTACGTCTCTTTTACCCTCCGAATACTAGCTACGTCTCTTTTAACCCACCGAATACTAACTACGCCTCTACATCTTGAATTAACCCAGAACCAGTGCGGAAGCCCGTAATTAATCATCTTCGTTCTTTCCTGCAGTACGACTACATCCACAGCCCTACCAGCCGGGCGATATCCGAGCAGCCGCCCCAAATCCGGAGCTAACGTGATGGAGGATAAAGAGCGGGGAGCCGGCGGTCTTCCGAGGTCTTTACCAGATTCTACCGCCCTCGGAGCGATTTTCGCAACCGAGATCAATCACCCGGGCTCGGTCGTAGAGGATTTGTCCTTGCTGGGGAACGAGGAGTACGACGAGGTGCTGGCCGCAGTTGGAGACGTCGACGTCGTTCAGGACTTGCCATGGGAGCAGTTGGATTGGGTGCAGATGCCAGTAGCCAGTAGCGGTATTGGACGCCGTGGGACTGGCCCGTCCCAGAGTTTTGACGGAAGTGCCCAAGAAGTTCGTGGTGGAGGCAGAAGGGCAACGCTTCCAAATCCGCATCTCTCGCCGAGGCGAGGTTAAGGTCTTTCTCCACCCCCCGAAGTAAAGGGAAGTGTGAGGCAGCATCCAGCTGCATCACAATTTTTACATTATTATGCCACTGAGAGAGCCATTGGATCACGCTCGCTGAGTTGGTTCTTTTAAATTGTATTCTTTTGAACACCGCATGGAGCGAACACGAAGAACTAGCGCAATGAACTAAGTCGCGTTCTCGTCGTTCAATTTTAAGTTCTAAGGAACCACGCACTGGAACACGATCGTTCATCTCGTTCCGCGTTATTAACAGCGGGTAAGCTGGCCAGAGGCCTCTGTCCTCCCTACCTTCTTGGTTCCGCCTATGGGGCAGTAACACATTTCATCCCTTTATGTGCGACCAAGAAACCCAATTGTAAGAGCATAAGAAGAATAAAACCACGTGGCACGATCAGATTGTAACGATAATGGCGATGTTGTCCTTTCTTCCTTTTTTTTTTCTGGTTCGGGTAAATTTTCCTTCTTCTTTATTTTCCCAGGTAACTTGCTGTGAGCTCTAGGAGGAGACGCATGTTCGGAACAACCGGCCGGGCTTGGTCCACCGGAGTTGGCCCAGGAATAGGAATACGATCTTATCGTTTCTATTCTGGGGTCCTCGCCGGGGACCAGGTCTGGAAACACCTGGATCCGGTTCGTGGGCAGAAGTTCGGTTTTACCGCTGTCTGACCGCGAACCTGACCAGGCGGCCGGATCTGCGCGACGTTAGGACATCCCTGGGAGAAGAAATACGGTCTTACCGTTTCTTCTTTCCTGGAGGTATCCCCTAACGCCGCTGGAAGGGAAGAACTTGCGTCCCGACACCATATCGCACGATAGCGGAGAAAGTGCATCGATGGGGTATCCACTTCGATGGGCAGTCGGATCCGCTAAGCTTCATAGAACGTGTGGAGGAACGTGCCGTCGCTCACCTGATCGACCTGGCCCACATTTCACAGGCCATTCCAGAATTGCTCGCTGGTAATGCTAGTGACTGGTTCCGCGTCAGTCGGCTACAGGGAGCGTCGTGGATCACGTTCAAGAAGGATTTCTTAGACTTCTTCCTGCCCCCTCGTTACTTTCAGCGCCTGGAGGGCCAGATCCGAGCAAGGCAACAGAGACTGGGGGAGCCTTTCAAGACGTACATCGTGGAGCTAATGTTACTCATGAGGCGAGCAAGCTATTCTGGAGTTCAGGAACTGGATCAAGCATACGAGAACTTATTGCCGGAATATCAACTGTACATCCGTCGGCACGAAACATTCTCGCTCGTGCAACTCACGCAATTGGCCACAGATTTTGAATTTGTGCGCGATCGCGAGCGGCAAAGCAGTGGATCTACACAACTGGGGCTAGTCATAGCTCCCAACCGGGACAAGCCAGCCGCGGCGCCCAGACATCGGAATCCTTTCCGAGACAACCAACCGAGCACCCAGGTTCCAGGAGGGGAAACTCACGTTAGCAGGATGATGCAGGAATCAGGACCAGCCATCGACGTACAGCGGGCTTGTAGAGGCTGTGGTGAAATCGGTCACCAGGTTCGGGATTGCCGCAACCGGCAACTTTACTATTGTTGGGTTTGCGGCAAACGAGGCATCAAGACGACGGAATGTTGCGGCCTGGCTTCGGGAAACGGACAGCGGCCTTACCTGCCCCAGGACAGCCGCCAACCCGTCCCGGGAATAAATGCAATCATGAGAGTGGAGAAGGCGCGCATCGTGACGCACGTCAAGATCGAGGGACAGGTGAGACAAGGCACTATCGACACCGGAGCCACGAGGAGCTTCATAAGTGGTGCAGCCAGCCAACTCAACAGTCAACAACTTCGAGATACACAGCATGGCAGATGGAAGTCGCGCCACCGTGTGCAAAGCACTCGTCGCAACAGTGTAGTTCGGTGAAAAGTGTGCTTGCATACCCTTTCTGGTACTGCCAACCGTCGTGGACGACGTGATCTTGGGCATAGATTTCTTGTGTGCCGTCCAAGCGTCCCTACATTGTGGAGCCGTACAATTGCGGTTGACCCCAGCATGTGTACAGACCCCTACCGGTCGTCGTAATACTACCCGCGCCACCACGGCGAGCCAGGGCCACCTTCCCTTTACGATGGAAGCACTCATCATCCATACCAGAACCACACCCGGGATACGCCATCATCCCGCAACCGAGCAGAGCCAAGACGAAGTCCCCTTCGGGGGAACCACAGCCGGACCAAGCGACCTGTCCGCACCAGCAATGCATCACGGAGACGTCCCCTTCGGGGAACCACAGCCGGGACACACTGTCCTCCCGCAATGCAACCAGAGAATCCCACGCGAGTCCAGAAAGACCCAAAGACAGGCAACCAACGTAATGTGTATCAAGACCCTTTCGGGGGCAATCCAACGGGAGTCCAGAAAGACCCAAAGACGGGCAACCAACGTAATGTGTATCAAGACCCTTTCGGGGGCAATCCCACGCGAGTCCAGAAAGACCCAAAGACGGGCAACCAACGTAATGTGTATCAAGACCCTTTCGGGGGCAATCCCACGGGAGTCCAGAAAGACCCAAAGACGGGCAACCAACGTAATGTGTATCAAGACCCTTTCGGGGGCAATCCCACGCGAGTCCAGAAAGACCCAAAGACGGGCAACCAACGTAATGTGTATCAAGACCCTTTCGGGGGCAATTCCAAGGAAGTCCAGCAAGACCCAAAGACGGGCACACCACGCAACGTATCTCAAGACCCAAAGGTGGGCACCGCACGCAACCAAGAAGACGCTCCGACGACCCCAGTACAGGAAGACGAGGAGGACCATGAGACGAAGACGACTGAGGATACCCGTTCCACCGGGCCAAGTTCTTGGGGACCACTTGAAGATGGCGAGCCATCTCAACGTCCCTACCCCTTCGGGGAAACCACGGCCGAGGTATGCGCTTTGGCAATACCCCCGGAACCAGATCCTCACGTCAACGAGGCGGACGACGATGACCCCAGCGAGGCACAACCAAGTCAAGAATTGAAACCCGATCTAGAGCCATGGGTACGAGATTTCCTGGAATGAGAGCTAGCCCAATTCGAGCCGCTGACCGGGGTGACGCACATCGCCGAGCATGTGATCACTATGAAGGATGACCGGCCCATCAAACAGAGATACTACCCAAAGAACCCGGCCATGCAACGTGTCATCGATGAGCAAGTCGACGAGCTGCTGAAAAACGACTGTATTAAGCCTTCGAAAAGTCCGCACAGCGCACCTATCGTGTTGGTGGGAAAGAACACAGGCGACGTCCGGATGTGCATCGATTATCGGCAGCTGAACGCGAATTCCATCCCGGATGCGTACCCGTTGCCACGACGACATTATCGTGAGCGGAACAACATTGGAGGAGCACGTGCACAACCTCGGGGAGGTTCTGAGGCCATTGAGACAAGCTAACTTGCGTTTGAACCAGGCCAAATGCAAATTCTTCCGGCGCAGCTTAGTCTATCTGGGTCACGTCAACATGCCGAGAGCTGAGACGTTGTTTAGGAATCGCCTCATGGTACCGCCGCTTCGTACCGAACTTCGCAGCTATCGTACAACCCATGTCAACATTGTTGATGAAAGGCCAGAAGTGGGAATGGAAACCCGAGCAACCAGCCGCATTCGAGGAACTCAAGGCACGACTGACGGAAGCCCCGGTTCTGGCTTGCCCAGACTTTAACGAAAAGTTTGTGCTACAGACCGACGCGAGCGATTGCGGGCTCGGAGCCGTGCTAACCCAACAGCACCAAGGGGCCGAACGGGTGATCGCCTACGTCAGCCGGCGGCTGGTCAAAGCGGAGGAGAACTATTCTGCCACGGAGAAAGAGTGCTTGGCCATAGTCTGGGCCATTCGTAAGTTGCGTTGCTACCTGGAAGGCTACAGGTTCGACGTAGTGACGGACCACCTCGCTCTCAAATGGATAAACAGCATCGACAACCCGACGGGAAGGATCGCGCGATGGGCATTAGAACTCCAGCAATACCAGTTCGACATCCACTATCGACGAGGGAAGCAAAACATAGTAGCCGACGCTTTGTCCCGCCAACCGCTGGAGGCGGTAGTGCAGCTAGCGCAAGAGGAGACACCACAGTGCACATGGATCGCTTGGCTTACCAGACGGATTCTCGAGGCCCCAGACAAGTTCCCGGATTTCACCATTGAAGGAAGTCAAGTATATCGCCACCTTGGTCATCGACCAGAGGAGGAGGACTACGTGCCCTGGAAGCTGTGCGTCGCTTCCGACCACAGATCTAGGGTGCTAGCTGAATGTCACGACCACCCCACCGCTGGACACTTGGGCATCCGGAAAACCATCGCAAGAATCAATCAACGTTACTATTGGCCCGGTTTGTTTCGGGACGTCGCACGGTACGTAAAACAGTGCGAGAACTGTCAAAAGTTCAAGGTGACCCAACTGAAGCCTGCAGGACGTATGCTAACTCGACAAGTGGACGAGCCGTTCGGAACGCTATGCTCCACACACGGAAACACGATGTTACTCGTGTTCTTCGACTCTCTTAAAAAATGGGTCTAGCTAATCCCGTTGCGAAGAGCCACATCCGCACATTTGGAGAGGGCATTCCGAGGATGCACCCTCAGCCGCTTCGTAGTCCCGCAACGTTTTGTGTGCGATAACGGCACCCAATTCACAAGCCGATCGTTTCGGGCGTTCTGCCAAACAGCCGGAATCAAACTAGAGCACACGGCGCCATACAGCCCACAGCAAACCCTACTGAGAGAGCGAACAGGACCATCAAAACGATGATCGCACAAAACATCTGCGGGGACCAGAAGACGTGGGACGAGCTCCTGCCAGAAATTATGCTGGCAATCAATACCAGCGTTTTGGATACAACCGGATTCAGCCCAGCGTTCTTAGTCAAAGGGCGGGAACCTCGACTCCCTGGGGCTCTCTACGAAGAAGTAACTCCTCGTATCGGACGGGAACCAGAAGCACCCGACACAAAGGCCAGACGACTTCAAGACATCTTCAAGATAGTGAAGGAGAATGCGCAGCAAGCAACGATCAATCAGGCCAGACATTACAATCTCCGACGTCGCGAATGGCGCCCGGAGTTGCAAAGTCTCGTCCTTGTAAAACACCACGTTCTATCTAATGCCGCCGAAAATTTCGCGGCCAAACTGGCACCAAAGTACGAGGGTCCCTATCACGTCCGAAAGTTTATTTCACCAAACGTGGTGCGGCTACAACGAGTAGGCTAACCTGGCCGATCTTAAAGCCTACCACGCTGAATTCACACCCGTTGACCCACTTGAGGAGAATTCCATTCCATTAGCGCCTGAGCCAAGCTTCGAAATAATCACGAGTCCTACGTCTTCGCCAAACTCCGACCACCTGACAGGCTGAACTCTACGTCTCTTTTACCCTCCGAATACTAGCTACGTCTCTTTTAACCCACCGAATACTAACTACGCCTCTACATCTTGAATTAACCCAGAACCAGTGCGGAAGCCCGTAATTAATCATCTTCGTTCTTTCCTGCAGTACGACTACATCCACAGCCCTACCAGCCGGGCGATATCCGAGCAGCCGCCCCAAATCCGGAGCTAACGTGATGGAGGATAAAGAGCGGGGAGCCGGCGGTCTTCCGAGGTCTTTACCAGATTCTACCGCCCTCGGAGCGATTTTCGCAACCGAGATCAATCACCCGGGCTCGGTCGTAGAGGATTTGTCCTTGCTGGGGAACGAGGAGTACGACGAGGTGCTGGCCGCAGTTGGAGACGTCGACGTCGTTCAGGACTTGCCATGGGAGCAGTTGGATTGGGTGCAGATGCCAGTAGCCAGTAGCGGTATTGGACGCCGTGGGACTGGCCCGTCCCAGAGTTTTGACGGAAGTGCCCAAGAAGTTCGTGGTGGAGGCAGAAGGGCAACGCTTCCAAATCCGCATCTCTCGCCGAGGCGAGGTTAAGGTCTTTCTCCACCCCCCGAAGTAAAGGGAAGTGTGAGGCAGCATCCAGCTGCATCACAATTTTTACATTATTATGCCACTGAGCGAGCCATTGGATCACGCTCGCTGAGTTGGTTCTTTTAAATTGTATTCTTTTGAACACCGCATGGAGCGAACACGAAGAACTAGCGCAATGAACTAAGTCGCGTTCTCGTCGTTCAATTTTAAGTTCTAAGGAACCACGCACTGGAACACGATCGTTCATCTCGTTCCGCGTTATTAACAGCGGGTAAGCTGGCCAGAGGCCTCTGTCCTCCCTACCTTCTTGGTTCCGCCTATGGGGCAGTAACACATTTCATCCCTTTATGTGCGACCAAGAAACCCAATTGTAAGAGCATAAGAAGAATAAAACCACGTGGCACGATCAGATTGTAATGTAAAGGTATCAACTTGAGTCCAGTGACGCCGGCACGGTCACCATGTAAACGTATATTTAATAATAATTTACGACACACGTCTGATTGGTTTTCCTTCTCTTTATTGAATGAATCTTTGTTTTAACTTATTATAATTATTTTAACAATTCGATCGTACCGCTAAAGACCGCGTAGCTGCGCTGCCAGTGACGCCGGCAGCGGAGCGGCTGTCTTATGTATTTACTTATATATCGAGAGAGTTGCATGTGCACATCAAGCAGTTTGGTCAATTTGCACCGTCGGCATAAATATGCTGACGAGCTGCGAACTGCGAGCTTGAAAAGTGTGCCGGTCAGTGTGCTTATTTTATATTTAGGTAATCTTCCGCATACATATATTGCTATTAATTGTTACAGTGTTTACTCGATATATGCACATGCTACAGCTCCCCTTTTAAAAGAATAACGTAATTATTTATAATGGAGTTATTCTAATTTTATATTTAATTTTTTTTCTATGGTTAACATTTTTTATAGAATTCTTTTATTTTGTATATATTATATATATATTTTTTTTGTGTATGCATATTTTGTGTTTTTGTTTTTTTTTTTAAAACAAGAATGTAAAATTTTTTGTATTTCAAATATGTTATTATTATTATTATTTTTTTTTAAAAGACGAAAAACTTGGTTGTATTGCTTGTATTGTATTGTCATGCTTATGTGTTGTAAACTTTTAACCTGTCCTTATGTACTCTTTGTACCTTATTTTTTCTATCTTTAATTAAAATATTTTCCCTATTTTCTATTGATTCTACAGTATATGGGCCCAAGTAAACAGGATCTAGTTTATGTCCAGTTTCATTTCTTAACAAAACCATATCTCCTATTTCTAATTCGAAATTATTTACTTTCTTATCATAGTATTTCTTATTCTTGGCCTTATGTTGCTCTAACATTATCCTAGCTCTTTTATAAGCTATTTCTAATCTATACTTAACCTCTTTAGCATAATCGTCCACGTTATATAGTGGTGCTATCTTATCTACCTTATTAAAATATGATGGCAAGTTGCTTTGTCTGCCAAAAACTAGTTCGTATGGACAGTAATTATGTGCCATAGAAGGTGTCGTGTTGAAACAGTAAACGAAATATTGAAGCCATACGTCCCAATCCGTTTTATCAACAGATATGTATGAGCGTATGTATTCATTAAATGTCTTATGACTTCTTTCGACTGTTCCAACTGTCTGGTGGTGATGTGCTGTAGACGTTATATTGTCTACTTTCAAATATTTGCACAAGTCATTAATTATTGAATTTTTATATTCAGTTCCCATGTCCGTAATGAACGTCTTCATTGGACCGAACTTCAGTATAAATGATTCGAATATTGCTTTAGCAACAGTATTGGCATTTTTGTTTGGAATTGGAATAGCTACAAGATATTTCGTTAAATCGCATATCAATGTAATTGCGTATTCGTTACCATTTTCAGATTTAGGTAGCGGACCTATAGTATCCACTATCACTCTGTCAAATGCACACATTGGTGTGTCTGTAATTGTAAGGGGGGTTTTTGTATGTTTCGATATTTTAGATTTTTGGCATTTTGGACATCTACGTACGTACTCTATAATTTGACGCGTCATATTTTTCCAGTAGTAGTGTCTTCTAATTTTTTCTAATGTTTTAGTTATGCCATTATGACCTCCTTGTATGGGATCGTCATGATTTGTAGACAATATTGCTTCTTTTTCTTTTTCATTATTAATTGTGGTCACCGGCTTGAGTAGCGCTACTCTTAGTTTCTTTAAATATTTATTGCCCATATTTTTAAAAGTATCTATTGAAACGAATTCAAAGACCTTTTCCCACGGTGCCACTTTGAGTTTGCTGACTTCATGTATACCGGCTTGCATTTCAAGCCTTTGGAAAAACTGACCTAAGTCAAGCGCTCCATTGGTGTACAGGTCGCTAACATCAATTCTTGCAATAACTTTATTTCCACGTTTAAAATAACATTTCTCATTTGTTAAATGCAAGGCCACTACTTTTCGTACATCGTCATTTTTGATGACTTCATATACGTTGGGCTTAGAAGCTTGTTCAATATTTTGCCTAAGCGAAATATTTTTTCCATTCTCTTCCCCTGCGCAGGGTTTATTTTGTCTACTTTGTTGCCTGGTAGTGACTTTCAGGACTTTAGTTTGTAAATCTTTAAGTTCGGATATTGTTATCCTAGAAAGGGCGTCTGCCACGAAATTATCTTTTCCCTTTAGATACTCGACTGTGAAGTCGTATTCTTCTAACTCGAGCCGCATGCGTGTTAACTTAGAGCTTGGATTGATCATAGAAAATAAATAAGTTAATGGTCTGTGGTCTGTTTTCACTGTAAAATGTTTGCCATAAATATATGGACGAAAATGAGTGATTGCCCAATGAATTGCTGATAATTCTTGTTCTGTTGTACTTTTATTACTTTCACCCTTTGTAAATGAACGTGACGCATAAGCTATTGGAAGTTGAAGTCCATTATGGTTTTGTGTTAAAACCGCACCACAAGCTTGTTTACTTGCATCAGTTATTATGCAAAATTCTTTGCTGAAATCCGGGTATTGCAATAAAGTTGGTTGGATAAGCTTATCTTTGAGATATTGAAATGCTTTTTGGCATTCAGCTGTCCATTCAAAAGGAACATCCTTTTTACATAATCTAGTTATGTGCCGCGAATATTCGGCGAAGTTTTTAATGAAACGTCTGTAATAATTGCAGAATGCAACGAAACGTCTAGCGCTGTCCGCATCGTGTGGGACTGGGTAATTTTTGATGACGTCATATTTCTTGTCATCTGGCAAGATTCCTCTATCAGTACACTTGTGACCTAGAAAAGTCACTTCGTGCATAAAAAATGAACATTTTTGTGGATGTAATTTGAGATTGTGTTTCCTACATATGCTAAAAACATCCGTTAAGTTTTTAAGCATATGTTTCTCGGAACACCCAATAACAATTAGATCATCCATGTAAAGAAATGCTTGAGAAGGTTCAAGTCCTGAGAATGCAATAGTCATCATTCTCTGAAATGAATTTGGCGCTATTTTTAAACCAAATGGTAGTCGCGTGAAGCGATATGAGCCGTTGCTCGTTGAAAATGACGTAATGTTTCTAGAACTATCTTCGAGTTCAATCTGATGAAAACCTGACATTAAGTCAAGACATGAAAAGTATTTTGCTCGACCTAGTTGATCCAAAATATCATCAAATCTAGGGAGTGGAAATTTATCTGACAACAGTTTTTTGTTGATTTGACGATAGTCAATTACTAATCGCCATTTCTTTTCATTGGAGCCTGGAAGGGCTTTCTTTGGAACTAGTAAAAGTGGGCTGTTATACTCAGACACTGAAGGCTCGACTATTTTGTCGGCGATCAATTTTCCTACTTGTTTTTCAATTTCATCTTTTTGGCTATGCGGGCTTCGATAGTTTTTAATGTAAATTGGCTCCGCATCCTTCAATCTCAATTTTTGCTTGTAAAAATTGTTTGTTGTTATAGATTCGGTTTCAAGTCCGAATACATCACTATACTTGGTACATAATTCTTTTAGTTGGGTTTTAAATTGCTCTGGAAAGTTTTTACTTAATTGAGCTATGACAGTTTTTTCCCTGTTTTCTGGAGTAGTTTGAACTACATCGTAGTTCGAAAGTGGTTCAAATTTTAGGTTATTGACATCGATTAGTTGATCCGTATTTGTTGTATTTAATAAACGGACGAATGCGTTTTTTGGCGCTGCAACTGTGTTTGCAACGTAAATACCAGGTTGAATTTCCTGATTTGGGATTAATATACTATCCTCATTTGAACGTATTTCAATTTTACGGACGACTTGTGATCTTGCTGGTAGAAGTATTGAACCGTTACCAGAACTGTATGTTATAGGAACATATATTTGAACATCTATATTATTTGGTCTAATTATAAACCAATCTTCTGAAGGTTTCAGATCTATTTGACAATTGAGTCCTTTTATGAAATCAATGCCTATTATTCCGTCACACGGTATAGCAAAGTTTAAATCTACTATATGAAAATTGTGTGGGATTATGTACTTATCTGTCTGTAGCTCTATTGAGGCAAGACCTTTGGATTGAATGACTCCTTGGCCTATACCTTGAATGTCTATGGTATTATTTAATTGGACGTCATGAAAGACATCAGAATTTTCTTTAAGTAGTGATATGTCTGCACCTGTATCTATTAAAAATATCAGTTTCTTTCCTGATTCTACATTATGAAATGAAACAAAAATATTGAGATTGAAGTTTACTGAGTGAACTCTGGGTTTATTTAATTTTCTGTATCTAAAGGGTGTTGAGAGTTTCCCGAATTGTCTTGGGCTACTCTGACGTTATGTCCCTGTCTATTCGAGCTTCCATTATTGTCGTTTCGTTGGTTATTGTTGTAGGAGCCACCGTTACCTCGGTTGCTTCCACGAAAACCTCCACGACCTCTGTTATTATTATTGTACTGGTTACTGTAACTATTATAATTATTATTATTGTAACCATATCCGTTTGAATTATTCCCTCTGCCTCGGTAATTACCTCTAAAGTTATTACCTCGGGGGGCGTGTCCTCTTTGGGCATACAGCACTGAACTTGCATTACCAGTCATTTCTGTACTGCAATGTATGTACTTGCCAATGGCTTCATTCATTGATTTAAATGAGCCTGCCTCAAGGATTGTCCTTAGCCTACCATGTTCACAATTTCTAGTCATGGTGCTTATGGCTTCTTTTGTACTGAACAGGTCAGCATGTTCGGCACCTAGGCCTTCATCAATATACGCTGCTTCTAACAATTTTCGTAGATTGTCTATTTCAGTCGTAAATTGTGTGGCTGTTTTTCCTTTCTGGTGGATGCTAGCTAATTTTGCCTTTATTACATCGGATGATTCTCCGACGATAGTGGCTTGCAGCTTGCTTATTATTGCGCTAATGGTAGTTTCATTTTGTACCTTGTACAAGGTGGAACCAGTGATTTTTGCCAAACTGATGTCATTTACACTGATTTTAGCAAAGCTTTTGATTCCGTTAATCACAATCTTTTATTGCGTAAACTCCATCTTTTAGGTTTTCCCAATAACCTAATTCTGTGGATTTCAAGCTACCTAAATTTTAGAACCCAAAAAGTCTTTTTTAATGGTTTAATTTCTAAACCTGTTCAAGTTTATTCTGGAGTTCCACAAGGAAGTCATTTGGGCCCCTTGCTTTTTACGCTTTTTATAAATGACTTGCCTTCCGTTATAAATCACTCTCGGGTTCTCATGTACGCTGATGACGTGAAGCTTTGTATGTCGGCCACTGACAATCTTCTTGGTGTCAGGCTGCAAACTGATCTTGACAGTTTTCAGACATGGTGTAAAGTAAATTTTTTAAATCTTAATTGTAGTAAATGTAAAGTTATGTCTTTTAGCAGGCGAACTCCGCTTGTGTTTAATTACGTTCTTAATTGTAAACCGCTTGAACGTATTATGTCGGTTACTGATTTGGGTATTCTTCTTGATCCTAAGCTGAAGTTTGACAAGCACATTGCATCTATTGCTAATCGAGCATTTGGCGTCTTGGGTTTCATAAAGCGTTGGTCGAAAGAATTTGACGATCCCTACATTACTAAACTACTTTATACTTCACTTGTCAGACCTATTCTGGAATATGGGTCTTGTATATGGAGTCCCCAATATAAGATTCATCAGGACAGAATAGAATCTGTACAAAAACAGTTTCTACTCTTTGCCCTACGGGGTCTGAATTGGAATACTAACATTCGCTTGCCTCCTTATCGTAGTAGACTTTTACTAATTAATCTTCCATCTCTTTCTGACCGGAGAACAATGCTTGGTGTAGTCTTTCTACACAAACTAATTATTGGTGAAATTGATTCATCTGAATTAATTAGCCAGATTAGTTTTGCTGTTCCTATCAGAAGTTCTAGAAATTTCTTACCTCTTTCTCTTCAATCCTGTGTTGCTAACTATGCTATTCATAACCCTTTCCGAGTTCTTTGTTGTAATTATAACAATCTTTCTCAATTTATTACTAATTCTTCTTCTGTACAATTTCTTAACACTTCAATTATTTCTTATTTATCTAGCTTATAGTTAATGTATGTTTTAGTTTATTGTTGTTTAATACAATGTTTGTCCGTCTTTGTCCGCGCGTCAACAAGCCCGTGCTTGGTGTCGTTTGGGCCACTTGAATGTACTGCTCGTTTAGTACATCAACGTCCAAATTACCTCAACAGCAATATGCTCATATGGCCCTTTGGTTAGGTTTACCAACTTGAGCGCTGTCACAAATCTTTGGAGGTGTATCTTTTTCCCATCAAATTCGGGTACGGTGGAGGAAATCTCCTTCATGTATGCCCTGTCAGCCGCTGACGAGTCTGCCATTTTTGGTTCTGTTAAACTCTTGAGTCCCAATTGGTTACTAGCCGCTGCACTTGTTGCGGGGCTATTATGATTAGCAGTTTCTTGGGAATCAGATCCCGAAACAATTGCAATGTAACCTGTGTTTGGTGACTTTGGCCTTGGACTTATTGACTTTGTGTCGTTCTCCTCGATAGCTATAAATGTTGCCGGGCTGTCTATTACGTTCGGCAAATGTAAATCTAGAGTATGTCTCTCTTTTAAAGAAACTAACTGTTCTCTTAAACGTTTGACAACGTCTTTGGCTTGAGTCCAATGAAGTTCGGAGCTTCTAGATTGATTTTCTAGAAACAGCTCCCTTATCTCATTATAAACATTTACTAAATAAATAGTGTGTTTATTGATGGTACTCGGTTGGATAGCTCTATTTTGGGAAAGGCTTTTGTACGATTTGTCGAACTCAGATTTTAGTTCTTTAACTTTCGTACATATTGTATCCCAATCCATGTGTTGTAGTGGCCTATTTTCGGCTTATTAAGCTCTTCAATATTTTAAGTTTTACCCGGTCTAAGCAATTTTTTTGTTTTATATTTTCTTTAGCCTGAATATGGGATAATTTGCTGGGACTTCAGGCTTTTGTTGATAACCTATATAGACTCCAAGTCCAATTATATCTCCACATCTGAGTGGGTATCTTTTTCCTACCATCTGTCTGTTTCCAATAAATACGCCATTTACTGCGTTCATCTGTTCTAAAACAACTATGCGTCCGTTGCGCACGATTAGTTTGGCATGATGCCTGGACAAGAACATGTACCCAGGCAAAGAGGGACTGCAGCTGGAATGCCTGCCTATGGTATTTTCTCCAGCACGGAGAAATACTCTTCTGCCAGTGGTTACGTGTTCCAGGTACCAGCAGTAGCCTGACACATTCATTGTTCAAATGCGCTGAACAAGATTAAATTATTATTAAGTTGTCTCTTTTTAATCTAATGTAATCTAATGTAATCTTTGCATCGAAGGTACCCTATTCTCAAAATCTTGTTCCTTTCCAAGTGTACGTCTTATTCAGTCATATTTATTATTTTTTTTTTATATTTTATTTATTCTTATTTCTTTTTTGAAAAATTTCTCTTATATATATTTTTTTGTTTTCATTTATTATAAAAATATATTTGTTGATTTCAAATCAATGTTTTATGATTCGATTTTGTTAATTTTTTTGGTAATGCACTGGAATGCATTAAAATCATTACTTTATAAAATATAAAAGCGGTTTAAAAAAATTTTTTTTTGGTATATGGTCATAAATAAACATGCACATATGAAACTATCATTTAGACATTTTTATATATGTTTATTTTTGATAATTATATATTGGCTGATCAGGCCTAGCATGTAATGAAATATTATTTGTTATTATTTAACAAGTAAATAAAATTTGTTATTTTATATTATATCCAGATCATTTCCTCTGCTTAACATTTATATAAACGGATTTCAACGCATGGCTATTATTTATACTCTATTACATACGGTGTAAATGTATATTTAATATTTTCCACTAACTCAAAATTTTCGACAGTTTTACTAATTCTGTTACTTTACTCTATTTGTGTATATATATATATTTTTTTTTTACATTGTTTCCTGCCTATTTGTTTCGAATGGCTTTACAGGCCAAACGTCTTGCCGGTCGACTCAATTGTCGTCGGGCATTACAATTCTTATAGTTTAATTATTATATTTTATATTATATGTTGGGCGCTCTTGGTAGCGCTATCGGCCATCTAGTGCTTGGGGCTTCTCGATGCTCCCCCGTTGGCATAAGCGGCGGTCTGCCTCTCATGCAATTCGTCTCTGCGTTTTCTGATCCCACGTTGGCATAAGCGGCGGTCTGCCTCTCATGCAATTCGTCACTGCGTTTTCTGATCCCGGCAGGTGCCTTTGCAGTGGGGGCTGAACAGGGGCCCCTTGCAATCCGCAGGGCATCGACGTGGTCGTGCTGGTATTTCCTTCGGGGCTGGACGATGGGTTTTTGTTAGTGATTGTTTATTATTATTTTCTGAGGGACAGGGCGTGCTCGTTGACTTTAGTAAAGACTCGAGATGTTCGAGTTCGTCATTTAGTTTGACGGCAGTGTCCCATGGTGGGGGTGTTGTGCATTTGAATAGGAGTCTTACTATCTCAGACTTTCTTTGTCTGATACGCTCCTTAATGCCACTGCGTCTGTGCTTTTTATTCGCCCTCGAGCTCATACCCTGTACTCACTCAGATTTCTTGATGTTTCTTGTCCAATTCCAGTAACAGTTCCAGCCCCAGCTCCAGTGCCCTTCTTTCCAGTCTTACTTCGCAGGATTTAGTTTAGCTTTAACTATCCGAAGATTTCAGATCTCATGATCACGGTCACGGTCGCCATGTAAAGGTATCCACTTGAGTCCAGTGACGCCGGCACGGTCACCATGTAAACGTATATTTAATAATAATTTACGACACACGTCTGATTGGTTTTCCTTCTCTTTATTGAATGAATCTTTGTTTTAACTTATTATAATTATTTTAACAATTCGATCGTACCGCTAAAGACCGCGTAGCTGCGCTGCCAGTGACGCCGGCAGCGGAGCGGCTGTCTTATGTATTTACTTATATATCGAGAGAGTTGCATGTGCACATCAAGCAGTTTGGTCAATTTGCACCGTCGGCATAAATATGCTGACGAGCTGCGAACTGCGAGCTTGAAAAGTGTGCCGGTCAGTGTGCTTATTTTATATTTAGGTAATCTTCCGCATACATATATTGCTATTAATTGTTACAGTGTTTACTCGATATATGCACATGCTACAGTAACGATAATGGCGATGTTGTCCTTTCTTCCTTTTTTTTTTCTGGTTCGGGTAAATTTTCCTTCTTCTTTATTTTCCCAGGTAACTTGCTGTGAGCTCTAGGAGGAGACGCATGTTCGGAACAACCGGCCGGGCTTGGTCCACCGGAGTTGGCCCAGGAATAGGAATACGATTTTATCGTTTCTATTCTGGGGTCCTCGCCGGGGACCAGGTCTGGAAACACCTGGATCCGGTTCGTGGGCAGAAGTTCGGTTTTACCGCTGTCTGACCGCGAACCTGACCAGGCGGCCGGATCTGCGCGACGTTAGGACATCCCTGGGAGAAGAAATACGGTCTTACCGTTTCTTCTTTCCTGGAGGTATCCCCTAACGCCGCTGAAAGGGAAGAACTTGCGTCCCGAATCCGAATCGAGGGGTTCAGGAGGTGCGAGGAGGATGACGCAACGGGCCTCGGGAGTCCCTACTCGTCCTCCTGTTTGTGTTTTCAACTTGTGCAAAGTATTTTTGTTTTTGTTCTTATTGCTATCCTCTCTCTTATTCTGTCTATTAGACCAGCTGTACATCGTTTGTGCTTGGGCAATTAACAGCTGTTAACTTGCTTTTTTCGCTTTCAGTGTCGCTCTCTGTGCTCTCATCAATAATCTGCTGTAGCGCATTGTTTTTGTTTTTGCTGCAAGCATTGGTTTTCCGTTAGCTACACGCTCTCGCATATTTTTATCTCTTGCTTTGTGCTTGCTTTCTGCACTTTAAGCGGCCGTTTGTGACCAAGCGTTGTTATTGCTCTGCATTTTTCTTTTCATTTCGTTTATCATTCCCCTAAAGAATTTTATAGTCGACTATAAAATACCCTTTTTTATTATGTCGTCTGATTTAGTGTTTTTTTAACAAGTGTCTTGGACCTGACCCCAAGCAAGAATTTATTTCTTGCTTCTTTTGTGACCGGACTTTTCACTTGAAGTGTGCTGGTATAACGGTTAAAGTCAAAGATTGTCTAGAGAAGAACAATGGTTTGAGATGGCGCTGTGATACTTGCCGGGTCATCGAGGTGTAAGTTCGTAAATATGTGGAGCGAACTAGAGATAGTTTTAAGGACTTGTCAAAAATTTTTCACAAGGCAAATGTCCTATTTTCGGATATGGAGAACTTATTCAGTAATTCATCATTATTGAATGAGCCTCCTAAACGTAAAAAGAGTAGTTCTGCTCCGCGCCAGGCGCAGATGTCCTTTTCACTCCCGCCATCAGACCTGAGTCTGCATCCATCTAATTTTAACTCTCAGCCAGACTAGGACACAACCCACCCGATAGTGCAGTTTCCGCCTCACCTGTTCCGTCTGTTCCCAATAGAGTAAAATCAAATGCCACGCCAGTTTTTAAGGCAGCCAATACTTTGACTGTCGTACCTCCTCGCATGTCTAAGCCCCTCCAAGGCGTTCCTCCTCCGGAGCCTATGAAGCATGTCTTTGTTTCTAGGCTTGCCAAAGATCAGTCCTCGTATGATGTTAAGGCTTACATCCAAAACATTATACAGGATCCTGATATTTCTGTGGATAAATTTAATTTTAATTATCCTAGGGAAATATCTTCATTTAAGATATCATGTTCGGAGAAGGTTTTTGATAAAGTTTGTCATCAACACTTCTGGCCCAAACATATCTTTGTTGCTGGAAATTCTACTCAAAATAGAGATCGGACTCCGATCTCAGGTGTTGGGTCCTCTCTACCTGCTTCATCTTCAAATGAAGCATCAAAAAACTGATTTCTTCTCTAACTCTAGCCTATCAAAATATTCGAGGCCTTAATATAAACTCTCTAATCTATATCTCAATAGTCATTCTTTTGATTTCGATGTCATTTCTTCTACTGAGACCTGGCTCAAGCCTGCCACATCAGACTTTTCTATTCTTTCTTCCAAACACTCTGTATATAGATGTTATCGTATAGCTCGTAAAGGTGGCGGAGTACTATTGGCCGTGGATTCTAATCTGTCCTCAGAACCGATTTCAACCACATTAAATTCTGATATTGAGTTTATTTGTGTGAAAGTTTCTTTTCTTAAATTTTCAATTCATTTTACTTGTTCTTATATTCCACCCCTTTCTGATATCACTTTAAACGATAGTCACCTGACTGCTGTTAAATTTATATCATCTTTACTTTCTGATACTGACATGCTCTTTGTCATAGGTGATTTTAATCTTTCCGATGTTCGATGGTTTTCCTCAAATGACTCGCATTCACTTTTTCCCGATAGCTCTCATGAATTTATTGACGGTCTTTCCGAGCTTTCTTTGGTGCAAATCAATCCTGTGTGCAATTCTATCAACAGGACACTTGACCTGTTATTCGTATTGGACTCTACCAATAGCATTGTATACTGGATTGATCTATTGGTAATTCCGGAAGACCCTTACCACCCAACTCTAAGCGCACGTATTAATTTACCTTTGTGGCCTGTTGTTCTATTATCTCAGCCACTTGTGCGAGTACGTAGTTTTATTAAAACTGATTTTAACAAGTTAAACAGTCTAATTTCATGTTCTGATTGGTCTCAACTGTACACATGTTCTAACTTGGATAATGCCATTAAGCTTTTTTATAATACTCTTAACTCTTTTTTTGACATCTGTGTTCCACTTGCATCACCAATTAGTTGTAATAGACCTCCTTGGTTCTCTAGAGAATTATCACATTTAAAAAATGTGAAATCCAAGCAATTTAAAAAATATAAAAAATTTGGAAATCCTTATGATTTCTCTCGATATTTAATTACCTGCTCTAGCTTTCTAGTTCTTAACTCACAATGTTATAATAATTACTTGCGACGTTTGTTGCGACGGCGTAAGCTTGAATTCTCTAAAGATCCGAAGCAATTCTACAGATTCGTAAACTCTAAACGTAGATCCTCATCATAACTATCTTCTGTTGTCTTGAACGATATTCAAGCTAATACTGATCAATCCATAGCAGATTTGTTTGACTGACTTTTTCCAAACTACATATTCTACGAGTAGTCTCCGTGTTGGCCAGCCTTACCCGTATTAAGGTTAAGCTGTTCTAACTGTATTTACAGCCCTCTAATCACAGAAAGCTCGCTTCTTTGCGATCTTAAATTGATTAAGCCAGTGCACGCACCAGGTCCCGATGGGGTGCCTGCTTCTGTACTTAAGTACTGTGCAGAATCTTTATGTAGACCATTACATAAATTGTTAACTTTGTCCGTAGATTCCTCCTCTTTCCCAGCGCTATGGAAAGATTCTTATATTATCCCTCTTCATAAAAAGGGTATTAAGTCCGATGTTCAGAACTATAGAGGTATCTCGAAGTTGTCTGCTTTTACGAAGATGTTTAAGGGGATTATGACCTCTCATCTTCAACATTTATGTAGCTCTATTATCTCACCTACTCAACACGGGTTTATGAGATGTAGATCTACAACCACTAACCTACTTGAGTTCACTTCCCTAGTGATTAAAGGGTTCA
Organism: Drosophila limbata; assembly: GCA_963924055.1. NCBI lineage: Eukaryota > Metazoa > Arthropoda > Insecta > Diptera > Drosophilidae > Drosophila > Drosophila limbata. The sequence goes on from CAWUOW010000382.1 coordinate 495,496, forward strand.
AGAAAAAGATGCAAACTGATGTTATTTACACTGATTTTAGTAAAGCTTTTGATTTTGTAAACCACTCTCTACTCACTCAAAAGCTTGATCTTCTTGGTTTTCCGTACAATCTTCTTCTTTGGATTTCAAATTTTTTAAGTAACAGAACACAAAGAGTTTTTTTTAAAAATGTTCAAAGTCAGTCAAAGTTACTTCTGGAGTACCGCAAGGTAGTCATCTTGGTCGACTACTCTTACCGTTATTTATAAATGATCTTCCAGCTATACTATCTCACTCCCATGCTATCATGTATGCGGATGACGTCAAGCTTTGTTTATCGTATAGCGATCCTTCTTCTATTAATCTCTAACAAGCAGACTTAAATGCTTTCCATCTTTGGTGCCAAGATAATTTATTAAATCTCAAAAGTTCAAAATGTAAAGTTATGACTTTTTATAGATCTTCCCGCGTTTTTTCACGGTATTCACTTAATGGCATTATATTGGAATGCTTGAATGATTCCGAAAGATCAGTTAATGACTTGGGTATAGTTCTAGATCATAGACTGAAATTTGATAAGCAGATCGCGATAGCTGTCAATAAAGCAATGAGAGTTCTCGGGTTTATTAAGCGATGGTCCAAGGAATTTGATGATCCCTTTACTACTAAACTTCTTTACACGTCTCTTTTTTGTCCGATTCTTGAGAATGGATCATGTGTGTGGTCTCCTCAATATGAATCCCATCGTGCTAGGATAGAGTCGGTACCAAAAAAAAAAAATTTTTTTTTGTGTTTTCCGTGGCTGGAACTCGGAAATTCAGTTGCCTTCATATTCTAGTAGACTTCAATTACTCAATCTTCCCTCTCTTGATAACCGTAGAATTATGCTTGGAGTAATGTTCATCCACAAATTACTACAGGGTCACATAGACTCGGCTAATTTGTTGGATGAAATAACCTTTAACGTACCCTTTAGAGTTACTCGAACCTTTAATCCTTTACATTTTTCACGTTGTTCCACTAACTGGGAGCTTCACGAACCTCTTCGTACTCTGTGTGCAGATTACAATAGTCTGTACCGTACGATTAGTTTCGAGTGTGCTCCGCTCACTATTAAAGCCTCTATATTATCCTGTTTAACTAGTCTAACCAACTAACTGGTTATTAATACTATTTTGGTCTGATTGGGTGTTTCTGGGTTTTCCCCAATCCTAGCAACAAATGTTGGGCCAATCATTTTCTTTCTTATTTTAGATTCCCCAGAGTTTTTAATTCTAACTTATATTGTAATTTAAATATAAATATATACTATTTTTAACTTTAATGTTATATTTTTAGCGTGACAATAAATAAAAATAAATAAATAAATAACTTTTGATCCAAGTCTTTCCGGGTTACCTCTGGAGTTCCCCAAGGTAGTCATCTCGGTCCTTTGCTCTTCACACTGTTTATAAATGATCTACCAACAGTTTTAACGCACTCTCGTGTACTTGTGTATGCCGATGATGTTAAAATTTGTCTGCAATACAAAGATTGGCCATGCCATATCAAATTGCAGGAAGATCTTGACTCTTTTCAGTCATGGTGCCGTGTGAATCTTTTAAGTTTAAACTGCTCTAAATGTAACGTAATGACTTTTTATCGCACTAACCCTTATTTGGCGTCATACTCACTGTATGGTGGCCCTCTTGATAGAAATACTGCTGTTGATGATCTAGGTATACTCTTAGATCACAAGCTGAAATTTTCCGACCATATATCTAAGATGGTCAATAAAGCCATGTCAGTTCTGGGTTTTATGAAGATGTGGTCGAAGGAATTCTATGACCCCTATATAACTAAGACTCTTTATATATCTTTAGTCCGTCCAATTTTGGAGTACGGTTCATGTGTCTGTTGTCCTCAGTATACTGTGCGCCAAAGTCGCATTAAATCGGTACAAAAAAACTTTCTCCTCTTTGCATTACGTGGCCTTAATTGGAATAGGGACGTGGGGACTGCCTTCGTACCCTAGTAGACTTCTTCTTTATCTAATCGTAGAATTATGCTTGGTATTATTTTTATGTTTAAGCTTATTGGTGGTGACATTGACTCTACTGAATTAATCTCACAACTCAACTTTTCTGTTCCTCGTAGAGTAGTATCTAGAACTTTTATTCCTATTGCTCTTCCTCTTTGTAGATCTAACTGTGCATTGCATGAACCTTTTAGAATGTTGTGTTCGGAATGCAATAGACTTTTTTATATTGTTTCCAATGCTAGCTCCATTTCCAACCTTAAAAATCTAATACTTAACCACTTAGGTAATAATTAGCAACGAGAATATATTTAGACCCGTTATTATTTTTGTCATTAATATATAACACATTAATATAAACATTTCAGACTAGTCCAATAACACAGCCTTGCTCTGGTAAAGCAAATGAATGAACTTTATTCGAGTAAGAGAATGCATGGCTTTCTCAAAGCTCCAACACCTGCTCGCTGTTAAATGAGTTCTTGCAGATTATTGGGGTAGCTTCATATGATGAAACTGAAGATGGTGGGCCAACTAATGAAATACTATAAAGCCAATTTGCTTGACCTCCAATATTATTGAGTATTGATAGGAAAAACGATTCCTATTTCCTACTTTATACCAGCTGGCTAAAGTGGTACACTCAGTTCCTGCAACACAAGTGAGCGTTGAAAGATCGTTTCGGCCTTCAAAATGATCCTCACGGATCAAAGATGCAACCTCGGTGACAAGTCAAATGCGAAATTGCTTTTCGTAAATTAATAAATAATTAAACGTATCACAAATCTTATAAAAAAAACCTCTATACGAGGTAAGAGTCTAGTGACGAAAACATTTTAATGCACCAAAATTTCTGATATCCAATTTTGTGACGAATAATATTAAGTTTTACTTAAAAATTACTACAAAAAAATTTTTTTCTCACTCGGCACTGCGCAAAAAATATATATTTACTAGGGGGCTACGCCCCCTGCTCGCTTCGCTCGCCAACCCCCAGCTCGCTTCGCTCGCAACATTGTCTTTAGTTGTCCGGCTTAACAAATTTACATAATATTCGCCCCCTGCTCGCTTCGCTCGCCAACCCGCAGCTCGCTACGCTCGCAGCATTGTATTTAGTTGCCCGTTTTAACAAATTTATATAATATAACATTTTTTCTTTAAAAAAAAAACGGAAATATTTAGCTTCCGCTGTCCGCTGCCTTAATTTCTTTCCTTGCAATTGAACTTTGGCTAAAAAGTCGGATTTGGTGATTTAGCGGGAAAAAGCTAAATTTGGCGGGAAAAAGCTAAATTTGGCGGGAAAAAGCTAAATTAAGCGAATTAGTCAAAATTTGGCAAGAAGAGTTAATCTAAAAGTTTTGTTAGGATATCTCCGATTGCATCCGATTGTTCCTATGGCAGCTATATGATATAGTCATCCGACTTTGACCAAATTTGGTCAGAATGTAAGAGACAGCCCCAAACAAACAATCTGCGAGTTTGGTTGAGATATCTTAAGAAACAAAAAAGTTTTTCATACTAAAGGTGTTTTTCATCGGATTGTTCCTATGGCAGCTATAAGATATAGTCATTCCACTTTGACCAAATTTGGTCAGAATGTAAAGGACAGTCCCAAACAAACAATCTGCGAGTTTGGTTGAGATATCTTAAGAAACAAAATAGTTTTTCATACTAAAGGTGTTTTTCATCGGATTGTTCCTATGGCAGCTATAAGATATAGTCATTCCACTTTGATCAAATTTGGTCAGAATGTAAGAGACAGTACCAACCATGTAATCTGTGAGTTTGGTTGAGATATCATAAGAAACAAAAAAGTTTTTCATACTAAAGGTGTTTTTCATCGGATTGTTCCTATGGCAGCTATAAGATATAGTCATTCCACTTTGACCAAATTTGGTCAGAATGTAAAGGACAGTCCCAAACAAACAATCTGCGAGTTTGGTTGAGATATCTTAAGAAACAAAATAGTTTTTCATACTAAAGGTGTTTTTCATCGGATTGTTCCTATGGCAGCTATAAGATATAGTCATTCCACTTTGACCAAATTTGGTTAGAATGTAAGAGACAGTACCAACCATGTAATCTGTGAGTATGGTTGAGATATTTTAACAAACAAAAAAGTTTTTCATACTAAGCAATTCCGTGACCTTTGACCTTGATTTTGACCCTCTTACAGGTGGAATTTCGCAAAATGCCGTCTTATTGCACGATGAAATTATCTCATCTATGTTGTGTAAAAATTTCAGCTCTCTATCTCTTACCGTTTGGGCTACACGTTGATTCTCAGTCAGTGAGTCAGTGAGTCAGTGAGTCAGTCAGTGAGTCAGGACAAAGAGTTTTATATATATAGATAACATTTTTTCTTTAAAAAAAAAACGGAAATATTTAGCTTCCGCTGTCCGCTGCCTTAATTTCTTTCCTTGCAATTGAACTTTGGCTAAAAAGTCGGATTTGGTGATTTAGCGGGAAAAAGCTAAATTTGGCGGGAAAAAGCTAAATTTGGCGGGAAAAAGCTAAATTAAGCGAATTAGTCAAAATTTGGCAAGAAGAGTTAATCTAAAAGTTTTGTTAGGATATCTCCGATTGCATCCGATTGTTCCTATGGCAGCTATATGATATAGTCATCCGACTTTGACCAAATTTGGTCAGAATGTAAGAGACAGCCCCAAACAAACAATCTGCGAGTTTGGTTGAGATATCTTAAGAAACAAAAAAGTTTTTCATACTAAAGGTGTTTTTCATCGGATTGTTCCTATGGCAGCTATAAGATATAGTCATTCCACTTTGACCAAATTTGGTCAGAATGTAAAGGACAGTCCCAAACAAACAATCTGCGAGTTTGGTTGAGATATCTTAAGAAACAAAATAGTTTTTCATACTAAAGGTGTTTTTCATCGGATTGTTCCTATGGCAGCTATAAGATATAGTCATTCCACTTTGATCAAATTTGGTCAGAATGTAAGAGACAGTACCAACCATGTAATCTGTGAGTTTGGTTGAGATATCATAAGAAACAAAAAAGTTTTTCATACTAAAGGTGTTTTTCATCGGATTGTTCCTATGGCAGCTATAAGATATAGTCATTCCACTTTGACCAAATTTGGTCAGAATGTAAAGGACAGTCCCAAACAAACAATCTGCGAGTTTGGTTGAGATATCTTAAGAAACAAAATAGTTTTTCATACTAAAGGTGTTTTTCATCGGATTGTTCCTATGGCAGCTATAAGATATAGTCATTCCACTTTGACCAAATTTGGTTAGAATGTAAGAGACAGTACCAACCATGTAATCTGTGAGTATGGTTGAGATATTTTAACAAACAAAAAAGTTTTTCATACTAAGCAATTCCGTGACCTTTGACCTTGATTTTGACCCTCTTACAGGTGGAATTTCGCAAAATGCCGTCTTATTGCACGATGAAATTATCTCATCTATGTTGTGTAAAAATTTCAGCTCTCTATCTCTTACCGTTTGGGCTACACGTTGATTCTCAGTCAGTGAGTCAGTGAGTCAGTCAGTGAGTCAGGACAAAGAGTTTTATATATATAGATTAGGTATGAAGAAATTAGCGCAATGTGCCGAGTGACAAAAAAATTTTTTTTTAGTAATTTTTAAGTAAAACTTAATATTATTCGTCACAAAATTGGATATCAGAAATTTTGGTGCATTAAAATGTTTTCGTCACTAGACTCTTACCTCGTATAGAGGTTTTTTTTATAAGATATCAGAAATTTTGGAGTAAGATATCAAAAGTTTTGAAAATTGCAATATATTTTGACGGCACAATTTTGTCAAAATCTAACAGAACTCTCAAGCTCTGGCTGCTACGACACGTTGTTGCTGCTGTCCTATTCCAATTCTAAGCAAAACGTATATATTCTGTTAACAGGTAATATCTTCCAAACACATCGAAATTTTACAAACTACAATATATTGAAAATTAGAAAAAATCATTACTTGCGTTTTCACAAAAATAACCTTAATGTGGGAAAAAATACCTTATTTCACCTGTTGCTGTTTACCTTTTATCTTAAAAAAACACTAAAGGTATTCCTATGAGCCCTTTAAAATACCTTATATATATCACATCTGTAGCTTTTATCGTTTGGATGATATGGGGGTTCCAATTTTAGCGGTTTTTAGTGATTTCCCGCTAAAGTAGCTATTTTTCGAAAAGTCGAAAAACAAAAGTTTCTATATTTTTGATTATAAAATGATTTATCTGCCGCAAAAAGAATTGACCACTTGCAAGCAGTATCTTTCCACATGCACTGCAAGCAGTGTACATACTGCATATGTACATGCAGTAGTGTAAAGGTGTAAGGTATATTCAGTTAATAGGTAATATCTTGCCCAAACGAATTTTGACAGATATGTGTTATATGTCAAAAAACGCGTAATTGAATTCTCTACAACATGCAGTATATTTAAAAGTGATTTGATGTGTAGATGTTTCTTAAATCGCCAAAATGTGGAAATAAATACCTTATTTCACCTGTAGCTGTTAACCTTTTTACTTAAAAAAAAAACTTTGAAGGTATGCCTAAAAGCCCTTCAAAACCTTTCCAACGACATATAGAACAGATCTGTAGCTCTTATCGTTTGGATGCTATGGGGGTTTCAATTTTAGCGGTTTTTAGCGATTTCCCGCTAAACTAGCGATTTTTCGAAAAAGTCGTAGAACAAACGTTTCTAGATTTTTTATCGGGAACAAGTCCTCATTCAAACTTTTAAGCTAAATCAACGCTTTGATCTATACAAACAAACAAACAAACAAACAGACAAACAAACAGACTGACTTTTCATCTCGTTTTGAAAAGGGCACCAAAAATTTCGAAATTAATTATCTTCTGAACCCGTGGTCGGATTTTGATGATCAAGGTGTCATTCGACGCGTATTTTTGATAAGTATATTGAAAAATTATAAAAAGAATCTAAAAGGCTCCAACGGCCCCTTTTGCTCCAATCATTTAAATTTTGTCCCTCCCACTTACACCTGTTTATCTCACGAACCATATAAGTTTTCAAAAGTCTTAGTATGCACATTTTTAAGTTAGATTGATACCTTTCGATCGGTATATAATTCGACTCGATCGGACAGTCATAGCAAATTTTCCATTCTTCCTGTGTATATATGCTAGTCGCCTTTCGCACCCTTCGTGCTGCTTTCGTCACTAGCGCGGACTGCCGTCCGCAGTGATCTGACGCAAGAGTTGAAAATAAAAAATTAAAAAAAAAAAGGTAAATTACTGTTGGATTTTTTTTTTCCGTTTTCCATTCGTTCTCTGTGGCTTAATTCCGTTGTGCTTCGGTTCGTGCTCGCGCTCGCGCTCTCGTTCTCTTGTTTTTGTCTATTGTTGTGTGTGTTTTGTAAGTACAAACTCAGCATCTGTAGCCATTAACCCTAGTGTGCCTAATAATTTAATTTTATTTTTTCATCTTTAATATTTTCCCTTACCTCTGTATTCTTTTATATTATCTTCTTTTATCATGGATGTCTGTTATAATAAAAATTGCCAGGTTCGAGGCAACGTTAAGACGGGTTTTGTTTGTTGCTGGCTATGTGATAATATTTCACATGAAAAATGTGCTGGCCTAAACGGCCGAATTGTTGATTATATTCAAGCCAATTCTGGCTTAAAATGGACTTGTGAGTCATGTAGGGATGTCGAAAGGGATATGATGGGATTCATGAGGCAGACTAAGAGAGGCTTTGGGATTCTTTTCGGCCAGTTTAAAACGCTGTTCGATAGCTTCTCAGCTTTGGATGCCAATTATAAGGGCATGAAACTCTTGAATGAGTCTCCAAAGTCGCAAAAAGGCCAATCTTAGACTGTCTATTGGCCCGAATGAACTTTCAGTTCCCACATTTTCACCGGTTGTGTCTGCTCCTGCTCTTATTAATCTTTCGTCCCCTTCTCCTCAAACGACTGTCAGTACGGATAGCATTGCCTTGTCTATGGATGTGGTTCCTCCTGACACCGTAGAAGCTTCTGATTCGGTTGTTGTCAGTGCTGATGTTGCCGATCAACATGACAGCGCTAATACAACAGCTGTCTCAAACGGTCAATAAACAAACGCAGTAACTACTGATTCCCCTGATACTACATCTGATGATGTTATGGCTTTTATTCAGGCCAAATCTGATGCCAAAATTTCGGTGGAAAAATTTAAATTTTCTTATCTACGGGAGATATCGTCGTTTAAAATAAGTGTTCCGGTCAATCACTTCAATAAAATTTGTTGTAAAGAATTCTGGCCCGATCACCTAATAGTAAAGGAATACAGTGTGAAAAAGAAAAATCGGACTCCGATTGTATTGCCTTCATCTTCTTCTATTTCTACTAGACCTGTTCAACCTCAAGTACTTTCTAATAGCTCACAAAACTAACATCCTCCCTCTCTTTGGGCTATCAGAATGTAAGAGGGCTTCGTAGTAAGCTTAGTAACCTTTATCTAAATAGCCTGTCCTTTCATTTTAATGTCGTTGCCTTTTCAGAAACTTGGTTAAGGCCCGACATTCATAATCCTGAAATTCTTTCTAATAAATTCTCCATTTATAGGAGAGATCGTACCCCACGAATTGGTGGTGGTGTGCTTATTGCTATTGATGCTGATTTATCTTCGGAAGTAGTAATAGCCGATAGTTCTATTGATATTGAATTTGTTGCTGTCAAACTGAGTATATGTGGCATTGATGTTTACATTACATGTTCTTATATTCCTCCTTCTTCAGACAACTCAGTCTATTCTTCACATGCTTCTGCTATACATTTTGTTATTTCGTTGCTTTCTGATTGTGATTTTCTTGTTGTTCTTGGTGATTTCAATACTGCCGGAACATATTGGATTTCATGTTCTGACTCCAACGTTTTGACTTCCACGACGCAGCATGATTTTCTCGATAATCTTTATGGGATGTCATTGTGTCAGATCAATGATATCCCAAATTCTTTGAATAGGATGCTTGATCTGATTTTCGTATGGATCCCTCTTTCATATCTGTTTCTCTTACTAACCCCATATCCTTTCCTGAAGACCCTTATCATCCGACTTTGGAGGTGTTGATGGACTTACCTGTCCGGGCACTTAATTTTTGTAATGAGCGTAAAAAGGGAGGGAGTTCAAGAAAACTGGCTCTTTCATGGATCTTTCTCGATATCTGATTGTACGATCCAATTTTTCTGTTCTTAATACCCAATGTTATAAAGATTATCTTGAATGATGCAAACTGCAGTTTCGAAATGATCCGAAAAACTTTTATACGTTTGTTAATTCCAAGCGTAGATCATCAACACTTCCATCAACTGTGTTTTTTGAAAAAAAGACAGCGGATTCTGATCAGGCTATCGCCGATTTATTTGCCGAATTTTTTCAAACAACTTACAGCGTTCAAGATGATCAATTGAGATCGCCTTATCCATATCGTGTAAATGTTTCTAATTGCATTTTTGGACCATAAAACCGGTATATTCACCGGGACCTGATGGAGTACCAGGATGTGTTCTTCGGTACTGCGCTGAAGGTCTTTTGAAACCCCTGTATAGCTTATTTAAACTTTCTGTGGAGTTATGCTCTTTCCCAAAAGTTTGGAAAGAATCATTTATTATTCCTCTCCTTAAAAAAGGAAACAAGTCAAATGTCTGTAACTATAGAGGTATTTCTAAGTTGTCTGCTATTCCTAAGGCTTTTGAGAAAATTATAACTTCTCAGCTGCAATATCTTTGTAGATCTATTATTTCACTCTACCAGCATGGGTTTGTGAAACATAGATCTACTACCACTAACTTATTAGAGTTCTCTACGTTTGTTATACATGGTTTTCAAAATAAAATGCAAACTGATGTCATTTACACTGATTTTAGTAAAGCTTTCGATTCGGTTAATCACAATCTTTTATTGCTTAAACTCCATCTTTTAGGTTTTCCTAATAACCTAATTCTGTGGATTTCAAGCTACTTAAATTTTAGAACCCAAAAAGTTTTTTTTAATGGTTTAGTTTCTAAACCTGTTCAAGTTTATTCTGGAGTTCCACAAGGAAGTCATCTCGGCCCCTTGTTATTAACGCTTTTTATAAATGATCTACCTTCTGTTATAAATCACTCTCGGGTTCTCATGAACGCCGATGACGTTAAACTTTGTATGTCGGCCACTGACAATCTTCTTGGTGTCAGGTTGCAAGCTGATCTTGACAGTTTTCAGACATGGTGTAAAGTAAATTTCTTAAGTCTTAATTGTAGTAAATGTAAAGTAATGTCTTTTAGTAGGCGAACTCCGTTTGAATTTAATTACGTTCTTGATTGTAAACCACTTGAACGTATTATGTCGGTTACTGATTTGGGTATTCTTCTTGATCCTAAGCTGAAGTTTGACAAGCACATTGCATCTATTGCTAATCGAGCATTTGGCGTCTTGGGTTTCATAAAGCGTTGGTCGAAAGAATTTGACGATCCCTACATTACTAAACTACTTTATACTTCACTTGTCAGACCTATTCTGGAATATGGGTCTTGTATATGGAGTCCCCAATATAAGATTCATCAGGACAGAATAGAATCTGTACAAAAACAGTTTCTACTCTTTGCCCTACGGGGTCTGAATTGGAATACTAACATTCGCTTGCCTCCTTATCGTATTAGACTTTTACTAATTAATCTTCCCTCTCTTTCTGACCGGAGAACAATGCTTGGTGTAGTCTTTCTACACAAACTAATTATTGGTGAAATTGACTCATCTGAATTAATTAGCCAGATTAGTTTGGCTGTTCCTATCAGAAGTTCTAGAAATTTCTTACCTCTTTCTCTTCAATCCTGTGTTGCTAACTATGCTATTCATAACCCTTTCCGAGTTCTTTGTTGTAATTATAACAATTTTTCTCAATTTATTACTAATTCTTCTTCTATACAATTTCTTAATACTTCAATTATTTCTTACTTATCTAGCTTATAGTTAATGTATGTTTTAGTTTATTGTTGTTTAATACAATGTTTGTCCGTCTTTGTCCGCGCGTCAACAAGCCCGTGCTTGGTGTCGTTTGGGCCACTTGAATTTACTGCTCGTTTAGTACATCAACGTCCAAAATAGCTTAGTTAGTTTAAGAAAGAATAGTGAAGTTATATTTTTAAGTTGAAGTTGCTCTTAGTTTGTACTCATAGTTCAAGTTCACCTCATTAGCCGATGGGCAATTTGCCGACGGCGAATTAACATTGCGTGCGGCCGAACTTTGGTCCACGCTCTTGCTTAGGCTAAGCTAGAATTAATCGTCGTTTCTGTACTAAAACCAACATAACAATTCGTTCAATAATGTGTGTGACTGACACATAGATGGTGGCACTAGTACTTAATCAATATTTTTTTTCGAAAGTGGCAACATTTTTAGGCTTACTGTCAAAATCATATGTTAATCCGACCATTTGCTTACAAGTTGCAGTGCTTTAAGTGACGCTACTTTTGAGTTTAAAAAAAAATGAACTCAAAGCAATTCCGTGTGCTGATTTATCATTATTTTTTAATGAAAAAAATACTGTTCAATGCCAGGAATGGCTTGAAAATCATTATTTGGACTCTGCTCCATCAAAAAGAAGCATTTGTTATTGGTATGCCGAATTAAAACGTGGTCGTATAGACACCGATGACATTCCATCTACTGGAAGGCCAAATGACGCTGATATTCCGGAAAACGTTTTAAAAACACTGAATATCATTATGTCTGACCGTAAAGTGAAAGTGAGGGAGATTGCTGACATTCTAAAGCAGGGGTGCCCAAAGCCAGCATACGAAAGAGTTCGCACCAATACTTATAAGCAAACGCACCAATACAAAGAAAGGAAATGCAAACTTGAAGAAAAGGCAACAACAAAATCACATTGAAATTGTTCTTGCTCACTTCTCTTGCGATCGCAAACACCAATCAAAGAAGAGAACAAAACCGGTTTTGGTTCTAAGCACACACACACGAAAATGTTTGCATGTGTTGGCATTTTGTATGCTCAACGCCGTGCATGTATACGATATTTTGTTTATAATTTATCTTATAAAAAAACCTCTTTACGAGGTAAAAGTCTAGTGACGAAAACATTTTCATGCCCCAAAATTTCTGATATCCAATTTTGTGACGAAAAATATTAAATTTTACACATGAATTATTAAACAAAAATGTTTGTCACTGGCACTGCGCAACGGTGGATTTCGAATTCCAATGAGTGATTTTGGACACAAGTTGCTGCTGCAGAGAGGAGTCGGAATTTTATAACTATCGAGAGCGGATGGATGTCTCCAAGGCTGTCGTAGTTGACATAACCTTGTCGAGAAAAAGAAAAGTTAATAAATTAAATCAATCCCGTCCGTGAAAATAAACATCGTCGTCCAAGTCGCCAAGTGCCCTCACATCGCATCATACTCTGCCAGCCAAGTGAAGGATGTGACTGGGGCTGTTTTGTCCAGCCAGCATCATCTGCAGCAATTGCCTAGTGCCGGCGAGCATATAATTCAACAGCCGCAGTTGAGATCTTTGGAAGGAGCTGTTTTGCCCAGCGATCACCAGAAGCAACATCGCAGCAGCTTACAGCAACTATCATTAAGTGAGTCCGCTCCAATTTTGCCCACCACATATCCGTGGTTTATTCCTGTTGAAGAAGTAGAAGCTCGACCCCCTACACCCGACCAGGGAATAAATATTCGAAATTAGGCAGCATCAACATTTATTGGCCGAAATAACGATACATATCAGACTAAAAACCAAGAGTAAACTATGAAATAAAATTTGTTAAATTAAATAATGTAAAGATATAAAATACAAAATTATAAAAATATTAAGTAACAGAATTCAGACTTAAAACCAAAATTATACAAAATAAAATTATACTTAAAATTTAGAAATTATAAATAGATGTTTAAAATTAAAAACTCAAAAATTTATACAATATAAAATTTAAAATAACAAAATAAAAATAATAAGAAAAGTAAAGTAAATTAAAAGATATTTATATTATTAGACAAACAACAGTTTAGGAACATATAAAATTTTAAGAAATACGATACATGCAAAAATAATAATCAAAGAATATATATATATATATATATATATGTATATATATATATGTAATACATACATACGTACATCTAAAAACACAAAAAACTACTCTTTATATACAGACGTGTGCGAAATAATAAGAACAGCATATGAGACAAATTAATTTGTTAAAAAAAAGTGTTAAAAAAGCATAATTATAATAAACCCTTATATTATTTGAATAGCTCACATTTTAAGCTATGTATATCCTAAAAGAGTTCAAGTCCTGCGATGTCCTTATATTTTATAATGTCAACTTTGTTGGGTTAAGTCGAAATTCAGGTGTTCGAAATAATAAGAACAAAGTGAGAAAATAACGGATTGTCGTGTTCTACATAAGTTTTAACAATTTATAAGTATACACTTAGTTGCCTACATTTAGCATAAGAGGGCTCCACCCCTTTTCCGGATCATTTAGACACATGGGCACTTTATAGAAGCTATGAGAACGCGGCATCTGGAGATAGGAGGATTCTTCGAAGAATTTTCTTCTTCTTGTCACAACTGTCAAAAATTTGTTATCCATAACATCTCTCATTACTATCGCTATAATATTCATTGATGATCCACTAGATTATTGCTCGGCGAAAGAGTCAACCCCTCCTTAACATCAATATTGTGGGATCGCTTGAACTCATTATCACGCATACAAACAGATCAGCCAATCGCGCGCTTTTTGTCATTTTCGTTTCAGTGGACTTGAGGCATAGCTTTACCCTTCCACAACCGGGTACCATACTTTTTAAAAGTATAATACTGCAAATATACACTAATATGTCGTATTTAATACAAACATATATTTTGGTTATTATTAATAGTATAAATTTATATTTTATTTCAAACATTTTATAATGTTTCGTAAAAAATTAAAAAACTAAGTTGTTAATATTAAACTTAATAAGTGTATGTATATTTATGATATTTGATTTTTGTAAACAAACTTGTAATGAAAAATAATGCAATATTTTAATGTTTACATTCATGTTTGGGTGCTTAGTTCAATTTAATTATGAACTATTTTATTTATATATATTGTATTTAAAATGTAGTGTATTCAAGGCTGAGGTACGTCGCGCACATTGTTATGCATGTATGCAGAAATCTAATGTACGCAACATTGAGAAATATCAATGTATGTGTGTTCAAAGGGAATTAGAAGAAACTCTGCGGCGAGAGAACGGCGCTCGTGAGATATTCACCTCCCATCCTCTTTGCACATACAGACCCAGATATAGCCAGACAGAAATGGAAATCAAGGGAATATTTGTATGTGTGCATCTTACAATAAATGTGCGCATATGTATAGGTTGCATGTGCGTTATGAAGAGAATTTGCAACGCTGCTTTGTTTATTTGTTGATGCAATAAAAATTTTGTATGTGAGCTGTCATACCCTGTACAGGTTAAATTTTTAATAATAAATTTTCAAGTTAAATAAAATATTTTTGAATGATAAAAACTATCATGCTCGATCATCAACCTTCATGAATTTATAAAATTTAAGGCGATTTTATATATAATATAATGTGAGTAAAAAATTAAAAGGGTAGAGGGTATTTCATAGTTCGCATGTTTTTGTTCCGCAATCAACGAGCTCAGCCCGTCGACTGAAGCGGCCACAAAATTCGATCGAAGCGTCCACTCGAACAGTATTGCCAGCTCAGAAAAATTTCGCAGTGGACGCTTCGCAAAGCATTTTGCATGTGACATTTCAGTTGTATGGGATGGGTTCTCTATAGGTTATTTGCTTAGTGTTATTAGTCTTGTTGCGATAGTGTTGTAAAGTTCAGAATGTCAGCAGCTGTTTTGTGTATCGGTCGTGTTATCGATTGCTATGAACTGCGGGCCAGGGATGGGACTCTACCTGAGAGCCGATGAGCCAGCCGGCGCGGCCCACCGAGAAAAAAAGCAGTTCATAACAATATTTTTCTTTTATTTTAGTAGGTGTTAGGTCAAAATAATTTGTTATTACCTTTGCATTTTTAACATACATAGTTAATTACGCTCGCTTTAAGCAGTTTCGGTGCATGTACATATATATATATGTACGTATAAAAAGAATTTATGTTTGTACATTTGTATGTAAGCTCGAGAAAAGATAGCTCGAGGAGATAACGAATTGGCAAAGCTAGTTGAAAGCAAAATTTGCGACA
Organism: Drosophila limbata; assembly: GCA_963924055.1. NCBI lineage: Eukaryota > Metazoa > Arthropoda > Insecta > Diptera > Drosophilidae > Drosophila > Drosophila limbata. Next base: position 510,715 of record CAWUOW010000382.1, read on the forward strand.
GCAGCGATATTGTATTTAAAGGAAATGTGAACATACAATTACATTTACAATGGTCGGATTAAGTATTTTGACAAAACTAAAGCTAAATCTTCGCGTTATTTGAACTAACTTTATGTTAAGTTCGGCATCAATGGAAAGGTCATTCAAATTCCGTTTGATTGATACAAAGCTTTCCTTAACCCATTAAGTACCCATTGAAATTTTTGAGCTTTTGTAAAAGTCTACAGTTTTGACTTTTTTCCTAGATTTTTTAAAAAAAATATTTTGATGCGAAAAAATTCTTCAAACAATTCTAAGAGTGCCTGAAAAAAAAATTTTTCAAAAATCTCTTCGATAGTATTTTTTTTAATTTTTTGAACACACACAAAAACCGCCAAAATGTGGGGAAAAATACCTTATTTCACCTGTTGCTTTTTGCCTGTGTGCTTTAGAAAAAAAGTTTGAAGATATACTTAAGAGCCCTTCAAAGAACCTTTCCAACGACATATAGATTATATCTGTAGCTTCTATGGTTTGGACACTATGGGAGTTTTTAATTTTAGCGTATTTTAGCGATTTCCCGCTAAACTAGCGATTTTTCGAAAAAGTCGTAGAACAAACGTTTCTAGATATTTGATCGGGAACAAGTTCTCATTAAAACTTTTAAGCTAAATCTACGATTTGATCCAAACAAACAAACAAACAGACTGACTTTTTATCTCGTTTTGAGAAGGGCACCAAAAGTTTCAAAATTAATTATCTTCCGAACCAGTGATCGAATTTTGATGTCAATCATTTAAATTTTGCCCCTCCCACTTACACCTGTTTATCTCACGAACCAGGTGAGTTTTCAAAAGTCTTAGTATGCACATTTGTAAGTTAAATTGATACCTTTCGATCGGTATATAGCTCGACCTGATCGGACAGTCATAGCAAATTTTCCATTCTTCCTGTGTATATATGCTAGTCGCCTTTCGCACCCTTCGTGCTGCTTTCGTCACTAGCGCGGACTGCTAGTCCCTCGGCACTGCGCAAAAAATAAATATTTATTAGGTACGAAGAAATTAGCTCAATGTGCTGAGTGACAGTATTTTTTTTTTTTTAATTTATAAGTAAACCTTAATATTATTCGTCACAAAATTGGATATCAGAAATTTTGGTGCATGAAAATGATTTCGTCACTGGACTTTTACCTCGTAAAGAGGTTTTTTTTAAAAGATAAATATAGACAATAATGTTGATGTTCCTGGTAGTAGCGTTTATATTAGTTATACTAGTGAAAGTGATTATGTTGGTGACGATTATTATAGTTCTTCTGAAAGTGAAAGTGACAAAAATTAAGTAGATTTAAGTGAAGGACTTGCTAAATGGGCTATACAATTCAATATTACTTTTGCAGCATTAAATGCCCTTTTAATATTGCTTTTAAAATGTAATTTAAATGTGCCCAAAAAAGCTAGAACATTGTTGAAAACACCTTGCGCTGTTATAAGCAGAAAAGTTGGTGAGGGTACATACGAACATTACGGAATACAGAACGGGTTAACAGATTTTTTGGTCAGAAACAATTGTTTACCCACCTTTGTTTAAGATTTTGGTATTGATGGTCTCCCATTGTTCAAAAGCAGCAACAACCAAGTTTGGCCAATATTGGCTAGTGTTTTCGATTCTTGTTATGTGTTTCTTGTTGGTGTGTATGAAGGTGGCTCGAAACCAAATTGTGCAGTTGATTTTTGTAATGAACTTGTATCAGAAATAAATGTTCTTATAAAAGAGGGATTTGTTTTTTGTAATAATTTTTATTGTGTTAGGATCCGTTGTTTTGTTATAAAAAATCTGCAAAATCTTTTATAACATTTTTGGAATGAAGGGGCACAGGGGAACTTGTTAAACACCGTTTAGTTTTTCCACCGGCCAGTGAAATGACTTCTAGAAATAATGACTCCTTCCGAAATCGATTTCAGCCTGAGCATCATCTAAGACCGTTGCCTTTGGAAATGTTAGATATTGATGTTGTTTCTCAGTGTTCTTTAGATTATATGCATGTTGTATGTTTAGGTGTAGTACGGACTCTGTTGAATGCATGGACCAAGAAGAAAGGTGAGGTTTTCACTATCTTCGTGGAAAATACGATCAATTTCAACGGAGCTCGTTTTCAATCAAAGAGAATTTAAAAGGAAACCGCGGAGCTTGGCTGAGCTAGACAGGTGGAAGGCAACAGAGCTGCGGCAATTTTTGCTGTACACTGGACCTTTCATTTTAAGAAAAGCAATAAGTTCAGAAAGATATACGCACTTTTGGCCTTGGCGTTAAGGATACTTTTAGATAAAAAGGACTGCAAGGCAAATAATGAATGTGCTGAAAATCTTTTAAAATCATTTGTTTCTGACACCCCTGTTTTATATGGTTTGTGTTTTGTTACGTACAACTTTCACTCTTTATTACACATACATGACGACGCCAAACTATATGGGTCTTTAGATGATATAAGCGCTTTCAAATCACTGCGGACGGCAGTCCGCGCTAGTGACGAAAGCAGCACGAAGGGTGCGAAGGCGACTAGCATATATACACAGGAAGAATGGAAGATTTGCTATGACTGTCCGATCAGGTCGAGTTATATACCGATCGAAAGGTATTAATTAAACTTACAAGTGTGCATACTAAGACTTTTGAAAACTCACCTGGTTCGTGAGATAAACAGGTGTAAGTGGGAGGGGCAAAATTTACATTATTGGAGCTAATGGGGCCGTTGGAGCCTTTTTGAATTTTCGTTGAATTTTTTACAATTCTCATCAAAAATATGCGTCGAATGACACCTCGATCATCAAAATCGGACAACTGGTTCAAAAAATAATTAATTTTGAAATTTTGAGTCGCCTTCCGAAAATGAGATGAAAAGTCAGTATGTTTGTTTGTTTGTTTGTTTGTTTGTTTGTATCAAAGCGATGATTTAGCTTAAAAGTTTGAATGAGGACTTGTTCCCGCTCAAAAATCTAGAAACGTTTGTTCTACGACTTTTTCGAAAAATCGCTAGTTTAGCGGGAAATCGCTAAAAACCGCTAAAACTAAAAACCCCCATAGTGTCCAAACTATGAAAGCTACAGATATGATCTATATGTCGTTGGAAAGGTACTTTGAAGGGCTCTTAAGCATATGTTCAAACTTTTTTTCTAAAGTACACAGGTAAAAAGCTACAGGTGAAAAAAGGTAATTTTTTCCACATTTTGGCGGTTTTCGAGAAAACGCCGCTAGCGATTTTTTTTTAATTTTGAATATGTTTGAGCTTTTAATATTTCGCGTTTTTTGATACATCATGCATAAATTTTTGTTGATTGGTTTGGAAGATATAACCTATTAACTGAATATATACGTTTTACTTTGAATTGGAAAAGGACAGCAGCAACAAAGTGTCATAGCAGCCAGAGTTTGAGAGTGCTGATAAATTTTGCGCTTGGCATGTTGGCATGTGTGTTAGTAAAGAGAAACAGTGTTGCCAGACAGTTTCTTTTTGCTTGTACAAACAATAAACACCGATTGACAAAGTTACACTGTAAAAAAATATTTCAATTGTCAAAACTTCCTATGTCTTATTAAAAAATTTCTGATATCTTATAAAAAAACCTCTTTACGAGGTAAAAGTCTAGTGACGAAAACATTTTCATGCCCCAAAATTTCTGATATCCAATTTTGTGACGAAAAATATTACATTTTACACATAAATTATTAAAAAAAAAATTTTGTCACTGGCTCTGCGCAAAAAAGTACTACTAGTATATACTGGTATTTATTAGTTATGAAAAATGTAGCGCAATGTGTCCAGTGACAAAATTTTTTTTTTAATAATTCATGTGTAAAATGTAATATTTTTCGTCACAAAATTGGATATCAGAAATTTTGGGGCATGAAAATGTTTTCGTCACTAGACTTTTACCTCGTAAAGAGGTTTTTTTTATAAGATTTGAAAATCACCTACAAATAGTAAAAAAAAAGGTAAGGAAAGGGGATAGTGTTGCTGCACAAATTTACAAAAGGCATGTTGAAGCCAGCTATCATTTAACGAAAGAGACATGTCAGAAGCCAACAAGGATTTGAAAAATTGCTAATGGGAAAATTTTAAATGTGTTTGTCAATGGTGTTTTTTTTTCGTTGCAAGAACCTGACAACTTCTGTTTGGTTGACGAAAAAATAGTTAAAGTATGTAACGAAGCTTTTCCAGGCGGGGTCTGCGTCTCAGTCCGGCCAGGGTCTGTTTACAGAAAAATTTGTAAATCATCTGGGACGACTGGACAGAGCGGCGGGAGCGTCAGCGAATAGGCTGACGTTCACGCTCGAAAATCGGCTCAAATTGGCCCTTCGCGAGCCCAAGAGCGGCCCAGGAGGACGAGGAAGGGACTCCCGAGACCCGTTGCGTCCTCCTCATCGTACCTCCGGAGCCCCTCGGTTCAGAGTTGGACACAAGATGCCCCTGTCCGTCGACGTTGGATGGTGACTCCCCGGAATGAGAACCGGAACTGACCGAGATCCCATTCGAGGGAGGCCCCAACGTCGCCCAGATCCGGCCGCCTGGTCAGATCCGTGGACAGAAGACGGAACAGGCCGAAATTCAGTCCACGAATCGGATCCAGGTGTTTCCAGGCCTGGTCTCCGGAGGGGATCCAAGAATAGAAAACGGAACGGACCGAAATTCTATTCCCGGATCGCCCCCGCAGCACCATGTCCGACCGGTCGGTAATCCTGCGTCCGCCTCCTAGGGCTCGTCGACCATGACGCGGGTCCGAGAGTCAGCCACAGAGTCGCCCCTTTCCGGCGACGTTGGGTGGTCCCTCTCAGGAATGAGAAACGGAACTGACCGAGATCCCATTCCAGGAAGGCCTCCCAAAATCGTCCAGACCCGGCCGCCTGGTCCGATCCGTGGACGGAAAACGGAACAGACCGAAATTCCTTCCACGAACCGGATCCAGGTGTCTCCAGGCCTGGTCCCCGAAGAGGATTCAGGAATAGAAAACGGAACGGACCGAAATTCTATCCCTGAATCACCTCCGGAGCACCAAGTCCGGCCGGTCGGTTCGACCATGCGCCCGCCTCCCGGGACCCGCCTCAGGATTCCTGAAATTTACCTGAAAGGAATAGCCAGAAAATATTTCACAAAAAAAAGAAATTGAATGAATAAAAAAAACACGTGCCACTATCGTTACAAAGATTTACCCTTTTCTTTATTGGGTTTACATTCTGGAGTTATAAAAGAAGTATTTTTGCCGCACGGTCAGAAGAAACTGGTTACTGCTCCAAAAGGCGGAGCCAAGAAAAGGAGAAAGATACAAAACTGTTGACCGGCTTACCCGCTGCGTGTCGAGTTTCGTAGTGGAGATTTGCTACTCCTTGCTGTGATTTCCGCAAGTGGCTCCCTGTAACTCACACTTCGCGTGTGGTCTTCACGCTGCCGGCTGTCTGCCGTGAATGTATTCGGCGGGCGAACCCTGCTCGACGGTGGAACACGCACTCAAAAGCGTCGCAACTGGTGACGCTGCGCTGCGCTGTGGTTTTGTCGCTGCTGGTGTTGCTGGCTGGCTTGCAGAAAACGTGCACACACACACACACACGCGTGTTGCGGCGCTGTGTTGCTGCTGGTGTTGCTGGCTGGCTTGCAGAAAACGTGCACACACACACACACGCGTGTTGCGGCGCTGTGTTGCTGCTGGTGTTGCTGGCTGGCGGCTGAAAAGCCCGCGCACACACACACACAATAGGGCGGCTGGAGAGTCCGCTCACACACACACACAAAGTGTTGCGGCTAGTGGCGCTGCGCTGCGCTGTGTTGTTTTGTTGTTGCTTTCACTGGTTTTGTTGCTGTTGAATGGTGGCTGAAAAGCCCGCGCACACACACACACAATAGGGCGGCTGAAAGTCCGCTCACACACACACACAAAGTGTTGCGGCTAGTGGCGCTGCGCTGCGCTGCGCTGTGTGGTTTTGTTGTTGCTTTCACTGATTTTGTTGCACTGTTGTTGTTGCGGTTGTTGTTCGCACTGCTGTTGTGCAGTTTTCGCGCACAATGTGGCCGGCACTTGTTATAATTGTTGTTGTTGCTGTTGTTGTTCACTGGTTGGGTTTTCTTCAAGGTTTTGTTTACTTGCGTTGTAACTTTGTCCGCTGCGATCTTAACACTTCGGGCCCGTCAGAAAAGTGACGCTTGCCGGCATGGCGGAAATTCCACCATCTTTTTCCCACCGTTCATCTTGGAGCTAGATGAACGATCGTGCTCCAGTGCTGGGTTCCTTAGAACTAAAAATATCGGTTCACGAGAACGCGACTTATTCCGTTGCGCCAGTTCCCTGAACCGAACGTGCTCACTCCATGCGGTGTTCACGGGAATATATAAAAATTAGCGAGCGCGATCCACTGGCTCGCTCATTGGAATTACAAAAAAAACAAATATTATTGTGGGGCAGCGATATGCTGCCTCACACCCCCCCTTTACTTCGGGGGGCGGAGCGAAACGGTCACGCCGCCCGCGTGCGAAATGTGGACCTGGAATCGCCGACCATCCGCCTCCACCAAAAACCTCTTTTGCCCGCGCGTCAGGGCTTTAGGACGGCCTACCGCCACCGCGTCCAGCACCACGGCAGGGATCATGGTCCCCAAGCCGAAAGTCCGCCAGCCGGCCGGGATTTCGACCCAGTCGATTTGATCCCACGGTAGGTCCTCGGCAATCTCGACGTGTCCGACTGCGGCCAACACTTCGGCGAAGTCCTCGTGGTCTATGATCGGCAGATCGAGGTTTCCTACGCCCTGGCGATTCACCTCGTCGGCGAAGATACCGCCGATGACCGACGAATCCGGTAGCCGGTCCCTCTCCATCCTCGCCATATCCGGAGTCGGGTCCGTCGCTCGACTGTCGTCTGAGCCGTATGGGCTGTGGACCTCGTAGTCGGCTCCGTGAGGCCGGCGAGGGTATTGGCCGCTGTGCCCTGCGCGCTCTCCCAAGATGACCCCCTCGGCTTCGGGGGATTCCTCGGGTCGACCAGCCATGTACTGTGGGAAAGAACTGAGATAATTAGCTACAGGTTTCCGTGATGGTCCTGGGTTAGTGCGAGACGTAGAGACGTAGTTAGTGTTCGGAGAATTATGTAGGGACGTAGCATTTCGAAGAGTTAGATAGAGGCGTAAGATTTTCGGAGGGTTAAGTAGAAACGTCTGGCTTGGCCGAGGTCGAGGCATGGGGCGAAATGTTTGCGCTTAGGTCGGGATTTGGCCCGAAGTGATTTCAGGCGTCAAGGAGACGAGAACCGTTTCGGGCTGGGCATCGGGTTCGAGCTCAGTGTGGTAAGCTTTGAGGTCGGCGAGGTTGGCCACCCGGCGTCGGGATGTGCCCACTTGTTGTAATCGCACTACATTTGGTGAGATAAACTTCCGGACGTAATAGGGACCCTCGTATTTCGGTGCTAGCTTGGCAGCGAAACCTTCAGCGGCGTTAGATAACACGTGGTGCTTAACCAAAACGAGGCTTTCCAACTCCGGGCGCCACTCGCGACGTCGGAGGTTGTAATGGCGAGCCTGGTCGATCGTGGCCCGTTGCGTGTTTTCCTTCACTATCCTGAAGATCTCCTGGAGTCGTCTGGCCTTGTCTTCTGGTGCCTCCTGTTCCCGTCCGTTACCGGGTGTGACCTCGTCGTAGAGCGCTCCAGGGAGTCGGGGTTCTCGTCCTTGGACTAGGAACGCTGGGCTGAATCCGTTCGTGTCCGAGACACTGGTCATCGTCTTGATGGTCCGATTCGCGCGCTCGGTCGGATTCTGTTGTGGGCTGTACGGGGCGGTGTGCTGCAACTCGATGCCGGCGGTTTGGCAAAAAGCACGAAAAGATCGACTCGTGAATTGTGTACCATTGTCGCACACAAAACGCTGTGGTACACCAAATCTGCTGAGGATGGTCTCTCGGAAGGCTCGTTCTAGATGTGCTGAGGTCGCTTTCCGTAAGGGGATTAGCTCGACCCACTTGGTAAACGCGTCGAAGAATACTAGGAGCATGGTATTCCCATGCTTGGAACGTGGGAGTGGACCAACGAAATCCGCGCAAAGTGTTCCGAAGGGCTCCTCCACTTGACGTGTCAGCATCCGACCTGCAGGCTTAAGTTGGCTCACTTTGAATTTTTGGCACTTCTCGCACTGCTTCACGTAGCGAGCTACGTCACGGAACAATCCGGGCCAGTAGTACCGTTGACTGATCCGAGCGATCGTCTTCCGGATACCCAAGTGTCCAGCGGTGGGGTGGTCGTGGCATTCGGCTAGTACTCTGGGGCGATGGTCGAACGCGACGCACAACTTCCAAGGTACGTAGTCTTCCTCTTCTGGCCGGTGACCGAGGTGACGGTATACTTGGCTTCCTTCAATTGTGAAATCCGGAAATCGGTCCGGAGCCTCTCGGATGCGTTTGGTGAGCCGTGTTATCCATTTACAGTTGGGTTCTTCCTCTCGTGTCAGTTGTAATGCTATTTCTAGTGGCTGGCGAGACAGAGCATCGGCCACGACGTTCTGCTTGCCTCGGCGGTAGTGTATGTCGAACTGGTATTGTTGTAGCTCCAGGGCCCATCGTGCTATTCGTCCAGTCGGGTTGTCGATGCTGTTGAGCCATTTGAGTGCGAGGTGGTCGGTTACCACGTCGAACCGGTAGCCTTCCAAGTAGCACCTCAGTTTACGGATGGCCCAGACTATGGCCAAGCACTCCTTCTCTGTGGCCGAATAGTTTTCTTCCGCCTTGACTAGTCGACGGCTGACATAAGCGATCACCCGTTCGGTTCCTTGGTGCTGTTGTGTCAGTACGGCTCCAAGCCCGCAGTCGCTTGCGTCGGTTTGGAGAACAAACTTCTCGCTAAAGTCCGGACAGGCGAGGACTGGGGCTTCCGTCAGACGCGCTTTGAGTGCCTCGAATGCAGCCTGCTGTTCGGGTTTCCAGTCCCACTTCTGGCCCTTCTTAAGCAAGAGGGATATGGGTTGGACGATGTCGGCGAAGTTCGGGACGAAGCGTCGGTACCAGGACGCAATCCCTAGGCAGCGTCTTAGCTCACGGCAGGTCGCTGGTGGTTGTAGCTCTCGGACTGCTGCGATCTTGTCGGGATCCGTGTGGATTCCCTCTCCACTGATGACGTGCCCAAGGTACACTAGACTGCTTCAGAAGAATTTGCATTTGGCTCGGTTGAGCCGCAAGTTGGCTTGCCTTAGTCTCCTGAGCACCTCTCCTAGGTTGCGTACATGCTCCTCCAGCGATGCTCCGCTCACGATGATGTCATCGAGATACGCGAAGGCGAATGGCTCCATGTCAGGACCTACGACGCTGTCCAAAGCTCTCTGGAAGGTGGCAGGCGCTGAGTGAAGGCCGAACGGCATCACTTTCCAATGGAAAAGGCCGCGTCCCGGTACGGTGAATGCGGTGTATTCCCGGCTGCCACGGGCCATAGGAATTTGCCAGTAACCGCTTTTCAGGTCCAAGGTCGAGATATACTTTGCGTTGCGCAGGCGCTCCAGGATGTGGTGGATTCTCGGCAGCGGATACGCATCTGGGATAGAGTTTGCGTTCAGCTGTCGGTAATCGATGCACATCCGGACGTCGCCGGTCTTCTTCACCACGAGTACGATTGGGGCGCTATGAGGGCTCTTGGATGGCTCGATGCAATTATTCTTCAGAAGCTCGTCGACTTGCTCGTCGATGATGCGCTGCATGGCTGGATTCTTCGGGTAGTACCGCTGTTTGATCGGGCGGTCATCCTTCATGGTGATCACGTGTTTTTGCGATGTGCGTGACTCCAGTCAACGTCTCAAACTGCGCTAGCTCCTGCTCCAGGAAGTCTCGTACCCATGGCTCCAGGTTAGGTTCTTCCTCTTGACCTGCCCTTGATTCACTGGGGTCGTCATCGTCAGCCTCGTTGACGTGAGGATCGGGTTCCGGGGGTATTGCTAAGGCGCATACCTCGGCCGTGGTTTCCCCGAAGTGGTAGGGACGTTGAGATGGCTCGCCATCTTCAAGTGGTCCCCAAGAACTTGGCCCGGTGGAACGGGTATCCTCAGTCGTCTTCGTCTCATGGTCCTCCTCGTCTTCCTGTGCCGGGGTTGTCGGAGCGTCTCCTTGGTTGCGTGGTGTGCCCGCCTTTGGGTCTTGCTGGACTCGCGTGGGATTGCCCCCGAAAGGGTCTTGATACACATTACGTTGGTTGCCCGTCTTTGGGTCTTTCTGGACTCGCGTGGGATTCTCTGGTTGCATTGCGGGAGGACAGTGTGTCCCGGCTGTGGTTTCCCCGAAGGGGATGTCTTCGTGATGCTTTGCTATTGCGGACAGGTCGCCTGGTCCGGCTGTGGTTCCCCCGAAGGGGTCTTCGTGATGCTTTGCTAGTGCGGACAGGTCGCCTGGTCCGGCTGTGGTTTCCCCGAAGGGGTCTTTGTGATGCTTTGCTAGTGCGGACAGGTCGCCTGTGGTTCGGGCTTCGTGATGCGTCTGTGCTGATGCGGACAGGTCGCCTGGTCCGGCTGTGGTTTCCCCGAAGGGGTCTTCGTGATGCTTTGCTGGTGCGGACAGGTCGCCTGGTCCGGCTGTGGTTCCCCCGAAGGGGTCTTCGTGATGCTTTGCTAGTGCGGACAGGTCGCCTGGTCCGGCTGTGGTTCGGGCTTCGTGATGCTTTGCTAGTGCGGACAGGTCGCCTGGTCCGGCTGTGGTTTCCCCGAAGGGGTCTTCGTGGTGTATTGGCGTTGATGCGGACAGGTCGCCTGGTCCGGCTGTGGTTCCCCCGAAGGGGTCTTCGTGATGCTTTGCTAGTGCTGATGCGAACAGGGTGTGCGTGATGAGTGCTTCGATGGTTCCGCCCAATGTCGTTTCCCAACCGGGAAGGGGATCCTGGCTCGCCGAGATGGCGCGGTTGGTGTTACGACGTCCTGTGGGGGTCTGCAAGCATGCTGGGGTCAAACGCAAATGCACTGGTCCACAATGCAGTGAGGCGCGGATGGCACAAAGGAAATCTATGCCCAAAATCACATCGTCCACGACGGTTGACAGCACCAGGAAGGGTATGCAAGCGCAATTTCCACCGAGCTGCACTGTCGCGACGAGTGCCTTGCACACGGTGGCGCGGCTGCCGTCTGCCATGCTGACCTTGGCTCGCACATCTCGTAGCTGGCTATGGCCGAGTTGGCCAGCTGCACTCTCGCTTATGAAGCTCCTCGTGGCTCCAGTGTCTATGGTGGCTTGCCTCACCTGGCCCTCGATCTTGACCTGTGCCACGATGCGCGCCTTCTCCACTCGCATGACTGGATCTATTCCCTGGACGGGTTCGCGGCAGCCCTCACCTGGTCCTGGGGCAGGTAAGGCCGCTGTCCGTTTCCCGAAGCCAAGCCGCAACACTCCGTCGTCTTTGTTCCTCGTTTGCCACAGCGCCAGCAATAGTACAACTGTCTGTTGCGGCAGTCTCGCGCCTGGTGACCGATTTCACCACAGCGCCTGCAAGCCCGCTGTACGTCGATGGCTGGTCCGGACTCCTGTATCATCCTGCTGACGTGAGGTTCTCCTCCTGGAGGTTGATGACTAGGCTGAGGGTCTCGGAAAGGATTCCGATGTTTGACCACGACGGCTGGTTCATCCCGGTTGTGGGCTATGGCTAGGCCCAGTTGTGCGGGTTCACCGCTCTGCCGTTCGCGCTCCCGTACAAACTCGAAGTCCGTGGCCAATTGCGTCAGTTGCGCAAGTGAGTACGCCTCATGGCGCCGGATATACAGCTGGTATTCCGGGAGCAAGTTCTCATATGCTCGATCCAGCTCCTGTGTTCCGGAATAGCTTGCTCGCTTCATGAGCAACCTTAGCTCCACGATGTACATCTTGAAAGGTTCCCCCGGCCGCTGTTGCCTTGCTCGTATCTGGTCCTCCAGGCGCTGAAAATATCGAGGGGGCAAGAAAAAGTCTAGGAAATCCTGCTTGAAGGTGGCCCATGATGATCCCTGCAACCGACTGACACGGAACCAGTCACTAGCATTCCCAGTAAGCAGTTCTGGAATGGCTTGTGAAAGGTGGGCCAGGTCGATCAGGTGGGCTGCAGCGCGTTCCTCCATACGTTCGATAAAGCTTAGTGGATCCGATTGCCCATCGAAGTGAATGCCCCATCGATGCACTTTCTCCGCTATCGTGCGATATGGTGTCTCCGTGCGGCCTGTGTTCTGCATGGCCGGGGAATGGTTGCGATTCCCTCGGACAAGCCGACTGCTCGTTCGAGTCTCCGGTGGTGGATTGCCCGGCCCCGTCACGATCACTTGTGGCACAACTTGGTCCCTTGGGACTGGTGAGACACTGCGGGATCGACTCTTGGTGTCGCTGTGGTCGGATCCCGAGGCATCCCGGTATTGTTGTTCCAGTTCTACCAAGCGCTGGTTCACCTTCTCGTTATGGGTGTCCAACGAAACGAATGCGGCGACCCGGGTACGGAGTTCCGTAACGGTTCCTTCCGGATCGAGACCAAACTCTGCCGCTATCGCTATCAGTTGTTCTCGACGCCGGTAGTACGAGCCCAAACCACTATTAATTCGTACGGCATGCTTTTTTACGCGTATGCAATGTTTAACATACGATATTTAATACGATTATGCAGATTTCAGATCCAAATATATTTTTCCCTAAGAGACAATTTTATTCTCTATAAGATAGAAGAAAAACTTTTTTTGTAATTCCAACAACAACAAAAATAACCGTAATTTATTCGAATGCTTCGTTTAACTGATAACAAAAATTTGACCACTATTAATTCGTACGGCTCAGAATATGACTTAAAAATAAATAGTTTTTTATCCTCTTATTCAAAATTAATATTGGGTAACATCGCCTTTGACTTTTACTACACATCTACAACGGTTTGGCATAGATTTTATTAAATTTTGGCATTGCTCTCTTGAAATTGAATTCGATATCTCTTGCAGCTTTTTTTTCAAATCTGGAAGGGTTCTTTGAGGCTCGTTTCTCAAATTTCTCTTCATGATTCCCCAAATATTCTCAATTGGATTGAGATCTGGACTGCTTGACGGCCAATCTAAGACCTCAATTTCTTTATATTCCAGCCAATTTTTTGTTCGCTTGGCAGTGTGTGGTGCTGCTCCATCCTGCTGAAACGTAAACTCTCCACAGTCGGCCAGTTTGGGTATAGATGGCAGCAAACTCTCTTCCAAAATATTTTCGTATTTTTCAGCATTGACATGGCCTTCAATAAAATGCAGCTGTCCCACTCCTTTGGCAGACATGCAACCCCACACCATGGTGCTTGCTGGATACTTGACTGTCTTTTTAAGACAGTGGTTATGGTACGCTTCTCCTTTTTTACGCATGACTCTTTTCCGGGAATCACCGACACACACATCAAATTTAGCTTCATCGCTAAATATGATGGTGTTCCATTGTCTTTGAGTCCATGGCATCCTCTCCTGACACCATTGCAGACGCTTCTTCTTTTGACGAAGTGTAAGCAATGGTTTTTCCTTGGCCTAGAAAGTAATTTTATCTCTTATGAATGTAATATAGCTAGTCGTAATACATACTTTATAGAAGCGATATCCAATATCTCTCATCTGGAGACGTGTCCATTCACGCCTATAAGTCTTTCCAATTTTCTCCGACCACTCAGATGCCACATTTCTTAAAGATTTGCGGCGATCACTCTTGACAATTGTGGCCAGGGCTCTTTTGTCACGAGCCGTTATTGTCGATGTTCGGCCTCTTTTGGCAGTTTTATTGTCAATATTCCCATTGGACTTAAAGAATTGTATAATTCCTTGTACCGACGACTTAGACAGTTTTAATTGCTTAGCTATATTACCAAATGTCTGTCCAGATTTATAATTTTCAACAACTAAATTTCTTATCTCGGTGCAAATGGGCTTACCACGTGCCATGTTTGCTAAACTTAGAATAATGTGATGCAATTCTATTCTTTCGCCTTCTGCATTGCATTATTATTTACAGATTATAAGTAGATAGTGATTGTGTTACAGTGTTTGCTTTTGTTTTGATCTTCTTCTAAGATTCTAAGCTAAACTTACGCAGCGTACGAATTAATAGTGGTCAAATTTTTGTTATCAGTTAAACGAAGCATTCGAATAAATTACGGTTATTTTTGTTGTTGTTGGAATTACAAAAAAAGTTTTTCTTCTATCTTATAGAGAATAAAATTGTCTCTTAGGGAAAAATATATTTGGATCTGAAATCTGCATAATCGTATTAAATATCGTATGTTAAACATTGCATACCCGTAAAAAAGCATGCCGTACGAATTAATAGTGGTTTGGGCTCGTACACCCAGCTGACCATGTTGCCCGGTGCACGTGTTTGGTTGGTGGCGATGAACGAAAAGCGTTTCTTTCTGTTAGAAGCACGTGGCTGAACACTAAGCCTTTCGCTTGCGTAGTTTTCCGAAAGTAACCAGTCGCGGCTGGATTAGTTGAAGGTTAACGAGTTGCAGGACCGTTGATTGTTTTCGAGAAAAAATGTTTATTCACTCGCAGGATCGTTGATTGTTTCCGAGAAAAATGTTATTTCGTTTGCAGGACCGTTGATTGTTTTCGAAAAAAATGTTATTTCGTTTGCAGGACCGTTGATTGTTTCCGAGAAAAATGTTTATTCAGGCATAGGGTCTTCGACTAAATTATTGATTCACGTTGCTTTGCTTTGTTTCTTGCTTTGCTTGCGTTGAGTTGTTTCATTAGTAAAGACGACTGCTCGCGGTGACGGTTCAAAAGTAACTCCCTTTCGATTCAGTTATGATTCACGTTGCTATGTTTAGTTTTCTTGCTTTTGCTCGCGTTGATTTCTTTTGCTTAATAAAGACGACTGCTCGCGGTGAAGGTTCTTGATTGACTCTTTGTTTGCTTAGTGAAGACGACTGCTCGCGGTGAAGGTTCTTGCTTGACTCCTTGTTTGCTTAGTGAAGACGACTGCTCGCGGTGAAGGTTCTTGCTTGACTGTTTGTTTTCTTAGTGAAGACGACTGCTCGCAGTGAAGGTTCTTGCTTTGCTTGCGTTGATTAATTTTCTTTATGTTAAATCGTGTTGATTTATTTTCGTTGCTTTATATTTTCCGCGTGTTTTTGGAAAGTTAACTGCTTGCTGTGATGGTTCTGTAGTGTCTGTTTTGCTTTGCTTTTGTTTTAAACTTGAGGTCGACTGCTCGCGGTGATGGTTCTCAACTGACTAACTGCTCGCTGCGTCGGCTCAAGCCATGAGGCCGGTAGCGATCGCAGTCGACGTCGGCAGAGGCTGTGATGTAGCGCTGCTCGCGGATGCGTCGCGACAAAATGTCGCCTAGCCCTCTGCTCGCCCTTGTGGCGCCAGAGCCAGCCTGTGGCTGCTGCTCGCGCACGAGGCGCAGAATTCGCTCGCTTGGAATTCTGCCCGCGCTCGTGGCGACAGAGCCAGCTTGTAGCGCTGCCCGCCCTTGTAGCGGCAGAGCTAGTTTGTAGTTTTGTAGTTGCACGCGGTGTCTCTGCTTGCGCTGCGCTGCAGCCTGCGCTGTAGCTCTGCTTGCGTGGTGTTTCTGCCTGCGCTGCAGCTCTGCTTGCGTGGTTTTCTGCTGCTGAGACAGCTCTGCTGGTGTAGTTTTGCGAACGAATTTTTGCGGGAAAAATGGGATCCCAACTGCGGTCAATGGGCCTGCAAAAAGGTTACTCCTGGGGGACGTAGGTGACTGTGACTGCTCCGTTTTGCCGGATCTGAACGCGGAACATCCTGCCGCTGGTTTGGATGCGGACCCTGATGTCCCGGCCGCAGGCGTGACCCCGGGCTCTAAAGACGGCGTTCAGGAGGGACACCGGAACTAATCCGTACAGCCCATGTAGTTGCCACGTTGCTGGAGCGGCTACCCAGTCGACTTGCCCCCAGCCTACGGCTGCCCTGGCGGCCTCCAACTCCTGCGCGGCTTCTCTGGCGGCCGTGTCTGCCTGGCTCCAGGTCGGCATGACGCCCGGGTCGACAGGATTGGGCTCGGTAGACCGGCTATCCGTTGAGCACCTGGGGCTGTTTGGTGGCGGCTCCACACCTGAACGGCTGCTAGGGACCATGGATATGTCCAAAGCAGGTGCTCCGTAATAGCGCATCTCGCAATGACGCATCTCACGATGCATGCTGCGGCTGCGCCGGCGTCAAGGCCTTGTCTCCCTCTCCGGTTCTCCCGCGACCTGGAAACAGCAACAAAAATCTCCCTCTGTGCGGCGAACTAGTGCTGCTACTTTCTGGGCACGCTGCTACTGCTTATGAAGAGAGGAAAAAGGAGAGCTCTAAGCAAAATGCCCCTCAAATAATTGACCCTTCAAAAAAAATGTGCCCCTAAAATAAAAATGGCGTGGCGCCTTGGTCGAATTTCTCTGTTTGTTTCGCACGCTTTTCCTGGCGGCAACGACGTTGCTCCTTCTGCTCCTCGTCCAAATCCTCGCTGAAGAACGGCCGAGAATTTGACCTTTCGCTTTTCAAGTATGCTCACGTAGATCGCAGCAAAATTGCGGACCTCATAACGGACAACAAAAAAAATTCCAAAAAAAAATGTATAGCTTGCTGCGATCACATGCTTGCCCAAATGTGAGGGAGAAAAGAATATTCCAGGCAGGAGAAAAAAATCTTTTTGCCTTTCGTGGCAAAAAAATGCCACGTGCCAAAATATCGCACGGGGAAAAAAATTTGTCGTATGAAAAAAATAGAAATTTGCAATGCTCTACAGGGTATTTTGTTAGTAGTCATGAATACAGGGGAAAAAAAAAATCTGAGGCTGGTGGAAAATTCTGTGCTGGTACGAATCCCGTGGTTGACTTTTCTGACGGGCTCGCAAATTTTCGTATTAACTTGTTACAATGAGATAATATAATGGCCCTATAATACCCTGCACTTTGTATGATGAGTGGCACGTCTTCCAATAAGAAAAAGTATACAACAAAAATGGCTGGCCGATATCGATGCTCGAGATGTTAATCAAAGGGACAAAATGCCCAATAAGAATTTTTGTTCCAGACGTCCCTGCTCGGGCGCCATCTGTAACGAAGCTTTTCCAGCCGGGGTCTGCGTCTCAGTCCGGCCAGGGTCTGTTTACAGAAAAATTTGTAAATCATCTGGGACGACTGGACAGAGCGGCGGGAGCGTCAGCGAATAGGCTGACGTTCACGCTCGAAAATCGGCTCAAATTGCCCATTCGCGAGCCCAAGAGCGGCCCAGGAGGACGAGGAAGGGACTCCCGAGACCCGTTGCGTCCTCCTCATCGTACCTCCGGAGCCCCTCGGTTCAGAGTTGGACACAAGATGCCCCTGTCCGTCGACGTTGGATGGTGACTCCCCGGAATGAGAACCGGAACTGACCGAGATCTCATTCGAGGGAGGCCCCAACGTCGCCCAGACCCGGCCGCCTGGTCAGATCCGTGGACAGAAGACGGAACAGACCGAAATTCAGTCCACGAATCGGATCCAGGTGTTTCCAGGCCTGGTCTCCGGAGGGGATCCAAGAATAGAAAACGGAACGGACCGAAATTCTATTCCCGGATCGCCCCCGCAGCACCATGTCCGACCGGTCGGTAATCCTGCGTCCGCCTCCTTGGGCTCGTCGACCATGACGCGGGTCCGAGAGTCAGCCACAGAGTCGCCCCTTTCCGGCGACGTTGGGTGGTCCCTCTCAGGAATGAGAAACGGAACTGACCGAGATCTCATTCCAGGAAGGCCTCCCAACATCGTCCAGACCCGGCCGCCTGGTCCGATCCGTGGACGGAAAACGGAACAGACCGAAATTCCTTCCACGATCCGGATCCAGGTGTCTCCAGGCCTGGTCCCCGAAGAGGATTCAGGAATAGAAAACGGAACGGACCGAAATTCTATCCCTGAATCACCTCCGGAGCACCAGGTCCGGCCGGTCGGTTCGACCATGCGCCCGCCTCCCGGGACCCGCCTCAGGATTCCTGAAATTTACCTGAAAGGAATAGCCAGAAAATATTTCACAAAAAAAAGAAATTGAATGAATAAAAAAAACACGTGCCACTATCGTTACAAAGATTTACCCTTTTCTTTATTGGGTTTACATTCTGGAGGTATAAAAGAAGTATTTTTGCCGCACGGTCAGAAGAAACTGGTTACTGCTCCAAAAGGCGGAGCCAAGAAAAGGAGAAAGATACAAAACTGTTGACCGGCTTACCCGCTGCGTGTCGAGTTTCGTAGTGGAGATTTGCTACTCCTTGCTGTGATTTCCGCAAGTGGCTCCCTGTAACTCACACTTCGCGTGTGGTCTTCACGCTGCCGGCTGTCTGCCGTGAATGTATTCGGCGGGCGAACCCTGCTCGACGGTGGAACACGCACTCAAAAGCGTCGCAACTGGTGACGCTGCGCTGCGCTGTGGTTTTGTCGCTGCTGGTGTTGCTGGCTGGCTTGCAGAAAACGTGCACACACACACACACACGCGTGTTGCGGCGCTGTGTTGCTGCTGGTGTTGCTGGCTGGCGGCTGAAAAGCCCGCGCACACACACACACAATAGGGCGGCTGGAGAGTCCGCTCACACACACACACAAAGTGTTGCGGCTAGTGGCGCTGCGCTGCGCTGTGTTGTTTTGTTGTTGCTTTCACTGGTTTTGTTGCTGTTGAATGGTGGCTGAAAAGCCCGCGCACACACACACACAATAGGGCGGCTGAAAGTCCGCTCACACACACACACAAAGTGTTGCGGCTAGTGGCGCTGCGCTGCGCTGTGTGGTTTTGTTGTTGCTTTCACTGATTTTGTTGCACTGTTGTTGTTGCGGTTGTTGTTCGCACTGCTGTTGTGCAGTTTTCGCGCACAATGTGGCCGGCACTTGTTATAATTGTTGTTGTTGCTGTTGTTGTTCACTTGGTTGGGTTTTGTTCAAGGTTTTGTTCACTTGCGTTGTAACTTTGTCCGCTGCGATCTTAACACTTCGGGCCCGTCAGAAAAGTGACGCTTGCCGGCATGGCGGAAATTCCACCATCTTTTTCCCACCGTTCATCTTGGAACTAGATGAACGATCGTGCTCCAGTGCTGGGTTCCTTAGAACTAAAAATATCGGTTCACGAGAACGCGACTTATTCCGTTGCGCTAGTTCCCTGAACCGAACGTGCTCGCTCCATGCGGTGTTCACGGGATATATATAAATGAGCGAGCGCGATCCACTGGCTCGCTCATTGGAATTACAAAAAAAACAAATATTATTGTGGGGCAGCGATATGCTGCCTCACAAGTAATAGAATTTAAAACACTTGCTCATATTCCGATTTTTATCGGAATGGAAGTAACAAATTTGACGTCTTTTTTCTCGCAACCAATCGGATCGAGCATTTTGAAAATATATTGTTGTGCTGACATTGAACTTGACAATAAAATAGAATTTGATACTAGTAGGATAAAACACAAAATTTTATGTTTACGTGATTCGACTGATAACTCCTTTTTTTCACACCACTTCTGAGTCATGTCGCTCAGTGATTTTCATTATGAGCCAAGCTCCGATTTGAGTCTTGTAAGTATTAAAAGAATATTTTTTTTTAGACCCCGTACTTTAAAAAAGTAAAGGGGTCTATTAACTTTGTCACAAAAAAAATGTGCGTAACAGGCAGAAGGAGGCGTGGCGGACCCCATAAAGCATATATATTCTTAATCAGCATCAACAGCCGAGTCGATATAGCCATGTCCGTCTGCCCGTCTGTATGTAGGTTCGTCTATATTGCAAGCAGATCGAGTTTGTTTCAGATTTTGGATCGGACCACTGTATCATATAGCTCCCATAGGAACAATCAGTTGAAAATCAAGTCTTAGTATGAAAAACTTTTTTGTGTTTTGTGATATCTCAACCAAACTGAAATAATATGCATGTATAATGGTCCCATACATCCTGACCAAATTTGACTGGAATCAGGCCACTATATCATATAGCTGCCATAGGAAGGATCAGTAGAAAATCAAGACTTAGTATGAAAAACCTTTTTGTTGTTTGAGATATCTCAACCAAACTGACAGTATATGCATATGGGATGATCATATACATCCTGACCAAATTTGATTGGAATCGGACCACTAGATCATATAGCTACCATAAGAACGATCAGTCAAAAATCAAGTCTTAGTATGAAAAATCTTTTTCAATAGTAAGTACGGGGTCTCCGACAGTCGAGTATGCTCGACTGTAGCACCGTCCACTAGTTTAATATAAACTTATGTTTCTTTTCAGTGGAAAACGTTCCACAACCCACTGCTGCAAGTTCTTATTTGCAGTCTTGTAAGTATTAAAAGAATTTTTTTTTTTAATATAAACTTATGTTTCTTTTCAGTGGAAAACGTTCCACAACCCACTGCTGCAAGTTCTCATTTGCAGTTTTGTAAGTATTAAAAGATTTTTTTTTTTATAAACTTATATTTCTTTTTAGTGGAAAACGTTCCACAACCTAATTTTTTGCAGCTCATTTGGGAGGAGCTCAGATCTTTGAGAAAGGAAGTCAAAGACTTGAAAGAGCAAAACTGTAATAATTCTAAAATGATGGTAAAGATGACGGAGGAGATCCTTGCTGTGAAATTAGAGGCCAGGAAGCACCGCCAGGATTCTACATCCTTCGAGTTCTTTGACTCAAAACAGCTACCGTTTTCAACCAAAGAGGCCTTAGAAGAGTTTGAAAACGCAATCGAGGAGAATGAAGAGAAAATTCATAAATTTTACGTATTTGTACGTATCGAAAAAGCGCTCATTTAGATTCATTTTAATCAGTCAGAAGACTCTTTTAAGACTCTTATGTGATTTGAAATGCTTGCTGGGTGCGTACGAATATATGTACGCACCCAGCAAGCATTTCAAATCACATAAGAGTCTTAAAAGAGTCTTCTGACTGATTGAAATGAATCTAAATGAGCGCTTTTTCGAATCTCAAGTGATTGTTTTCTGTAAGAAAATGGTACCCTAGCAAAGACTCCTTTGGAAGAGTCATTTATGACTCTATTTTTTGATCAGTTTAGACTCAGTTCGGAGTCTTATTTCTAGGCAAATTCTTTTATTTGAGAGTCATTTGTGAATCACATTTGAGTCACAAATTGGAGTCATTTGAGAGTCACCTTTGAGTCTTATTCGAGTCGCAATTGAGAGTCATTTGCGAGTCATAATTCTATCTTATTCCCAATTGTTTGCTGTTAAAAAAATAATTATAATCATTTTGTAATTCTTAAATTTCGATTAAATTTATTCATCTGTATATATAAAACTCTTTGTCCTGACTCACTGACTGACTGACTGAGAATCAACGTGCAGCCCAAACGGTAAAAGATAGAAAGCTGAAATTTGCACACAACATAAATGAGATAATTTCATCGTGCAGTAAGACGGCTTTTTGCGAAATTCCACCTGTAAGAGGGTCAAATCAAGGTCAAAGGTCACGGAATTGCTTAGTATGAAAAACTTTTTTGTTTCTTAAGATATCTCAACCAAACTCACAGATTTTATGTTTGGTGCTGTCTCTTACATTCTGATTAAATTTGGTCAAAGTGGAATGACTATATCTTATAACAATAAATAAAATAGAATTTGATACTAGTAGGATAAAACACAAAATTTTATGTTTACGTGATTCGACTGATAACTCCTTTTTTTTTCACACCACTTCTGAGTCATGTCGCTCAGTGATTTTCATTATGAGCCAAGCTCCGATTTGAGTCTTGTAAGTATTAAAAGGAAAACGTGGAAAACGTTCCACAACCTACTGCTGCAAGTTCTCATTTGCAGATTTGTAAGTATTAAAAAAAAAATTTTGTTTTTAATATAAACTTATGTTTTCTTTTTAGTGGAAAACGTTCCACAACCTAATTTTTTTCAGCTCATTTGGGAGGAGCTCAGATCTTTGAGAAAGGAAGTCAAAGACTTGAAAGAGCAAAACTGTAATAATTCTAAAATGATGGTAAAGATGACGGAGGAGATCCTTGCTGTGATATTAGAGGCCAGGAAGCACCGCCAGGATTCTACATCCTTCGAGTTCTTTGACTCAAAACAGCTACCGTTTTCAACCAAAGAGGCCTTAGAAGAGTTTGAAAACGCAATCGAGGAGAATGAAGAGAAAATTCATAAATTTGTACGTATTAAATACATAATTTAAAATATACATATATATATAATACATTCAATTGTGATATTTCAGAAATAATTCATAGGGAAAATAGGTAGAGATGGAGCAGCGCAGTTCTTAAGGACAGCCGTACGAATAATTTTTGCGGATGACCTGGCTGTTACTTATAGTTGAAAGGGGACCGCCACTAAACCGAGCGCTGAGAGATTGTGCGTGGTTACGACCATTAAGAGTACGTACATATATTTTCAGCAATTCTTCAGTACATTTAATTAAAAACTTTTCCTTTATTAGACGTTTGCTATATAAAATTCTTGGCAACGGACAAGGTTATGAATGGGGTACTCCAAAAGCATTTTGTTCATGCTGGCGACCGCGTTGCAGCAAAAAGAAAATGTACAAATTAAATTATTAAATTAAAATGCTGTAATATTAAGTAATAAATAAATTGAATAAAATAACACTCTGCAAGTCAAAAAAATTGACATGACCAAACTCGACGGTTTCACCCTATTTCGGGTCCTACGAATCGAACTGCATCATTAGTTTTTTGAGTTACAATGATGGTTTCATACAAAATTTTGTCGCGAAGTTTTTGACCAAGTTTGCTATTTTTACCAAAATAGGACATTCTTCTTCAGTCTCTATCTTGTAAGAAAATGGTTTTTTTTGTAAAGTTTCTTCGGCAAAGTTGCTTGAAATAATAAATTCTACAAGTTTTGGGAACATACCAAGCCTCTTAATTAATGTTTTAGTGGTCGTTTGGGTCAATATGTCAACAAAATCAAACCTTGACCACTTTCTTTTACGATTTTTAGTTCATGTTGCCCTGCAAACGAAATTTTCCTACCTGATACTTATACCAAAATTAAGATCCTGTTATTCTAAGTAGCTTTAGCATAAAAATCTTGACGAAAAAATGAACTATTAAAAAATATAAGGGTACAAAAAAAATATTTTTTTCTTTATTTTCACAATATTATTTAATCAACAATATTTGGTTACACATATTAAACTAGCTTACAGCCAAAGTGCAAAGTGAATCAAAGTATTCGTTTCTTATGGAGTTTGGCCCGCTAAACACAAAAATAGCATTTACAATTTTTTTGAACGAAAGCGTTTTCGAAATATTCGAATTTTTTTGAATTTTCGAGGTTACTCCAACACTTTTAAGTATATTTCCATTTCTACTTATCCGATTTGGCCAAGCAAGCACTTAAATTAAGGGTAAGTTAATTCTTTTCAATAAAAGTATTGCTCATTAAAATCCATCGATAGATGGCAAAGTAATATATACTTAAATGTTTTTAGATTGTCACGTTTTTTCTTTATTTATGTAAACAGCTATGTTAACCTGCTTGTTAACCGCTAAAAATAAGATTACTCATTTGTGCATTACTTCGCCATCTATCGATGGATTTTATTGAAAAGAATTAAGAAACAAATACTTTGATTCACTTTGCACTTTGGCTGTAATCTAGTGTAATATGTGTAACCAAATATTGTTGATTAAATAATATTGTGAAAATAAAGTAAAAAATATTTTTTTTGTACCTTTATATTTTTTAATAGCTAATTTTTTCGTCAAGATTTTTATGCTAAAGCTACTTAGAATAACATAATCTTAATTTTGGTATAAGTATCAGGTAGGAAAATTCGTTTGCAGGGCAACATGAACTAAAAATCGTAAAAGAAAGTGGTCAAGGTTTGATTTTGTTGACATATTGACCCAAACGACCACTAAAACATTAATTTAAAGGCTTGGTATTTTCCCAAAACTTGTAGAATTTATTATTTCAAGCAACTTTGCCGAAGAAACTTTACAAAAAAAAAAACATTTTCTTACAAGATAGAGACTGAAGAAGAATGTCCTATTTTGGTAAAAATAGCAAACTTGGTCAAAAACTTCGCGACAAAATTTTGTATGAAACCATCATTGTAACTCAAAAAACTAATGATGCAGTTCGATTCGTAGGACCCGAAATAGGGGGAAACCGTCGAGTTTGGTCATGTTTTTTTTTTTTTTTTTAAAAAACTATCACAGTGTAAGTGAACAAATACAAAATGATAATAATTATTTTTTTAGCAGCAAACAATTGGAAATAAGATCCAATTATGACTCGTAACTGACTCTCAAGTGCAAGTCGAATAAGACATAAAGGTGACTCTCAAATGACTCTCATTTGTGACTCAAATAAGACTCTAAGGTGACTCTCAAATGACTCTCAAATATGACTCAAATGTTATTCACAAACGACTCTCAATTGCGACTCGAATAAGACTCAAAAGTGACTCTCAAATGTGAATTAAATATGACTCAAATGTGATTCACAAATGACTCTCAAATAAAACAATTTGCATAGAAATAAGACTCCGAACTGAGTCTAAGCTGATCAAAAAATAGAGTCATAAATGACTCTTCCAAAGGAGTCTTTGCTAGGGTACCATTTTCTCAAGAAAACAATCATTTGAGATTCGAAAAAGCGCTCATTTAGATTCATTTTAATCAGTCAGAAGACTCTTTTAACACAATTCATATATTCGTACGCACCCAGCAAGCATTTCAAATCACATAAGAGTCTTAAAAGAGTCTTCTGACTGATTAAAATTAATCTAAATGAGCTCTTTTTCGAATCTCAAGTGATTGTTTTCTGTGAGAAAATGGTACCCTAGCAAAGACTCCTTTGGAAGAGTCATTTATGACTCTATTTTTTGATCAGTTTAGACTCAGTTCGGAGTCTTATTTCTAGGCAAATTCTTTTATTTGAGAGTCATTTATGAATCACATTTGAGTCACAAATTGGAGTCATTTGAGAGTCACCTTTGAGTCTTATTCGAGTCGCAATTGAGAGTCATTTGCCAGTCATAATTCTATCTTATTCCCAATTGTTTGCTGTTAAAAAAATAATTATAATCATTTTGTAATTCTTAAATTTCGATTAAATTTATTCATCTATATATATAAAACTCTTTGTCCTGACTCACTGACTGACTGACTGACTGACTGAGAATCAACGTGCAGCCCAAACGGTAAGAGATAGAGAGCTGACATTTTTACACAACATGAGATAATTTCATCGTGCAATAAGACGGCGTTTTGCGAAACTCGACCTCTAAGTTGTTCAAATCGGGGTCAAAGGTCACGGAATTGCTTAGTATAAAAAACTTTTTTGTTTCTTAAGATATCTCAACCAAACTCACAGATTATATGTTTGGTACTGTCTCTTACATTCTGACCAAATTTGGTCAAAGAATGACTATATCTTATAGCTGCCATAGGAACAATCCGATGAAAAACACCTTTAGTATGAAAAACTTTTTTGTTTCTTAAGATATCTCAACCAACCTCACAGATTATATGTTTGGTACTGTCTCTTACATTCTGACCAAATTTGGTCAAAGTGGAATGACTATATCATATAGCTGCCATAGGAACAATCGGATGCAATCGGAGATATCCTAACAAAACTTTTAGATTAACTCTTCTTGCCAAATTTTGACTAATTCGCTTAATTTAGCTTTTTCCCGCCAAATTTAGCTTTTTCCCGCCAAATCACAAAATCTGACTTTTTAGCCAAAGTTCAATTGCAAGGAAAAAAATTAAGGCAGCGGACAGCGGAAGCTAAATATTTCCGTTTTTTTCAGAAAAAATGTTATATTATATAAATTTGTTAAAACGGGCAACTAAATACAAATACAATGCGAGCGTAGCGAGCTGCGGGTTGGCGAGCGACGCGAGCAGGGGGCGAATATTATGTAAATTTGTTAAACCGGACAACTAAAGACAATGTTGCGAGCGAAGCGAGCTGGGGGTTGGCGAGCGAAGCGAGCAGGAGGCGTAGCCCCCTAGTATTATATAAATTTGTTAAAACGGGCAACTAGATACAATGCTGCGAGCGTAGCGAGCTGCGGTTTGGCGAGCGAAGCGAGCAGGGGGCGAATATTATGTAAATTTGTTAAACCGGTCAACTAAAGACAATGTTGCGAGCGAAGCGAGCTGCGGGTTGGCGAGCGTAGCGAGCAGGGGGCGAATATTATGTAAATTTGTTAAACCGGACAACTAAAGACAATGTTGCGAGCGAAGCGAGCTGGGGGTTGGCGAGCGAAGCGAGCAGGGGGCGTAGCCCCCTAGTCTATATATATAAAATTCTTTGTCCTGACTGACTGACTGACTGACTGACTCACTGACTGACTGACTGAGAATCAACGTGCAGCCCAAACGGTAAAAGATAGAGAGCTGAAATTTGCACACAACATAGATGAGATAATTTCATCGTGCAATAAGACGGCGTTTTGCGAAATTCGACCTCTAAGTGGGTCAAATCGGGGTCAAAGGTCACGGAATTGCTTAGTATGAAAAACTTTTTTGTTACTTAAGATATCTCAACCAAACTCACGGATTATATGTTTGGTACTGTCTCTTACATTCTGACCAAATTTGGTCAAAGTAGAATGACTATATCTTATAGCAGCCATAGGAACAATCCGATGAAAAACACCTTTAGTATGAAAAACTTTTTTGTTTCTTAAGATATCTCAACCAAACTCACAGATTGCATGATTGGGGCTGTCTCTTACATTCTGACCAAATTTGGTCAAAGTCGGATGACTATAACATATAGCTGCCATAGGAACAATCGGATGCAGTCGGAGATATCCTAACAAAACTCTCAGATTAACTTTTCTTGCCAAATTTTGACTAATTCGCTTAATTTAGCTTTTTCCCGCCAAATTTAGCTTTATTCCGCCAAATTTAGCTTTTTCCCGCCAAATCACCAAATCCAACTTTTTAGCCAAAGTTCAACTGCAAGGAAAAAAAATTAACGCAGCGGACAGCGGAAGCTAAATATTTCCGGTTTTTTTTAGAAAAAATGCTATATTATATAAATTTGTTAAAACGGGCAACTAAATACAATGTTGCGAGCGAAGCGAGCTGCGGTTTGGCGAGCGAAGCGAGCAGGGGGCGAATATTATGTAAATTTGTTAAACTGGACAACTAAAGACAATGTTGCGAGCGAAGCGAGCTGGGGGTTGGCGAGCGAAGCGAGCAGTGGGCGTAGCCCCCTAGTTATATATAAAACTCTTTGTCCTGACTCACTGACTGACTGACTGACTGAGAATCAACGTGCAGCCCAAACGGTAAAAGATAGAAAGCTGAAATTTGCACACAACATAAATGAGATAATTTCATCGTGCAATAAGACGGCTTTTTGCGAAATTCCACCTGTAAGAGGGTCAAATCAAGGTCAAAGGTCACGAAATTGCTTAGTATGAAAAACTTTTTTGTTTCTTAAGATATCTCAACCAAACTCACAGATTTTATGTTTGGTGCTGTCTCTTACATTCTGATTAAATTTGGTCAAAGTGGAATGACTATATCTTATAACAATCAATAAAATAGAATTTGATACTAGTAGGATAAAACACAAAATTTTATGTTTACGTGATTCGACTGATAACTCCTTTTTTTTTCACACCACTTCTGAGTCATGTCGCTCAGTGATTTTCATTATGAGCCAAGCTCCGATTTGAGTCTTGTAAGTATTAAAAGGAAAACGTGGAAAACGTTCCACAACCTACTGCTGCAAGTTCTCATTTGCAGATTTGTAAGTATTAAAAAAAAAATTTTGTTTTTAATATAAACTTATGTTTTCTTTTTAGTGGAAAACGTTCCACAACCTAATTTTTTTCAGCTCATTTGGGAGGAGCTCAGATCTTTGAGAAAGGAAGTCAAAGACTTGAAAGAGCAAAACTGTAATAATTCTAAAATGATGGTAAAGATGACGGAGGAGATCCTTGCTGTGATATTAGAGGCCAGGAAGCACCGCCAGGATTCTACATCCTTCGAGTTCTTTGACTCAAAACAGCTACCGTTTTCAACCAAAGGGGCCTTAGAAGATTTTGAAAACGCAATCGAGGAGAATGAAGAGAAAATTCATAAATTTGTACGTATTAAATACATAATTTAAAATATACATATACATATAATACATTCAATTGTGATATTTCAGAAATAATTCATAGGGAAAATAGGTAGAGATGGAGCAGCGCAGTTCTTAAGGACAGCCGTACGAATAATTTTTGCGGATGACCTGGCTGTTACTTATAGTTGAAAGGGGACCGCCACTAAACCGAGCGCTGAGAGATTGTTCGTGGTTACGACCATTAAGAATACGTACATATATTTTCAGCAATCACTGCGGACGGCAGTCCGCGCTAGTGACGAAAGCAGCACGAAGGGTGCGAAGGCGACTAGCATATATACACAGGAAGAATGGAAAATTTGCTATGACTGTCCGATCGGGTCGAATTATATACCGATCGAAAGGTATCAATCTAACTTAAAAATGTGCATACTAAGACTTTTGAAAACTTACATGGTTCGTGAGATAAACAGGTGTAAGTGGGAGGGACAAAATTTAAATGATTGGAGCAAATGGGGCCGTTGGAGCCTTTTAGATTTTTTTTATAATTTTTCACTATACTTATCAAAAATACGCGTCGAATGACACCTTGATCATCAAAATCCGACCACTGGTTCAGAAGATAATTAATTTCGAAATTTTTGGTGCCCTTTTCAAAACGAGATGAAAAGTCAGTCTGTTTGTTTGTCTGTTTGTTTGTTTGTTTGTTTGTATAGATCAAAGCGTTGATTTAGCTTAAAAGTTTGAATGAGGACTTGTTCCGGATAAAAAATCTAGAAACGTTTGTTCTACGACTTTTTCGAAAAATCGCTAGTTTAGCGGGAAATCGCTAAAAACCGCTAAAATTGAAACCCCCATAGCATCCAAACGATAGGAGCTACAGATCTGTTCTACATGTCGTTGGAAAGGTGTTTTGAAGGGCTTTTAGGCATACCTTCAAAGTTTTTTTTTAAGTAAAAAGGTAAACAGCTACAGGTGAAATAAGGTATTTATTTCCACATTTTGGCGATTTAAGAAAAATCTCCACATCAAATCACTTTTAAATATACTGCATGTCGTAGAGAATTCAATTACGCGTTTTTTGACATATAGCACATATCTGTCAAAATTCGTTTGGGCAAGATATTACCTATTAACTGAATATACCTTACACCTTTACACTACTGCATGTACATATGCAGTATGTAGACTGTTTGCAGTGCATGTGGAAAGATACTGCTTGCAAGTGGTCAATTCTTTTTGCGGCAGATAAATCATTTTATAATCAAAAATATAGAAACTTTTGTTTTTCGACTTTTTCGAAAAATAGCTAGTTTAGCGGGAAATCACTAAAAACCGCTAAAATTGGAACCCCCATATCATCCAAACGATAAAAGCTACAGATGTGATATATATATCGTTGAAAAGGTATTTTAAAGGGCTCTTAGGAAAACCTTTAGTGTTTTTTTTAGATAAAAGGTAAACAGCAACAGGTGAAATAAGGTATTTTTTCCCACATTAAGGCGGTTTTTGTGAAAACGCAAGTAATGATTTTTTCTAATTTTCAATATATTGTAGTTTGTAAAATTTCGATGTGTTTGGAAGATATTACCTGTTAACAGAATATATACGTTTTGCTTAGAATTGGAATAGGACAGCAGCAACAACGTGTAGTAGCAGCCAGAGCTTGAGAGTTCTGTTAGATTTTGACAAAATTGTACCGTCAAAATATATTGCAATTTTCAAAACTTTTGATATCTTACTCCAAAATTTCTGATATCTTATAAAAAAAACCTCTTTACGAGGTAAAAGTCTAGTGACGAAAACATTTTCATGCACCAAAATTTCTGATATCCAATTTTGTGACGAATAATATTAAGTTTTACTTAAAAATTACTACAAAAAAATTTTTTTGTCACTCGGCACATTGCGCTAATTTCTTCATACCTAATAAATATATATTTTTTGCGCAGTGCCGAGTGACAAAAAATTTTTTTGTAGTAATTTTTAAGTAAAACTTAATATTATTCGTCACAAAATTGGATATCAGAAATTTTGGTGCATTAAAATGTTTTCGTCACTAGACTTTCACCTCGTAAAGAGGTTTTTTTTATAAGATTCTTCAGTACATTTAATTAACAACTTTTCCTTTATTAGACTTTTGCTATATAAAATTCTTGGCAACGGACAAGGTTATGAATGGGGTACTCCAAAAGCATTTTGTTCATGCTGGGACCGCGTTGCAGCAAAAAGAAAATGTACAAATTAAATTATTAAATTAAAATGCTGTAATATTAAGTAATAAATAAATTGAATAAAATAACACTCTGCAAGTCAAAAAAAATGACATGACCAAACTCGACGGTTTCCCCCTATTTCGGGTCCTACGAATCGAACTGCATCATTAGTTTTTTTAGTTACAATGATGGTTTCATACAAAATTTTGTCGCGAAGTTTTTGACCAAGTTTGCTATTTTTACCAAAATAGGACATTCTTCTTTAGTCTCTATCTTGTAAGAAAATGGTTTTTTTGTAAAGTTTCTTCGGCAAAGTTGCTTGAAATAATAAATTCTACAAGTTTTGGGAACATACCAAGCCTCTTAATTAATGTTTTAGTGGTCGTTTGGGTCAATATGTCAACAAAATCAAACCTTGACCACTTTCTTTTACGATTTTTAGTTCATGTTGCCCTGCAAACGAAATTTTCCTAACTGATACTTATACCAAAATTAAGATCCTGTTATTCTAAGTAGCTTTAGCATAAAAATCTTGACGAAAAAATTAACTATTAAAAAATATAAGGGTATAAAAAAAATATTTTTTACTTTATTTTCACAATATTATTTAATCAACAATATTTGGTTACACATATTAAACTAGCTTACAGCCAAAGTGCAAAGTGAATCAAAGTATTTGTTTCTTATGGAGTTTGGCCCGCTAAACACAAAAATAGCATTTAAAATTTTTTTGAATGAAAGCGTTTTCGAAATATTCGAATTTTTTTGAATTTTCGAGGTTACTCCAACACTTTTGAGTATATTTCCATTTCTACTTATCCGATTTGCCCAAGCAAGCACTTAAATTAAGGGTAAGTTAATTCTTTTCAATAAAAGTATTGCTCATTAAAATCCATCGATAGATGGCAAAGTAATATATACTTAAATGTTTTTAGATTGTCACGTTTTTTCTTTATTTATGTAAACAGCTATGTTAACCTGCCGACGCCCTTGCACATTGCAAGTGCATTTGGTCGCCTTTTGCGCAAAACCGCTAAAAATAAGATTACTCATTTGTGCATTACTTCGCCATCTATCGATGGATTTTATTGAAAAGAATTAAGAAACAAATACTTTGATTCACTTTGCACTTTGGCTGTAATCTAGTAATCTTACATTTTTTACATTCTGACCAAATTTGGTCAAAGTGGAATGACTATATCTTATAGCTGCCATAGGAACAATCCGATGAAAAACACCTTTAGTATGAAGAACTTTTTTGTTTCTTAAGATATCTCAACCAAACTCGGCGATTGTTTGTTTGATACTGTCTCTAACATACTGACCAAATTTGGTCAAAGCCGGATGACTATATCATATAACTGCCATAGGAACAATCCGATGAAAAACACCTTTAGTATGAAAAACTTTTTTGTTTCTTAAGATATCTCAACCAAACTCACAGATTAAATGTTTGGTACAGTCTCTTACATTCTGACCAAATTTGGTTAAAGTGGAATGACTATATCTTATAGCTGCCATTAAAACAATCCGATGAAAAACACCTTAAGTAAGAAAAACTTCTTTTTTTCTTAAGATATCTCAACCAATCTCACAGATTATATGTTTGGTACTGTCTCTTACATTCTGACATAATTTGGTCAAAGTAGAATGACTATATCTTATAGCTGCCATAGGAACAATCCGATGAAAAACACCTTTAGTATGAAAAACTTTTTTGTTTCTTAAGATATCTCAACCAGACTCGCAGATTGTTTGCTTGATACTGTCTCTTAAATACTGACCAAATTTGGTCAAAGTCGGATGACTTTATCATATAGCTGCCATAGGAACAATCGGATGCAATCGGAGATATCCTAACAAAACTATCAGATTAACTCTTCTTGCCAAATTTGGACTAATTCGCTTAATTTAGCTTTTACCCGCCAAATTTAGCTTTTTCCCGCCAAATCACCAAATCCGACTATTTAGCCTAATTTCAATTGTAAGAAAAAAAATGAAGGCAGCTGTTTCGAGGGGCAACGATATGTCCCTTTTTAATCCGTATTTTAAGTTATAAAACACGACCGAATTGATTTCTTGACTTTGTTTATTGCCTGTTTTCAAGTAGTGATTTGCAAGTTTTCTACAGATCATCTGTGTGCCAAAATGAGTACAACATTAACATTAACATTAACATTGGGCATGCAAAATGCATTGTTAACAATATTGTTGCATACGTACAGGTGTTCCATTAATTAATTCTTAGTTGACAATTAATATAAATGGCAAGATTAATATAAATCAATAAGTTCAAATGCTCTGCTCCGAACATCCTGCCCCCGTTGGAAAGGGCACGTTTCCAACTAAGTTGGAGTCCTCGGGGAGCACGGCAGTCTTGGCCACGGCTCGTTTCATTATACCAGTCGCTGTGCGGATCATCGCGACTCTGATGACACCGTCTGCCCCAGGAATCACTTCTTCAATTCGGCCTAGCTGCCATTTTAAAGGTGGCATGTTGTCTTCCTTCAGCAGCACGACGCTTCCCAATTGTAAGCTGCTGGGCGCGGCTCGCCACTTGGATCTCTCTTGCAGAAGCGACAAGTACTCGGTGCTCCACTTCTTCCAGAAGTTTTGGGTCATCTGGCTGACCTGCTGCCACCGACTGAGGAGGTTGACTTTCAGATGAGTGACGTCCGGCTCAGGAAACTAGGTGAAGCTGGAACCCTTCAAAAAGTGCGCAGGCGTGAGTTCCTAAAGATCATCTCGACTCTCTGTAAGTGGACAAAGTGGGCGAGAATTGAGCATGGCTGAAATTTCATAAGTTAGAGTCTGCAGTTCGCAAAGGTCAGAATGGCTGGGCCGACGACTCGGTAGAAATGGTGCTTAGCAGACTTGACAGCCGCTTCCCACAAGCCGCCAAAATGAGGCGATCGATGAGGGATGAATTTCCATTCGATGCCGTCCGAAAGACAAACTGCGGCGACAGATGAAATGTGGGGATCACTTGAAAATAAGTGTTTGAGCTGTGCAAGCTCGTTTTTTGCCCCAGCGAAGTTGGTTGCGTTATCGGTCCATATGGTGCGTGGCTTGCCCCTTAGGCTGATGAAGCGCCTTAAAGCAGCAATGAACGATGCTGTTGACAAATCGTGAACGACCTCAAGATGCGTTGCCTTCGTGGAGAAGCAAACGAACACCGAGATGTAGCACTTGTCGGGCGATTTGTTGCGAGCCTCAGCTTTGTAAAAGAATGGGCCGCAAAAATTCCAGTCGTATGAAATGCCGGATTTGGTTGGATGCGGTCCGCCGGTAATCTTCCCATCACATGCTCGAACATAGCAGGCATTGCTCGAAAGCACCTCACACATTTGTTGATGACGCTGGCGACGATTTTTTTTCCTCCAACTGGCCAGTATTTTTGGCGCAACGATGCGAGAAGAGCCTGAGATCCTGCGTGCAGATACTTGCGATGGTAAAACTGAATTATTGCCTTCGAGACGGCATGATCCTTTGGCAATATTATGGGGTGCATGGCATCGTAGTCCAAGATTAAATTTTGGAGCCTTCCACCAACACGAAGTAATCCATCTGGTCCAAGCTCGGGCCTGAGCGATAGCAACTTGCTTTTGAGTGAGATCGGCTTGCGGGCACTGAGAGCTTTGCATTCCTCAAAAAAGTGTACTTGCTGGATTCCCTTTATAAGCAGAGATGTTCCTTCGGAGACTTCATAAACGGTGAGAGCGCCTCTTGCCTTTGGAATATCCTTTTTGCAATTGGACAGAAATCTAAATACATATGCGAATATACGCTGCAATTTTCCGAATGAGTTGTGATACTTGCAGTCGATGGATATGTCCAGCTTTGCGGACCCAACTAGTGCCGTGACACGCAGCTCCGGGAGGCTTCTCAGCACTTCAATAGGTTTAGGCCAATCCGTACTGCTTGTTGCCAGAAAAGGTGGTCTGTGCAGCCATAAAACCGAATCCAAGAGTTCCTTTGGAGTGCATCCTCGTGAAATTATATCAGCCGGATTTAGCTCCGTTGGAACGTGACGCCATGCCATGCCTCTGGTTATTTCCTGTATTTGTGCGATTCTGTTGGAGACGAAAATTTTAAAATCTGACGATGCATGATTTATCCAAGATAACACAATGGTCGAATCAGACCAACTGTATATGTCACAAGCAAATGAGACGCTTTCCTTGACGCTAGAGAGCAGCTCAGCAAGTAGCAGCGCTGCAGATAATTCTAATTTTGGAATGGTCAGCGTTTTCAACGGAGCTATCCCAGATTTTGCACAAAGCAGCTGAGATGATATGGATCCATTTACCTCGGATCTCAGGTAAACGCAAGCTCCATACGCAGTAATGCTGGCATCGCAAAAGGAGTGCAATTGATAGGATGCGCTTGGAAGCATAGCAAATCGTGGGAGTTTAAGACTTTGAACGATTGCAAATTGAGAGATTAGGTCGCACCACGCAGAGCTCAGAGGCTCCTGCAAATCTTCGTCCCAATTGACACCTGATTTCCAGAGAGCTTGCAGAAATATCTTCGATTTGGTTATTATGGGCGCAATTAATCCGAGTGGATTGTAAAATCTTGCGATGGTTGCCAAAACAGAGCGCTTGCTGAAACGAGTTGCCGTGATGATTTGCGAAAAATTAAACAACAGACAATCCGAACTAGGATTTCACACCAGGCCCAAGGCCCTTGCGAAATCCGTATCATCGTGCAGCTTGAGCAACTTCTCCCTGTCGCACTCTGGCTCTCCCTCCAGAGCAGCAGGATCATTTAAGCACCACTTGCGAATTGGGAAGTGTCCCCGTAGCAGCAGCTCCTTTACTTGACGACGAATTTCCTTCACCTCATTGACAGTGTCGCCGCCTGACATAAGATCGTCCACGTAAAAGTCTCTGCGAACAATTTTTTCTCCAATTGGAAAATCATGCGCCTCATCGAAAGATGCATGGCTCGAATTGCAAAAAAGCGGCAGGCTTCGTTCCGTAAGTCACTGTGTCTAGCTTGTATGCCTTAAGCTCGTGAGAAGGGTCTTCGCGCCAGAGTATGCACTGCAAGTATTCGTCAGGATGAAACATACGTACACAGCGATACATTTTGCATATCTCTCCACATAGCACAATCCTGAAAAATCTAAAATGAAGCAAAGTGTCGAAGATTTTTGGCTGAATAGTCGGCCCTGCCAGCAACAAATCATTAAAAGAGCGACCAGATGTAGTTTTCACAGATCCATCGAAGACTACACGAAGCTTGGTGGTTGTGCTGTCGTGCTTGTGAACGCAATGATGAGGCAGAAAGAATTGAGGAACTCCAGGCTGCTTTGATGCAGGAGACATAAGCTTTAAGTCTAGATATTCTTGCAGAAAGGCAGAATACTGATTCTTTAGCACAGATCTTTTCGCCAACTTAGTTTCCAGGCATTTAAAACGACGACGAGCAAGACAGTACGAATCCCCAAGGGCCTCGAAGCCATTGTTGGCCAATAGCCGAACCGAATATTGACGATTCTCAAGGCGCGTACAGTTCTTTTGAAAAAGATTCTGGCAAAGTGCATCATCATCAGAAATTGTAGAATCAGTGGCGTAGTTGCTTTCAATTTCCCAAAAGCTCTTTACGATTTCGTTAAGCGATGCGTCATTTGCTTCAACTATGGGCTCCTTAACAATCGAGGCAAGCGCTGAATGCTTGACTGACAAGCTTGACAACCCTCCAGCAACGATCCAACCAAGTTTGGTGCTCTGAAGAATGGGCAAGTTGTCAGCAAGGTGGATTTTCTCCTTGTCGATAAGGTCAAAGAAAAGAGCGGCTCCGATTAGAAGATCGATGCGCTGAGACTTGTAAAAAAGTGGATCAGCAAGTTGAAGATTTGCAGGAATGTTCCAATTGGAGGAATTAATGTCGAAGTGCGGCTGATAATCGGTGATAGTGTGCGTCACTACAGCTGAGAATGAAGCACGGTAGCTTCCATTCTGTGATTGCGTAACAATGTCGACGGCTCTATCTGAAACCAAAGAAGATTCTCCTATTCCAGATATCGAAATGGATGCTTTGTTTGATCTGAGCTGAAGCATGCTAGACATGCGTGACGTTATAAAGTTCAGCTGCGATGCTGAATCCAATATAGCGCGGCATGGAATAAATGAGCCAGAACGATTTTTTACGAAAACTACTGCCGTTGCGAGCAACACGTAACCGGCAGGCGAGCTATTCGAGATTGCAGGCGGAGGGTGTGATTCAATATGGTCTGATGTCGATCGTGAAATTAGAGAAGCTGAAGCTTGAGCTTGAATAGCAGAGCTAGATGATGGACTTGATGCAGGAGCACTCTGCGTTAAATGAAGCAACGAATGATGCTTCATGTGACATTCCTTGCAGTGACCTGATTTGCACTGCTGCAGGCTGTGTCCTTTGCGCAAACAGTTTAAGCATAAATGCATCATTTTCGCCTCCTTGTAACGCAAATTAGGACTCAGAATCAAGAAACGATTGCATTTGCTCGAAAAATGATCATTTGATTCACAAAATATGCAGGATGGCAGATTTGAATTTGTGTTAGCGTTAGCGTTAGCAAATAATACATTTGGTATCGAATTTTTTGAATTTTTGCCCACCTGCTGGCTAGGTGTTTGTTTTACCATAGCACTTTCCCGATTTTCCAGCGAGCGGCAACGCTTTTCCAAAAATAGCTTCATCGAATTCCATGATGGCAGCTTGGATGTTGGCAAAATGTCCTCCCATTTGTCCCTGGTCCTTTCGTCCAACTTGCTCTCCACGATGTAAATCAAGAAGCCATCCAAGATCTCCTCAGTTGAGGCTAGCGTGCGAATTGAGTCCAGATGCGAATTCATCTTGTCACTCAGCTCTCGAAGACTCCTGCCAGATCCCATCTCAACACCTTGCAACCCGAATATCACCCTTACGTGTGCCTGAAAATGAAGAAGCTTGTTGTCGAAACGATTAATGAGGACGTCGATTGCCTTTTTATAATTTGCATCCGATGGTTCTAGTGAACGAATAGCTTCAAGCGCAGAACCAGAAAGATTAGCACGCAAATATTGATATTTTTCAAGGTAACTTAGCTCTGGGTCACTATCGACGACTGTGATAAACATCCCATAGAAATCCGGCCAGTCTGCATATTCACCGCCAAACTGCGGCAACTGCAGATTGGGCAAACGCGATTTTCTAAACGATCCATTTCTAAAAGACTCGCCAGTGAAGTTGTGCCCCAAGTTATGCGGCACAGCTGTCGAATTCATTGCATTACTGGAACTCCTGCGAAGAACGGCCATTTCGCGTAGCAGTTTTGCTTCGAGGTCGAAAAACAAATTATTAAAGTTGGCACGAGTATCCGCCGCTAGCTCATTTAAGTCCAATTTCTCCAGACTTGTTTGTGCAGCGTTAAAATCAGCATTCAAAGTCTCCACGTATTTTATCCGCGACTGAAGATCCGCCTCGTCATAACCGGCGAGCCTATCTTCACTTAAGTAATAGGCATACGCGGCGGCTTGACGCATCAGAGAATGCGACTTGGCTCTTAAAAAGTCAATTTCACTTGGTGCTTGAGCTGCACCAGTTGCTTGCTCTTGATCTTTAGGCATTTTATTTAGTTTTTAATAACACAGCGCAGCACAAATTTCCACTCAATATCCACTCAAACAAGATCGACACAAAAAAAAGTCACCCTGTATGACCGCGCGCAAAAAGCCACTTAGTAGATGTGTGCACCAGAAAGCAAGCGACAAATAGCGGCTGCCTTCGATTTGCTTTTGCGTAACTGTTTGCGGGGGTTGATGCACTTAGCGCGAACCGGCAGAATTTGGCGGGAGCGAATGAATGTATTTTTGTGAGTGTATGCGTGTGTGTTTGTAAAAAATTGCGATTTGCAATTATTAAGCAGATTTTTTTTCAATGTTTTTAGGTACGCGAATGCACCGAAAAATTTATTTGAATGTGTGCACCGATTTGCACACAAAACAACAACAACGATATAATAATTGTTCAACGAAATAAACAATTACGGACTCCGTTCAAAGTTGCAACGATATGCACGACAAGGAACGAGAGATCACGTCGGGGTCACCAATGTTTCGAGGGGCAACGATATGTCCCTTTTTAATCCGTATTTTAAGTTATAAAACACGACCGAATTGATTTCTTGACTTTGTTTATTGCCTGTTTTCAAGTAGTGATTTGCAAGTTTTCTACAGATCATCTGTGTGCCAAAATGAGTACAACATTAACATTAACATTGGGCATGCAAAATGCATTGTTAACAATATTGTTGCATACGTACAGGTGTTCCATTAATTAATTCTAAGTTGACAATTAATATAAATGGCAAGATTAATATAAATCAATAAGTTCAAATGCTCTGCTCCGAACAGCAGCGGAAAGCGGACGCTAAATATTTCCGTTTTTTTTTTTAATGTTATCTATATCTATATATATAAAACTCTTTGTCCTGACTGACTGACTGAGAATCAACGTGCAGCCCAAACGGTAAGAGATAGAGAGCTTTTTACAAAACATAGATGAGATAATTTCATCGTGCAGTAAGCCGTTTTGCGAAATTCGACCTCTAAGTGGGTCAAATCAGAGTCAAAGGTCACGCAATTGCTTAGTATGAAACACTTTTTTGTTTCTTAAGATACCTCAACCAAACTCACAGATTATATGTTTGGTACTGTCCCTTACACGCTGACCAAATTTGGTCAGAGTTGAATGACTATATCTTATAGCTGCCATAGGAACAATCCGATGAAAAACACCTTTAGTATGAACAACTTTTTTGTTTTGTAACGAAGCTTTTCCAGCCGAGGTCGGCGTCTCAGTCCGGCCAGGGTCTGTTTACAGAAAATTTGTATGACATCTGGGACGTCTGGGCAGAGCGGCGGGAGCGTCCGCGAATAGGCGGACGTTCTCGCTCGAAGATCGGCTAGGATGACCTGGCTGCGAACCCAAGATTGGCTTAGGAGGCCGAGGAGGGACTCCCGAGACCCGTTGCGCCCAGAAAGGAGAAACCGTATGACGGTGTCTCTCCTTCCCAGGATGCCCTCAACGTCGCGCAGATCTGGCCGCCTGGTCAGATCCGTGGACAACAAGCCCGTATGGTAACTCTGTCCACGGACCAGACTCCGGTGTTACCAGTCCTGGTGCACCAGTGAGGGCCCTAGAATAGAAACGATAAGATCGTATCTCTATTCCTGGGCCATCACTGAGGCACCAAGTCCGGCCAGTCGGATCGAACGTGCGTCCCCTCCTTGGGCTCGCCTCCGGTCACCTGTAACGACCTGAGGAAGAAGGAAAATTGGATGCCCACAAGGGAGACGAGAAATAAAGAAACCATACCATCATCGTTACAAATTCAATTATTTATTGCCCCATGCTGGGGTTTTCTTGCACCAGAATTATCGAATGTTTGTATCATTGAAGTTGCCGCACGGTTAGAAGAGCTGATCCCTGTTCCATAGACGGAACCAAGAAGAGAAGAGAAAAACAGAGGCCGCTGGCCAGCTTACCCGCTGTTAACAAAAGGGGGCCGGATATGCAATCCGATTGCTGCGTTTCCGCAGGTGGCTCCTTGTCGGGTTTCACACCTCGCTGGCTTCTCTCCCGCTGCCGACTACTGGTTGTTGGTTTCAGGAGGGATGTCCCTGCACTGAACGTTGCGGCCGGTGGCTCGGCGCTGCGCTGTATGGCGTGTAAGGCGTGCTGCGGCTGGTAGCGCTGCGCTGCGCTGTGTGGCTCCTGTTGTGGCTGGCTGTGGCGGCTGCAAGGGCACACACACACACACACTAGCACGTGGTCGATGCCGTTGTTGTTGCAGGCTGTGGCGGCTGCACTGGTATACGCACGCTGCAATGTCGTCGTTGCTGTTGTTGTTGTAGGCTGTGGCGGCTGCACTGCTCACACACACACACACCAAAAGGGCGTGTTGCGGCTGGTGGCGCTGCGCTGTGTGACTCCTGTTGTGGCTGGCTGTGGTGGCTGCAAGGGCACACACACACACACACTAGTAAGTGGTCGTTGCCGTTGTTGTTGCAGGCTGTGGCGGCTGCACTGGTACGCACACACACACACACTTGGACGTGGTCGTTGCTGTTGTTGTTGTAGGCTGTGGCGGCCGCACTGCTCACACACACACCCGCACTGAATTGTGGTCGTTGCTGCCGACTGTGGCGGCTGCAAGGGCACACACACACACACTAGTAAGTGGTCGTTGCCGTTGTTGTTGCAGGCTGTGGCGGCTGCACTGGTACGCGCACGCTGCAATGTTGTCGTTGCTGTTGTTGTTGTAGGCTGTGGCGGCCGCACTGCTCACACACACACCCGCGCTAAATTGTGGTCGTTGCTGTTGTTGCTGCCGACTGTGGCGGCTGCAAGGGCACACACACACACACACTTATCAAAAAAAAACACAACCGTGTAGTGATGTTGCGGCGTCACTGTTCAAGAAATGTCGTTGTTGTTGTTGGCGGATGCGCACGTTTGTTTTAATTGCTCACTTGGAAAAATACTTGGCGTTCACGAGAAAACACGTCTATTCGATGCGAGCCCGTCAGAAAAGTGACGCTTGCCGGCATGGCGGAAATTCCACCATCTTTTTCCCACCGTTCATCTTGGAACTAGATGAACGATCGTGCTCCAGTGCTGGGTTCCTTAGAACTTAAAATATCGGTTCACGAGAACGCGACTTATTCCGTTGCGCTAGTTCCCTGAACCGAACGTGCTCGCTCCATGCGGTGTTCACGGGAATATATAAAATGAGCGAGCGCGATCCACTGGCTCGCTCATTGGAATTAAATAACAAATATTATTGTGGGGTAGCGATATGCTGCCTCACAGTTTCTTAAGATCTTATAAAAAAAACCTCTTTACGAGGTAAAAGTCTAGTGACGAAAACATTTTCATGCACCAAAATTTCTGATATCCAATTTTGTGACGAATAATATTAAGTTTTACTTAAAAATTACTACAAAAAAATTTTTTTGTCACTCGGCACTGCGCAAAAAATATATATTTATTAGGTATGAAGAAATTAGCGCAATGTGCCGAGTGACAAAAAAATTTTTTTGTAGTAATTTTTAAGTAAAACTTAATATTATTCGTCACAAAATTGGATATCAGAAATTTTGGTGCATGAAAATGTTTTCGTCACTAGACTTTTACCTCGTAAAGAGGTTTTTTTTATAAGATATCAGAAATTTTGGAGTAAGATATCAAAAGTTTTGAAAATTGCAATATATTTTGACGGTACAATTTTGTCAAAATCTAACAGAACTCTCAAGCTCTGGCTGCTACTACACGTTGTTGCTGCTGTCCTATTCCAATTCTAAGCAAAACGTATATATTCTGTTAACAGGTAATATCTTCCAAACACATCGAAATTTTACAAACTACAATATATTGAAAATTAGAAAAAATCATTACTTGCGTTTTCACAAAAACCGCCTTAATGTGGGAAAAAATACCTTATTTCACCTGTTGCTGTTTACCTTTTATCTAAAAAAAACACTAAAGGTTTTCCTAAGAGCCCTTTAAAATACCTTTTCAATTTTAGCGGTTTTTAGTGATTTCCCGCTAAACTAGCGATTTTTCGAAAAAGTCGTAGAACAAACGTTTCTAGATTTTTTATCAGGAACAAGTCCTCATTCAAACTTTTAAGCTAAATCAACGCTTTGATCTATACAAACAAACAAACAGACAAACAGACAAACAAACAGACTGACTTTTCATCTCGTTTTGAAAAGGGCACCAAAAATTTCGAAATTAATTATCTTCTGAACCAGTGGTCGGATTTTGATGATCAAGGTGTCATTCGACGCGTATTTTTGATAAGTATAGTGAAAAATTATAAAAAAAATCTAAAAGGCTCCAACGGCCCCATTTGCTCCAATCATTTAAATTTTGTCCCTCCCACTTACACCTGTTTATCTCACGAACCATGTAAGTTTTCAGAAGTCTTAGTATGCACATTTTTAAGTTAGATTGATACCTTTCAATCGGTATATAATTTGACCCGATCGGACAGTCATAGCAAATTTTCCATCTTTTCGCCAACTTAGTTTCCAGGCATTTAAAACGACGACGAGCAAGACAGTACGAATCCCCAAGGGCCTCGAAGCCATTGTTGGCCAATAGCCGAACCGAATATTGACCATTCTCAAGGCGCGTACAGTTCTTTTGAAAAAGATTCTGGCAAAGTGCGTCATCATCAGAAATTGTAGAATCAGTGGCGTAGTTGCTTTCAATTTCCCAAAAGCTCTTTACGATTTCGTTAAGCGATGCGTCATTTGCTTCAACTATGGGCTCCTTAACAATCGAGGCAAGCGCTGAATGCTTGACTGACAAGCTTGACAACCCTCCAGCAACGATCCAACCAAGTTTGGTGCTCTGAAGAATGGGCAAGTTGTCAGCAAGGTGGATTTTCTCCTTGTCGATAAGGTCAAAGAAAAGAGCGGCTCCGATTAGAAGATCGATGCGCTGAGACTTGTAAAAAAGTGGATCAGCAAGTTGAAGATTTGCAGGAATGTTCCAATTGGAGGAATTAATGTCGAAGTGCGGCTGATAATCGGTGATAGTGTGCGTCACTACAGCTGAGAATGAAGCACGGTAGCTTCCATTCTGTGATTGCGTAACAATGTCGACGGCTCTATCTGAAACCAAAGAAGTTTCTCCTATTCCAGATATCGAAATGGATGCTTTGTTTGATCTGAGCTGAAGCATGCTAGACATGCGTGACGTTATAAAGTTCAGCTGCGATGCTGAATCCAATATAGCGCGGCATGGAATAAATGAGCCAGAACGATTTTTTACGAAAACTACTGCCGTTGCGAGCAACACGTAACCGGCAGGCGAGCTATTCGAGATTGCAGGCGGAGGGTGTGATTCAATATGGTCTGATGTCGATCGTGAAATTAGAGAAGCTGAAGCTTGAGCTTGAATAGCAGAGCTAGATGATGGACTTGATGCAGGAGCACTCTGCGTTAAATGAAGCAACGAATGATGCTTCATGTGACATTCCTTGCAGTGACCTGATTTGCACTGCTGCAGGCTGTGTCCTTTGCGCAAACAGTTTAAGCATAAATGCATCCTTTTCGCCTCCTTGTAACGCAAATTAGGACTCAGAATCAAGAAACGATTGCATTTGCTCGAAAAATGATCATTTGATTCACAAAATATGCAGGATGGCAGATTTGAATTTGTGTTAGCGTTAGCGTTAGCAAATAATACATTTGGTATCGAATTTTTTGAATTTTTGCCCACCTGCTGGCTAGGTGTTTGTTTTACCATAGCACTTTCCCGATTTTCCAGCGAGCGGCAACGCTTTTCCAAAAATAGCTTCATCGAATTCCATGATGGCAGCTTGGATGTTGGCAAAATGTCCTCCCATTTGTCCCTGGTCCTTTCGTCCAACTTGCTCTCCACGATGTAAATCAAGAAGCCATCCAAGATCTCCTCAGTTGAGGCTAGCGTGCGAATTGAGTCCAGATGCGAATTCATCTTGTCACTCAGCTCTCGAAGACTCCTGCCAGATCCCATCTCAACACCTTGCAACCCGAATATCGCCCTTACGTGTGCCTGAAAATGAAGAAGCTTGTTGTCGAAACGATTAATGAGGACGTCGATTGCCTTTTT
This sequence comes from Drosophila limbata, assembly GCA_963924055.1. NCBI lineage: Eukaryota > Metazoa > Arthropoda > Insecta > Diptera > Drosophilidae > Drosophila > Drosophila limbata. Next base: position 554,558 of record CAWUOW010000382.1, read on the forward strand.
ATAATTTGCATCCGATGGTTCTAGTGAACGAATAGCTTCAAGCGCAGAACCAGAAAGATTAGCACGCAAATATTGATATTTTTCAAGGTAACTTAGCTCTGGGTCACTATCGACGACTGTGATAAACATCCCATAGAAATCCGGCCAGTCTGCATATTCACCGCCAAACTGCGGCAACTGCAGATTGGGCAAACGCGATTTTCTAAACGATCCATTTCTAAAAGACTCGCCAGTGAAGTTGTGCCCCAAGTTATGCGGCACAGCTGTCGAATTCATTGCATTACTGGAACTCCTGCGAAGAACGGCCATTTCGCGTAGCAGTTTTGCTTCGAGGTCGAAAAACAAATTATTAAAGTTGGCACGAGTATCCGCCGCTAGCTCATTTAAGTCCAATTTCTCCAGACTTGTTTGTGCAGCGTTAAAATCAGCATTCAAAGTCTCCACGTATTTTATCCGCGACTGAAGATCCGCCTCGTCATAACCGGCGAGCCTATCTTCACTTAAGTAATAGGCATACGCGGCGGCTTGACGCATCAGAGAATGCGACTTGGCTCTTAAAAAGTCAATTTCACTTGGTGCTTGAGCTGCACCAGTTGCTTGCTCTTGATCTTTAGGCATTTTATTTAGTTTTTAATAACACAGCGCAGCACAAATTTCCACTCAATATCCACTCAAACAAGATCGACACAAAAAAAAGTCACCCTGTATGACCGCGCGCAAAAAGCCACTTAGTAGATGTGTGCACCAGAAAGCAAGCGACAAATAGCGGCTGCCTTCGATTTGCTTTTGCGTAACTGTTTGCGGGGGTTGATGCACTTAGCGCGAACCGGCAGAATTTGGCAGGAGCGAATGAATGTATTTTTGTGAGTGTATGCGTGTGTGTTTGTAAAAAATTGCGATTTGCAATTATTAAGCAGATTTTATTTCAATGTTTTTAGGTACGCGAATGCACCGAAAAATTTATTTGAATGTGTGCACCGATTTGCACACAAAACAACAACAACGATATAATAATTGTTCAACGAAATAAACAATTACGGACTCCGTTCAAAGTTGCAACGATATGCACGACAAGGAACGAGAGATCACGTCGGGGTCACCAATGTTTCGAGGGGCAACGATATGTCCCTTTTTAATCCGTATTTTAAGTTATAAAACACGACCGAATTGATTTCTTGACTTTGTTTATTGCCTGTTTTCAAGTAGTGATTTGCAAGTTTTCTACAGATCATCTGTGTGCCAAAATGAGTACAACATTAACATTAACATTAACATTGGGCATGCAAAATGCATTGTTAACAATATTGTTGCATACGTACAGGTGTTCCATTAATTAATTCTAAGTTGACAATTAATATAAATGGCAAGATTAATATAAATCAATAAGTTCAAATGCTCTGCTCCGAACAGCAGCGGAAAGCGGACGCTAAATATTTCCGTTTTTTTTTTTTAATGTTATCTATATCTATATATATAAAACTCTTTGTCCTGACTGACTGACTGAGAATCAACGTGCAGCCCAAACGGTAAGAGATAGAGAGCTGAAATTTTTACAAAACATAGATGAGATAATTTCATCGTGCAGTAAGCCGTTTTGCGAAATTCGACCTCTAAGTGGGTCAAATCAGAGTCAAAGGTCACGCAATTGCTTAGTATGAAACACTTTTTTGTTTCTTAAGATACCTCAACCAAACTCACAGATTATATGTTTGGTACTGTCCCTTACACGCTGACCAAATTTGGTCAGAGTTGAATGACTATATCTTATAGCTGCCATAGGAACAATCCGATGAAAAACACCTTTAGTATGAACAACTTTTTTGTTTTGTAACGAAGCTTTTCCAGCCGAGGTCGGCGTCTCAGTCCGGCCAGGGTCTGTTTACAGAAAATTTGTATGACATCTGGGACGTCTGGGCAGAGCGGCGGGAGCGTCCGCGAATAGGCGGACGTTCTCGCTCGAAGATCGGCTAGGATGACCTGGCTGCGAACCCAAGATTGGCTTAGGAGGCCGAGGAGGGACTCCCGAGACCCGTTGCGTCGCTCTCCTCGCACCTCCCCTTTCCAAATTTGAGACGCAAGTTCGTTCCATTCCGGCGGCGTTAAGGGATGCAGCCCAGAAAGGAGAAACCGTATGACGGTGTCTCTCCTTCCCAGGATGCCCTCAACGTCGCGCAGATCTGGCCGCCTGGTCAGATCCGTGGACAACAAGCCCGTATGGTAACTCTGTCCACGGACCAGACTCCGGTGTTACCAGTCCTGGTGCACCAGTGAGGGCCCTAGAATAGAAACGATAAGATCGTATCTCTATTCCTGGGCCATCACTGAGGCACCAAGTCCGGCCAGTCGGATCGAACGTGCGTCCCCTCCTTGGGCTCGCCTCCGGTCACCTGTAACGACCTGAGGAAGAAGGAAAATTGGATGCCCACAAGGGAGACGAGAAATAAAGAAACCATACCATCATCGTTACAAATTCAATTATTTATTGCCCCATGCTGGGGTTTTCTTGCACCAGAATTATCGAATGTTTGTATCATTGAAGTTGCCGCACGGTTAGAAGAGCTGATCCCTGTTCCATAGACGGAACCAAGAAGAGAAGAGAAAAACAGAGGCCGCTGGCCAGCTTACCCGCTGTTAACAAAAGGGGGGCGGATATGCAATCCGATTGCTGCGTTTCCGCAGGTGGCTCCTTGTCGGGTTTCACACCTCGCTGGCTTCTCTCCCGCTGCCGACTACTGGTTGTTGGTTTCAGGAGGGATGTCCCTGCACTGAACGTTGCGGCCGGTGGCTCGGCGCTGCGCTGTATGGCGTGTAAGGCGTGCTGCGGCTGGTAGCGCTGCGCTGCGCTGTGTGGCTCCTGTTGTGGCTGGCTGTGGCGGCTGCAAGGGCACACACACACACACACTAGCACGTGGTCGATGCCGTTGTTGTTGCAGGCTGTGGCGGCTGCACTGGTATACGCACGCTGCAATGTCGTCGTTGCTGTTGTTGCACTGCTCACACACACACCCGCGCTAAATTGTGGTCGTTGCTGTTATTGCTGCCGACTGTGGCGGCTGCAAGGGCACACACACACACACACTTATCAAAAAAAAACACAACCGTGTAGTGATGTTGCGGCGTCACTGTTCAAGAAATGTCGTTGTTGTTGTTGGCGGATGCGCACGTTTGTTTTAATTGCTCACTTGGAAAAATACTTGGCGTTCACGAGAAAACACGTCTATTCGATGCGAGCCCGTCAGAAAAGTGACGCTTGCCGGCATGGCGGAAATTCCACCATCTTTTTCCCACCGTTCATCTTGGAACTAGATGAACGATCGTGCTCCAGTGCTGGGTTCCTTAGATATTAAAATATCGGTTCACGAGAACGCGACTTATTCCGTTGCGCTAGTTCCCTGAACCGAACGTGCTCGCTCCATGCGGTGTTCACGGGAATATATAAAATGAGCGAGCGCGATCCACTGGCTCGCTCATTGGAATTAAATAACAAATATTATTGTGGGGTAGCGATATGCTGCCTCACAGTTTCTTAAGATCTTATAAAAAAAACCTCTTTACGAGGTAAAAGTCTAGTGACGAAAACATTTTCATGCACCAAAATTTCTGATATCCAATTTTGTGACGAATAATATTAAGTTTTACTTAAAAATTGCTACAAAAAAATTTTTTTGTCACTCGGCACTGCGCAAAAAATATATATTTATTAGGTATGAAGAAATTAGCGCAATGTGCCGAGTGACAAAAAATTTTTTTTGTAGTAATTTTTAAGTAAAACTTAATATTATTCGTCACAAAATTGGATATCAGAAATTTTGGTGCATGAAAATGTTTTCGTCACTAGACTTTTACCTCGTAAAGAGGTTTTTTTTATAAGATATCAGAAATTTTGGAGTAAGATATCAAAAGTTTTGAAAATTGCAATATATTTTGACGGTACAATTTTGTCAAAATCTAACAGAACTCTCAAGCTCTGGCTGCTACTACACGTTGTTGCTGCTGTCCTATTCCAATTCTAAGCAAAACGTATATATTCTGTTAACAGGTAATATCTTCCAAACACATCGAAATTTTACAAACTACAATATATTGAAAATTAGAAAAAATCATTACTTGCGTTTTCACAAAAACCGCCTTAATGTGGGAAAAAATACCTTATTTCACCTGTTGCTGTTTACCTTTTATCTAAAAAAAACACTAAAGGTTTTCCTAAGAGCCCTTTAAAATACCTTTTCAACGATATATATATCACATCTGTAGCTTTTATCGTTTGGATGATATGGGGGTTCCAATTTTAGCGGTTTTTAGTGATTTCCCGCTAAACTAGCTATTTTTCGAAAAAGTCGAAAAACAAAAGTTTCTATATTTTTGATTATAAAATGATTTATCTGCCGCAAAAAGAATTGACCACTTGCAAGCAGTATCTTTCCACATGCACTGCAAGCAGTGTACATACTGCATATGTACATGCAGTAGTGTAAAGGTGTAAGGTATATTCAGTTAATAGGTAATATCTTGCCCAAACGAATTTTGACAGATATGTGTTATATGTCAAAAAACGCGTAATTGAATTCTCTACAACATGCAGTATATTTAAAAGTGATTTGATGTGTAGATTTTTCTTAAATCGCCAAAATGTGGAAATAAATACCTTATTTCACCTGTAGCTGTTAACCTTTTTACTTAAAAAAAAACTTTGAAGGTATGTCTAAAAGCCCTTCAAAACACCTTTCCAACGACATATAGAACAGATCTGTAGCTCCTATCGTTTGGATGCTATGGGGGTTTCAATTTTAGCGGTTTTTAGCGATTTCCCGCTAAACTAGCGATTTTTCGAAAAAGTCGTAGAACAAACGTTTCTAGATTTTTTATCAGGAACAAGTCCTCATTCAAACTTTTAAGCTAAATCAACGCTTTGATCTATACAAACAAACAAACAGACAAACAGACAAACAAACAGACTGACTTTTCATCTCGTTTTGAAAAGGGCACCAAAAATTTCGAAATTAATTATCTTCTGAACCAGTGGTCGGATTTTGATGATCAAGGTGTCATTCGACGCGTATTTTTGATAAGTATAGTGAAAAATTATAAAAAAAATCTAAAAGGCTCCAACGGCCCCATTTGCTCCAATCATTTAAATTTTGTCCCTCCCACTTACACCTGTTTATCTCACGAACCATGTAAGTTTTCAGAAGTCTTAGTATGCACATTTTTAAGTTAGATTGATTCCTTTCAATCGGTATATAATTTGACCCGATCGGACAGTCATAGCAAATTTTCCATTCTTCCTGTGTATATATGCTAGTCGCCTTCGCACCCTTCGTGCTGCTTTCGTCACTAGCGCGGACTGCCGTCCGCAGTGATATCTCAACCAAACTCGCAGATTGTTTGTTTGATACTGTCTCTAACATACTGACCAAATTTGAAATGGCGTAAGAGTTCTTTAGAGTGATAAGCGCTTCGATTATCGCTAGAATTTCGGCTTGGAAAACACTACAGTGATCAGGTAGCCTGAAAGAGTGATTTATGCCAAGTGGCTGAGAGAAAACTCCTCCTCCTACCTGATTGTTCAGCTTAGAACCATCAGTGTAGAAGGATAGGGCGCCCGGTTTGCCCGGATGTTCGATGGCCCATCCCTCCCTGCGATGGATGAGTGTACGGAACGAATTTATCATATGCTCGGTCGGCATACAGTAGTCCGTTTTGGGTGGGATGCTATTATTGTTTAGAAGAATGGAGGAGTGACCTGTAAGATAATCGAGGTTTCTGAGTCTGATAGCTGCCAAGGTGGACAACTCTACACTGATTTGTCGGATTGGTGGTATATTGAGTATGGCGTCGATGGCTTCACTACGTGTGGTTTTCATTGCACCTGTGATGCAGACTTCCGACTAGAATGTTTAGCTGTTTTGTAGTGGATGCCTTTGATAAAGCAGGCCACCAGACTAGATTCCCATATAACAGGATAGGTCTGACTATAGCCGTGTATAGCCATCGGACGATGTATGGGGACATACCCCATTTTAATGCAGGTGTATAGTGCGACTGTCGCTTTCCTACATCATTCCTGCGTGTTAAGTTTCCAATTCAATTTCCTGTCAAGTACTAGTCCCAGATATCTAGCACTTTCACTGAAGGTTAAAATGGAGTTTTTGAGATTTGGTGGGACAAGAGTGGGAATCTTGTATTGTCTTGAAAAGATAACAAGTTCTGTTTTATCATGGTTTACCCTTAGGCCGCATTTGTCGGCCCAGGTGGCCAACCTATTAAGTTTGAACGTCATAAGGTCACATAAGGTCTGGGGATACTTTCCTATCTGACAGCCACCTCCTTCTATGTCACAAAGCAGTTGGTTTACTACTATGTTTCACAGGAGTGGAGAGAGCTCTCCCCCTTGGGGGGTTCCTCTACTAACGTACCTCGTGAGAGTCGAAGAGCCAAGTGTAGATGTCACAGCCCTGCTTGTCAGCAACTGGTTGATCAGTCTCCCTAGCCGGCTTTCGATCCCTAGGTCCGTCAGCTCTTCAGTAATTGCTTCCGGGAAAACGTTGTTGAAAGCTCCCCCGATGTCGAGAAAGGCAATGAGGGTGAATTGTTTGAGAGAAAGAGATTTTTCTATAGTAGTAATGACGGAGTGAAGAGCTGTTTCAGTAGATCTTCCCTTCCGGTATGCATGTTGTGAGTTTGAGATGAGGCCGCTGGGGATGGAGGCCCTAAAGTGAAGAGAAAGGATACGCTCGAAGGTTTTGAGCAGAAAGGATGTCAGACTTATTGGTGTAAAATCCTTGGGAGTGATATGAGAAGCTTTTCCGATCTTGGGAATGAAGACCACTTTCGAGTATCTCCAGGGCTCTGGAAGCTGTCCAGTCCCGAGGATTTCCATGAAGATTGATTGCAGCCAGTTAGTGGTAATGTTACCTGCGTATTGAAGATGCGCAGGCGCTATTCCATCTGGTCCTGGTGGTTTAAACGGTTTGAAACTGTTTATCGCCCAGTTGATATTATGTGCACTGAAAAGTGAGGGGTTCAAAGGCACCTCACTCAAGCATTGCTAATTTTGGGTGGCGTGCTGGGAGCATCCGGGATAGTGCTTTGTCAAAAGAGCTTTCAGTGATTCTTCACTAGAAGTTGTCCATGGGTCATTTTCTCTCTTAAGGTAGCCTAGAGACGGGGCGGATTTAGAAATAATCTTCCGAAGTCTGGCTGCTTTGGATGTTGATTCAATTTCCGAGCAAAAGGAGTGCCAGGAGGATATCTTGGCACATCGGATTTTTTTTTTTAAAAGTGGCTACTTGTAGTTTATACTTTAGCCATGCTTCGTCCAGATTTGAAGCCTTGGCTTTATTGAATAGGGTTCTTCTGCTCTTAAGAAGATCGTTGAGGTTATGGGTCTACCAAGGTGGCTTCTTTCTGCCGATTTGCATTCAGTGGTAAAGGTTTTGATTAAGTCATGAAGGCGCACTATTGAGTTTTGCCCCTCCGGTGCTACCTCTGGATTGCCCTTTCTGAGAAGGATTTGATATTTAGTCCAATTGGTTTTCCTGAGATTGGTAAACTGAGATCGTTTTGGGGGCTTGAGATCGATTACGAACTCAATATACCTGTGGTCTGAGAATGAATGTTCGTCAGAGACTTTCCACTCTTGGGTTAAGTCGCATATAGAATGGGACGCGAGTGTCAAGTCAATGACCTCTTTCCTGTCCTTGATAATGAATGTTGGGTCGTTTCCCCGATTTAATATTTCTAGGTTAGTATTGAGGATGTAGTCTAGAAGTAACTCACTCCTTGCATTGATATTGTGTGTGGTGAGCATTTGCGTCGCATCCTACTATGAGGCCGGTTTGGTTTCTCTCGCAGTCGCTTATCAAGCATTGCGTGATGGCTTCCGGAATTGGACAAGCCAGTAGCCTGATCGGAGCAGGCTGGAGCTCCAGGCTTACTGCGGTGTTGTCTTCATTACTGAAATTGTGAAGCAGAAATACACTTAAATGCTTTCGAGCAAGAATGCAAGTTCCAATGTTACCTTGTGCGTTAGCTACAAACAACTTGTAGTCAGCTGAGCCCAGTCCAGAAACCTTGCCGCATACCACCCAAGGTTCCTGGATCAGAGCCATGTCGGCTCCGCCTCCAGCCAGACGAAGCAGTACGGCCGCAGAGGCCGCCTTACATTGGTCACTCGCCAGTCGTGGGTGGGCAAACTGGGGTTACATCTCTGCAACATTTTCAGCAGCTGGTCGGGCTCCTTAATTAAGGACGGGATCCACATCCTCGCCCGTGGTCGGACTGGGACCTCCTCCCAGTCAACGGCTACCAGCTTGGCACCCGGATAGACCTCGCCTACGTTGGCAACGGTTATTTTGTATAGCTCTGCCGACCGGTTGTCGTCACAGGCTATAACTTTAACATTTCCCTGGTACCACCCTACATCTTTACAGATGGGGGGTGGCCCAGGCTCCTTCTCCAGCAACTGGAAGCATTGGGTAGCTAGCGCAGACTCAACCCACCTCCACTGGCTTCGGGGGATCCTTTCGTCCGGAGTCTCGACCGAGGGACTCCAATAATGATCCTTTCCTTAGCAATCTGGGCGAAGGATCTGCCCGGTTGCACCCGCGATTTCTTGGCGCTCGGTGCGGGAACTTCTTGCGAGCGCTGCCTCTTGGCCGTTGCCAGCGCGCTTGATGAATGTTGCCAGTTAGGTATAGCGCTGTTGGCCCACTCTACCTTTCTCAGCCAATCAGCTGACAGGTTGGTTCCTGCGTTGTTGTGGTGTCGCTGGAGACTGTCTCCGGCGCTTCGTCTCTCCGTAAAGGAGAACTTCTTTTTGGTACCTGCTGTGGAAGCTTAAGGTTTATTATTAATGGAGTTCGACATGTTAGGGACCCAAGAGTTGCGGAGAAAGGGTGATCCGCCTGCACAGAGATCCGCTATGTGCAGGTAAGGCTGGTAAGTTAAGAGGGCGCCAGGTATCCGAAAGCTCCGTTTGAGACTGAGCTATTTTTGGGGAGGGCCCCCAGCCAGGTTGACTCTCGGCACGCGTCGCTTTACACCTTAGTCCGGCCCTCTTTACCTCAGACCTTGACAAGTGCTACCGTGCATACAGTGTAACGATCCTTTAGGCCGGGCTAACTCGGTCGGCGATGTCAGGCTCGTGCAACGAATTTATAGTTGCAGTCCTTTGCGAAATAAATAATAACAAAACAGAATTCAATTTCAATGGTTTTTATTGTGCGGCTCCTGGCTGACTCTTTAACTTTAGTCTTATTTATAAGGATTGTTGTTGATTGGCTGCTTGTCCTCGTTGTCGTCCTCCGGGATCCTTCCCTGCAAGTTCCACGGCTTCTCTCGTCTCGTGATCGGCTGATGAACGGGTCCTGCGTCAGCGAGGATTGATGACCGGATGTCCTGCCAGAGCAAGGACTGCTGAGTTAATCCTGCGGCAGCAAGGATCGCTGAATGTCCTGCCAGAGCAAGGACTGCTGAGCTAATCCTGCGGCAGCAAGGATCGCTAAATGTCCTGCCAGAGCAAGGACTGCTGAGTTGATCCTGCGGCAGCAAGGATCGCTGAATGTCCTGCCAGAGCAAGGACTGCTGAGTTAATCCTGCGGCAGCAAGGATTGCTGGATGTCCTGCCAGAGCAAGGACTGCTGAGTTGATCCTGCGGAAGCAAGGATCGCTGAATGTCCTGCCAGAGCAAGGACTGCTGAGTTAATCCTGCGGCAGCAAGAATCGCTGAATGTCCTGCCAGAGCAAGGACTGCTGAGTTGATCCTGCGGCAGCAAGGATCGCTGAATGTCCTGCCAGAGCAAGGACTGCTGAGTTGATCCTTTGGCAGCAAAGATCGCTGAATGTCTTGCCAGAGCAAGGACTGCTGAGTTGATCCTGCGGCAGCAAGGATCGCTGAATGTCCTGCCAGAGCAAGGACTGCTGAGTTGATCCTGCGGGAGCAAAGATCGCTGAATGTCCTGCCAGAGCAAGGACTGCTAAGTTAATCCTGCGGCAGCAAGGATCGCTGAATGTCCTGCCAGAGCAAGGACTGCTGAGTTGATCCTGCGGCAGCAAGGATCGCTGAATGTCCTGCCAGAGCAAGGACTGCTAAGTTAATCCTGCGGCAGCAAGGATCGCTGAATGTCCTGCCAGAGCAAGGACTGCTGAGTTGATCCTGCGGCAGCAAAGATCGCTGAATGTCCTGCCAGAGCAAGGACTGCTGAGTTGATCCTGCGGCAGCAAGGATCGCTGAATGTCCTGCCAGAGCAAGGACTGCTGAGTTGATCCTTTGGCAGCAAAGATCGCTGAATGTCCTGCCAGAGCAAGGACTGCTGAGTTGATCCTGCGGCAGCAAGGATCGCTGAATGTCCTGCCAGAGCAAGGACTGCTGAGTTGATCCTGCGGGAGCAAAGATCGCTGAATGTCCTGCCAGAGCAAGGACTGCTGAGTTGATCCTGCGGGAGCAAAGATCGCTGAATGTTCTGCCAGAGCAAGGACTGCTGAGTAGATCCTGCGGCAGCAAGGATCGCTGAATGTCCTGCCAGAGCAAGGACTGCTGAGTTGATCCTGCGGCAGCAAGGATCGCTGAATGTCCTGCCAGAGCAAGGACTGCTAAGTTAATCCTGCGGCAGCAAGGATCGCTGAATGTCCTGCCAGAGCAAGGACTGCTGAGTTGATCCTGCGGCAGCAAAGATCGCTGAATGTCCTGCCAGAGCAAGGACTGCTGAGTTGATCCGGCCTGCAATTGTTGTGGGGAACACATATTGTTCCTCACACTCCCCCCTTTCCTCGGGAAAAAATAAAACACACTTGTTTGCATGCCGCTTTTTTTTTTTATTATTTACCTTTTCTCATGCAATTGTTTTTCATTGACGCTCCCTAAACGCCCGGATTTTGCCCTGTCCGGCCTTCAGCTTGAAGCGCACGCCTCCGCTCCACACCACGCGTATACGCCGCTTTCTCGGATTTAACATCCGCGCGGCCCGGCTCACCTCGCTCGGCCACGCTATCCCGATGAGCTCGTAAAACTGCTTCGGGCCCGGTGGGCGTGCCTCCAATGACAGCCCTCGGCCCGGCGTCATCGGCACTTCTCGCCGCACCACCGGGTCATAGCGTGGCCGCGCCGGCTCCTCGTCCGAGTCCATGACCACGATTATTGTTGGCGTCAATGGCCGTATGGGCAACGGTGCTGCTGGCTGCGCCCTGGGCTGGGCCGCTGGCAATGCTGGCAGCTGCACCATCGGCAATGCTGGCTTCGCAGTTGGCAGTGCTGCTGGCTGCGCCCGTGGCCGCGCTGCTGCTGGCTGCTGCTGTGCTGGTTGCGCAGTTGGCAGCGTCGTGGGCTGCGTCGGCAGCGATAATGTTGGCTGCTGCTGAGCCGGCGGTTGCTTCTGCTGCTTTGGCCGCTGCTTCTGCTGCTTTGGCCGCTGCTGCTCCGGCTGCTGCTGCTGCACCTCCGGCTGCTGCTGTTGCTCCTCCGGATGCTGTTGCTGCTGTTCCGGCCAGCAAAACACAGTTCCCGCCGAGCCTGGGGACACAGTTGGTGGCGGCGTCAGCCCGGCTTCCACGGCCGGGTCAAGAATGGGGGGACGCCGATAACTCCAACACGTCCGTCATCGCCGCATCCAGCTCCACTCTCGGCAGCTTCCGTGAGCTGCGGCGATGCGGGTGAAAAAAGGCAGCCGCCTGGCTGGCCTCTTGCTCGAATTCCCCTTCTGCTGCTGCTGGCTCATCTTCACTTGAGTTGTTTGTTAATTACTTTGGAAATTGCATGCGGGCGGCTGCCCTTTTTATAGGCCGCCACGCATGCGTTTCTCTCTATTCTTGGGTTTTTTCCATTGCCCAATTCTGCTAGCTTTGAATTAGCACACATACATACCATATATATTATGCCTATTCGACGCCGCTATTTTGCCATACCGAATTGCATTGTGGAATGTTCTAGTACAGCGGAGACTGTACCGAAACATATGCATATGGACGTCGGTGGTTTTACCGAAATTTTTGCCTATTTGCATAATCTAGACACAGTGGTGGGAGCAAACCGACAGGGACACAGTTCTTTTTTTTTTCCCTCCTGTTATGCTGTTTACGTTGTACACACGCATGTGCAATTTGCTCTCGACGCTGAGCTGGGAGAGCGCCAGCAGCTTCTTAGCTTGCACATGCATTTTCTCTCTTCTCTCTCTTTCTTGAATGCATTCTATTAATGAAGACCTTTGCAAGTTTCAATGAGAGAAACGAAACGGGACTTAGTTCTAGACATATACATATATATGGCATGTATGTATGTCTCTCCCCTCTCTACTATTGTTTTTGTTTTTAAGGGAAAACAACAGTTAGTTTGGAAGCCGAAAGCGAAAAATGAAAATTAGCAATTGCTGGAATTTTTAAAAATGAATTTAAAAATTTTTAATCTCTGGCCGCTTGACCGACTTGAACCAGCGCCCCCGGTCTTGCAGTGGCCGGCTGCATCCGGTGCGCCACGCTCGCGGCTGTGATGGAACAGCTTAACCGGCAGCAATGTATGATCTTGGTTGATCAACTGCTTGCTAGTATTGCGGGGTACTGCTTGCTATGCTTACTGCTGTAAACTGCTTACTGTTACTGCTTGAACCGCTTTATGTTGCGTACGCACTGCTTGCAGTGCTTTATGTTTGAGCGCGAGTTCAAATCCCGGACTTAACAAAAAAAAATTTTTATTTCTTTTTTTTTTTTTTAAATTCTGCGTGTTTTCTTTGTTATTTTCCATTTGTTTTTGCATTGGCCGTTTATTTTATTTGACTTTTTTTTGTTATTATTGTTTTGTTTTTTACTAACGATCGTTTTAATAGCGAGTTCAAATCCCAGAATCGACAAAAAAATTTTTTGTTGAAAATTCCCTTTTCCTTTGTTTTTTAAAACTCTGCGTGTTTTCTTCTTTTTTTTTTGTTATTATTGCCCGAGCTTCGTCTTTTTTTTTATTGCAAGTTCAAAGAAAAATTTAATTTTTTTTTTGTCAAAAAAAATTTTTTTTTTTTAATTCTTTTGTTATTATGCTTTTTGTTTTTATATATGGGCGTCTTGTCTATGGGCGTGGTCTCAATAGGGTGGGTTTTCTTTTTTTTTGTAAAAAAAAATAATAATTCAGTCTGACCTGTGTTCCTCCGTCGTCACCTGTGGCTTTAGGCTTCCAATGTGTGCTGTGACGCCCCATAAATGGGCGCACAATAAGCAAAAGGGAAATTAACAAAGCCGGCACTGACATGCAGTGCCAAACAGCAAACACACACACAGGCAGCGCATGAACATGCGCGAAGAGAGAGAGAGAGAAGCCGAAACCAGATCAACGCAAATCAGCAAGCACTCTCACACTGCGCAGAGAGAGAGCGCGCACCCGAAAAGGAACCGGGCGAGAGAAGCAAGCAGAAACTACACACACACACATAGGCATAGGGCCGATGTCGCTGCGACGCCGATCGCGCTGCCAGCGTTCGCATGCCTGACCTACGAGCGGAAAAGAGAGGCTCGTCAACGATGACGTCAGCGACAGCGACAATTGCCAAAAATTGCAGCTTGGCGCGTGCCAATAATTTGACAGCAGTTTAGTTCTTGGAATGCAACAGAAGTCGCCGGTCGCGTGTGTACCAGTAGTGGAAAATTTACAAGTCGCAAACGGAAGACAAAAGGAAAAACAAAACCCAGAACAAGAGCTAAACGACGCCCAACATGGGAATAATTATTAACAAAAAAACAAAACAAGCAACATTAAAGTTAAAACCAAGGTGAGCGATATCAGGAAACAGTCATTAGATAGGGCCAGAGTGCGGCATAGGAAATTTGCAAAATTAATATCGGCGACATTGTGACAAAACGAATTGTGAAAATAAATTAAAACCAGCAATAGAAATTGTCGCCAGATTCTTCCTCCTTTCGGCGGTGTCGGGATTCGATTCATTTCTTTTGCAGGTAGTGTTTCTCGTTGCCTTCTGTCTGCCGTAAGTGTCACGATTTGCATCGTCACTTCTGACCGGAGAGTTGGTGAACGAAATCACGGGTACAACAACGCTGTCATTTTGGTTCCACGGTTCGCACCGTGACCATAGTGAGATCGTGGTCTGTTCCCGTGTATCCGTGGCGTGCATCGTTACCTTTCCCTACCACAGCTGTCACGGTTTGCACCGTCGTTGTGATCGGATTCTGGGTGGACGAAATCACGGGTACAACAACGCTGTCATTTTGGTTCCACGGTTCCCCCGTGACCATAGTGAGATCGTGGTCTGTTCCCGTGTATCCGTGGCGTGCATCGTTACCTTTCCCTACCACAGCTGTCACGGTTTGCACCGTCGTTGTGATCGGATTCTGGGTGGACGAAATCACAGGTCAAGTCGCTTTTCAGTGTGGTTTCTACGGTTTGCACCGTGATCGCAGTGAGATCGCGGCTTGTGCCCTTGTCCCGGCAGCACCGACGTTGGCGATCCCTACGGTTCGCACCGTGATTCCAGCGTTTTCCCTTTTCGGTACCTTTGTTTCCCTGTGGTACCCATGGTCCGCACCATGGCCCATGAGGATTCATAAGGCCCCTTGTCCCAGCAGTACCGACGTTGGCGATCCCTACGGTGCGCACCGTGATTCCAGCGTTTGCCCTTTTCGGTACCTTCGTTTCCCTGTGGTACCCATGGTCCGCACCATGGCTCATGAGGATTCGTAAGCTACCCTTACTCCCGCAGTATCGACCGTCGCTGGCGATCCCTACGGTTCGCACCGTGATCCCGGCGTTTCCCTTCCGGTACCTTCGTTTCCCTGTGGTACCCATGGTCCGCACCGTGGCCCACGAGGATTCGTAAGTTACCCGTGCACCCTGCAGTACTAGTTAGTGCTCGCGTACTCGGTCCCTGGTGGTTCCTACGGCTCCCACCGTAATCATAGCGATCTCGCTTCGGCACCGACTCTTCTTTGCGCCACCTACGGTCTGCACCGTGTTCCACGAGGAATCGTCCGTACCCTGGGCTCCTCGCGGCCTTTGTTATCGCTTTTATTAAGCCCTCTATCTGATTTTCCCCTTTGATCCCCGCAAAGTAGTCGTGGTCCGTATCAGGACCCTTCGTTACTACTTCCCTGTACTACTAGTGCTCCAAGCAACTTATAAATATTTCTGTAAGTGGCCCTGGCCAGACTGAGCCATACCCCAGCCCAAGAAACATCCTTACAGTGCCCGCTTTATCTTGTTGTCCGCCAATGATTGTAACTTGCATATTACGGGCGATACGAAATCCATGATCCGACAAGGTCCTCCAAATCTTGGTGCCAGTTTTGCTGCGAATCCATCAGCCGCGTTTGACAGATGATGCTCCTTCAGCCAGACTTTGTCGCCCACGCTGGGTTTCCATGGCCTCCTTCGCAAGTTATAGTGCCGAGCCTGGTCCTGGGCTGCCTTCTCTAAGCTCCTGCGCACTATCTCGAAAATTTCTTTGAACTTTTCGGCATTAGCCCGTGGCCCCTGTGTAGCTTGTCCTGTGCCGATGGCCACCTCATCGTAAAGTGATCGTGGCAGCCGAGGCTCTCGGCCCTGAGTCACGAACGCTGGTGAGCATCCCGTTGATGCAGTCACACTGGTGTTGACGGCCAATGTGATTTCTGGAAGAGCCTCGTCCCAGCACCTCTGATTTGCTCCTGCAAATTGGGCTATCATCGTTTTTACGGTTCGGTTAGCTCGTTCTGTCGGGTTTTCTTGTGGTGTGTATTGGTGCCTCACACCCATATCCTGAAGAAAACTCTTAAACGATTTGCTAGTAAACTGAGCTCCGTTATCGGTAATGAGTACCTTTGGGACCCCGAATCTTGCCAGAATCCTCTCTCTGAATGCCTTCTGGAGTGTCGCGGCTGTTGCGCTTCGTAAGGGCACCAGCTCAGTCCATTTTGAAAAACGATCGATAAACACCAGGAGTGTCGTGTTGCCGTGCTTTGATCGTGGTAATGGCCCAACAAAATCTGCGCACACTGTAGCCCAGGGCTCCTCCGGGATCTGTGTGAGCATTTGTCCGGCCGCCTGCAACTGGTTGGGTTTATATTGCTGACAAACCTCGCAACGTAGCACGTATGCCCGAACGTCTCGGTGTAATCCTGGCCAGTAATAGCGTGCTGCCACCCTGGCTATCCACTTCCGTGTGCCAGTGTGTCCCGCCGCTGCTGTATCGTGGTTTTCTTGTAGCACTCGCTGTCTCTCGTCCTTTGGAACGCACAGTTTCCAAGATGGTACGTCTTCATGGCCGGCACGATGCGGAATATGCCTGTATAGATTTCCAGAGTCCTCCTTGTAATCTGGATATTTCCGTGGCTCCTTATGGATCTTCTCCAGCATCTTATGGATCCATTTACATTGAGCGTTGCCAGCTAACGTTATCTGCTCCTGGACTTTGACCCGTACACACACGTCTTCGCTCATTGGTTGTCTGGACAATGCACTATGGGGCGAAATCCGAAAAATCGACTATTTAGTCATTTTATCAAGGTATTAATTTTACTACTTTTTTGGTATTAACATCTTAAGAAAACTTCAAACTGTAAAGTTCTGTACCAAAAATGTTAAATAACAGAAAAATGTTAACCCTGACAGCTGTTAAAGTCAGCTGTTGCTTTCGAAAAGCACGTGCGCTAGCATTGCAACATTTTGGCAGCCTATTTTCAAATTGCAATTGCACAAAGGCTAATCATTTTTTTAACAATATTTAAAATGGATACCAACTATACGGGTTTGTATTATGTGTTGGTTGTACTAGTATTCTGTATTTGTGCGTGTTCTGCTTATATTTTGTTATATTAGATAATGCTTTGAAAGATAATTTCTTGGAAAGAAATATCAACTTTGCGAAGGAATTTAGCAATGTTGCTTAACGAGGCTTAATGTACGTCCAACTGTATGTCGTAGATCCATTCATTGTTATTTAGGGGAAATATGTCTCAATTTGAACAATTTGCGACAATCGACGCAAATTAATTTTTTTGCAGGTGACTTCGAGATTTCAAACGTGGAGCTGCTTGACATATGGCGCAAGGAGAAAAGCAGCCATAACCAAATAAATGCAGTTATTGATTTTTTAAAGAAGAAACTAGATAAAAACATAATTGTTTTAAAATATGAATCCTATTTAAAAAACAAAAGCCAAATTATATGCCGAAATTTAAGTACCAAATGGAAGAAATGCAACAGAAACAAAATATATTTTGAAAAAAGACATTCAAATTGGTTAATGAGCACAACTAAATTACAGTTGAACGAATCAAATGCCATCAATAATCGACAAATTGGACGCCCGAAATTGTCATACTTGTTCAAAGGAGGAAAAGCCAAAAAATTACAAGCAACAGCTCTCGCAAAATCTCAAGAGTGCAACGTCTCCTTGCTTATTCAAGCAGCAAGCACAGCTGCGTACAAACAAGGGCAGATTGATCTTGCTGCAGTTCTAAAAATGCTTGCGAGCAGCCCCGAAAAAGCAAAGGACATTAGGCATATTTTGACTAATCCCATAGAAAAGATTATTCGATCATCTAAAGACGAAGCATTAGCTTTAATTTTGGATCAGAGATTGTCAAAGGAACAGTACTGCGCAATTAAAGAGGATGCAAAGAATAGAAATGCCGACATTTACCCTAGGTATAGAGATGTAGCAGACCAAAAAAAGCACTGCAGACCTGATAATATTCAAATTAACGAAACCGTTGCAAAGGTGCCTCTGCAAGACCTTTTAAGTCACACAGCCACTCGTGTTGTTATGCTACAAGAGGACGTCATTATAAATGCAATGAGGAAACAAGAGACGGATTTCTTATCCGCGGAATTTATTTTAAGCTATGGTTTCGATGGAAGTACAGGTCAGTCTAATTACAACCAGGCATATGATGATAAAAGATCCTGCGATGCAGACTCAAGCCTATTCGCCACAACCGTAATGCCTCTCAGATTGATTGACGCTTCAGGAAATTTACTATGGAATAATCGTACTCCACAATCAATAAGATTTTGCCGTCCACTCAAATTAGAGTTTTTAAAAGAAACAAAAGAAGCCATAATAAAAGAGGACCTTGATATCAAGGAAGAAATAGAAAACCTTGTGCCGTGCAAAATAATTTTAAACAATAAGCAATGCATTTATATAAAATATCGACTATATCTGACTGTCATAGATGGAAAGGTTCTTAATGCACTAACAGAAACAAAATCGTTCCAAGCATGTCCAATATGTCATGCCACGCCAAAGGATTTTCTTGCAAATAAAAATTTCAAGTGCCTCAAGTTTGTACCACATCTGGACAATTTAAAACATGGAATAAGCCCCCTTCATAGCTGGATAAGATGTTTCGAATTTGTCTTGCATGCCGGCTATAAGCTAACTTTAAAAAAATGGCGAGTGGTTAATCCTGTGGACAATAAAATTGTAGCTGATCGGAAGAAATATATTCAGCACATGTTCTGGGAGAGGCTATCCTTAAAGGTTGATAAGCCGAAACAAAATGGATCTGGCAATACAAATAATGGGAACACTGCACGGCGAGCATTCAACGATTATGTAACATTTTCTCAAATTACGGGAGTTGACCAGCAAATAATTCAAAATCTTAGAACAATTTTAATATGCTTGTCATGTCAACTTCCGATCCAGTTAGAAAAATTTGAACAATTTTGTTTTAAAACTGGGGAATTGATTGTTGACAACTATGAATGGCTGCCAATGACGGCATCTATTCACAAAATAATTGTTCATTCTCGGCAGATCATGGAAAATACAGTACTTCCTGTAGGCTATTTTGGCGAAGAAGCGTCTGAATCACGCAACAAAATTTATAAGGAAGACAGACTTCATCACGCACGGAAGCACAACAGAATAAATAATTTTACAGATGTTTTTAATCGAGCTATGGATACCTCAGATCCAATTATTTCATCAACAAACCTTCTGATGCGAGTTCGAAAACACAAAGGTCTTGCCCTTCCCATCGATGTTTTAAAACTCTTATCATGTCAAATGGAAGGCCCAGATCAAACATCTGAGGAATTCGAAGAAGAATTACCCGTGTCGTTTTTTATGTTTGATGAAGAAATTGAAAATGAAGAAAATTACGATTAATTTCAACTATTGTTCCTTTAGCTCATGAATTTCATCAAAATTATGTTTTTCCAATATGATAACTTTATTTGTATGTATAAAGAAGTATTTTAGTAAATATATATTCATGTAGATATAAAATTTTAAAATAACGGTAACTTACCCACTTTACTTTTAATTGCTAATGATATACAAGGTCAATGATAGTTATTTGGGTTAAAAAATTTGAACTTACTTGCTACCAATACAAAAAAAAAAAAAAAAAAAAATTAGGGGCGGGGGTGGTGACACGCCCACTTTTCCAAAAATATTTCTGAGGGTGTGCATAACATAAATAAAAAAACTGCATTCAAAAATCTAGCTTACTTTAAAAGTTATTAATTAATAGTCGAGATTTCGGATTTCGCCCCATAGTGCAATGCATCTGCTACCACATTCAGCTTTCCCTTGCGATACGCCACCTCGAAATCATACTGCTGTAACTCCAATGCCCATCTTGCGATGCGACCGGAAGGACTCTCGATGGAATTTAGCCATTTTAGGGCCATGTGGTCTGTAATGACGGCAAAATGGTATCCTTCGAGATATGGTCTCAACTTCCGGATCGCCCAGACGATCGCCAAGCATTCTTTCTCTGTTGCAGAGTAGTTTCTTTCGGCACCGTTAAGTGTCCTACTGGCATACGCGATTACTCGCTCTTCTCCACCGGAGCCTTGTGTAAGGATAGCTCCCAGGCCATAGTTGCTTGCGTCGGTCTGCAGTTTTTCTTTCACTTTTTCGAATGCTTGCTGGTGCTCCTCTGACCATACCCATTTGACTCCTTTCTTTAGCAATCCGCCAAGTGGTGAACCGTGTTGGCGAAGTCTGGGACGAATCTCCTGTACCACGATGCCACTCCCAGGTATTGTCGTAGCTCCTTCACGTTTGTTGGTGGCTTCAGTTGTGAAATTGCAGCCACTTTCTCCGGGTCGGTGCATATACCGTGCTCCGTCACCTTGTGACCCAAGTACTTCAATTCCTTCTTGAAGAAGTTACATTTGTCGACGTTAATCCTTAGATTCGTGGCCCTTAGTCGTCGAAACACTTCTTTCACGTTGTTTTTGTGCTCCTCCAACGTCTTCCCAATGACGATTATGTCGTCCAAGTATGCAAAGGCATGTGGTAGCATTTCCGGTCCGATTACTCGATCCAGCGCTCTCTGGAATGTTGCTGGCGCCGAATGGAGCCCAAATGACATCACCTTCCACTGGAACAATCCTCTGCCGGGTACGGTAAAAGCTGTCAATGGACGACTTGCCTTCTCCATTGGTATTTGCCAATACCCGTCTTTGAAATCGAGGCTTGTGATGTAGTGAGCCTCCCGCAGTTGGTCCAAGATGGGTTGAACCCTGGGCAGGGGGTATGCATCTTTGACCGATCGGTTATTAAGCTGCCGGAAATCGACGCACAAACGCCATTTGCCAGTCTTCTTTTTAACCATGACGATCGGGGCGCTGTGTGGACTGTTTGATAACTCGATGCATCCTTTTGCCAGCAATTCGTCGACCTGTTTGTTTATTTCCTCTTGCATCTTTGGGTTTTTCGGAAAGTAACGTTGTTTTATCGGTCGATCGTCTTGCATCACTATTCGATGCTCCGTGACAGGTGATGTTCCTGTCATGGACGCAAATGCGGCTATTTCCTGTCGCAGGAATTGATCTATAGCCGCATCCGAATGTAAAGGTTCACAACTCGTTACGCCATTATCCGTGTTTTTCCTTTTCTCTGCCTTATTTTGTTCTCCTGTTGTTGCCTGTTCATGTGTTCTTCGTTCTTGATTTTCCTGCTGCCGTGTTTCGTGTTCCCGTGATCCTGGCTCCTGTGTTAATTGTTCCAGTGTATTGACTACCGAGAGTCTCTCTTCTTGAACTTGGTTGCGCCGTCGACGAGCCGGAATACGGACCTGTATACCGGCACACTCGAGAATGGTTCCCATGGTGGACAGGAAATCCCATCCCAGCACCAATTCGTCGATGACTCCCGGTAGTACAGGTAATGCCAGATCCACTTGCCTGTTTCCAAGTCCGATCTGCACTTCCACTTGCTCCGTCACTCCGCTGGACTGTCCATCTGCCAACCGTACCTGTCTTTGCGTTGCTCCCAGTTCAAATCCTCCCTTAACCAACGTCACCGCCAATTCCTCGCTAACAAAACTACTCGTTGCTCCAGTGTCGATTGTAGCGGAGTAGGAACTGTTGCCGATTTGAACTGTAGCTGACAGGCGGTGGCTCTCGTCCCTCAAAGCGCCGACAAGTTTTGTGGAGCTGCTTCTATCGGCATCCGCTCGCTCCTCCCGCCAATCCAACAAAATATCAGACTCTCGTTGTTGCATTCTCTAGCCCAGTGACCCTCACGACCGCATCTCCTGCAAGCCTGTGTAGGATTGGGCACGTGTGTTGGAGGTCCTGAGAATGCCCTTGGTGTTGGTTGCGGTCGTGTCCTGTCGTGTTCGGCGCATCGAGTGCATGTAGCGTTATGTTGCCGTGGTCCGGAGTCTTCCATTGTCATTAAGCGGGAACGGTTTTGACGAGTGTGTTGACGGAGCCTTTCTCTGTCCCTTTCCAGTTCTTCAAATTCCTCGGCCAGCTGCATTAGCTCGATGAGGCTGCCATTTTGATATGGCCGGGCAAACGCTCGGAAGTCCGGGAGACTACAACTGTAAATCTGCTCCCGTTCGCGCTCCTTAGAATACCGGAGTGGCCTCATCAAGGTTTGCATCTCCACCATGTATCGTTTGAATGGCTCGTCGATGCCCTGTTTCCTTCTGGATACTTCCTCCAACAGCTTTGAAAAATAGTCCCGAGGTAAAAAGAACTCCTGGAAGCTGGCCACGAACGATGCCCACGTCCTCCAGTGCTCGTTGTTTGCTATGTACCACTTGAGGGCTGTGCCCTTCAGAAGCTCTGGTATCGCTCGTAGTATTAGGTTTAGGTCCAGCCCATATGTCTCTGCCGACCATTCCACCTGTTCCAGGAATTCCAGTGGCTTCGAGCTCCCGTCAAACTTGAAGCTCCACTCGCGAACTTGTTTGGCCACTGCTGCGTAGTCCCGAACTGGGTTCCTTTCTACGTTTGTCCTGTGTTCTGCGTTCGTCTGGTTTTGTGGGAAGGTCGATGAAGTCCCCCAAGGAGCTCTCCGTTCCTCCCTCTTTTGGTCTTCTTGCCGACGTGCCCCCTCGCTGGTTGAAGCAAAATCCATTTTTGCTAGAGACGCCGACATCCTATTTACGTCTAACTTTTCGACTTGTAGCACGGGTGTCTTGAATGGAGAATTCCTTCCGTGTTTCCTGGCCAATGCGTCCAACCGTTCGGCGTGGGGAGCGTGTCCTTCGTTGGCTTCGACCCACTCGCCGAACTCCTTTCGCATGGTGTCCACCGTGCCCGTGAGTTCGATTTTAAATTCGATACCATATTGTAGCAATTCCTCCCTCTTGAGGTTGTATATCCATGCTCGTACCATTTTGAAATTCTTTGTTATATATATTCGCAAAACCCTGCAGGTTGGGCGCCAGTTGTAACGATCCTTTAGGCCGGGCTAACTCGGTCGGCGATGTCAGGCTCGTGCAACGAATTTATAGTTGCAGTCCTTTGCGAAATAAATAATAACAAGACAGAATTCAATTTCAATGGTTTTTATTGTGCGGCTCCTGGCCGACTCTTTAACTTTAGTCTTATTTATAAGGATTAGCTGGGTTGTTGTTGATTGGCTGCTTGTCCTCGTTGTCGTCCTCCGGGATCCTTCCCTGCAAATTCCACGGCTTCTCTCGTCTCGTGATCGGCTGATGAACGGGTCCTGCGTCAGCGAGGATTGATGACCGGATGTCCTGCCAGAGCAAGGACTGCTGAGTTAATCCTGCGGCAGCAAGGATCGCTGAATGTTCTGCGAGAGCAAGCACTGCTGAGTTAATCCTGCGGCAGCAAGGATCGCTAAATGTCCTGCCAGAGCAAGGACTGCTGAGTTGATCCTGCGGCAGCAAGGATCGCTGAATGTCCTGCCAGAGCAAGGACTGCTGAGTTAATCCTGCGGCAGCAAGGATTGCTGGATGTCCTGCCAGAGCAAGGACTGCTGAGTTGATTCTGCGGCAGCAAGGATCGCTGAATGTCCTGCCAGAGCAAGGACTGCTGAGTTGATCCTGCGGCAGCAAGGATCGCTGAATTTCCTGCCAGAGCAAGGACTGCTGAGTTAATCCTGCGGCAGCAAAGATCGCTTAATGTCCTGCCAGAGCAAGGACTGCTGAGTTGATCCTGCGGCAGCAAAGATCGCTGAATGTCCTGCCAGAGCAAGGACTGCTGAGTAGATCCTGCGGCAGCAAGGATCGCTGAATGTCCTGCCAGAGCAAGCACTGCTGAGTTGATCCTGCGGCAGCAAGGATCGCTGAATGTCCTGCCAGAGCAAGGACTGCTAAGTTAATCCTGCGGCAGCAAGGATCGGCGAACGTCCTGCGATAGTAAGGACTGATGACTTGATGATTCTTACCCGAGGTGTACCCTCGCGACTCTCAAACTCGACTGACTTTCTGAGTAAGCGAGTGCCTGCGCTTTTATAGGCTCGAGCCGTAGGATTAACGGCACTGCTCGCTCAACGATGCTCGTTTGCTACTCGTCAAGTTAACGGTAGATCTCCGTTAACTGTGTTTACCCATTTTTATTTGAACACATATTGTTCCTCACAACAGTAAGGCTATTTAGAAGCCATACTGTTTATAGGAAACAAAAGTCTTGGCTAACACCAGTTCTGAGAGAACCATTGGATTTTTATTTCCAGTCGGCACCCTCGTGGAGGGTTCAGCCGAGGATTTTTGCCGACCTTGTTGAACAAAATAAAGGAAGTATTCAACAGGAGCTAAGGGAAGAGAAGCATTTGTTGGTGGATATACCAATGGCTGGTACTGGCAGTACGAACAACTGAAACACTGCAAGGAGGTTTTTTCAACAACCAAATTTGGCTGCTCGTATAACAGGAGTGAGCTTTGATTTAATACATCGATTTAGCGTAGTCTTACGAGCATTGGCTTGTGGATACGAAATAAATACGGAGGCATTCGGGTCTTACGCATTGGAACCTGCCGAAATGTTTGTTGAAGCATACCCCTGGTGTAATAATATCGATTTTATACTATGTTAAGTGCATCAAATTAGATATATCGATAGTTTGATGTAACGATAGCATAGAAAAAAGAGACGCTTGACTTTGGCAGCGATCGTGAATAAAGTAACACATACGTTTGAGCAAGAAAACTAAATCTTTTATTAAATTGCCAATCAGGCTTTTTACATGGTGTCAGAAGGTAAAATATCAATCTATGAGTACTAATGAACACAATGGAGCGTGTATTGCCGGAAATTGACTGCTCAGTGTTGGCACATGAGTGGCCAAAGTGGAAAAGGTCATTTCTCATGTACATGATGGCCACAAGCAAAGACACAGAACCTGAAGCAAAGAAAATTGCAACGTTTCTATGGTTGGTTGGACCAAAGGCTACGGAAATATATAGCACATTATTTCCAAATTATGGAACTGCAAGCGGCATGGTAGGCACTATCGTGACGTCATCAGAACCATCATCGTCTTCTGCAGCAATCGTAAGCCGTTCGCTGGATGACGTGCTTAAATCATCAAAAGCTGCAGTATTCCATTTAAGAACATCACGATGGAGTCCTATAAGTTCAACAACATCATGCAGAGTGAGGGACAGCCGTTCATGGAATTTGAGACTCAACTTCGTAAGCAAGTACAGTTGTGCGACTTCAAATGCGAGTGCGGCAAGCCCTACGAAAAGCGAATGCTATTTGATCGGCTTATCATTGGAGTACAGAATAAAAAACTACAAATAAAGCTACTGGAATCAAAGAACAAGCAACTAGAGGATATTATCAACGAATGTAAAGCCTTTGAAGCAGCAGCTAAAAACAACGAGCTTCTGAAAAAGGCTGTTACTCAAAAGGCATCAGTGGAAAGCAACACAATCACCGCAGTTGTTCGCCGGTGCTACAATTGTGGTGCTATATTCAACCCTAACCATTTAGCAGAGTGCCGCGCTAAGGAGACAACATGCTACGCCTGTGGAAGATCGGGACATTTTGCTAAACATTGCATACAGCAAAAGAAGCGCGTTGGCAGCAACAACAACACCAACAAGCAACTGGACAACAACAGCAACGCCAATGGCCAAGTGGAGGTGGAACGCAAACGAACCACCGGATCATCAATTAATTGGTTAGAGTCAGGTTAAAATATCACAGATAACGGTAAAAGTCACATTAACTTCAATAAGTCAAATTTTAGAATAAGTGAGTGCGGACTGAACAGAGTTAAAAGGACGAAAACGTTCGTTATTAATGGGCATAACGTTACTTTTAAGGTGGATACTGGAGCGGATGTTAACTGCATTCCAATAAATATAGTGAAATATCTAAAACTTGAAGTCAAAAAAGAAAACCTTCTTATTTTTGATTATAATAATGTTAAAGTAAATAACTATGGAACTGTTAAAGCAAGCTGCTCTGATTTGAATTCAGAGACAAGCAAATGTATTGAATTTTTAGTTGTGGATACCAAATGTGAACCTATAATAGGTCTGAAATCGTCTGTTGATTTAAATCTCATTAAACATTTAAATATTGATTCAGTATGTAACTTGCCTACTACCAGGGCGCAATTTGTGGAAAAATTTAGGTGTTTGTTTTAGGGACTTGGCAAGCTGCCAAATAAGCAGACAATCGTATTGAAGGATGATGCAAAGCCCGTCTTGCACTATAAAAAGAGGTTTCCTCACAGCTTGCTTAAAGCACTGGAGCAGGAGTTGAAGGCTATGGTTAAAGATGAAATCATTTCACCAGTAACATATCCTACCAGTTGGGTGAACAATCTAAAAATCGTGGAAAAACCGAACGGAAAACTGAGACTTTGCTTAGACCCCAAGCCGTTGAATAACGTAATTAAACGAGAACATTATCTAATCCCGACCATAGATGATTTCATGGTACAGCTATCCCGTAAAAAAGTTTTTACAATCTTAGATTTGTCTCACGGGTTCTGGCAAATGGAACTGGAAGAAGCAAGCTCTGATTTGACGACGTTTATGACTCCTTTCGGCCGGTACAAATTCAATCGTGTTCCATTTGGAATCAATAGTGCCCCCGAAATGTTTCAACGCAATATGATACAGATTTTTGGGGACATACCAAATGTAATCATGTACTTTGACGATATTGGAATATTAGGAGACGCTTTTGAAGAACACGATGAAACATTGCTGAAGGTACTAGACCGCGCAATGTGCAATGGAGTACGATTTAACCCTGACAAAGTTCAATATAGAAAACAACAAATCGAGATTATGGGTAATTTTCTTTTAGATGGGCAAATCAAACCACAAAAGAAGCATCTTGAAGCAATTCGTAATATAAAAATTCCAGAAGACAAAAAGGTGTATTGCGCATCCTTGGTAGAATGTGTAAAACAAAAATGCCAATTAAAAAATCCGAACTGTATCGCAATGAGATTGAAGAACAGACAGTAATAAACAAAATCATTGACAAAAAGACCACACAAAAATATTATTATAACATGCACTCAAGAAATTTACGTCCATTTAACATAGGTGATAAAGTCCAATTTAGAAAAAAAGCCAACGAATGCGCACATGGGGTAGTTGATAAAAGAGTAAACGAAAGATCATATAATATAAAGGATGATCTTAATAACTTTTATAGAAAAAATAGAAGACTAATGAATAAGAGTGAAAGTATAAATAGTGACAATGAAGACTATCTTTATGAATGTATTCCTGTAAATAATAACAATAAAAAAAAAATGAATCTAAAGTTGCATCTGAAAGTGAAAATGGAACTGAAAATGTTAATCTAAGTCAAACTGAGAATGAAACTGAAATTGTTAATTTAAGTCAAACTGAAAATTTTAATTTAAGTCAAATTGAAACTGATAATGTAAATCTTGAAATTGAAACTGATAGTACTATTGTAAATGAAATTAACCTAAATCTTACTGATGAATATGAAACCCCAAACAGTTTCAGCTCAGATGATGAATCAGAGCCAATATCTAATAATACTAAAATATCTCGATGTGGTAGATCAATAAGACCTCCTAATAGATATGGATGGGACTAGAATGTATTTATTTACTTATTTAAAAAAGAAAAAAAGCGTGTAATAATATCGATATTATACTATGTTAATTGTATCAAATTAGATATATCGATATTTCGATATAACGATAGCATAGAAAATAGAGATGCTTGACTTTAGCAGCGATCGTGAGTAAAGTAACACATACGTTTGAGCAAGAACATTAAATCTTTTATTAAATTGCCAATCAGGCTTTTTACACCTGGTTTTAGATGCCATCGTCAATTCACAGAATTTTAATTCATGGAGCAGACATTACAAGGCAGCAAGAACAAGGACTTTCAAAACATACGCGAGAGCAACACCAGAATGAATTCCAGGAAAAATACTATGGAAGATATCATAAATGCTTTATTAGTTTCATCCGACCCTTTGATATCTTCATTGTCAAATGGATCTTTGATATCGTCTGCAAAAAATAATTATTATGGACCAGGATGTAAAGAGCTTGTTTTTAAGGAAGCATCTGGATATGCCTGAATCTGATTCTGAAGATTTCGATTCCGAATATTTTTTTTTCGTATTCTATATATTATTGATTTATAAAATTTGTTTAATGAAGTTAAAAAAAATTGAAATAAAAAATATTTTTTAAAAATAAAAAAAATAAAAATAAAAAAATAAAATTTAAGAAAAAAAATTGTCTATGATATTGATGACATAAGATATCTTCTTTCGTTTGGAAGTTATTAATTAAATGCCGCTAGCGAAGCCCAATCGCCCACTGTGCGTCTGTGTATTTAAACATATGATTTTTATACCCTGTGCCCATTGAAAATGGTCAAAAAGGTTATATTAGATTTGTGTGATGTATGTAACAGGGAGAAGCATCTTCGACCCCATAAAGCATATATATTCTGGATCAGGTCCGTCTGTCCGTCCGTCTGTTTGAGACAGCCAATCTCAGAAACTATAATAGCTAAAGACTTCAAATTTGGTATGTACGAGGGTGGGCTGATAAATAGTCGGCCTACCAAAGAAAACACGGTTTTTTTTTATTTTTATTTTTTATTTTTCAACATAATCTCCTTTTAGACGTATGCACTTAGTCCAACGGTCCTCCAATTTTTTTATACCTTCCATAAAATATGACTGGTCCAGGTCCTCAAAATAGGCGTTTGTTTCACAGATCACCTGTTCATTCGACTGAAATTTCTTTCCACCAAGCCATTTCTTTAAGTTTGGAAATAGATAATAGTCACATGGTGCTAAATCTGGAGAATAGGGGGGATGTGGAAGAATTTCATAGTGTAGTTCACACAATTTCATCATGGCAACAACGCTCTTGTGAGCCGGAGCGTTGTCCTTGTGAAACAGAACTTTTTTCTTCGCCATGTGCGGCCTTTTTTTCTTTAGTTATGAATCGAACTGTCCCAAAAGGTTAGAATAGTATTCTCCATTAATTGTTCTGCCTTTTTCTAGATAATCCACATGAATTACGCCTCGGGCATCCCAGAAAACCGTTGCCATTACCTTGTTGGCCGACAAACCAATCTTTGACTTTTTCGGCGCCGTTTCTCCGGTTGAAATCCACTGCTTTGACTGTTCCTTGCTTTCTGGTGTATGGTGATGTATCCAAGTTTCGTCGACAGTCACAAAACGACGCAAAAATTCATTCTTATTTGCGTTTAACAATGCCAAACTCTCCTTCGCAATGACCAAGCGGTTGCGTTTGTGTTCCGCTGAGAGCAATCGCGGCACCCACCTTGACGAAAGCTTACTCATATTTAAATATTCGTGTAAGACGTTTCCAACACGTTCACGAGAAATGTTTAGGGCCTTAGCAATCTCTCTCAGCTTTATTCGGCGATCATCCAATATCATTCCGTGGACTTTATCTACCATTTCTGGGGTTGTCACCTCTCTGGGACGTCCCGGACGGTCCTCGTCAAAAATGCTTGTCCGCCCGCGCCTATACTCAGCAGTCCAATATTTAATGGTCGAAATCGATGGAGCTGATTCCCCATAAACTTCGATTAACTCATTTTTTATTTCATCGTTGGATTTCTTTTTTAAAAACAGAAATCTAATGACAGCTCGATATTCTATTTTACTCATTTTGGGGACAATGCAAAAGTGACCATGCTAAAACTCCCGCCAAAATTACCAGTGTTGAGAAAAACACCTAAAACTTTTTCAGCAATCAGCCGATAGAAAACACTAATCGAATAAAATATTTATGGGTTGTTTAAGATGTTTTTTTTTGGTAAGGCCGATTACTTATCAGCCCGCCCTCGTATTATTAGTTTGCCATCACACAATTTCAAGCCGATTCTTTAAGACTTTCTTTTTGGAATTCTACGTAATCATAATGTAAACGCATTGATAATATGGTCTCATATTTACAAAATTTCGGATATTTTCACAGGCTATATTGTACCTTGCCGTCATGGTTTATGCTGTTCGCAGTGGCCTCTATCATAATACCAGCCATACCACAGTGGTCGCTCCCGTATGACAAAAATAAAAAACCGAAGTCAAAATTTCACAATTCGTAGTATGTCGATCATCTCATAAATAAATTAACTTTTTGAATCAAACGTATTTTTAGAGTGTGACCATTCGCACGTTGTGAAAAAATACCATAAAGTTAGACAACGCGCTACGCAATTCTGTGCGTTGTGTATTCTATGAAAGTGACACCAGTATTAAGAGTAAACAAGTTAACAAATTCAAGTTATAACAACATTTTCAAAATATGGATATTATTGTATCAGGTATTAACTATGATTTTTACTTCATAACACTTTGTTTATCGTGGTATATCGTCTAATACAAAAATAATCCCAATTAACCTTTTGTGAGTGTGTTTCGTTTTCGTGTTTGTACTTTCCCTTAAGCTTTTAGTTGTTACGCCGATCGCATCCAATGATCAAATCTTTTATTATTAATAGCTAAATAATAATAGATTAATGTCCAAAAGGAATCAGCTGCCGGGAGCTGCCCATCGTCAATATATTTTGATCCGAACGCAGCAGGTATTTGTGTTTTTTGTTGTTTGTACTTTGCATGTTAAGTGATCTGTTATGTGTTTGTTATTGTTATATGTGTAGTGAATGTCAAATTGGTTTATGTTCTTATTTATTATTACTAATTTAATTTTGGTTCTTCGAATTGGCAATAGGAAATTATTTACTATGCTCGATAGCGTACAAAATAATTTTTGAAAAGTGGTGCGCTCTAAATGGCACCGTTGTTGAAAGAGGCCGTCATATCGTTATTTCGATCCAGATGGAGTTGGGAAAAGACGATTATATTGCGAATCCCGAGGAGTTACAGATTTGTGCATTTGCTGTCTGCAAAAAATTTTACGTCCGATGGCAAAACTGTAACCGTACCAAATTGACTTTTCTGCAGAAGCATTCGGATTGGCTTGAGATGAGGCTGTCTTTCACAGTGACGAAAAAAGCTGAAAGATCACATGAATCTAAGGATCGTGGGCGTCCCAAATCCGATTTCAACGAGTCTTCAACAAGAACAAAGTATCGACGAATAGCCAAAATAGCTGAAATAGATGAGTCTGCTGCAAACGCTTTAAGAAATGCCTCCCAAGAGGCAAATCAAACATTACCTGAAGCAAATGTTGACCAAGTTGTTGCACTTATTATGGATGCCAATTTAACAAAAAACCAATACTTGTTGATTCGACGTTTTGTTAACTCCGGAATTGCATACAATTATTTACCCAGTTACGATAATGTTCTGCAAGCAAAAACACACAGTTATCCAAGTAACATTAGTGTAAACGAATCAATCGCTGAAGTGGATCTACAAAGTTTACTTGATCATACAGCATCACGTATACTAAATCTTCAGATGGATGTTATCAATCAAATTAAAGATGATTCTGTGAACACACTGACCTTAATTGGAAAATGGGGTTTCGACGGAAGCACTGGACATAGTGAATATAAGCAGAAGTTTGCCAATAATAATTTAGAGGATAATTCTTTATTTGTCACGTCTTATGTACCCTTACAACTTATAACTAAGTCTAAAAGCCCGATAATTATTTGGAAAAACCCTAGGCCGTCATCGACCCGCTTCTGTAAGGTTTCAATTTAAAAAGGAGACTACCCAGTTGTCAATAGCAGAGGAGACTTACATAAAACAAAAAATAGGCAATTTGCGGCACACCGAAATTTGTAATCCAAATAAAATCTGCATAGAGCACAGTCTTCAACTGACAATGGTGGACGGTAAAGTTTGCAATGCTTTGAGTGGAACGTCTTCAACGAAGTGTTATATATGCGAAGCGAAGCCGACAGAAATAAATGATATTGATAACTGTCTTAACAAAAAAGTTCATGAATGTCGGTATGAATTTGGCTTATCCCCTTTACATGCATACATAAGATTTTTTGAATATTTCCTTCATATATCATATCGCTTGGAGATAGAGACGTGGCAAATCCGGTCTCCAACGCATAAAAAAGATATACAGATACGGAATCGAAGGCTTCAAATTGAATTTCGCAAAAAAAAAGGGGGCTTATTGTAGACAAGCCAAAGTTTGGCGGTAGTGGTACATCAAATGATGGAAACACAGCTCGTAAATTTTTTAACAATTCTGGACTAGCTGCAAAAATTACAGGCCTACATAAAAATTTAATTGACAGATGCGCCACTGTTTTGCAGGCTTTAAATTCTGGCTACAAAATAAATATTGAAAAATTTAGAGAGTATGCGCTGGAGACAGCAAGAGGACTTGTGGAAACCTATCCATGGTATTACATGCCAGCTTCGGTGCATAAAATATTAATACACGGTCCTTAGGTTATTAATAAAGCATTAGTCTCGATTGGAGAGCTCTCTGAGGAAGCTGCAGAGGCTAAAAATAAAGATATAAAAAAATTTAGACTACAGCACACAAGAAAAATCTCGCGATCCGCAACAAATATAGACCTATTAAATAGATTATTATTAAGTTCAGATCCTCTTATAAGTGGATTAAGAAAATTGCCATGTAAAAAAAAAACATTATTAAAAGAATCTGTATTTGATTTATTAGATAATTAATTAATGAATTTGTTGTATATATATATATTTTTATATGAAATGCATATAAAACTTTTCTTTATAATTATTTTTATTTTTTGTTATCATATTTGGAATTTAAAAGTATTGTAAGAAATATATTTTCGTATTTTGTTAAATATATTATGGGTGGTATGGGCGTATAACCACGCCCATTTTGTTTAAAGTAGTTTTATATTATTGTTTTAAGCTTACAGTCTAAATTATAGACCTGTAAGACACGTATAACTATTTTTGTCACTTACTCCCATACAAGTCCGACCACTGTGCATACCTTTGATATCACTTTTATATAACTCCAAGAAAGGCTCCAAGCCACTTCCATCGTTCGGAAACTTGAAAAACTTCCCACATCGTGTAAGAATTCATAGTTTTCGATTGTCCATGTAAAAAATACCTTTTTAATTTCGTGCGTTGTGTTAGCCCAACTCACTTTCAATTGCGCTCTCTCCGAATGAATGCTTCTTTTTTTTAATGAAACATTTACGAAATTAGAGGTGGAGAAACATCGAGTAAAGCATCTAAGTCGTCGATGCGTGCAAAACATCGGAGCCATCGGTGTTTCAAAGGCCACTATCGAATAAACAATCGTGATAATTAAGGCCCTCTAAAATATTGGAAAGAAAGAATTTCAAATTCTTATAAGAAATATGTTCAATACAATCCCTTTTTAGATAAGATTTAGGCCCGTTTTATCAATGTCTAAATAAAGTGTTTGATAACTATTGAAAATATATTTTTACGTAAAATGTATTGAAATTACTGTCAAATTTTAATTTACATCTTAGGTACAGTTTATAAGTACATTGAAAAAACTGCCCTTACAGATTTTAAAGCTGTGTCCAAAAAATTGTATGTGTTCAGCAAACATCGAAACATCGGGGACAACGCACACCTTTAATAAATAAATGTATTAATCAGCGGATTGCATTGGCAAAAAAAAAAAAAAAAAGGTGGTAGCCATGCAACGGTGGCAGAGTTGTGACTATAAGCATTATCATTACTTTTTAATAAGCTTTGAAAAAAGTAGTGCTAATGATATTTCATTTCAGTAGCATTGAAAAAACTAGTGCTAATGAAATTTCACTTCAGTAGGCATTGAAAAAAGTAGTGGTAATGATGTCGAATTTCACTAGCATTGTAAAAAGTAGTGCTAATGATAATTTAATTTCAGTAGGCGTTGAAAATGAAAAGTAATGAAAATTTTTCAGTGGCATTATTTTATTTTATTTATTTTATTTATTTATTGCTACAAGTAGGAGTACTTTTTAATTAGTGCACTAGTCACACTGACAATCTTATTAAATATATCTCATATTAATACAAATTATTATAATTAAAAAATTAACAGCTATGTTGCTTATCAAATTAACATCAGGTTGGAAAATAATTAATCTTAAAATCATCATAAATACATTTAATATCATTACTATTATTATCACTATTTATAAAAATATGATTACTATTATTATTAAAATTTGTATCATTAATACTATCATTATTACTATCAGTACTATCATTATTGAAGATATTTTTATTATTTTCATTACATATTCTGTTGCAGGTGTAATTTCAGCTTAGAGCTGAAGTTTGGTGTGCTTCTAATGGTCTTTAATTCAAATGGCAGCTGATTCCAAAGTCGAACAACCCATACAAAAAAGTGCTTATCAGAGGATGCAAGTTTTATTCTAGGACAAACGATATTACAGGTCCTTAAAGATACAGAAAAGCGTAATTTGTCATATAGATAATCAGGCGTTATTGTAGTGATAATCTGATGGAGAAGAATTAATACTTTAAATTTAGTCCAGTTTTTTAAATCTAAGTCAAAAATACGATTGGCAAAACAGGTAACATGGTCATATCTTTTGAGTCCAAAGACGTAGCGTGCTAAATTGTTAAATACTACTTTAATCTTTTGCTGACTAGCACTATCACAATTGGCGAAAATTTCGATTCCACAAAATAATATCGGCGTAACTAATGTTTTCGCAATAGTCATTCTCGTGTTTACCGGGAGCCAGGGCTGTGTTAGCATAAGCTGTCGGAGAATGCCATATGTCTTTCCCACAGCTTTATTGATTTCATCTTTCCATGTGAGCGTATTGTTAAATGTTATTCCTAAATTGTTAGCCTTCTCTACATATTCAATGTCTACGTTATCAACACAGAGTTTATTCAAATTGTGAACACTTAGTTTCCTCTTATACATCACAATCCACTTACACTTTGACGGGTTTAAGCAAAGACCATTGTTCTTTGCCCATTTACAAACACGTAACAGATCATTATTACACAACACGATACATTGGTTAATTTGACTTAAAGGACGACTCACATATAATTGGACATCATCAGCATACATATGGCCTTCACACACAGACAAAACGCTTGGAAGATCATTAACATAAATTGTAAACAGAAGGGAACCTAGGATTGATCCCTGTGGAACTCCACGCGTAGTTGTAATTATTTCAGAGATAGATTGCTGTACAACTACGGCTTGTTTTCTATTACTAAAGTAAGAGCTCATTAATCTAATTGCAGTTGAGGAGAAATTGTATAGTCTGCTTAATTTTGTCAGTAAATTGTCGTGGCTGACCGTGTCAAAGGCTTTACTAAAATCTAGAAGTGTCAAGAAAGTTACTTCACTTTTGTCCATATGACTTCTTATGTCCTCAACGATTTTTAAAATGGCGGTTGTGCAACTTTTTCCTTTCCTAAACCCAGATTGCCTATTACTTAGAAAATTGTTGGTGTCCATAAATGATGTAATTTGCGATGCTAATAATTTTTCAAAGACTTTTGATGTATATGGTAATATTGCTATTGGTCTGTACTCGTTTTCAGCTTTAGGTATAGGCATTATCTTGGCAATTTTCCACGTGTCAGGAAAGTACGGATTACATGTTGCTGGACAAACATTAATATTGACAAAACTACTATTTAATACATTTACATCCAAGTCATCATTTATCACAGATTTAGCCCTTCCAATTTCAGCATCCTTTAGTTTCTTCCATATTTTTTGTGTAGAGTTTGCCCTCGAAAACTTAATACCATAGTATCTACGCTTAGCACTAATGATTAAATCATTTACTCTACGTCTGGAATTCTTAAATTGTTGATAAACATGGTCAGTCTTATAGCGTTTCCATTTTTCATACAACTTGTCCCTATATTTTATTGCACTTTTGATATCACAGTTAAACCATTAACTTTGCTTTGGTTTAGTAACTATTGTTTTAATCGGTACATGCTTATTGTACAGGTATTCAATATTATTTTGAAGCAAGCTTAACTGGGCGTCAACATATGGAAAAGAGTAAATACTGTCCCAATCACACATACTGCAGTCACTATATAGTCTACTATTATCTATATTTTTAAAATCCCTGTATTGAATTTTGAAAAAGCAGGTACTGAAATTTGGTCATATAACATTACTCTGTCAACTTTATTTACAAAAACAACGTCAAGTAGTGTAGCGGCAGTTTCAGAGAAATGAGTTGGTTCTGATGAATTTACAAGTTTTAGGTCTAGAGCAGTGGTCGGCACCAACACATTTATATGTTTGCATTGCGTTAGTGTGCATTTTTGTTCGCCTTATAGCGGAATAACAGCGACGTAACAGAAACAAATCGCAGCAGCGACGCATACGTGAGCGGCAGCGCAGTCGTCACGAAAATTTCCTATGCGCTCGAGATAGGGCCGTGCCGATAGCTGGTCTAGAGCATTCATTTCGCTTGATAAGTTATGGTCTTGAAGCATATTACTGTTTAGGTCCCCAATTATTATAACGTCAGTATAAGTCAGTGTCAAACTTTCTATTGCATCAGTTAAACCAGAGTAGTCAATGTTTATATGTGCCCTATACACACATCCTAAAAGCATTGTTATATTTTTGCTCACGGTATTCAATTCTAAAAATATATATTCAATTGGGCTGTCAAGGGGATGTGTTAGTACTACTTTACATTTTATTCTATTTGATACAAAAACTGCTACACCACCTGCATGACTTACACGATCAGAACGAAAAACATTAAAGCCGTCACAAGTAATAGACAAGTCACTTAAATCAGGGACAAACCACGTTTCAGAGACACAAACATTATCAACAGTAGAGTTCACAAACATATAACGAAACTCATCCATCTTTTTAAAAAGACTTTGAGCATTTATATGACAAATTTTCAGACCACTATTTTGCTTGCAAAGAACGCTTTGGTTGATATCAGAGATGCTGACATTTAAAAAGTTTGATTTTACAGCCTATTTGAAGCACACCAAAGGCACGTCGACAGAAAACTGTCTCTTCATCCGCATAGCCTCTTTGAAGATAGTGTAAGTCTCTCTCGTCAGCTGTTCGTTTAGGTCAGTGGTCGGCACCAACACATTCATATGTTTGCATTGCGTTAGTGTGCATTTTTGTTCGCTTAACAGCGGAATAGCAGGGACGTAACAGAAACAAATCGCTGCAGCGACGCATACGTGAGCGTACGTGAGCAGCAGCGCAGTCGCCACGAAAATTTCCTATGCGCACGAGATAGGGCCGTGCCGATAGCTGGTTTAGGTAGATAGGCGTACACGAGTCAAAGCCCAACTACTGCAGGTTCAGTAGTTGCTTTGTTCAAGTTTTATAATAATTGTAGGATCGACAACTGTGCTTGCTGTTTTGCCCTGTCTGATCCTACAAATATCTTTCAGCTTCGGTGCCGGTGTTATTCCAAGTGAAAAACATAGTGAGTTGAAAATGGTTTTCAAAGCCTCTCCCTCACAGAACGGGACTCCATGCATTCGGAGGTCATTTGCCACTTCTGCAGTTGCCAGAGTCGAAAGTTTTGACTCCAGCAAGCCCACCTGTGTCTTTAACGCATCAACTTCAGAGACATCTCTCTCCAGTTTTTCGACGCGCACACATAACTTTTGGATTTCTGCACTCATGCCGTCCAGCCGTTCATGAAGCACAGAGAGTATGCGCTCTTCGGACTCACTCATTTTGCTTGCTATCATCTCCCCCTGTTCCTTTGTTTGTCTTCATCTCCCCATTGGAGTTCTCGCGCAGTCTCTTTGTTATTTGTGGCATGGTGTTAGATTGTTTATGCGTGGATAGTGTATGTTATTTGTGTTATGTTAAATCTGTTATTATTTCGTTTTTGGTTTCTTTGTCACTTTGGTGAGCGCGGTGTTGTTTTTGTTTGAGTGTGAGTTTTGCACAGTTTCGTGTGTCGAGTGTTTCGTGCTCTCAGATGCTGCTCTTTTGAATTATTTGTTGTTTTAGATTTTATTTTTTTTCCCGGTCAAACTTGGGGCAAAAATTTAAATGATTGTTTTGTTGACAATTGTGTATTATTTGAAAAACAATTTGCAACAGGTATGCGACCAATGTGTTTATGAGTTTTTATAATTATTCAGACAAGTTTATTGACGAATAAGTGAGAAAATACACGGAGCACAAAATAAAAGCGTCAGCTGGCTTCGGTTACTCTTTTTATTATTTGGCATTAAGTAATGCTAGTGAAAAAATATTTTAATTACCATTAATAATTGTGTTTTTTTTTTTAATTAAAACAAATTGGAAATACTAAGAAAAATTTAAATAAAATGTTGAAATATGTAGAAATTGTTTTTCTGGTCCTTTTCGCGATATTTATACTATGTTTGATAAGGGGTGCCTGTACTGCGACCCTTTTGGATATATTGTGTCGGCATCCATTCTGAGGTAGGACATATTTCCCTAGATGACTACATCTGCGTCTAGATAGAGCAGTGCATTCTGCTTGCACATGCATTGAGGATTCCTCCTCACAGTTGCAGAAACGGCATATTCCGCTACTTACAATACCCAATTAAATAGGTTTATGCGATATCTGTATACGATAGTTTTATGCGATATTTTTAATAACGTCACTGTGACGCCTTAAAGTATGCAGTAATTAATCAGAATTTAATCTAAATCCTTATGATTCTCAAGTTGTTCAAGCTAATTTACAATGAGATCAGTGTAGTCGGTTAAGAAATAATTGTGAGAACTAAAAATGGGGAGTGCGAGTGAAGTTTTCGATGAAAATAGCATGAGTGTCAGTGATCCGGCATTAGAGTTCTCACAGAACAGCAGTGCCAGTGATCCACCATTAAAGTTCTCACAGAAAAGCAGTGATAGTACAGTTTGCAACGAATGCAGTAGTCAATCTGGAATTAATTTGTTTTTAAATTGCTCGTAAGTACAAATAATATTTTGCACTTTGCCAATTAAAAATACACATAAAAAAAAACTAGCACAACATTTGAAATTAATGCTGAGGAAGCGCAATTGTCATAAATTTTTAAGTGGCAAATATTTTAAAATCGTGAAAACAGTAAGTAACATTCTGTTGTTTTTGTTAAATTTATATCCAAAATCGAACATATTTAATATGGATTTCTTATTGTAATGTAGATTTCGGACACAAAGCATCAGAAAGCTGCTAATGGTGTTGTGGCTGCATGCTAAGTATGTCCAAATTATAAATGTAGCTGATAGTGGTGCCAGAAAGTTTGTTTTTGCTTTGTGGCATTACAAAAGAATTAATTTTCTATTATATTTGCTCAAACTGATTCTTATATAAATTTAGTGGGTCTTTTAAAATTCAAGGTTTGCATACTGAAAACCTTCCAGCAAAGTAACAATGGCAGAAGCATATGTAATATTTATGTGATGCAAAAATAATCAGTGCTGCCAGACAGTTTATTTTTGTCTTTTTGTCAATAATGTGGGCTTTAATTTAATCAAATGAATTAAACTATTAAATCTTATTGCAACGTCTCTGATTGTATGTGTTTTTATTCTCTTTATCATATAATTATTGAGTTGCCTAATATTGCATACCAGAAAATTGATATTCATACTTGTGCATTGCAAGAGTGCCCAGTTTGTTTTTGTTTAAAAAGAATGTGGCCTATCATTTATTCAAATGAATTAAAATATTCGAGTTTTCCTGCAACGCATTCTAATTGATTTTGTTTTTTATACCCTGTGCCTATTGAAAATGGTCGAAAAGGGTATATAAGATTTGTGTGATGTATGTTACAGGGAGAAGGAAGCATCTCCGACCCCATGAAGTATATATATTCTGGATCAGCATCAACAGCCGAGTCGATCGAGCCATGTTCGCCTGTCTGTCCGTCTGTCCGTCCGTCTGTTTGAGACAGCCAATCTCAGAAACTATAATAGCTAGAGACTTCAAATTTGGTATGTAGATTGCTGGATACCGGACGCAGATCAAGCTTGTTTTTAAACCCTGAGGGTATATTAAGTTTGTTCAAAAGTTCAACGGGTGTAGGATAATGCCCATAGACTAATCGCCAACTTTCAACACGATTGGGCCATAAATAATGAAGATATTAAACTTTAAAGATTGGCAGCTTCATATGTATATAAATCGAATTAATGTTCAATTAATTTATTTAACATTTAGTCTGCCAGAATGTACATCGAATATGTAAATCGAATTTGCCAGCACCAGTCCAAGTGGCGGAGTGGTCCAAGTGATAGGTGCTAGGCACGCGAAACGGGAGATCTGGGTGCGAATCCCGGTCCGGTCGATGGAAATGATTTTTAATTATTTATTATTTATAATTAATTATTTATTATTATTATTTATTATTTATTCACTCATTTATATTAATATATTGTATTGAATTGCATTGGCATCAAATCTTCGGCGTGCCGAGGCCTAGGCTCAGGGTATATTACTGTCGAGTGCACTCGACTGATCCGCTTTTTCTACTTACATTGTGCCTAAAAAGGTGCCATAATAAGAAGGGTAGCTGATAATCGCAATTAATATTAGACTTTTTGGACGCACAATGATTCAAACTTCCAGATAAAATAAGAATTAGACTGAATCCAGGTGAATCTGGTATGGTTCTACTCCCCGAAAGACAGGTGTGCGCTACTGTGGGCTCGTTGTTAATACACTTAATTACCACTACCTTTTATAAGCATCACATTTGTAGACCGGTCACAAACACTGATTTTCTATGTAATACATACCTTGAAGCTTATAAAAAAACAAACTTGTAATAAAATAAGTAAAGATTCTAAGTTTCCCAGGGACTCGAAGTGAATGCGCACAACAAAGAAACAATTTTTTAAAGCGCTCGCTGCAGCATATGTTGTGTTTGACAGCTCACAGGTGATGATCAGCTGATCGGAGAGCTTATAAAAAAGCGACTAAAATCGAATCAAAGTAGTTGTGTTATCGATTTGTGAAAAAAATTTAATGCATTTTCAAATTTGATTTAAATGCGGCTAGCGAGGCCCAGTCGCCCACTGTGTGCCGGTGCCAGCGTTCGACTTTCGTTCGACAGAGACGAAAACAAAAAAATACAAACAGAAACAACCTCTGCCTCCGTCGTACAAGAAGAAACGAACAGAAACAGTCTTTGCCTGCGTAGCTCGCACGATGTGCAATTTTTTTAGAAGGGGAGCAAAAGAGAAACGAACAGAAACAGACGAAAAGTAACTCTGCCTGCGTCGCTCGAGCAGCGGCCGGTCGACGCTGGCAGAATTATAAGAAAAATAACAACAAAATGTCAAAAAATAACAACATCAAGCAAATGCCGAGGAAAAGGAAATTTATTACTGAAGGGGTTCGATTAAATTCTTATGTATGTATATGTAATGTACTCCATTTTTTATCATTTCTTTGGCTGCTCGAGGGAGGAATCTTTTAGTTTTAATTCCTGAAGCTTTTGCTCTATAAAAACTTGTAGTAAATCGAAGTACTTTGTCTTGCCAGTTTCCTTTTCAATATTAGTTTGAATTGAGCGAATTGTCTTGAATTTTACATCTGGCAAGTTGTAAAAATCGGCTGACTTTAGCACTGCATGTGCATTTTCTATGCTGAGATTATCGCTCATTACTTTGGCACACATGGATTTCAGTCTGTCCAGCCCGTATGAAGTTCGGTACTCATATCCAAGTTCAAGTTTGGCGCTTCCCCCGTGTACATGAATCGATAAGCTCCGACACAACATCGTAACTGAAATCCTTAATTTCAACACAACTCGTGCTAAAAAAAAAAAAAGAAAACAACTATTATTTCATCTTTTCTATACCTGATGATATATTCTCACCTGATAATATGTTCTTGTGAACTGGAATCTTTTGTCCGTCGGCTGACGCGATTGTCACATCGGCCAATTCATTGGTATTAAACATTGCCAAAAGATCTTCAGCAAATTTGCATTTGGCAACTTTAATTGAATTGTTAAGTGGACCACTTGTATCTGTACGTTTGCCCAAACAACTGATCTTACAGTTTATTATTAGTTTGGCATCGTTTTGACAAGCCGATTCTTTAAGACTTTCTTTTTTAAATTCTACGTAATCATAATGTAAACGCATTGATAATATGGTCTCATATTTACAATATTGTACCTTGCCGTCATGGTTTATGCTGTTCGCAGTGGCCTCTATCATAATACCAGCCATACCTTTGATATCACTTTTATATAACTCCAAGGAAAGCTCCAAGCCACTTCCATCGTTCGGAAACTTGGGAAACTTCCCACATCGTGTAAGAATTCATAGTTTTCGATTGTCCATGTAAAAAATATCTTTTTAATTTCGTGCGTTGTGTTAGCCCAACTCACTTTCAATTGCGCTCTCTCCGAATGAATGCTTCTTTTTTTTGTGATAATTAGGGCCCTCTAAAATATTGGAAAGAAAGAATTTCAAATTCTTATAAGAAATATATATTTAATACAATCCCTTTTATAGATAAGATTTAGGCCCATTTTTTCTATGTCTAAATAAGGTGTTTGATAACTATTGAAAATATATTTTTACGTAAAATGTATTGAAATTACTGTCAAATTTTAATTTATATACTGTTTCTGAGCCTATAGCTCATCCATCAATCCGATCTCTCGCTCGAAGTCGAGGATAGAGCAGTGCATTCTGCTTGTACATGCATTGAGGAT
Source organism: Drosophila limbata (assembly GCA_963924055.1). NCBI lineage: Eukaryota > Metazoa > Arthropoda > Insecta > Diptera > Drosophilidae > Drosophila > Drosophila limbata. Next base: position 596,820 of record CAWUOW010000382.1, read on the forward strand.
TCCTCCTCACAGTTGCAGAAACGGCATATTCCGCTACTTACAATACCCAATTAAATGGGTTTATGCGATATCTGTATACGATAGTTTTATGCAATATTTTTAATAACGTCACTGTGACGCCTAAAAGTATGCAGTAAATAATTAGAATTTAATCGGAATCCTTATGATTCTCAAGTTGTTCAAGCTAATTTACAATGAGCTCAGTGTAGTCGGTTAAGAAATAATTGCACCATGGTCCCGATGACGATTTTTTTGGAAAAAAAATTAATAGCTCAAGAACGAAAGAAGATATTTTGGTCTAGTTTTTTGCATTGGACTCATAGGGTCAATTAGCATCGGTGCTGTAAAAAGTAGGCGTGGTACCGCCTTTTTTCTTTATTTAACCAAAACTTGTACGATTGATTTGTTCTTATGCTCTTAACACTCTATTAAAAATAAATTCAAATCGGACAACTATACACTGAAAAAAAGACCATATTCTAAAATCAAGAACATTCATCTTAAATATTTTGTTCTTGAAATAAGAATATTTTGAGACCAAATTACTAAAACTAAGAATATTAATCTAAAAAATCGCAAGTTCTTAATATAAGAATAAAATTCTTAAATTTAAATATTTTGTTCTTAATATAAGACCATTTTAAGACCAAGTTACTAAAACTAAGAATATTTTTCTGAAAAATCTTAAGTTTGTAATTTAAGAATAAAAATCTTAGATTTAAGATCTTTTTCTCTTAAAACAAGAACAAAAATCTTAAAATTTTGGGCAAATATGCATATGTAAATATGTATGTACATACATCGAAAAATGTATAATCAGTGTTAAAATACTGTTTTTTCATGTTTCGATGCAAATTTGAATGGGTTATCGTACTCCGATTAAGGTGAAAACTTGGTTTTGAGTTCTTTAGGACCTAATAAACAAAATAAAAAAAAAAAAAATTAAAAAAAAAAAAAAAAATTTTTTTTGTCCCATATAATCTTTAAATTTTCCGATCCAAGTCGGCACGGGTTACCATACTCCGATTGAGGTAAAAATTTATTTCTGAGTGCTTTAGGACCTAATGAACAGAACTAGCCCGTATGCGTTTTAAAATATTGACTTTGACCAAATAAGGGACACCCTAATATGTATGTACAAAAAGTGTTTTATAAATAAAATAAATCATAAATACTATGTATTTAAATGCTGTGAAAATCAATATCATACAAAATATATGTGTGCATATGTGTATAGTACATACATGTACATACATGTACATAAAGTCTTTGAAAATTTCTATTGAATGTGAAAATTAATATAATGCAATAGTTATGTGTGTACATGTGTTAATGAACATAAAAAATATTTATGTACATAGATAAGTATATGTATGAATGCATCGCACGCAGTAATTTTCGGTGCTCGCTTTTTCGTGTGTTGTGTTTTCCGCAAATTGTACACATATGCATGTACATAGCCTAGCTTAACCTAAGCTACATACATACATATATATACAATACATAAATACTATGTACATAAAGTGTTTTAAAGGGGTGCATGTAATAACGCCCAGTGTCATAACGCCCGTGGGCGTTATGTCACAGATTTTTGTGTCATAAGGCCCGCGGGCATTATGACACTTTCAAAAGTGTCATATCGCCCGCAGGGCGTTATGTCACTTTTTTGTGGACTTTATGACACTATAAGAAGTGCATTAACGCCCGAAGCTTATAAGTATTAAATGTTTATTAAAAAAAAATCATTTATGTTAGACTTTAGAGAATTAGCCGCCTCCAATCCAAACATATTATAAAGATAACTTCATGCAATGGGGTATATCTGCGGCTTTGGCATTGGTTGTGCTTATTCATTATTATAATCTGAATTTGGGGGCATAGTATTACGAAGTTAGCTAAAAAAGCGCCGCAGGCCAAATTTTTTTTTTTAAAAAATCGCGCGATGTTTTTAAAAAAAAATGTTTGCCTGCACCTTTACTAAAGTAAATTTTGATATTAACTAATAATAATTTCAAACTTTATTGAAATACTTTTAAATTATTTTCAACTATTTGTCTACAATATGGGCAGAGCAATAGAGAATTTTTCGAGCGTTGTTCCAGATTTTTGTAGCACTCAGAGCATATTTTGAAATGGCTACAAGGCAAGGAAGTACCACATCCCTCGGTTTATCTATGCATATTCCTGATTCTTGATTCTTGATGCAGTTTATAAGCTTTAAGAAATTGAGGGTGTTATGACACTTCTAAAAAGTGTCATAACGCCCGCGGGCTCTAAGACACATTGATAGTGGGCGATATGACACTTTTGAAAGTGTCAAAACGCCCGCGGGCGTTATGACACAAAAATGTGTGTCATAATGCCCGCGGGTGTTATGACACTGGGCGTTATGACACGCACCCGTTTTAAAGTGCTGTGATTAATGAATTAGTTAACTGCAAAATGTAGGTGTGCATGTGAATTTATATACATGTCTGTATATGTCGGAGATATGGTAGATAACACATGGTTGCTCTAATTGTGTGCCTTGCTTAGGTTAGTCGAATAGTATTGGTGTTATTAGTTTTACTGTTATTTGAGTAGAATGATATCGGTGTTGTGTTGACAGGGTTGTACTGAGTGGGATGTCAGTTCGTTTCTGACATCGTGCGTGGCTCTCGAAGTTTCGGCCCCTTTTTGTGAAAGTAAGTCAAGGAGAACGGACGTGAGAGACTCGCTTCGCTACAGTAAAGACAACCAATTAATAAAATGGATCAAGAAAACTCGGCGCCAAAGTCTTCTACGTTATCAGAAGTGGGATGTGAATCTCGTGAGCCTACTTTTGCGGAGCTATTTCGCAATGTGTTGCAGCAGCAAAACGAAAATTTTATGGAACTGGCTAGAAGTCTTCAAGCGTCGGGACGTGAACCTCAACAGCACGTCGTCTTTGCTCTACCTCAATTTAACGCCGACTTACCGGGTGCTGATGCTGAGCAATGGTGTGCTACTGCGGATATAATTTTAAAGGAAAGGCCGTTGCAAGGCAGTGAGTTAATTCTGACGCTGAGTAAATCCTTACAAGGGAGCGCATCTCAATGGCTGTCGGAGGTATGCTACGCTGGCATTACTTGGCAGGAATTCAGGCAGCTTTTTGAACAACGATATGGCAATTCTGAGACTGCCGCTGCAATGGTTTTGCGTTTGCTGAACAGTCGTCCAACTAATGGTGAGAGTCTTGCTGTTTTCGCCAGTCGCATGGTGACATCTTTGGTAACAAAATGGCGCGATATGGATTCTGAAAGTATTGCTGTAGCTTTGGTACTTGGACACGTGGCGAACTTTGACCGCCGTTTACAACGAGTTGCTTACACGTCAAAAATAAGCAACAGACGTAATTTGCAAAATGAGCTTCAGGTGTTTTCGGCGGATAAGAGACATCATAATTTTGGGGATGACGATTCTGGCGTTCGACGTGCTTAGATGCCAGTAATTCGCTGTCATTTCTGCGACAAAGTGGGGCACAAGTGGGTCGAATGCAGGGCCCGGATTCATCCTGGACAATCCTCGGCAGTATCGGATCGGAATGCAGCTATTCTACAACAACAAAAAGGAAAGCCAAACGTAACCTGTTATCGATGTCAAGAACGCGGCCACGTTGCAAATCAATGCCCGAAGAATATCAGTGGAAAAGAAACAGTTATACGTACGGAGAAGCGAGTCGAGTTGTGTGAGGTGAACGAACCCAAAAATTTCATGCTACAACGAGGTGAGAAGATTCCAATTACGTTTGACTCTGGAGCTGAGTGTTCATTAATTAAGGAAAGTATTGCGAATAAGTTAATGGGAAAAAGGACAAATAATATTGTTAGCTTAAAAGGTATAGGTAATGCAAATATTTGTAGCACCATACAAATTGAAAGTAACGTAATTATTGATGGAAATAGTTTGTCCATAACTTTTAATGTTGTACCAGACGATTGTATGAAAAATAGCACTGTAATTGGCAGAGAAGTCCTCGCGTTAGGGTATTCTGCTGTAGTATCTCGCGAGGGTGTAAAATTTGTACAAGACAAATCGTTTAATGAATGTACCGTAAATGAAAATGATTATTTTAATAACCTAGAAACACACGTATTTGGTGAAGATAGGACAAATTTAATTAAAATATTGAAAAAGTATTCTGAGTTTTTCACTGATAGAACTCCTTTGACACGTGTGAGCACAGGGGAAATGACAATTCGGTTACTTGAGCCAAACAAGACCGTGCAAAGACGGCCGTATAGGTTTAGCCCAGCTGAAAGAGATATTTTAAGAGAGAAAATTAGAGAGTTGATTCAGTGCAATGTTATCAGACCGAGTAGTTCTCCATTTGCTAGTCCTGCTTTGTTGGTTAAAAAGAAGAATGGTTCAGCTAGACTTTGTGTAGATTACAGAGAGCTAAATACCAACACAATTGCTGATAAGTTCCCTTTACCACTCATAGCAGATCAGATAGCCAGACTGAGAGGGGCCATGTATTTTACTTGTTTGGACATGGCAAGTGGATATTATCAGGTTCCAATGAATTCAAATTCAATTGAATATACTGCTTTTGTCACACCTGACGGGCAATATGAGTTTTTGGCAATGCCGTTTGGACTTAAAAATGCACCGTCAGTTTTTCAAAGAGCGGTTATGAACGCGTTAGGAGATCTGGCATATTCGTACGTTATTGTCTACATGGACGACATTCTCATTGCGGCCCCGTCAAAGGATGTAGCACTTGAGAGGGTTCAAATTGTGTTAGAAACGCTTACAAAAGCTGGTTTTTCGTTTAACATTGGAAAATGCTTCTTTTTGAAAACCACCGTTGAATATCTTGGCTATGAAGTACAAGCAGGGGAGATTCGACCTAACTCTCGTAAAATAGAATCCTTAAGGGATCTACCCCCTCCTAAATCCGTTTTCACACTTCGACAATTTATTGGCCTAGCGTCGTACTTTAGGCAATTCGTCCCCGGATTTTCTGAGTTAATGAAGCCGTTGTATTTCTTAACTTCAGATAAATGCGGTTTTAAATGGAAATTAGAACACGAAGAGATTCGCAAAAAAGTGATTCGAATTCTTACGGATAAGCCTGTATTGACCATTTTTGATCGACAGTACCCAATAGAGTTACACACGGATGCGAGCGCTATTGGTTATGAGGCTATACTGTTACACAGAATTGACAACAAGCCATATGTAATAGAATATTTTAGTAAAACTACTACAGTGTATGAGTCAAAGTACACCTCATATGATTTAGAAACATTAGCTGTTGTTAACGCCGTCAAACATTTTTGCCATTATTTACATGGTAGGAAGTTCACCATCTTCACAGACTGTAACTCGCTAAAATCATCTCGAACAAAGATCGAATTGTTACCAAGAGTCTATCGTTGGTGGGCATTCCTACAAACTTTTGACTTTGATATCGAATATAGAGAAGGCAAACGTATGGCACATGTCGACTTCTTATCTAGAAATCCGTTACCACAAAAGAACAGTATTGAGTATGATAAAGTAGTCGAAAAGCGCATAGAGCTTACAGAAATTTCAGAAAAGTGGATTTTAGTGGAACAGAAAAGAGATCAAAATATTGCTGAGTTAGTTTCGAAGATAAATGAAGATGACCTCCCTCTTGAATTAGCAAAGACTTATGAGTTAAGGGCAGGTGTTTTATATCGAAGAATTCAAAGAAATTCAAAGACTCGATGCCTCCCAGTTGTGCCTCGTGCGTTCAGATGGTCTGTTATCAACCAAGTTCACGAGTCAATTATGCATTTAGGTTGGGAAAAGACACTTGATAAAGTGTATGATTTCTATTGGTTTGATGGAATGTCGAAATATGTCCGTAAGTTTGTTGAGAACTGTATAACATGTAGAGTCGCTAAGTCGTCATCGGGAAGAGTTCAAGTCGAGTTACATCCAATCCCAAAAATTAGTATTCCGTGGCACACAGTGCACATGGACATATCAGGAAAACTATGTGGTAAAAGTGATCGCAAGGAATATGTGATTGTGCAAATTGATGCCTCCACCAAATATGTCCATTTGCATCATACTTTTACGCTTAATGCGGAGAGTTGTGTCAATGCCCTTAAGTCTTCGATCTCCCTTTTTGGGGTACCAGCGCGCGTTGTGACGGACCAGGGCAGAAGTTTTACAGGCGCTAAGTTTGCTGAATTTTGCTCATCTCAGAAAATACAGTTGCACCTAATTGCTACTGGTGCTAGTCGTGCTAACGGACAAGTCGAAAGAGTAATGAGTACCTTGAAGAATTTATTAACAGCCGTTGAAACTAGTTCTCGGTCTAAGCAGGACGCTTTGAGTGACGTACAACTAGCAATCAATTGTACTACCAATAGAGTTACTAAATCAAGTCCATTAGAGCTTTTTATTGGCAAAGTTGCGCGACCGTTAGGTTTAATTCCGATTAGTGAGACAGAAAATGAGGTGGATTTGTCTGAAGTAAGACAACAAGCATCGGCCCATATGCAAAAGGCAGGAAATTATGAAAAATACCGCTTTGATAAAACCAAAGCACAAGTCGTGAAATTTAGTGTTGGCGATTATGTTCTACTCAAAAGTAGTGATAGACATCAAACTAAATTAGATCCAAAGTTCAAAGGGCCATTTTTAATAACGGAATTACTAGAGGGCGATCGTTATACATTGAAATGCATGAAAAGTAAGAGAAGTTATAAGTATCCTCATGAAAGTTTACGAAAAATGCCAGATGGACAGGTACCAAGTGAATTGGATATCGACGGAGACGATAGCGAATGAGATAAACACTGTTGAAAGAGACAGTAAAGAATGAGACACTGTTGAAAGAGACAGTAAAGAATGAGACACTGTTGAAAGAGACAGTAAAGAATGAGACACTGTTGAAAGAGACAGTAGAGAAAAAGACACTGTTGAAAGAGACAGTAGAGAATAAGAGAGACACTGTTGAAAGAGACAGTATTGTATGAGAAATATAAACTGTTGAAAGAGACAGTAGAATGACTGAATGTGTGATGTCGATGACTTTTCATTGCGGTACCTGGCCCTGAAAGGTATATTTCTAGTTTAGAAAGCAAGTTTTTTTTTTTTTTTTAAAAAAATAAAAAAAAACTTTAATTGGGTTAAATTAAGAACACTCATAAATATTGTTAATCAAACACAAAAATGTAAAAAGAAATTTGTAATACTTTTTATGTTAAGGAAGATAATTGTAATTGAAGATAATGATTAAAGACTAATTGTATCACACAGATGGAAATATAGACGTTGAATAATTTGTAATCAGAAAAGAGATACCCTACACGAGGACGTGTAGATCGTCAGGATGGCCGTGTCGGAGATATCTTATAAAAAAACCTCTTTACGAGGTAAAAGTCTAGTGCCGAAAACATTTTCATGCCCCAAAATTTCTGATATCCAATTTTGTGACGAAAAATATTAAATTTTACACATGAATTATTAAAAAATAAAATTTTTGTCACTGGCACTTCGCAAAAAAGTACTATTTATTAGGTATGAAAAATTTAGCGCAATGTGCCCAGTGACAAAAATTTTATTTTTTAATAATTCATGTGTAAAATTTAATATTTTTCGTCACAAAATTGGATATCAGAAATTTTGGGGCATGAAAATGTTTTCGGCACTAGACTTTTACCTCGTAAAGAGGTTTTTTTATAAGATATCAGAAATTTTTTAATAAGACATCGGAAATTTTGACAATTGCAATATTTTTTTAAACAATTCAATAATTATATAATTAAGAGAATTAAAAACACATTCAATCAGAGACGTTGCAATATTATATATATTTATAAATATATTTCGATCTTGCTGTAATTGGAATCACAAAATGTTTCATCTGCCGCAAAAAGAATTCACCACTTGCAAGCAGTATCTTTCCACATGCACTGCAAGCAGTGCAAGTAGTGTACATGCAGTAGTATACATGCAGTAGTGTAAAGGTAAAAGGTATATTCAATTAACAGGTAATATCTTGCCTAAACGAATTTTGAGAGATAGGTGTTATATGTCAAAAGACGCGGAATTGAATTGTCTACAACAAACTACATATTTAAAAGTGATTTGATGTGTAGATTTTTCTTAAATCGCCAAAATGTGGAGAAAAATACCTTATTTCACCTGTGGCTGTTTACCTTTTTACTTTAAAAAAAAACTTTGAAGGTATGTCTTAGAAATACCTTTTAAATGATATATAGATCACATATGTAGCTTCTATCGTTTGGATGCTATGGGGTTTTTAGTTTTAGCGGTTTTTAGCGATTTCCCGCTAAACTAGCGATTTTTCGAAAAAGTCGTAGAACAAACGTTTCTAGATTTTTGAGCGGGAACAAGTCCTCATTCAAACTTTTAAGCTAAAACAACGATTTGATCTATACAAACAAACAGACAAACAAACAGACTGACTTACAATCTCTTTTTGAGAAGAACACCAAAAATTTAAAAATAATTTATCTTTTGAACCAGTAGTCGGATTTTGATGATTGAGGTGTCATTCAACGCGTATTTTTACGAGAAATATTAAAAAATTAAAAATGTTGACCAAAAGGCTCCAGCGGCCCCATTAGCTCCAATAATTTAAATTTTGCCCCTCCCACTTACACCTGTTTATCTCAAGAACTAGGTGAGTTTCCTAAAGTCTTAGTATGCACATTTGTAAGTTAAATTGATACCTTTCGATCGGTATATAACTCGACCCGATCGGACGGTCATAGCAAATTTTCCATTCTTCCTGTGTATATATGCTAGTCGCCTTTCGCACCCTTCGTGCTGCTTTCGTCCCTAGCGCGGACTGCCGTCCGCAGTGATGGTAGATAACACATGGTTGCTCTAATTGTGTGCCTTGCTTAGGTTAATCGAATAGTATTGGTGTTATTAGTTTTACTGTTATTTGAGTAGAATGATATCGGTGTTGTGTTGACAGGGTTGTACTGAGTGGGATGTCAGTTCGTTTCTGACATCGTGCGTGGCTCTCGAAGTTTCGGCCCCTTTTTGTGAAAGTAAGTCAAGGAGAACGGACGTGAGAGACTCGCTTCGCTACAGTAAAGACAACCAATTAATAAAATGGATCAAGAAAACTCGGCGCCAAAGTCTTCTACGTTATATACATATTTTCATATATGTAGATATGCACAAACATTTTTGGCGCCTTTTTTTTTTTGCATACATGTACACATGAATGCATTGCATGTAATTTTCGGCGTACGTTTTTTCTTGTGTTGTGTTTTCCGAGAATTGTTGTATACATGCATAACCTAGCTCAACCTAAGCTACATACATATATGCACAAACATTTTTGGCGCCTTTTTTTTGCATACAGATACATTTATATGTACAATATGAAAGTGTGCGAATGTATTTATGTACATGTGTATATTATGGGCTTTTTTTTTTTGCATGTGCTCTATTTTGTGAAATTGTTTGCTAATCAATCACAATAAACATTTTAAAATTTTATAATTCACAGCTGCCAAGATAACTTTTGAAAGTCTAAAAAGTTGCGATAAGGAAGACTTACGAGAAGCCATACCGCCATTGGGTCTAAGGATCGAATTTCGGGAAAAATTGTTTTATTGGCGAAAGACCGTGGTAAGTTAAACTACAGTTTAAATAATTCACCTTAAAGCCTGCGTACTGTTTCTTTATGTCAATATTTCATCTCTTAAAATATTTTTTTTTCAGTTTGGAATAGATGACGAAACATTGTCAGCTCCATCAAAGGTAGCAGACTGGATTAATCGCAACTGCTCCTCGTCAGTATCTGAAAAATCAGACAGCAGCCATTTAAAAGTGCTACAACGAGTAAGAATCACATTATAATACAGAAACATTTTTTTCGGAGAGGACATTTTAAAATAATTTTTTATGTTTATTATCAAGGATTTAATTTGTATATTAAATGATTCTGGAATTGGGAAAACTTTATTAGACTATGCCCAAAAGAAGAACGACTTGACAACCTTTCTGAGGAATTCTTTAGTTAATCTGATTGTTGAAGACGCTGTGCGCAGAAATATATCAATAGGAACAAGAGACTTTCCAAAATTAGTTGACGAAATCTGTACCATATTTCCAAACGAAACTGAAATGAAGGTAAACTGTGCACAACTAAATATTGGCAAGATTACACTACACGATAGGAACACGCTTGATTTTTTTAGTTACACACCCCAAGTTCTATCTCAAACTTTATTACTGATTAATAAATATAATAACAATTTTTTTTTCATTCACAGGAATACTATTTTATTCCCAGAAAAGGAAGAGCTAATGCAGGAGGCAAATTGATGAGCCGATATCGCAATCAGCGGAGCAAGAAGTCAAAATATGAGTCAACTGCTGGTTCAACATCTTGTATTGAGGAGGAATCTCATAACGAGCAAGATTTAACCGACGAAGTGGACTCGTCAATAGGAATTGCCCTAAAAGACTCTCTAAACAGTGACTGCTCCGATTGGGAAGAAGTCAAGGATAAGTGGTGCTCTACTTTCCATATGCGACAAAGTGATTTGGACTCAATGGACTCCATTGAGTTCCTTAAAAATTGGACAAGACTGTCAGATGCAAGGGCTTCAGATTTGGTAAGCAAATGTTAATCATAAATGTCAAATTATACATATTTTAAAATACTTAATTTCAGATAAATATTGATTTCGACAAATTGTACCCCACCAAGAAAGAAAATCTGTTTTTGAAGTGGAATCACTTCAAAATGAATATTGGAAATTACTATGAAGAAAATCTCGTCAATGCTCACTGCAAACAACAGTTTGCTGACGCTAAGAAATCAAAAAATAAAGGTAAAAGTATTTTACAAGATTGTTTTTATGTTTTATGAACAAGTGAGTGTCGTTTCTAACTTAAAATTTCCAAAATAAAAATAAATAACCTCTAAATTTTAATATGCAGTATGTGACTAACTCATGTATGTTCATTTTCCAATGTTAAATTCAACTATTTAATATATATTTGTATTTACTTCTGTCGAGGCCAGCTGTTGATTACACATACATATGTTAAGCTTCCAAATTCCATGTAAATAACATTAGCGCTAGCATTAGCTTTCCATTCACATATGTATGTTACTCTCCATATGTATGTTACTTGACATTTAATTTTCATAAACATATGTCATTGTTACAACTTACATACTTATTCTACAAGCCATCCGCCATAGCACAAGAAGTGCAATTTGCAACAAGTGGAAATAAAGTTCAATCTGAAAACCAAAGTGCCTTTTTTTATCTCCTACGCCTCCACTACAAACATTGGTCCTTCGAGCCGGATATCCTTCCTGACTCGCCCCAGCTAGTTCCTTGGCAAAAAGAGATAAGTAATTGCACTCTCAATTTTATTTTTTTATTCCACATATGAAAATATACATACATAACGACATACATACATAGCCCGCCATGTTTTTATGCATTCCAACATATGGTATGTATGTATGTCTCCTTCGAATTTGTCCAAAACATCTTGATTGTGTCCAGCATACGCTTACAAATTCCAAGTCCGACTATAAAATCCTACAAGAAGAATCATATGGTCAATATTAAATAAATATACTAATTTGTATTGACATATGTATGTATGTACTTACATGGTCCATTCCCACAGTTTCGCTCTCCATTGCAGCATATACGGCAAATACACCACATAATAATATTCTATCCTGAATATTATTCAAAATTTTCTACGTTTTTCTCGTTTTGCAATATATTTTATCCTAAATATTATTGCATTGGTCAAAACCTCCTACTCTGCGACAAATATATATATACACCTACATATGACATATGACACACAAGTTTACTTTCAAACGCGCCGGTCGTGTTTTGTGGCAACTCCAGTGTATTTGAGCGATTCCTCACAGTTTTCCTCTGTGATTTTCCCTGGAAGACAGACAGAACGGTGAACTGGAACTCTGTCGTGGCTTGACGGTGCTCACCTTAGTCCCTTGGTACACCTAGCAAGTACAGTGACCGATCTTGGCAACGAAAGTCGGCTTTTTCATCGCCTCAGGTCGTGGACGAAGGAGGGGAGGCCTGTCCGTGGATTGCAGCTTTCTCTTTCCGACTTCTTGGCTTTCACATTGCTGAATTTCTTCACTTTCCTTGAACTTGGTGTATGAAATTTGCATATCACGCAACCAACCAGCTGATTTAATTCAGCCTGCAGGGCTGCACCTCGATCAGCAAAGGTTCCATATCAGCGAGCTTTTTGTTGACCAGCTACACAAGCTTTCGCGCCAAGCGATAAATTCAAATTTAAACTTGATTTTGAAACTTAAAATCTAAGTATAAAATTATTGTTGAAATTTGAAAACGCAACACCTGGAGTCTAAACTTTAATCGAACGGATCAGACGAACCAACTTTCGCGCCAAACGCCTAATTTGAATATAAATTTGAATATAAATTTGAATTTAAAATTAAATCTGAGCTTAAATTTTAAATTCTAATTTTGGAAATCCAACATCTGGGAGACTGACAAGGAACGCTGTCTAACCAGACAACCACTGCTCTGGCGGTGCCCATCCTGGCCGCTAGAGCAGCTGGCAATACAGGTGGAAAAGAAGAAGATCAGCAAATCGATGAGCAGGCGTTTGCTACATCAAAGAAAATGACTCGAACGCCACCATCAAGTGCACATGCCCCGTCATCTGCGCCTCCGAGGATTGCCGAAGGAGTCTTCTTCTTTAACGCTGCTGGCAGCAAAGATGAGACACCTAAAAGGAACAGGGAAATAGAGAGTCCCACACATATGAGCAGGAAAACGCCACCTAAGAAGCCCAAAAGCGTCACAACAACATCACCCAGTCAGCTTATGATGGAACTTGGTAGCATTCTTGGCGATATTATCTACATGGTCGAGGATAAGAAGCCTGCTGTCCGGCACATAAACCTGGACATGAAAAAGATGCTTAAGAGGATGAAGCAAATCCATAAAGAAGTCAGCGATCATCTGGAGATGGCCCCCAAGGATGCTCAGCCTACAAAAGGATGCCACAAGTGCGATTCTAAACGGCCTCAGAAACCAAGAATCAATTCCCCTGCGGCAACAGTGCCGGGAAAACAGACTGCGGAATCTCCAAAATCCCAAAATGCAGAACGTTCTGTACCCAGGCCAGTATGCAAACTGAATAATGGAAATCTCCACCGTCCTGATGCGAACATCGTGCAACGTCCATCCACAGCCGATAGTTCCAAATGGCAGAAAGTCGGGAATCGTACAAAGCAGACCAAGAAACGCAACCCAAGATCTGATGCGGTTATGATACGATGCAAGGAAAAGGATGCATATGCGCAAGTCTTAAAAGCTGTGCATAGTGAGGCATCTATCCAGGAGTTTAAAGACAAAGTATCTGGAATCCGGCGCACAGCAGCAGGCGAGATTCTCCTGCGTATGAACAAGGCCTCAGACGAGTCTACTGGAAGACTACAAAAAGCGATGCAAGATGCAATCGGTGAACAGGCAGAAGTCAAAGCCATCGCTGATAAGGTGACAGTTGAGATCCGCGACATCGCCGAGTGGACGACTAGTGATGAGGTCCTAGAAGCAGTATTTCAAGCCATCGACTGCGATCTCAGTTCTGAGGCTGTGCCTAAACTTCGTCCGGCTTACCAAGGCACACAAACGGCCACCTTGATCTTGCCTAAAAATATAGCAGACCATATTCTCAACCTTGGCAAAATGCGAATTGGATGGGCAGTCTGCCGCCTGCGTGCCAAACTGGAGCCACGACGCTGCTTTAAATACCTCAACTTCGGCCACATTGCAGCAAGATGCAGGAGCAAGCTTGACGCCTCCAAGCTTTGCTTTAACTGTGGAGGAGAAAACCACGCTGCGAAGGATTGTAGCTCCGAGGCTGCCTGCATAATCTGTAAGAGATCGGGGGAGAACAACACGGCACATAGCACACTAAGTAAGCTGTGTCCGCGTTATCTCGAGGCAATTAGAAAGCTCACAAATTAAGTTCCTACAGCTCAACATAAACCACTGCCGCGCAGCCCAGGATCTACTGGCAAAAATAGTAGAGGAACGGAATATCGATGTCGCTATCCTGAGTGACACCTACACAACAAAACACGACGGCGTTTGGCATCAAAGCAACGATGGCGGAGCAGCTATCTGGAGCTGTGGCCAGCATCCAAGCCAACTCACCCACAGATTGCAGCACCGATGGTTTGTGAGAGTAAAAACAAGAGGAATCTACATCTACAGTTGCTACTTGCCTCCCAGAGTAGAAATTCACGATTTCAAGGCTGCACTCGAAGAGGTTGTAGAAGACGCACAGGATAAATCACCCATACTAATCGCTGGCGATTTTAATGCATGGTGCACAGATTGGGGCAGCAAGAGGAATAACCCACGAGGATTAATCCTAGCTGATACACTGGCTCGCCTTAACGTCTGCCTGTTGAATAACGGAACACAGAGTACATACAGCATGGCAGGTCGGGAATCAATCATTGACCTGACGTTTGCCAGCCCTGGACTCGCCCGAGATGCTGCTTGGCAAGTATCCGACGTCTACACGCATAGCGACCATAAAGCTGTAATAACGGAGCTACTCTCAAGAACAGCCACAATGAGAACACAGTCAGCCCGCCATGTTGGCTACAAAGTAAACACCTTGGATAGAGAAGCTCTTCTCTCCAGCGTGCAGACTATTACAGCAACGGGTGATGCGAATAGCTGTGCACAAGGAATTGCTGACTGCATCAAAACGGCATGCGAAGCGTCAATGGCGAAACGATATAGCGGAGGAAGCAGGCGCAAACCGGTTCCATGGTGGAATCAAGACATTTCAAAAGCTCGTGCTGAATGTTGTGCTGCTAAGCGAAGACTGCAGAGGTCAAGGGGCAGATCTTCCTTCGAGAACAACCTGTCGGATTTCAGGTCAAAACGCAAGATATTGCGGAACCTGATAATAGAGAGCAAATCACGGTGCTTCCAGGAGCTTTGTGACGCAGCGGAAGCAGAGCCGTTTGGTGCAGCCTACAGAATGGTCATGGGCAAACTCGACAAACAGCCAATGCCAAATTGCGCTACAAAACTGGAGTCTATTGTAAGACACTTGTTTCCCCAACAGCCACCACTAAATGCGGTAGTCCACCTGCCGAACACCGCGGAAGCTATGGTCTTAACTACTGCGAGCGAGGTATTGGAAATAGCAGCCAAAATCAAGCCAGGAAAAGCCCCAGGTCCTGATGGGATTCCAAATGCTGTCCTAAAAGCAATCATTGCCGCACATCCTGATGCTTTCGTTAACATGTACAACAAGTGTCTAACGGATCACACTATATCACTCAGGTGGAAAAAGCAAAAGCTTGTGTTCCTACCAAAGCCGGGAAAGAAACTGGAGGAACCGTCATCATACCGACCACTCTGCATGTTGGATACCACGGGCAAAATTATGGAGAAAATAATCTGCAATCGTCTGGAGAGAGAGATAGAACACCGCGGTGGCCTTTCTGATCATCAATATGGCTTTCGAAAGCATCGTAGCACGACGGATGCTATTGGAGAGCTCGTAGACATAGCAAGCCGTGCTATTGAAGGTACTCGAGCTCAAAAACAATACTGCCTGGTCTGTACCCTTGATGTCAAAAATGCCTTCAATTCGGCCAAGTGGGACATAATCTTGCTAGTACTGCGCAGAATAGGAGTCTCGGCCTACCTCATCCAGCTGATTCACAGCTACTTTGAGGATCGTACTCTTCTGTACGACACAGAAGATGGTGAAAAGCATTATCAGATATCTGGAGGCGTTCCACAAGGCTCTGTTCTTGGCCCGTTGCTCTGGAACATTATGTATGATGGAGTCCTGCGCATCAACCTTCCAGAGGGGTGTATGCTTATTGGCTTTGCTGATGACATTGCGCTGATCACAGTTAAAAACTTGTTAGCCGATGCGACCAACAGCTGTAGCGCCGCCGTGGATACAATCATCACCTGGCTAACAAACCACGGCCTCTGTCTCGCAGAACAGAAAACTGAAGCCGTTCTAATAAGCAGTAGAAAAAAGCCGCAGAACCCAACTATCCGCATAGGTTCCACAACGATTGTGACCAAACCAGCAATCAAATACCTGGGATTAATGATTGACCACAGGTTAAAATTCAAAGATCACTTGCAGTACACCAGCATCAAAGCATCCCACGCCACCAACGCCATTAGCAGGATGTTGGCAAACACCAGAGGTCCGAGGCAGCAAAGCAGGAAGCTAATAGCAGGTGTAGTTACCTCAATCCTGCTGTATGGATCTACAATCTGGGCTCCAGCCATGAGTGTGCCATCCTACAGCCGGGACTGCAAGGCAGTGTACAGGCGATGCGCACTAAGAGTCACTTGTGCATTCCGCACTGTCTCAGAAGCAGCGGCACTCGTCATAGCTGGAATGATTCCACTGGACCTTTTAGCAGCGGAACGATGCAGCAGCATAACAGGAAGCAGATCCCAACGGGAAAACACAATTCTCCAGTGGCAAGCGAGATGGCTAAGCTCTGCCAATGGTAGCTGGACACGACGCCTTATAAGGGATATTCGACCTTGGATCACACGTCGCCATGGTCAAGTAGATTTTTACATATGCCAGCTGCTGACAGGGCATGGTTGCTTTAGAGCGTATCTTCATCGTTTTAAGCATGCTGAAAGCCCGTACTGCGACCATTGTCGAGGCGAAGTGGTGGACGACGCCGAACATGCCTTCTTTGATTGTCCCTTGTTCGAATCACTACGCAGGAGAATGTGGATAGACGGCCACCAATTGACAGCGGACAACATAGTCGACCATATGCTGCAAAAGGAAGAGAATTGGACTGCTGTAGGACGGATGGCAGCTACCATTATGAAAGAGCTGCGACGCCGAGAGAGGAGCAGGATTGCCGATTAGGTCCAGGAGCTGAACATGGTTACAACCGCCCCGCGAAGTAGAACTTTTTAGCCCAATTCCGTGGGAGCGGACAAAGCCCTTACTTACTTCTCTTACTTCATGTTAAATCTATATACTATTCTGTTATGTTACTGTCTATCTATTCTCTATTAAAATAAAAAAAAAAAACCTACATATGACATAGACACATGACATATGTATGTACATATATGAGGGTTGATTGCTACCATTTCCAGTAAATACAACATAGTTTATATTCACATATTTAATATTTTTTCTGCATGCATATTATATTATGATACTAACACATTTCTACAAACATTTATGCAATTTCAATATCGCCGGCAATAAGCAGCAGCAAGTAATAACACATATACATACGCACATATGTTAATACTTTTTTGTTCTGCATACATATATATGTACATATGCATATGCCAATATTTCAATATATATATATCAGACAGAAAAACACACTGTTCGCGCTGGTCGTGTTCCTGTGTCTGCTCCTGTTCCCGTAGTGTTTTTCCGCGGATTTCTGTAGTGTTGTTTCCTGGAAGGTGTTCAAGGCGAGTAAACAAAAAGCTGCGTAAGTTTTGCTGTGCTCACCGGTGCTGTGGGGCGTCCATAGCGATTGCTTTGACCAATCTGCATCCTCGAGGCGGGCTTCGAGCCGTAGGTTGTGGGCAAGGGGGGGAATCGCACTCCCTGGTGGGTGCTGCTTTCCCGCTTTCACACAGCTTTCCCCATTTCACTTCAACTTGTGTGCTTTTTTGTTGCACTTGACTTGCATTTCACTTGTGAATTTGCACATCACGCTGTCAGTGTTGGTAAACGGCAGTTGCTAACAGCTGTGCAAACTGCAACACAGAGCCGCATATCGATCACGCGAGTGCAATATCTGCGAGCTTTTACTCGTGTGACTCTCAGCCGTTCGCGCCCAACGGCTATTTTTGAATTTAAATTTGAATTTTGAACCAACTAAATTCAATTATTAATTCAATTACTAATTTTCATTTTTTTTTTTGATTTGAATACAACCAAAATCAATTAAAATCAATTATATACGGCATAATTTGTTGATTGAGTTTGAACTGGACTAAATCGACTGAGTCACGAAGTTGGGACCTATCTTCGGATTCTGATCTGGATAAACTGAAACAGCGGTAGCGCGAGTCTGGTATCAGGCGTCTTTCACTTTGGCGCAGGTGGCAATGCGCAGCCACCTCAAAGCGAACCATTAGATTCACTGAAATCACTTGGTGAGCGGGTAAGAGAATTGGCAAAGAGGATGCATGACAAGCGATTCATCGATATACCGATGAAGGAGCTTGCAATGAATGTGGTGTCGCTGCATGCATTTGTCATGGAAAATTTTGAGAAGCTGCATAGTTCTTCGACTGGCGTCGCCACTACTGGTACCCAGACTAGCCCAAGGCCAGCAAACAGTGTTGCTAAACGATTGCGCGAGTCGCCTCGAGCATCGTCAAGGAATTCGCCCCCTAAAAAGAAAAGAGGAGCAAAACAAAACCAGCCCAAGCAACAGCAGATCGAACTGAATGACCAAGTCCAAGAAGAGTCTACCCCTTCGATCATCGTGAACCGCAACGCCACCCCAGCTGCTAAAAAGCAACTACAGTGGCAGCATGTTGGATCCAAGGCCAAAAAGAAAAAAGCCCAACGCGAGCCAAGGCCGGATGCTATTATAATTCAGCCACAAGATAATCTCAGCTACAGCGAGATTCTTCGCCTTGTCACCAGACGCCAAGATGAGAAGCTAAAAGAGGTTGGTGACAACGTGACCAAAATTAGGAAGACACTGAAAGGAGAGCTACTGCTTGAGCTAAACGGTGCGAGTAAGGAAAACACGAATAAGCTTACAGACGACATCCGCGAAGTTCTTGGCCTCAAGTCGGGCATTCGGACGGTCACGCAAGAGACGTGCCTAGAAATTAGAGATCTCGACAGCCTCGCTACTAAGGAGGACATTGTAGCCGCAATCGCAGCTGAGACCGATGTGCCAAGTGTGGACATTGGTTCAGTTAAAAGCCTGAGGGAATCCTTCGCTGGCACACAATTTGCAATTGTTTGTCTGACTCCAGCGATGGCGAAAGTTCTGCTCCAAGTGGGCAAACTCAAAATCGGATGGACAAGATGCCGGGTCCGCGAGCGTACAACACAAAGACGATGCTACAGATGCTTAGAGTTTGGTCACCTGGCAACCAAGTGCACGAGCGTCGTAGATCGCACTGGACTTTGCCTAAGGTGTGGAGCAAGTGGTCACAAAGCGGCTAGCTGCAGGAGTGAGCCGAAATGCTTCCTATGTGTGGATAAAAAGCGCCAGGACTACAACCATTTTGCCGGTAGCAAAAGATGCCCACTTTCCAACAGTGACGTCAACAAATCTGCCCAATTATGAGGATCCTACAGCTAAACTTAAATCACTGTGCCGCGGCTCAAGATCTGCTAAGCCAAACTGTTAGAAAAGCGCATATACAAGTTGCCGTCCTTAGTGAGCCTTACAAGACCCAGGAGTCTCCCACCTTTGTCCTGGACACCAGCAAAAAGGCTGCGCTATGGATCTGCGGCGCCCCACCATTGCAGCTCACAGACACAAGCTCTGCGGTTGGTTTTGTACGTGCAAAAGTAGCAGGAATCTGGATTTACAGTGTCTACCTTGCTCCCAGTCATTCCCTTTCGGAATTCACTAGCATCCTCGACGATGTGGTTGCTGACGCAAGAGGTCGGTACCCAGTACTGATTGGTGGCGACTTTAATGCCTGGGCGGAAGAGTGGGGTAGCGTCACGACGAATGCTAGAGGGCGGGCCCTGTTGGAGACCGTGGCATCCTTGTACATCGCGCTACTAAACCGTGGTGTGCAGCACACATTTAGTAGAGCTGGAGCAGGATCGATTGTCGATCTAACTTTCGTTAGCAGCTCCCTCTACAACTCATCGAGCTGGAATGTTAGCAACTCGTACACAGCGAGCGATCATCTGGCACTTCTATGCACGATTGGTCCGCAGCCTGCTATTAGCGAGCCAGCTGTCGCGAGATATAAAAAGTACCAAGTCGATAGCCTTAACGTGCGGCTATTCTCGGAGCTAATGATGGACTTTCATGCAGACGGGAACGCGGAGCTAATGACCGATAAAGTTATGGAACATCTAGAGGCAGCCACAAGCCAGTGCACTGGTGGAATGACCACATAGCCGAGCTGCGTCGAACATGCAATCATGCACGACGTCGATACCAGCGCTCTCGCGGAAGGGCTTCATTTCCACAGTGGCAGGCAACGTTCCGCGACTGTAGGCGTGCATTAAAGGTGGCTATAAAAGAAAGCAAGCGCCAGTGCTTCTTAGCGTTATGCGACTCAGCGGATCGGGACCCATGGGGCAGAGCATACAGGATTGTTGCCAAAAAATTAAGCTCTAATAGGCAAGCATCACCATCTGATCCACAACAGGTCAGAGAAATTGCGGCTGAGCTTTTCCCGCGGATGGTTGACAGCGTCTCTAATGACCCTTTAACGCCACAGGTTAACACTCCACCTGCTGAGGTCTCACCAGAGGAATTAGTTACTTTATCAAAAGGTATGAGCACAAACAAATCGCCGGGTCCAGACTCAATTTCGAACAGAGTCCTCATGCTAGCCCTCTCACTTCGACCTGATATCTTCGTCGAGCTCTTCAATAAATGTTTATGTGAAGGCGTTTTTCCCAGTAGGTGGAAACTTCAAAAGCTGGTCCTCATACCTAAGCCGGGCAAGCCTCTAGGAGCTACAGCTTCTTATAGGCCAATTTGTCTCATCGATGCCGCGGGTAAACTGCTCGAGAAATTGATCTGCACCCGTCTTGAAAAAGCCATTGCGGACTCGGGTGACCTGTCGCCTCACCAATATGGTTTTCGAAAGGCCAGATCTACCACAGATGCCATAAGTAGAGTCGTGGAAATTGCTTCGAAGGCAATCTCGGGCACCAGATGGAAAGGTAGCGCAAAGGAGTACTGCCTAATCGTCACGTTGGATATCCGCAATGCATTCAACACTGCTAAATGGAGCTGTATCTTGCGCGCTCTAGCACACTTTAACACACCGCTATATCTACAGCGTCTAGTTAAAAGCTATTTCGAGAGAAGAGTGCTCATTTATGACACAATCGACGGTACTGAGCAGTATTTGGTAACAGGAGGCGTCCCACAGGGATCTGTTCTGGGCCCTCTCTTGTGGAACGCGATGTATGACGGCATTTTGCGTCTCAGGCTTCCGCAAGAAGTGCAAATAATAGGTTTCGCTGATGACATTGCAGTTCTGGTCGTCGCCAAGGAAAAGTCACACGTAGAGGCAATCTGCAACCTCTCTATTGGGCTCATCCAGCAATGGCTAGAACGAGTTGGCCTTGAGCTCGCCCCACACAAGACCGAGGCCGTGCTTGTAAGCAGCCGTAAGAAAGTTGAGACGGCACAGATTGTAGTCTCTAACACCACAGTGTCTTCAAGAAGAGCCATTAAATACCTGGGTGTTATGATAGACACTAGGCTGTGCTTTCGGGAACATCTGGCATACATGAGCTCCAAAGCGGCATCCATGAACAGGTCCCTCTCAAGACTTATGTTGAACACAAGAGGTCCCAAACAATTGAGACGGATTTTATTGACAAGCGTAACTAGATCAGTGATGCTCTACGCGGCTCCTGTGTGGATCAATGCCCTGCAGACACCGAGCTACTCCCGCAGTCTACTGGCTATTCATCGACTTTCTGCGCTGAGGATCATTTGCGCATTTAGAACGGTCTCGGACGAGGCAGCTCACGTACTCGCAGGAGTGGCGCCCATAGAGCTCCTCGCAGAGGAGAGAACTTCTTTCTACTCGGAGGCCCATGGTAGAGGACACTCATTGTCCGAAAAACGAGCTCTACGACTGGTAGGCAGGCAGCAGTGTCTAAGGAAATGGCAAGACCGCTGGGACTTGTCGACTAAAGGGCGCTGGACTCACCGGCTCATCCCAAGCATTGAAGAGTGGGTAAACAGAAGACACGGACTGGTCAATTTTTACCTGACACAGCTCTTAAGTGGTCATGGCTGCTTTCGCAGCTATTTACATCGCTTTGGACATGACGCAGCAGGTGAATGCACATGGTGCAGGCACGGCATAGAAGAAGACGCTGAGCACGTCATCTTTTCATGCGGCAGATTTGCATCTCGAAAACAACATTTGGGTCTCATCCTGGGCGACGCGATTACCGTGAGCAGCCTAGTTCCGCTCATGCTGCGGTCACCCCAGAATTGGGATGAAATCAGCAACTTCGCCGCGGCCATTATGTCTGAGTTGAGAGCTGCTGAGCGTTCCAGAAGAGTAGAAGAGCGACCATAATCTAGACGACGCCCCAACCTTTATGATGCACAGCTTTACGGTAGTACCGTAAAGGAAGGCTCGTTTAGTTTTTTCTAAATATAATTTTTAAGCCTGTACATACTATGTTGTTGAATAAAGATATTAAAAAAAAACATATGCATATGCCGGCAACCACAAACATTTCCGCACATAAAACAAACACAAATATATCAGCTGAACGAGACCATTAACCGCGTTCCAAACTATTGCATATAATACAATACTTATTCCACTGAACTGTGTTAAGTTGATAAGTATTCTATTATCATGTTTATTCCACTCGCGAGATATTCCAAAACGTAAACAAACGAAACTATCGATAAACGCAATCGAGATCATCAGCTGTAATCATCGCAATCAATCGATGCCCACTGCCCAATCCATTAATCGGTCACTTATCCAGTGAAATTCATCGTGTACGAAATATCGTCATTTCCATTGTGTTGTTTCAAACTAAATAACAAACAAATACCAAATATTCCGTTTTGTTTTTAAATAAAATTTATTCTCTTTGTTTAGGAAAAAATAATACAATTTGAACATTTTTTTTTAATAAACACAATTTATTAGAAAATCGCATCCAGTTGATTCTTTGTTTTTTTTTATTAATTGATTATTGTTATTATCACTCTTTTATTGTTATTATCACTCTCCTGTGTTCCAATAACAGAAAAAAAATCCAAATTGCAATAATTCACCGTGGTAATTCATCGCATCTCCAGCAGCCTCTCGTTTTGTATATCCACTCTCCATACTTTCTACTGGCTTTTTTGTTTTTTTTGGGTATTTGATACTTGGGAAAAAAGAGAAGAATATTCCTTTGCAGTTTGGAAACATATTATGTCAGAAGGATCAAAGAAGACAGATCGAACAGCTAAGGATCAACTTACAGTCCCGACCGCTAGCACTGTGCGTCGCTCTTCTGCTTCTTCTACCCCATCGGGCACGCGAACGCCTTCTGATACAAAAGGTACCAGCAGATCAGTCGACAAGCCGAAATCCGCTTCCACTCCTCGTCTTTCGGTTTCGCCAGCTTCAGCTTTAAGGACATCAGCCTGCACAGGATCGATAAAACCCAAGCGTGAACTGTCTGCGCTCGCTTCAAAGGCAGGGTACCCTCAACGTAGTCCGGTGAAAACCAGATCCATTGGAAAAGCGTCACCATCGGCTTCCACAATGGCGTTATCCAGCTTCATCTCCGTAACCGACAAACTTTGCCAGTTTGAGTCCCGCGTCAACACGGCCCCGTCCGATGATGACAATATGTTCACATTTGAGGTCCGTCGAGATCGTTTACAAATCCTGTGGGATAAAGTTAAGGCGGAGTATGAAGTGTGCTCAAAAGCACTCAGCCAAGAGGCGAGCAGTAACGATGTGCCAGCGATGGAGTCCAAAGACGATCACTGCTACACCGTATACGAAAGGTGTATTTCCAAATTGAAAGGGCAAATCAGTCGGGCAGCTGTGTCAGCCACACAAGTCGTACCAGCGCCCCTTTCCTATTCCGGGGGCTGTCGTCTCCCTCCATGCGACACAGAAGTGTTCCATGGAGACTATTTGCGTTGGCCCACGTTCCGTGATCGTTTTACGGCAATATATATCAATAATCCAAGGTTGACTCCAGTTGAGAAGTTGTATCATCTCAACACCAAAACAGCGGGTGAAGCCAACGATATTATCGCCAAATTTCCACTGACGAATGATGGTTTCGCATCCGCGTGGAATGCGCTCAGCGAACGATACGCTAACAAGCGGCTACTTGTCACGAGCCAGCTCAAGATTCTTTTTAACCTGCCCTCGGTTAATAGCGAATTAGGTGCAGCAATAAAAGATCTTCATAGTACCATCCAACGATGCTTAACAGCTCTTGAGCACTCCGAGATTTCCACTTCTTCCTCGTTCGCAGATTGCATTCTGGTTATCCTGTGCACATCCAAGCTTCCTAAGCTTACTGTGTCTCTTTGGGAGCAATCCTTATCAAAGAGCTTGGGGATTCCGACTTGGAGCGATTTGGACTGCTTCCTTAATGAGCGCTATCGCACCTTAGAGCAGATAGAGGATTTAAAACCTACTTCCAACTCTCAGAGCGTTTCCAATTCATCCTCCCGTAATAACGCAGGCTCTAAGAAGCTGAATTCTTTCGAGGCAAAAGTTAACATGAAAAGCAAAACGTGCGACTTGTGCTCCAGGGAAAATCATCCTGTCCGCTTGTGTCCTCGTTTTTTGCAGATGTCTGTCAATGAACGGGCGACATATATTAAGCAGAAGAAGCTCTGCTTAAACTGTTTCGCGAGAGGTCACCAATTGCGAGAATGCACGAGTGCGCACAATTGCTTTACGTGCAAGGGTCGCCATAACACTCTGCTGCATCGAGGCGAGGCCGCCTGTGTGACACCCAATTCTGCGTCGACGTCAAGCGCGAATGCTGCTTCCAGGCAAACTTCGAATCCAAATATACAGTCCACTCCAACTCAGTCGACAGCAAATGTTCAAAATTATTTTGCTGCGAACAGCCAAGGTGTTCTCCTCGGCACAGCGGTCATAAATGTATGCCATTTGGGAGCTACATATACCGCTCGTGCTCTGATCGACTCAGGATCTGAAGCCACTTTCATTTCCGAACGATTATTCCAAACGATTAAGTTGCCATTCCAATCCGTACACGCGCAGGTCTCAGGGCTCAATCAGGCGATTGCAGCCCAGACTCAAAAGCTGTGCCATTTCCATATTGGGTCTCCGACGAAACCGAGATTGCGTATCGAAACTTCAGCGTTTGTTCTTCCTCAATTGGCAGGTAATTTGCCTTCATACGCAATCCCACAAAGTTCATTAAAGAATCTCCCAACTATCGAGCTAGCCGATCCATCGTTCTATCGTAGTTCACAGATTGATGTTCTTATAGGAGCGGATATCCTTCCATCCGTGATTTTAAGCGGCTCCTATCCGAATATCTGCGGCTCACTCCTTGGGCAGGAAACAGTTTTCGGCTGGATCCTTACCGGCCCAGTTTCAAAGATCGTGCCTAATTCCATTTCCTCTTTCACGACGCGAATTTCGGTCAGTGAAGGAGCGAAGCTCGATTGTCTTCTCTCCAAATTTTGGGAGGTGGAGGATATTCCAACTAAGTTGGTCAAGGAGGCCGATTCCTTCTGTGAATCAAACTTTGTCCGAACGACTTCACGAAACGAATGTGGCAGATATGTGGTCACTCTTCCATTCCGAAATCCTAACAATATCGACTTGGGTCACTCTAGATCAATTGCTCTTGCTCAATTCCTGAAAAACGAGAGTCGTTTATCCAGAAACGTCTCTTTAAAAGAGCAGTACAATTCCGTGCTCCAAGAATATCTCGATTACGGTCACATGAAACCAGTTTCTCCACATGGCTACTCCGCCAAATGCAACTTCTATTTGCCACACCACGCTGTCTTTAAACCTGACAGCACCACAACTAAAGCTCGAGTAGTTTTCAATGCATCTTGTCCATCCTCAAATGGCAAGAGCCTGAATGATATCCTTCATCCCGAACCCATTCTTCAGTCCGATCTCACTATGCAGATTCTTAAGTGGCGATACTTTCGGTATGTCTTTAACGCTGACATCACGAAAATGTATCGTCAAATCCTGGTGGACCCCGAACACACTCCGTTTCAACGAATTCTTTTCCGAAAGGCAGATGGCGAGATCGGAGACTTTGAACTAAGCACAGTCACTTTCGGAGTGAATTGTGCCCCATTTCTGGCACTCAGAGTCCTAAGACAACTCGCCCAGGACGTGGGCTCGCAGTATCCTCTCGCAAGTTGCGTCATTTCCGATTGCATGTATGTCGATGATGTCCTCGCAGGGACACACACAAGGGAAAGCGCAATTACGACGATTGCGGAACTTCGTGAGGCGTTAGACAGCGCTGGCTTTCCGCTCAGGAAATGGACTTACAACTCCAAGGGCGTCCTCAAGGATATCCCTAAAGAGCACCGGCTGTGCGAGGAGTTCCTGGAAATCGAGGATTCCAGCACAGCGAAGACCCTGGGCATACGCTGGCAGGCCCATACGGATGAGTTCTTTTTCATGCCGTCGGAAGTTCTCCATCAGGATTCCTACACGAAGCGGGAAGTCCTCTCCCAAATTTCCAAGCTGTTCGACCCAGCCGGGTGGCTGGCGCCTTTCGTCATCCGGGCTAAGATTTTCATGCAGGAAATCTGGCTCAGAGAATTGGAGTGGGACCAGCCTTTGCCAGCAGATCTCATCAACAAATGGCAGGAATACCTTCGGAGCTATCCAGCTCTAAGGGAAATCCGCATCCCAAGATGGCTACAGTTCCAGCCCCAGATGAAGCTGCAGTACCACGGGTTCTGCGATGCGGCGGAGCGTGCATACGGGGCAGCAATCTACGTCCGCGTTGAAGTCGCCAACAAGGTGACCACCCATCTTCTGACAGCAAAGACTAGGGTTGCCCCTGTTAAATCGCTGTCGGTGCCGCGCCTAGAACTTTGCGGCGCGGTTCTATTGGCTGAGCTTTCCTCAGCACTTCTCCACCAACTTTCAGCTGTCAAGTTCCAAACGTTTTACTGGACAGACTCAACGCTCGTGCTGGCCTGGCTGAGCAAACCACCGTGCAAGTGGACAGCTTTTGTGGCCAACAGAGTGGCAAAAATTACGCAAGTCAGCGATTCCAGCAAATGGTCACACGTTCGATCCGAGCACAACCCGGCAGATCTAGCCAGTAGAGGAGCCCTGCCACAAGAGCTAATAGATAACGCTCTGTGGTGGCATGGGCCAGAATGGCTCCACCTGGCTCAGGAACAGTGGCCAATTTCGTCTGCTTCTATCCCAGACACTTGCGTCGAGCAGCGCTCTGTTAAGTGTAACCTCGCGAAAAGTCCTTCGACTCCGGACTTTCTTGGCAGGTTTTCCGATTTCCACAGAGCGCTTCGCGTTACTGCCTATGTACTCCGTTTTATAAATGGATGCCGGGATTCGTCCACTCCACGTCCAGTTGAGCTCAGCTCCAATGAACTATCCAAAGCTCAGGAGCAACTTTGCATCCTCACTCAGCGGAGAGAGTACGCAAAGGAGTATGGCTGTTTGCTCACAAGCAGCAAATTCCTGTCTCAAGTTCTATTAGAAACTTGAACCCTTTTCTTGACAGCAAAGGTGTCTTGAGGGCATGCGGACGCGTGAGGGCATCCCATTCCTTGAATTATGATGAAAGCCAGCCAATCATTATTCCTTACTCATCCCCGTTTGAAAAACTTTTGGTCCGTTTCATCCACCGCATATCCTTGCATGGGGGAAATCAACTAGTTATGCGTCTTGTCCGATCCAAGTTCTGGATTCCAAAACTGAAGGTTCTAGTCAAGTCCATCATCAATTCCTGCAAGGTCTGTGTAATTTACCGCAAGCGGCTACAGACACAAATGATGGGGGACTTACCCACGGAGAGAGCAACTTTCTCAAGACCCTTCACACATACGGGCGTAGACTTTGCTGGACCCTTTGAGGTCAAGAATTATACCGGCCGCGCATGCTTGATCACAAAGGGCTATGTTTGCGTTTTTGTGTGCTTCAGCACAAAAGCCATTCATCTCGAAGCCACTTCCGACCTCACCACCGAGAAGTTCCTGGCTGCCTTCTCCCGATTTGTGGCCCGACGAGGCTGTCCTAAGCGCATGCACTCCGACAACGGCAAAACCTTTGTCGGGGCGGAAAAGGTTCTGTCGCGAGATTTCCTCGAAGCGATACGAACTGGGGTCATATCCAAACACAGCCATCAAAGCCTCTCCTGGCATTTTAATCCACCGAGCGCCCCACACATGGGCGGAGTATGAGAAGCAGGGGTTAAGAGTTTCAAGGCCCTGTTTTACAAGTCCACATCCACTGTCAAATATACGTTCGAAGAGCTTTCAACTCTCTTGGCAAAAATCGAAGCTTGTCTGAACTCTCGACCGATTTCTCCAATGTCGGAAGACTCCACTGACCTGTTGGCTTTAACTCCAGGCCATTTCCTGACAGGAGGGCCACTTATTTCTGTATCCGAACCAGAAATCACTGAAAAAGCCACTTCCATCCTGAATCGCTGGCAGCGTCTTAAGGCTCTTCATCAGCAATTCTGTTTCCGATGGAAAAATGAGTACCTTAAGGAGCTGCATAAACGAACCAAATGGCAGTTACCATCCCGTAACTTGCAAGTTGGTGACATGGTTGTCATTAAAGAGGACAACATTCCAGTGAACGAATGGCGCCTTGGTCGCATTCACCTCACATGTCCCGGAGACGACGACAATGTACGCGTAGTCGATGTGCTCACTGTCCGTGGCATCATCAGGAGGCCCGTCGCGAAGTTGATTCTCCTTCCTATGGAGGACAGTACTCCAGGGCTGTCTTCATCCAAAGACCAGTCTCAAAGTTTATCCTAATTTTAAGAGAACAACCTGCCTGTGCTGTCCTACTAACCTCCGTGTAATTTATGTCAAGAATTTTTCGTCCACACTAAATATACTCTACTATTTTTTTAGTTTCCAAACACATCGCAAAGATGCCAGCACGCAAGACTTCACCACACGCCCGCCCCATTAGGACAAACTCATTCCGGTGCAGAGTTTGTCGAGGAGTGCACGCACTGCGAAAGTGTCAGCGGTTCATGCGGCTGACGGCTGAGAAGCTCCTTCGGGCTGCCGACCAGCCGCATCAACGCATCTTTGGCAAATGCCTTCGGGCTATCCGTCACCCGCGTTGTCGCACTCCACTGAAGCAGGTTGAGCGCGAAGTTCCAGACCAATTCAAAAGCGTGGTCCTAGCTGACGAACGTTGGTTTCGCCCTGCCACGGTCTCCTTGGTGCTCGGTGCAGATGTGTATCCTCACATCATCCACCCCGGTATCTTGCCGAGTACCAACGGTCTGCCAATGGCCCAGAACACGGCCTTTGGTTGGGTGCTATCCGGCACATGTGGCCAGTAACTCCACTTGCAATACCTTGCAAGGGGGGGAGTATGTCGAGGCCAGCTGTTGATTACACATACATATGTTAAGCTTCCAAATTCCATGTAAATAACATTAGCGCTAGCATTAGCTTTCCATTCACATATGTATGTTACTCTCCATATGTATGTTACTTGACATTTAATTTACATAAACATATGTCATTGTTACGACTTACATACTTATTCTACAAGCCATCCGCCACAGAACAAGAAGTGCAATTTGCAACAAGTGGAAATAAAGTTCAATCTGAAAACCAAAGTGCCTTTTTTTTATCTCCTACGCCTCCACTACAAACAACTTCAATAGATGCAGAAGACTATTTATTCGCCATTTTGTTAAATGGCGTTCTGCCATCAAGTGCTCGTTTCAATGACATCGTGGGAGGAAAAAAACGTAAGAAGGCAACACTAATAGAAGCTCAAGAAAGCTTTATCCTTCGCTTAATAAATATTAATGACTACACCAATAAGGTGTCTTCGGTCATAAACAAATCATATGCCTCTGGCATGACCGTGCAGCCCTTCATAATTGTTGAAGGATATACTGAAATAGATTTGAGCAATTTTTATGTATATTTTGACAAGAATTTGATAAAACTTCCATCTTTGCTTGAGTGTTTAGATGTATGTTTTAAATTGTCTCAAGTTCTCAAATTAGATTACCCTTTAGCTTCCCGTGATTGTTGGCTCTTCATACAACAATATTTTTACAATATTAATACACAGTTTGATGTTAAATCTCCAAATATTACTTCTTTGATTAACTATTTAAATACTACAAATTAAATTAAATTAAATGGAGAAGTACACTTGTTTCTTATGTAAAAAACAAGTAGCAAGACCTGAAATACTAATTTCACATTTCAAGAAAGACCACCTGTTAACTAGAAAACACCTTAAGATATGTTGCGTTGAAAATAACTGCAATCAAATTTTTTGTGATTTCAGAAATTTTCGAATTCACTTGGAAAAAATACACAAGTTTTGTAAAAATGAACAAATTATTAATTATGAAAAAACAAACAGTAAAAATACTTGTGACAATTATATTTTTAGCGAAAAAAACAACAATGAAACAATGAATAATGAATGTATTTCAAATGAAAAATTAAATAATGAAGAAAATATCAGTAATCTATATTGTATAGAAAATAAGATGAAAAGAGAAGCTTTAAAATTAGCTTTAAGTTTGTATTGTGAAAATTTTATGCCTCGAAATCAAGTAATAGAAATTCAGAAAATGATAAAATCCTTGCTTTCGGTCGTATCAATGGCATTTCGTAGTTTGATTGACGATCAAGAAAGTATTGAAGACCTTGTTTGCATTCAAAACTTTTGCGAAAATCCTTTTCTAGATATCCAAACTGAGCACAGAATGTTAAAAGTCTTGCATACTTTAAATTTGTTTGAATATCCTAAAAAATTTATAATAAGCAATCATTTAACTGAAATTGTCTGCAACGGAAATCCAACTATGGGACCTAGGCTTGCTAGTATTTATATTATGCCACTAGAATTTACTTTTAAATCCATTTTTCAATTACCAAAACTCTTAGATTACACCTTAGAAAATACTGACAACTTTTTAAAGGAAAACGTTTTAAGTAATTTTGTAAATGGGCAAATATTTAAGCTCAAAAGAAATTTATACAAGTTTGATTTAGTCCTTCCATACGTTTTATATTTTGACGATTTTCAAATCAATAATGCACTTGGCACCCACACTTTTCCAATATGCGGATGTTACTTGAATTTTCCATCAATGCCGCAACATCTTTTATCAAAATTAAATTATATTTTTCCAGTATCATTTGTATCTTCGCAAAATTTAAAAGAGAATGGTAACGTTAATTCTCTATCATTTTGTAAATGAATTGGAGCGATTAGAAAATGGCATTGAAATCATTACCGATGGTAAAGTACGCAAAATAAGATTTATTCTTGGATTAGTTGTTGGATACAATTTAGCAGTGAATAGCATAATGGGCTTTGTTCAGTCTTTTAATTCAAAACGATTTTGTCGAGCATGCTCAAGAAAAAAAATTTAAAATCCAAACCGATGTGTGTGAGGTAGTAAAATCATTAAGAAACAAGGATAGTTATGAAGTGGATTTACGCAAAAACGATTTCCAAGAAACAGGTGTTAAAGACGTGTGTATATTTGATAATTTAAGAAACTTTCATGTTACTGATAACTTTTGCTTTGACATAATGCATGACATATTTGAAGGTGTATGTGCTTATGATGTCTGTAATATATTAACATCATTAATCAATGATAAAGTTATGACTTTAGACGTCATAAACGGTAGAAAGCAACTCTTCAACTTTGGAGAGATTGAAATCGGAAATATTTCGAATCCATTAAGTATTGCAAATTTAAAAAAGTTTAATTTAAAAATGACAGCCAGTGAAGTACGCTCTTTTGTTCACTTTCTTCCATTAATGATTGGAGATCTTATTCCTTTACAAAATAAGCATTGGAAAGTTTTTACAGTTCTTCTTCAAATAATAGATATTATTTTCAAATCAACGTTTATAGACGAAGACCTATGTCGTTTAAATTTTTTAATAAGAAAACATCACAATAAGTACACACAACTGTATGGTGCATTTAAACCAAAACACCATTTTATGGTTCATTATAAAACCGCCATAGAAAAGTGCGAACCACTTAAGTATTTGTGGACCATGAGGTTCGAAGCAAAGCATAAAGAATCAAAACTGTATTTTAATAATATTACTTCTAGAAAAAATCCCCCATACACAGCTGCATTAAAAGCAAGCCTAAAATTTTATAAGTTTTTGTTTGACAATGAGAAATGTATTGAATCTATTTATAAAGTCATATCAGTTGAAAACCGAAATTTAATCGAAAGAGCTCATACCATTTTATTTTCAAATTCTGGAATCGACTTAGAAAGTTCTATGTTTGTTACTGACATTAATTATAAGGGAACACAATATAAAACAAGTGGGAAAGGCTATAGTCGAGCTCCCGACTATAGGATACCCGTTACTTACATAAACAAATTAAAATTTTTTTATTGCATGCTTTTAGGCATTTTAATTGCTTAAAAGCTTTAATCAGCCAGTACCACCTTTCTGTTTGTCCGATCTTTTTGGGATTTAGTAGGATGATAGGTAATATCAGTAGCTAACGTTCACCGTTTAAAAAAACATAATATCTTGAAAACTGTGCGTGTGGTGGATTTTCGCGATTTACGGAGGCGGAAAGGGGCGTGGCAAAATTTTGAAACAAACTTGACCTGCGTGGGGCTTATAGAAATCTGTGTGCCAAATTTGGTTGCTCTAGCTCTTATAGTCTCTGAGATCTATGAACTCACACAGACGGACAGACGGACGGACGGACAGACGGACATGGCTATATCGACTCGGATGTTGATGCTGATCAAGAATATATATACTTTATAGGGTCGGAGATGCTTCCTTCTCCCTGTTACATACATTGCAACGAATACAATATCCCCTTTTACTTATTTTTAATAAGTAACGGGTATAAATAGTTACTACTTAGCTATAAGGAGTGTTGATTTTAAATTATATAAAATTAATTATTTTGTAATTCATAACGAAAAGATATATATTGTTTGCAACTTAATTAATCTAAAAGGCTTTGACCATCATTTTCAATCTTATGAAGTAGGCGCAAAATGTAAGGAAGCATGCCTTAAATTAATTAATGTTTTTACAAGTCCACCCCTACATTTATACCGACTTAATAACTCAAAGACATATGTTAGAGAAAAGCATATCTAATTAAATATTACACTATTTTGTTATACCCTAGCAATAAACAAAAAAATATTTTTAAATAAAATATTAAAAAGCTATAATCTTATTTTTATATTTTGGGTCGGGAAAATATAAGAACTTTTCATACTACAAATAAGAACAATTCTTCTTAAAATATTTAGAAGTTGGGTCTTATTTTTAGAATTGTTGTCTTAAATATTCAATACTTTATGGTCTATAAATGAGAACAATTCTTCTTAACATGCTAAGAACTTTTATTTAAAAATAAGAATAATTCTTCTCAACATGTTAAGAACTTTAATCTAAAAAAATAAGAATTATTATTCTTAAAATGCTTAGAAGCTTAATCTTAATATGAGATTTTTTGTCTTGAGTATTCAAAATTTGTTGGTCTTTAATAAGAACATATAATCTTACAAACTTAATAAGTTTTATTCTTAAACTAAGATTTGTGCTCTTAAAAATATAAGAATTTTTGATCTTAAAAATAAGAACTTGGTCTTAATTGAAATGTTCTTAGAATCAAGATGTGTTTTCTTATTTCAAGATTTTCATGTTCTCGACGCATTTTTTAGACCAATGTTCTTAGTTCTGAGACCAAAATCTTGATTTTAGATCCTTTTTATACCCTGTGCCCATTGAAAATGGTCAAAAAGGGTATATTAGATTTGTGTGATGTATGTAACAGGCAGAAGGAAGCATCTCCGACCATATAAAGTATATATATTCTTGATCAGCATCAACAGCCGAGTCGATTGAGCCATGTCCGTCTGTCTGTCTGTCCGTCCGTCCGTCTGTCCGTCTGTTTGAACGCGTCGATCTCAGAAACTATAATAGCTAGAGACTTCAAATTTGGCATGTAGGTTGCTGGATACCGGACGCAGGTCAAGTTTGTTTTTAAATTTGGATCGGACCACTATATCATATAGCTGCCATAGGAACGATCAGTCGAAAATCAAGTCTCGGTATGAAAAACTTGAGAACTTGTTTGAGATATGTGAACCAAACTGACAGAATATGCATATGGGATGGTCGCATACATCCTGACCAAATTTGATTGAAATCGGACCACTGTATCATATAGCTGACATATCAACCATCAGTCGAAAATCAAGTCTTAGTATGAAAATCTTGTTTGTTGTTTGATCTATCTAAATCAAACTCACAGAATATGCATACGCGATTGTCCCTTATAACCTGACCAAAATTGGTTGAAATCGGATCACTATATCATATAGCTGCCATAGGAACGATTAGTCGAAAATCAAGTCTTAGTATGAACAACTTTTTTGTTGTTTGAGATAACTGAACCAAACGGACAGAATATGCATATGAGATGGTCCCTTATAACCTGACCGAAATTGGTTGAAATCGGATCACCATATCATATAGCTGCCATAGGAACGATCAGTCGAAAATCAAGTCTTAGTATGAACAACTTTTTTGTTGTTTGAGATAACTGAACCAAACTGACAGAATATGCATATGAGATGGTCCCAACCAATATTCTATATTATGGATACTGGCACAGGGTATCCTCCAGTCGAGCAAACTCGACTGTAGCCGCGCCCACTTGTTTTTATCAGTGTATCACTATAGCGATTATGAATAATCGGTTGAAAAAAGATTTTTGGCATAAAAATCATTTTGTTTTCCAAGATATCTGGACCAAACTTATAACACATGAGATTTATTATAGGCCAGATATATTGCCCAAAATTTATCAAGATCGGTCAACTATAGCATTTAACTTTCATAGGAACAATCAGTTTTTAGTCGAGTCTTGCATGGAAATATATATGTTTCCTGTATTTTTTGATGTCTTTTCTGTTATAATACATTAAAATATATTCTTTTCTACTAATTCGCGCAACAAAATGCTCTAAAAAACCAATTTTGAAACTTGATTGCTTCTTCTGTTTTTGCTGCATTTCAGCTTAATCGATACTTTTCACAGAGAGGTTATGTGCAATAAAGTTAAATTTCTCGGAGAACGCAAAACGACGCAAATTGAGCTTCACTGCCCAGTTTCAGAATTCAATACCTTACAATATACATATAGTCACATTGCTAGCAAATGCTAGCAAAATTAGTTTTGTTCTCCCAAAGATAAAATATTTTTCCAAAATTCATTTTTGAGACAACTTTT
The DNA here is from genome assembly GCA_963924055.1 of Drosophila limbata. Taxonomy (NCBI): domain Eukaryota; kingdom Metazoa; phylum Arthropoda; class Insecta; order Diptera; family Drosophilidae; genus Drosophila; species Drosophila limbata. Next base: position 632,043 of record CAWUOW010000382.1, read on the forward strand.
TAAAGCACACAGAACAACACAAAGCCCGCTGATTTTCAACAGCGGAAATTTACCAACACAAAGTACAAACCACACTGAATAATATCCATTATAAATTTTGGTTAATTGGCTTTTGGATTAGTGCTGAATATCACTTGAATTTAACCTAAAATATTGTTTTAACGCTGGCTTGTGCTCATCGTTTATAACATCTCTGTTTCAGAGCTGTTTACTTATCAGTGTTGGGTAATGATAAAATTCTAACTGTTACATTTTTGTCTGATGTATTTCCAATGTATTTCCATCAAAAGATCATTAATTTGAGCAACTTTAAAAATTGACATTTTTCCATATTAATCGTCATCGGGACCATAGTGAATTGTGAGAACTCAAAATGGAGAGTGCGAGTGAAGTTTTCGATGAAAATAGCAATAGAGTGTAAGTGATCCGGCATTAGAGCTCTCACAGAACAGCAGTGCCAGTGATCCACCATTAAAGTTCTCACAGAAAAGCAGTGATAGTAAAATTTTCAACGGATGCAGTAGTCAATCTGGAATTAATTTGTTTTTAAATTACTCGTAAGTACAAATAATATTTAGCACTTTGCCAATTGAAAATACACATAAAAAAATTATCTCACTAAATGTAGAACTAGCACAACATTTGAAATTAATGCTGAGGAAGCGCAATTGCCATTAATTTTAAATGGCAAATATTTTAAAATCGTGAAAACAGGAAGTAAAATTTTGTTGTTTTTGTTAAATTTATATCCAAAATCGAACATATTTAATATGGATTTCTTATTGTAATGTAGATTTCGGACACAAAGCATCAGAAAGCTGCTAATGGTGTTGTGGCTGCATGCTAAGTATGTCCAAATTATAAATGTAGCTGATAGTGGTGCCAGAAAGTTTGTTTTTGCTTTGTGGCAATACAAAAGAATTAATTTTCTATTCTATTTGCTCAAACTGATTCTTATATAAATTTAGTGTGTCTTTTAAAATTCAAGGTTTGCATACTGAAAACCTTCCAGCAAAGTAACAATGGCAGAAGCATATGTAATATTTATGTGATGCAAAAATAACCAGTGCTGCCAGACAGTTTACTTTTGTCGTTTTGTCAACAATGTGAGCTTTAATTAAATCAAATGAATTAAACTATTAAATCTTATTGCAACGTCTCTAATTGTATGTGTTTTTATTCTCTTTATCATATAATTATTGAGTTGCTTAAAATTGCATACCAGAAAATTGATCTTCAGACTTGTGCATTGCAAGAGTGCCCAATGCTGCCAGACAGTTTGTATTTGTTTAAAAAGAATGTGGCCTATCATTTATTCAAATGAATTGAAATATTCGAGTTTTACTGCAACGCATTCTAATTGAATGTGCTTTTTATACCCTGTGCCCATTGAAAATGGTCAAAAAAGGTATATTAGATTTGTGTGATGTATGTAACAGGCAGAAGGAAGCATCTCCGACCATATAAAGTATATATATTCTTGATCAGCATCAACAGCCGAGTCGATTAAGCCATGTCGTCTGTCTGTCCGTCCGTCTGTTTGAACGCGTCGATCTCAGAAACTATAATAGCTAGAGACTTCAAATTTGGTATGTAGGTTGCTGGATACCGGACGCAGATAAAGTTTGTTTTTAAATTTGGATCGAACCACTATATCATATAGCTGCCATAGGAACGATCAGTCGAAAATCAAGTCTCAGTAGGAAAAACTTTTTTGTTTTTGAGCTATCTGAATCAAACTCACAGAATATACATACAGGGTGGTTCCAGGCATCTTCACTAAATTTAGTTGAATTTAGACTACAATATCAGATAGCTGCCATAGAAACGATCAGTCGAAAATTAAGGCTCAGTATGAAAAACTTCTTTGTTGTTTGAGATATCTCAACCAAACTGACCAAATATGCATATGATATGGTCCCAACCAATATTCCATTTTATGGAGACTGGCACAGGTTATCCTCCAGTCGAGCAAACTTGACTGTAGCCGCGCCCACTTGTTTTATTTCAATTATATCTGCTAAGTTGTCGAGCATTTGCCTTTTTTTCTTAGAGTTTCTAAAGATTTTGCAGCTTTAGCTTTTTGAAGACTCGATTACATCCTCAGCTTTAAGAAAAAATTTTTCAGAAGGTATTAGGTCTGGCATTCCCATATTTCATTTCATACACTGTTCCCTTATCGGAAATAAGCATATTGTATTTGTAGGCAGTTTATTGATGTATTCAATTAAGTTGGAAAGACAACTTTCAATAGTATCATTATTAAGTTTAATTTCTCTTGTAAACAACAGCTGGTAATATTTTTCGTCTAAGATACCTAATCTTATATGTGCTAAGGTCGTGGCAAACTCTTGGTCGGATTGTTCTCGGATGTTTTGAGTGAGTTCATCACAAGAAAACAGCTTTGTCCATAAATTTATACCATGCAGACCAAAAAAATGTTTCTCAAATCGTTTCTTAGATATTAGAGGTCTGCATGAATAGTAAAAAAAAATATGTTCGAATGAACAATGCGCAAAATGCGTTGAGTGAAATTGAGTGCGAACTGAGTGCGAACTGAGTGCGAACTGCACTGCGAAGTCGAACATGTTTGAGTATGTGAGTGCGCTCGCGTAAGGCTCGGCCGCACAACGCTCAAACGAAAAAAGACGAATTGAGTGGGAATGCGTGAGAATAAGAGTTTGCGTTTTGAGTGCATTCGAATGCCAAACTGGCATTGATGTTTTGTTTTCGTGCTTAAGAAAAGAGAAGAATGGAAACAATGAAAGTCAATGTAATTTGATTTTATTTTGTTTGTTACATATGTAGTTAAGGCAATTTTATATTTAATTTATACTTGAATTTAAAAACATAATTTTATTTATGTTGTCTGGATTTGTGGCTATTAGACAACGCTTTTCTGTAATTAAATTTCAAGCGTTTGAAAATGTTCGCTCCGAAGCCGCGCTGCTCGCTGGAATGGAGAATATTTTGCATGATGTTTTGTGTAAAAGAGGAAAAAGTTCTGGTGCATATTTCACCAAGCCAAAGCATCAAAATTTGCTGAGTATGTGACGTTAATATTTGAATACCCTGCAATTTCCTGCTCAACTTGATCTTTATTTGTGTCAGCTTGGTGGACATCTATATACTCTGCGAATTCATAATTAGCTAAAGGGGTTTCTGCTGTTTTACAAACAGTGTCTTTAACAAAATGTTGCATAATTTTTTGCACTCATTTATTACAGATCCCCTTTCAGAGGGTGAAAATTGAATGAGTTTGTTAGTGGGTGGGAAAAGAAATATGGCTATGTTGTGATATATTGTCAAATTTGGAATTATTGTAGCTAATATTTCTGAATGTAGTGCGAGCTTTAGCGATTGGATGATATCAATATCATTGTATTCGGACAGACATGATTTCTTTAATTTATTTATATTCGGCAAAACTAAATGAATAGTCGGACGTTTGCTTGCTTCAAGTTTTTTTTAAACATTTTCACAAACTTCTAATAAGCGGACAATGGAACCTAAATGATCACTGCGGACGGCAGTCCGCGCTAGTGACGAAAGCAGCACGAAGGGTGCGAAGGCGACTAGCATATATACACAGGAAGAATGGAAGATTTGCTATGACTGTCCGATCAGGTCGAGTTATATACCGATCGAAAGGTATTAATTAAACTTACAAGTGTGCATACTAAGACTTTTGAAAACTCACCTGGTTCGTGAGATAAACAGGTGTAAGTGGGAGGGGCAAAATTTACATTATTGGAGCTAATGGGGCCGTTGGAGCCTTTTTGAATTTTCGTTGAATTTTTTACAATTCTCATCAAAAATACGCGTCGAATGACACCTCGATCATCAAAATCGGACAACTGGTTCAAAAAATAATTAATTTTGAAATTTTGAGTCGCCTTCCGAAAATGAGATGAAAAGTCAGTATGTTTGTTTGTTTGTTTGTTTGTTTGTTTGTTTGTTTGTATCAAAGCGATGATTTAGCTTAAAAGTTTGAATGAGGACTTGTTCCCGCTCAAAAATCTAGAAACGTTTGTTCTACGACTTTTTCGAAAAATCGCTAGTTTAGCGGGAAATCGCTAAAAACCGCTAAAACTAAAAACCCCCATAGTGTCCAAACTATGAAAGCTACAGATATGATCTATATGTCGTTGGAAAGGTACTTTGAAGGGCTCTTAAGCATATGTTCAAACTTTTTTTCTAAAGTACACAGGTAAAAAGCTACAGGTGAAAAAAGGTAATTTTTTCCACATTTTGGCGGTTTTCGAGAAAACGCCGCTAGCGATTTTTTTTAATTTTGAATATGTTTGAGCTTTTAATATTTCGCGTTTTTTGATACATCATGCATAAATTTTTGTTGATTGGTTTGGAAGATATAACCTATTAACTGAATATATACGTTTTACTTTGAATTGGAAAAGGACAGCAGCAACAAAGTGTCATAGCAGCCAGAGTTTGAGAGTGCTGATAAATTTTGCGCTTGGCATGTTGGCATGTGTGTTAGTAAAGAGAAACAGTGTTGCCAGACAGTTTCTTTTTGCTTGTACAAACAATAAACACCGATTGACAAAGTTACACTGTAAAAAAATATTTCAATTGTCAAAACTTCCTATGTCTTATTAAAAAATTTCTGATATCTTATAAAAAAACCTCTTTACGAGGTAAAAGTCTAGTGACGAAAACATTTTCATGCCCCAAAATTTCTGATATCCAATTTTGTGACGAAAAATAATACATTTTACACATGAATTATTAAAAAAAAAATTTTGTCACTGGCTCTGCGCAAAAAAGTACTACTAGTATATACTGGTATTTATTAGTTATGAAAAATTTAGCGCAATGTGTCCAGTGACAAAATTTTTTTTTTAATAATTCATGTGTAAAATGTAATATTTTTCGTCACAAAATTGGATATCAGAAATTTTGGGGCATGAAAATGTTTTCGTCACTAGACTTTTACCTCGTAAAGAGGTTTTTTTATAAGATTTATATTAATACCTTCAATTCTGGATGTCTGGTTTTTATCTTTGAGCATAGTGGTTAAGTCAATCCAATTAATTTCTACTGATTTCAACAAATAGTATACTGTATTCCAGCGAGTGGGGCAAAAGCTTTTTAAAGAAAACCCTAAAGAATAATTCAGTCCTGACTTTTTAAAATATTTGACAAGCTTGGTACATATGGTGACGATAATCCCCATCTCTGGAACAGCATCGATAGCATTTCCAACAGCGTTGTTTATCAGATGGTTGATGCAATGGATTTTCTCAAAATCGCTAAAGGCTTTGATCATATTGGACCCACGATCTGTAACGATGATGGGACTGTCCTCTTCAAGATTACATCCGAAGTCCTCTAATATGTCATCTATGTTTGCCCGAATATATATACCTAGGTATAGGAAATAGCAAATAACAAACCTGTGCAGGACTTTTCTTTCATGGATTTCACAGCCATTAGACGTTCAACCAGAACTCCTTCCTTTATGTAGTGAACAGTACAGGACAAATACGACGACTTCAAAAAATTATCAGTCCATATGTCACTTGTGATGGCATATCCAAAGGCTTTACATTTTTGAATTTCGGCCAACATTGATTAAAAATGATGCAAACTTTTTAAAGCCGGAGTCGTCGATAATTTTGAATGGACGACAGTTCTTAGTGACCCATTCGGTCACAACAGCTACACCCTCCTGTTAAGTTGCTAAATTCACATCAATAAGGGCTTTGCAAAACTTAGTAGCATTCGCTAAATAACATTTGTGCTTCACTAGGTTTGATGTACTTCCTGCAAACTTAAAAACAGTAAAACACATCTTACAGGCTACAAGCTCAGCCAATTCCTCTCCATTTTCGTTTTTTATTTTTGAGAAAAATTGCCACACTTCGCTTCGGCCTCTCTTTTCAATAAAGCTATACATTCCGCTTTGCAACATCTCCTTTATTTGATCTGGACTTTTCTCCTTTGCACCCACTGTGCTTTTCAAAACCTATATATTTTAAGGATATTAAATTAAATCTGAAAAAAAATCACACGGAAAACACTTAAGGACAGGTCACAAATACACAGTTATTAATCTAAGCTAAAACATAACAAACAAAACAAGTTATAAACCAAGAAACATATATTATATACATAAAAACAACAACAATAAAAACAACAACAATAAAATCAAAACATAAACAACATATAATCTCGTCCGCATTTTTTTCCCCGTCCATTTTTGCTGACCGCGTGCTTCCCTCGACTCGAACGAAATGAAAGCACAATACTACAACTCGAGTAACTCGAGTGTCATCGGCTTTGCCAAATTGTTAATTTTGTTTTACGCTTTATTTATTCTAACTCATTTTACTGAGTGCCGTATGGAATGAGGCAACACGCACTCATGTTGATGCTCAATCGTGTCGTTGTGTGCATCGAACTCACTCAATTCAATTCAATTCGAGTCCATTCAATTTGGCGTATGTTGTAAGTAAAGCCATGCAGACCTCTATTAGATATATTAACAAAAGGAGATGGCTCATTTACCGGATCTAATTGCAATAAATCTCCAAACAATAAAAATTTTATTCTTCCAAACCAGCTATTGACATTCTCTAAGGTATCAAATATTTAGGAAAGACATAAATGAATATATGGCAATGTTACATTGGAGACCATTGAAATTGCATCAATTATAATTAGACAGACACTGTTTAATAGAGTTGTGTCGTTTAGTTCTGAAAAAGTTCAAAAGAACGGGTCATTAATATTAACGAATGAACTTATTCAGTCTTTCATGAACTATATAGTTCATTTTGGTCATTGGGACCGTTATTATGAAATTTTTGTTTGTATCTTATTCAGCCCTGGAGTCGTTAAAATTCCAATATATAGTTGCTGCTTTTTAAATAGAATTTCATAATCTTTTTCCCCATAAAAATGTCCAAGAGAAAGCGCAGCAATATTTGGAACTAATTCATTGAAAGTGAGGATTGAAAGGCCGGCAAATGCATACATTGCAAATTCAGCTTCAGCATTGCAGGAGGCTCCCAGGGCAATTTGGCGCGCCACTTAAAACAAGCACCCTACGGTCAATTTGGCACTGGATCGTCAGAAAACGGTACCATCTACCGCTGATCGTCAGGAAACCGTACCATCTACCGCTGACCAACCACCAGCTGTTGAATCTGAGCAAAGCACATTAGTTTCAGTGTCTGGTCAGCAGATGATAACCAATTTTATAAGGCGTCCACCAACAGGCAGAAAAATTGACCAGCTTGACCGGCAGGTGCTAAAAATGATTGCGAAGGGCAATCATTCATTTCGGATAGTGGAGGAGCCCGAATTTAAGACACTAATGGAAATGGCTTTCCAATGTCCTGGGTATAAACTCCCGCAGCGAAAGGCCCTTTCTAATACCCTTTCAAGGAATATTTACGAGGAGTGCAGGGAGAAAGTTCGGGAGAGTTTAAGTAAGGCACATGTCATTTGCTTAACAACCGACTCATGGACATCGCGCTGCAATCAAAGCTATATAGCAGTGACTGCTCATTACATTGAGCCAGAAGACACTATTCTGAAGTCGTCTTTGTTGGAATGCCAGGAGAATGCTGTTTAGTCATAGATTAGTTATTAGTTAGTAAAATGAAATTATAGTGAAGTTTATGTTAAGTATGAATTATCCGCAGCAGCCACCAGCCTCTTTCGCGCGTTTGCAGTCCATCCGGAAATAAATTGTAACTTTAATTTAAATCCGGTCTTTTAATTTTTATTTGTTTTTCGATTTTACATTTGGCGCCCGAGCAGGGACTTCATTCGTGCTTCGTCGGTCTTATTGCAAGACATTTTCAAGAGTTGGTTGGCTGTGCGGTTATTTCGGTTCGCGCTTCTTTTCGTTGCAGTTTGCCTTTGGTTGCTTTGTTGCTGTTTTTCTTCGCTACTCTTTGTTGGCGCTGTTGTTGAGCTGATTGACGTCAAGCTACCCTGGAGATCGAGATGCCAAGGATTGAAACCATCGATGACTCCTCCGATGACCAGGTAACAGTGCCCAAACGAGTGCCAGCATAGTGTGACACACACACATACATACATATATGTACATTTTTCTGCTCTTCAGTTGGTGACGTTTTTTTAAGTTAATCCAACTGCAAACAAATAAGAAGTGTTGAAGTTAAGTTTCGTGGGATTCGCACTACGTACCGAGATTCAAGAAGCCGGTCTGGAAGCCCGCAACTGGCCAAAATCACGGTCACTGGGTAACAAAAGCCTTGAAACTTTGAGGGTGAGGGAGGTGAGGCACGCATTGTTGGTGTTTTTCCTCTCTTTTCTCGAATTTTTCACTTTCTTCGCCCGCTTTGTTTATTTTTCACTCGTCGGTGGCAAAAATAATTGTCATTCGATCAGTGTTGGATATCGGGTGAGTGGCACTCAGCTGACGCAGGGCTGCGAAGTGTGAAGTTCCGAGCGAGCAAGTTCGTCGAACAAGGTCGTCGTTAAGTTTAAATTTGAATTTGAATTCAACGACTTCTACGGAAAACCAGCACTACTTACGAGGAGAATATATTTTTGATATATTTAAGTGGATTCGATATATTTTGAATATAATTTATATAATTTATTATATTTAATATATCTTAATATATTTGTGGCTACTTTTAGTATATCTTAAGTATATTTCGAAATATATTTAATATATTTTCATACATATTCTGCGTTTTTCGTCAACTGAGCTGAACTAGGTCGATCAGAAGGGCATTTTAGGGCAGCAAGGGTCGCGGATCAGACCTATAACCAACCCCTCCACGGTAGTGGTGCCCATAAACGGGGCTCTGGTGACCGAGTCAAGGCGGTATAACCTGCACGAGTCAAGTCAAGTCAAAGGGAAACTTTTGGCCATCGTTGGAGCCCTCGACTGATCCCGTGCCTGGCAAGCCAGTTCTGCTTTTGGGTGCGACGCACCCTGCCTCAAAGCAGTAGGCATTTTTGGCGTTGGGGATGGATATAATATATAACGCCACGTCAGCAAGTTCATCTGTTACGCCTGTGAATCACCTAGCAGGCGTATCAGATAATGCGACGAGGGCGAATATTAACCCATTTGCCAACAGTTCGAGGATTCTTCGATCGCCACCTGCAGCAGTACCGCATTCGGCACCGCCAGCGACGCGAGAGGTGATTTTCACGTTCACGGCGCAAAGTGAAAACGGCGAGACTCCAAAGAGGAATAGGGAGCAGGCCAGTCCACAAGGCCAGAACAGGAGTACACCACCTAAAAAGCAGCGAGGTTCCTGCTCATCTCCAAGGGCGGAATTGATTGAGCTCGGAGAAATCCTGGACGACCTGATATACCAAACCACGGAGAAGAAGCCTGCAGTCCGACACGTGACGATGAAGCAGAAGGAGGCATATGCCAGAATGAAGCAAATCCAGGAGTCAGTCAGCCAATACCTGGAGATGGCGGCCAGCTCGCAGAGCCCTCGTGACAGCGGCAGCTCCCAGAATAAATCGCCCCGGCGTGATATGGCAGAAATTGCATCGCAGACGACCCCATCCCTGCTACCCAAGGAGAAGGCCAAGTCCGGCAATAACAACAAAAGGGGAAGTCAGCCTCCAAGACGTGAGTCTGGGCCTACGAACGATGCACAAGGCACGACCTACAGCCAAGTGGCGGCAAAAGCGAAGGACAACCATGCAGCTGTAGAGAAAGTCGTAGTTGTTAAAGATGCTGAGCAAAAATGGCAGAAGGTCAAGCCCAAGGTAAAGCAGGCTCCTAGGCGCAGGAATCGACCAGACGCTATTCTGGTTAAATGCAAAGATGCGGCGGACTACGCCAAGGTTCTCGCATCTGTGCAAACTAGTAAAGAGCTACAGCAGTACAAGGAGAATGTACGCGGCGTCCGGCGTACAGCGGCTGGTGAAGTTTTACTGCAGATGAGCAAGACGGCTGATGATGCCACCAGTAAACTGCATCATGCTGTACAAAAAGCTCTGGGTGAGACAGCCAACGTTACAGTGATCTCTGACAAAGTGCGCTTGGAGATTAGAGATCTCCCAGAATGGGCAACTGCCGAGGACGTGACACTGGCGGTACTCAAACATATTGAAGGCGATCTACCAGTGGAATCTGCACCAAAGCTGCGAAAAGGCTACCGTGGCACACAAATAGCGTCGATGTTCCTCACCAAGGCAATGGCAGACACATTACTTGCGATGAGAGATATCCGCATTGGATGGGCATTGTGCAGCATCCGCAGTACAGTTGATCCACGCAGATGCTATAAGTGTCTCGAATTTGGACACACGGCAGCTCGATGCAGAAGCAAACATGACGCATCCAAAAAATGTTTCAACTGTGGTGGTGAGGGCCATTCGTCCAAAGATTGTACGAGCACTTCAAGCTGCATACTCTGCGCAAGAGTTGGAGCGCAAAACACGGGACACCATACACTGAGTAAGGGCTGCCCGTTGTATGTGAAGGCTGTGAAAGAACTGAAAAATTAAGTTTCTCCAGCTTAATTTAAACCACTGCAGAGCAGCGCAGGATCTACTTACGCAGACCGTGCGCGAGAACGCTATTGATGTAGCTATTCTGTGCGAGCCTTACAGTGTCAAACAGGATGGTAGCTGGCTACAAAACCATAATGTTGGCGCGGCGATCTGGAGCTGTGGAAACCCAGCATCTCAACTCAGAGAGCAGAGTGTGTCTAGAGGATTCGTGAGAGGTAAATGTAACGGCATATATATATATAGCTGTTATATGGCACCCAGTCTCTCAATCCCAGAGTTCACGGAAATTCTCGACGAGATTGCAGTTGACGCGAGATCACGGTCCCCAGTAATTATTGCTGGCGACTTCAATGCTTGGGCCACCGAATGGGGCTGCATCCGCACCACTTCCAGAGGTAGGCTGCTCCTAGATGCATTTGCTACGCTGAATGTTACCTTGCTAAATTCAGGCGGTACGCACACCTTCACTAAGGCAGGAAGAAGATCAATAATAGACCTGACATTTGCTAGTCCATGCCTAGCAAGGAACACCAAGTGGGCTGTGTCTAGCTTGTATACGCATAGCGACCACCAGGCACTGTTATTTACCACGGGAGCAAATACTTACAGGACACGACAGCCGAGCTTTACTAGCTGGTCTCAAGAGACGCTGGATGAAGGTGCCCTTCTCATCATGATGGACACAATACATGTCCAGGCAAGTGAAGACCCTGATGTATACGCCAATAATACTGCGCTGGCAATAAAGAACGCATGTGACGCCTCAATGCTGCGGAAAAGAAAGGGAGGCAAATGCCGCAAACCCGTCCATTGGTGGAACGAGGACATTGCTGATGCTAGGAGGCAGTGTCTGGTAGCGAGACGTCGTCAGCAACGCTCTAGGAGAAGACCCAACTTTCTGCAGCTGCTAGAGAATTATCGGGAGAAACGAGTTATCCTTAAAAAGGCAATCAAGCGCAGCAAAGCCTTATGCTGGGAAAACTTGTGTGCTGAAGCAGACGAGCAACCGTTTGGGACGGCTTACAAGGTTATGATGGGGAAGCTTGCAAGGCGTCCAATGCCAACGGACCCGGAGCAACTCCTGGATATTGTATCAACGCTGTTCCCGGAGCATCCAGCAGCTAATCTGGTGGCGGACACCCCGCAGACAGCACCGAAATATACAGAAGTAGCCGAAATTCTAGAAGCAGCAGCTAACATAAAAGTTAACAAAGCACCAGGCCCAGACGGAGTGCCCTCCAAGGTAGTTAAGATTATTGTTGCGAACTACCCAGCACTGCTTGTGAACCTGTTCAATGTCTGTATAAGGCAGAGGACGGTGCCGAAAAGATGGAAGCTTCAGCGGCTGGTGCTTCTTCCAAAAGGAGGCAACGTCGATGATCCATCCGCCTACAGGCCGCTGTGCATGCTAGACGTCGTTGGGAAACTGTTTGAGCGCATCATATGCAACAGATTGGACGAAGAACTCGAGGAGAGAAGAGGCATCTCAGACTGGCAGTATGGCTTTCGGAAAAAGCGCAGCACAATTGACGCCATTAATGCCGTTGTCAAGATAGCTAGTAAAGCAATAGAAGGAGATCGGTGGAAAGGCGGGAAGAAGCAGTATTGCCTCATCACAACTTTGGATGTGCGCAATGCGTTCAACTCTGCAAGCTGGGAATCCATTGTGAGAGCGCTGCACCAACTGAGGATCTCCGAATACATCGTGAGCCTGATATGCAGCTACTTCAGGAATCGAGTTTTGTTGTTTGACACCAACAGTGGACGATTGCAGCACCGGATCACCGGTGGTGTCCCTCAAGGATCAGTGCTGGGCCCAACACTCTGGAACGTCATGTATGACGCTGTGCTACGGCTGCCCACGCCGCAGGGCACGCGCATCATCGGATTCGCGGATGACATAGCCATCGTCACAGTGGCAAAGGAGCTGAGAGATGTTGAGGAGAAAACAAACCAAGCGATCATGCAGGTCACAGGCTGGCTGGAGAACAATTCCCTTTCCCTTGCTGCGCACAAAACAGAAACTGTGCTGATCAGTAGCAGAAAGGTTGTCGAAGTTGCCACGGTAGAGGTAGCTGGCTGCACAATAGCCTCGAAGCCAGCTATTAAGTATCTTGGGGTCCAGCTTGACCACAGGCTGACCTTTAAGGAACATTTGAGCTACGCAGCAAAGAAAGCGGCAAAGGCGACGACTGCATTAGCTGGCATAATGTCAAATGTTGGAGGACCCCGACAAAGAAGCAGGTGGCTCATTGCCAATGTAGTACGGTCCATCATACTATACGCAGCACCAGTATGGGCACCTGCAATGACAGTCAAGGCGTACGGCAAGTCCTGTAAGGCAGCGTATCGCACCTGTGCGCTAAGAGTATTGGGAGCGTTTCGCACGGTTTCCGACGACGCAGCACTTGTTCTCGCCGGAATGATCCCATTGGATCTCTTAGCTGAGGAGGCCAGATGCAGCGGAGATCCAACCTCCAAAAGAGATGCGACAATGACGAAATGGCAGGAGAGATGGAGAGCTACTGCAAACGGCAGCTGGACGAAACGTATAGTCCCGGACATACGGCCGTGGGTGAGTAGGAAGTACGGACAAACCGACTTTTACCTGACTCAGTTACTGACAGGACACGGGTGTTTTAAATCATATCTACATAGGTTTAAACACGAGACGGACCCGTTTTGCACACACTGTGCGCGGGCTATTGAAGACGCAGAACATGTCCTTTTTGTCTGTCCTAGATTTTCTGCTGAACGGGAAGAGCTAAGCCTAAGTATTGGGAGGCACTTTATAGTCACTGACTTTATAGATATCCTACTTAGCTCGCAAAACAATTGGGTCGCTGTAACCCACATGGCAGCAGTAATAATGAAATCATTGCGTCGCGCTGAAAGACAGCCCAATTCCAATTCAAACTCTAGATGAGACTCTAGACGAGGCTTTCATGCCATCTCCCCCTCGTGAGGTCATACTTACGCGGTAGTTCCGCGAGAGGGAAACGGAGAGTAGGGGTGGTTTAGTGGGTGCAAGTCCCACACTTCGGCTTTTAATGCTTTTTTCCCCTATCCAAAAAAAAAAAAAAAAAAAAAAAAAAAAAAAAAATATATATGTACATACTTCAGTACATACATGCGTACATACGTACATTTGCATAATAAGTGCACAATAAGTGAAGTGACTTTAACAAGTATTGCACTGCGTTTCGGCACTGAAAATAATGAAGTTTGTGAAACATTGAAGCAAAATTATAAATAAATTACAAAGTGAAATTTAGCTTAAATAAACATACATTTCGGTATACATGTAATATATGTACATTCTTTGATTTTCCCTCGTTTCGCTAATGTCATTGCTGATACATACATATATGTGCATACATATATTATAAAAAAACCTCTTTACGAGGTAAAAGTCTAGTGCCGAAAACATTTTCATGCCCCAAAATTTCTGATATCCAATTTTGTGACGAAAAATATTAAATTTTACACATGAATTATTAAAAAATAAAATTTTTGTCACTGGCACTGCGCAAAAAAGTACTATTTATTAGGTATGAAAAATTTAGCGCAATGTGCCCAGTGACAAAAATTTTATTTTGTCCGTTCGCCGCCACTTATGCTGCATTTACACTAGTTGATGCAGCGTCAATTCTAGCTATATCAACAATTGATATCCAACGTCAACGCATTTGTTGTGTTTACATTAGTTGATTGAGTTGACAACAAAACCGGGTTGCCAACTAATTTTCGAGTTGAGCAACGCGCAAGATGCCAACGCGTTGATATTGAAGTTGAGAGTAACTTACACCAGTTGATATTCACATTCGTTGACATTCACGTTGCTTAGCATTTTTCGTTGACGTCGATATTGTGAATGTATCGAAACTGATTTTAATCGATATTGTGTTGTTTTGTTAATTGAGAAAAGTAAAAAAGTGGTAAGTACTAATGCATATGTATCTTAAAACTAATACATATGCAATTTGTTTACTTTACAATAAAATCAGAACAATGGCAACAGCGAAGAAGAGCAAAATAGCGGCAGCAGTGATTTTGGTTTTAGCTCTTGAGGACGAGGAAGAGCAAGAGCTAAAAAAACGCAAGCGAGAAATGTGGGTTCAAGAACTCTATTTGGATCGAGAAGAAAGTGGATTTTTCCGATCATTTGAGACAATATTTCGATCGAATAGTCCTGATCGTTTTAAGGACTTTGTCCGAATGAGCCCAGACGATTTTGATTTTTTACTTGAACGTGTGAAGCCTTTCATTCAAAAAGCGGACACAAGTCTCCGAAAATCTATATCTGCCGCAGAGCGGCTCACTGTGACTCTTCGTTATTTGGCCACTGGAGATAGCATGCACAGCTTAAGCTTCTTGTTTAAAATGTCTGTACCCTCCATTTCATTAATTATACAAGAAAGCTGCGATGCCATTTACAAAACATTGAAGGATGATTTTCTTAAGGTAACAAAAAATTTCATTTATTTCATATCAAAAACTTAAAACTTAATCACAATTTCATCGTTCGTCGATGTTTAGGCACTTGTAAATTCAGAGATCAGGTCAAAAAATAAAATTTATATTAAGGAGTAATGATGGAGCTGGTAAGCTCTCCGGCTTCCAGTGATGCCATAATTATGTTCATCCTGGACTTGGCCAAGCGAACGGCAGCAGCATCTGGAAAGTTGCGAAGAGTTGCTGCAACTGACTTGCCCCAGAGATCAAACTCATCATCCTCCTTAGTGTTCGCCAAATACTCGCAAGCCTGCTTTAGTAAAGCAGTACGATGAACATTGGTGTCATCAAGTAGCCGACGCTTTGGTGTTTGCTTAGTGATGGCCGATGGCGAGTTTGACGAGGATGACATCTCATTTAAATCATTATTTTCCACAAACGTGGAGTTGAGCTCTGACAAGCACCCATCGGAGTCTTCATTCATATTCTGAAAAAAAAAAACACTTTAATTAGTTTTCGTTTATTTTAGATGCCTACGACAGCTGCTGAATGGGAAAAGATAGCAAATGTGTTTGAGAATCGCTGGAATTTCCCACACTGTATTGGTGCTCTGGATGGTAAGCACGTAACAATACAAGCACCGGCAAAATGTGGCTCACAATATTTCAACTATAAGAAGACAAATAGTATAGTCTTAATGGCTTTGGCTGACGGAGAATATAAATTCACGTATATTGATGTTGGAGCATGTGGCCGTGATTCTGATGGCGGTGTATTTGCACGGTATAGGAAAAGATTATAATAATAATATATCATTTCAAATATACATTAATTGTATTCTTATGATTTGAATTTCAGTTGCACGTTATCAAAAGCCTTGGAGCAAAACACTATAAACTTGCCTGACCCGAAGCCACTTCGAAATGGAACCGAGCCAATGCCTTATGTTGTTGTAGCTGATGATGCGTTTCCACTTAAGCCATATCTTTTGAAGCCGTTTGCATTTAGGCAGCAGGATATGAACCAGAGGGTTTTTAACTATCGTCTGTCACGCGCGCGCAGAATTATTGAAAATGTTTTCGGAATTTGCGCAGCCCGATTCAGAATTCTTCGGAGACCTATTGACCTTCACCCATCAAAAGCTACAAAGATTGTGCTAGCCATCTCTGCACTTCACAATTTTTTAATGGAACGCAAGAGTGTATACACAAGTTCAAGTGATTTTGACAAAGAAATAAATGGTGAAATTGTACCAGGTAAATGGCGAGCAGAAGGGAACGGCTTCTTGAAAATGCAGTCAATGAATACTGGACGGATTAGCATTACCGCAAGCCAAATAAGAGAAAATTTCAAACAACATTTTATATCACAAGAAGGTGAGGTGAGCTGGCAGTACGCAGCCTGCGGCTATCCAGCTCAAAATTAAAATATTAATTAACTCACATAACTGGATGTCCGCGATCCTGAGTCCACACTTAAAATGGGTTGCATGAAATGCAATGCGCTGTAAAACTTATTTGGCGGCTTCCGATCAGCAGCAGCTTGACCACTTTTGGTTGATTGGACCTTGCTATGTGCATTCTAAAATAAACGACATTGCCTTTAATAAAAAATAAATAATTAAATGTAAAGAAATTGATTTTTACTTACACGGAATTGCTGGCGCAACAAGTTCCATTTATTTGAAACTTCGTCTTTTGGCAAGTCTAGAGCCTTTGCTATTTCTTCCCAAGAAATCTCGCGTTTGTTGCGGTTTTTGTAATCTTCGTTGGTAAAGTCCCACAAAGTCGGTCTTTCCTCTGCCAATTCAATCAATTGGTAGCATTGCTCGTCCGACCAAATTGAAACTGCTTTTCTGCCGCGTTTGTTTTTGTTCTCTGTTTTTGTTTTTGTTAATGTTGTTGTTGATGTTGATGTTGAGGCTGATGTTCTTGTTGCCTCGTCGTCTCCATCGGCATATTCCGAATCAAAAATGATTTCGAAATCATTCATTTTCGCACAAAAATACAATAAGTATATTGTATACGCAAAACATTAATGAACATAAACATCAATATATCGTTAATCGATATCTATCGCCCGCAACCGAAGCAGGTCTACTTTCGATATTGAAATATCGTTTAATAAATATGCATATTAATAAATTAAAATGTATTTTAAAATAGCTTTTTATTATTAATTATTATTTTTTAAATACTGCACAGTTGAAAAAACAGACAACATTAATAAAAACGGATGGCGAAGCGAAGTGCTGCCACCTCTAATATGTACATAAAGTTTGTCAACACAAAGCAAAAGAATGAACGTGAGCTCAACTGCATTTTGTGTTGTCAACGCTCCGATTGTGTCTTCAACTGTTGACACAAAGTGTTTACACTATGTTTACACTCAGAGCAACAATTGATGATTTTCGCATTGTCAATCTACTCTCAACGCAACAGTTGATCAAGTTGACAGCTGTTCACACTAGGATTGATAAAGTTGATATCAACGTTGACTTGTTTATCAACTAGTGTAAATGCACCATTATACATACATTAGTAGAAGCGCGCGCAAACACACACATACATACATAACGCAACTGTTTTGATTCTCTCTTTGCTTTGCATCGCTTAAGCTGTTTGAGTTTTGTTACTTTTTCTGTGCATGCAAATTCCGCCAACGCAGCTTAGTCTGTACACTCTCGCTCTCTCAACGCGATCGTTGCTTGCGTCTGTTCGGTTCTCTTAATAACCGCTGCTTAAACTGAAGCGCCGTCTGCGTTGATTAAGTGCAGACGCTCTCTTAATTGTCGTTTGGGCAACTAGCTGCGCTACACATACGTTGTTCGGCATATTTCTTTAGACAGTGCGTGTGTCACATACAATAGTGAACACGTATAAGGGTACATATACATACATACGTGCATTTTTGGTTGCTTTTTTTGATATGGCGCCCGGTGAAGAAAAAATTAATCCCAACGACACCGTTGTGGTAGATGGAGATTGCTACAGTGAAAGATTAACTCAATTATTCGCTAAATTAGATAAAGTGGAAAGTGACATAGAACGCCAAAGATCATCGTTGACAAATAAAATGGTCAATCCAAGTAAATTCGAAGTTCAGTGCCGGTTAGACATTTTGAATTCCTACATTGCCAAGGCTATGGATCTACAATCTGAGATCGATGCCCTTGATCCTGATAACACTAGCCGGGCAGTGCTTGAGGAAACGTGCATTCTAGCAAGATCTTCGTTTATGGCCGCTTTAAGTGCTCACCAAGTCTCAGAAAATGTTCCCTCGACCTCACATAGTTCGCATTTGCCTAAACTCAAATTACCCAAATTTAGTGGTAAACATGAGGAGTACAAACCATTCATCAGTTTATTTAAGAGCTTGGTAGATTCTGATCGTTTGTTGTCTAACATCCAGAAATTCAATCATTTGATTTCGTGTTTGTCCGATGGAGCTTTAGGAACTGTGAGATCATTCCGAGTCTCGGACGAAGATAACCCAAAGGCATTGGCCAGCCTGGAACGTGTGTATGATAAAAAGTACGTTATTTTTTCTAACACTTTGGACCAGTTATTCGACATTGAGCCTATGAGCAAGCCTTCTGCAATTGGTATACGCTCAATTATCGATTCTATTTCCGGAATTTTCGAGTCCCTAATGTCTATTGGTAATGAGCAGGACTTTGCAAATGCCGTTCTCGTGCATGTCGCTATGTCAAAGGTCGATCATGCGACTAAATCTAAGTACGAAGAACAGATTGATTATAACTCCTTACCCGAGTGGTCTGAATGTGTTTCGATTTTAAATAGGCGTTATCTGCATTTGTCCGCTGAGGAAAGTTTCAAGTCTAGGATCAAACAAAAATCAGATTTGAAGCCTGCTAGGAACAGCAAATCTTCGTTCGCATGCACTAAAGGTGATAAGAAAAGTGAACCCAAGTGCCAGTTTTGTAATGCTAATCACAATATCGGAAGTTGTCAAGGGTTTTCGGGTATATCTGTTTCGGAGCGTTTCGATTTTGTAAAATCAAGTCAACTGTGCATAAATTGTCTACATCCAGGGCACAGGGTGTCGAATTGCACTGCATCAAAGTGCAGAGTCTGTTCTCGTCCCCATAATACGCTTCTGCATAAGTACGCTGCTCCTGATATGTCACAGGCAGCAGCGCATCCTGCTCATGTAAATCATGTCACGAGCGAAGTCGATCAAGTTATCCTGGCAACAGCTGTTGTAAAGATTCGAGATAGATTTGGGCAGCTTCACAACGCTAGGGCTCTGTTAGACTCAGGCTCTCAAGTCAATTTCATGACTGAAGAGCTTGCGCAAGCATTAAGACTTGCAAGGAAAAATAAGTGTTTAACAGTCACGTCTGTTGGAAAAGCCAGTTTAGTGTCGAAAAGTGAAGTATCAACAGTGGTTTCGTCTCGGGTAAATGAACACCAGTTCAACGCCGATTTTTGGATACTCACTTCAATTTCAAGCAGGCAGCCAGATTATGATTATTCAGTGGAAAATTCCGGCAAATGTAGAACTGGCTGATCCTGAATTTTTTAAGCCTCAGCGAATTGATCTGCTACTAGGAGCGGATTCCTTTTTCGAATTGTTGTGTACGGGACAAATAAAATTGTCTGAGAATGGCCCTCTGTTGCAAAAAACGTTGCTTGGATGGGTAGCATCAGGGCGGTGTAAGAAATTGCAGATCCAGAATCCAGTGTGCTGTGCAATCATGCACCCAAGTAAGGAGTCCAGATTGGAAGCTCTTGTGGAGCGATTCTGGGAACTCGAAGCTGTTCCCGAATCAAATGACTCAGCCAGATACTCGTCAGAGCAACTTGCATGTGAGAAAAGCTTCAAGGATAATGTTCGGAATTTATCGTCAGGTCGCTTTGAGGTTAGTTTGCCCTTCAAGATTGATCCTAAAATACTGGGATCATCCTTTGAGACAGCCAAGAGACGTTTTCTCTCCTTAGAGCGTAGAGTATCTAAAGATTTAGAACTCAAGGAAATGTATGTGAGTTTCATGAAAGAATATATTGATCTCGGTCATATGTCTGTCATAGGTACAGTAGTTCCGCCAGGACCACACTACGTCATACCACATCAGTGCGTCCTGAGGCCTGATAGTAGCTCCACCAAACTTCGAGTTGTGTTTGATGCGTCCTGTAAGACAACATCGGCCCACTCACTCAATGATCTGCTTATGGTGGGACCTACTATTCAGAGGGAGCTAATTTTGTCGCTTCTTCGGTTCCGTCTGAATCGATATGCCCTCACGGCAGACATTAAGAAAATGTATCGGCAAGTCAGCATATCCGATGATGATCGACGCTTTCAGCTAATTGTTTGGCGAGAAAATCCATCGGATGAGCTTAAAATTTATCGTTTGAACACAGTTACATATGGTACAGCGTCCGCGCCGTTCTTAGCCATCCGATGTTTGCAAGAACTGGGTTTACGCCATAAAGATACCCATGTTCTCGGTTCGGAAGTCATTTGTAATGATTTCTACGTCGATGATATGCTCACTGGCGCCGACAATCTCGGCACTCTGAAAGCAATATGTGCTCAGGTGTCCGAAATTCTTAATTCAGGAGGTTTTCAATTAGCCAAATGGTTTTCAAACCATCCTAACTTAATAGAGGAAGGCGGAAATGAGAAACTTTTGAGTTTCAATGATACCGACTCAACAAAAACGCTTGGCATGAGGTGGACTCCAAGTTCGGATACCTTTATGTATCAGTTGAACGATTGTTTCACTGAGTTGAGTCCCACCAAGCGTAACATATTATCAGTGGCAGCACGCATGTTTGACCCACTTGGCTTGTTGAGTCCAATAAGCATAAGGGCAAAAATTCTTTTGCAAGAGCTGTGGCGCATGCAGTTGCCGTGGGATGAAACAATGCCCATGGAGATGCATAGCAGGTGGGAAAAGTTCAAAGAGAATCTTCTCAAACTGCACAAGATTGTAATTCCCAGGTACGCTCATGCCAGCTTTAATGCAAGCATACAAGTCCATGGATTCGCGGACGCGTCCAGTCAAGCATATGGGTGTTGCCTGTATGTAAGAGCTAACGACGGTGGCGATACAGTCTGCCGATTGCTTACCGCAAAAGCGAAAGTTGCGCCACTTAAGACGAAGTCTATTCCTAGACTCGAATTATGCGCAGCATATTTGTTAGCTCAACTATGGTCAAATATAAAACATATGTTGGACTGTTGTAGAGTCGAGAGTGTGAATTTCTGGACAGACTCAGAAATCACACTACATTGGATAAATACTTCCCCTTCATTACTGGCAACATTCGCAGCTAATCGAGTTGCAGGCATCCAAGAGATGGCCAAAGATGTATCTTGGCGACATGTGCCGACGTTGTTAAACCCAGCCGATCTGGCATCGAGAGGTTGCGACACTCATGAACTCGTACATTCGATTTGGCTAGACGGACCACCCTTTCTTTGTAAAGAGCTTGAGCACTTGCCTCAAAATAGCCACTTTTCACTTCCTCCAGAGTTGGAAAAGAGTGAATACAAGAAGTCTGCTATAGTTTGTTTAGTTAGCAGCCCTGACCTACTGGCTTATTTAGTCTCTCGGTTTTCGTCATGTCGCAAAATAGTTAGAATAGTTGCGTACATGTATCGTTTTATTGTTGGCCCGAAGATTAAAAAACAAACTGTTGTCCTCACCCCGAAGGAGTTGAACTTCGCCTTTCTGAAGGTTTTGGAACTTGTGCAACGATCAGAGTTTAGAGAGGACTATGAGAAATTGAAGAAAGGCCAATTGGTTCAGACAAGCATCCAGTCTCTGACTCCCTTCATTCAACAGTCAGACGAGTTTGGACGACAAGTTTCTTTAATACGAGTAGGAGGCAGACTGTTGAATGCACCATTGGAATATGATGCCAAATTCCCAGTTTTGATGCCCAAGAATTGTCACTTGGTTGGGCTGTATTTGAGGGAACTGCATATAGACAATTGTCACGCAGGGGCAAAGGCAATGATTGCGTTGCTCCGCCAGCGGATTTGGCTGGTAAATGCTCGAAGAGAATGCACTCAAGTAGTTCGAAAATGTTTGCGTTGCTTCAGGTTCAAGCCGAAGCTAGTAGAACAGATAATGGGAAATTTACCTGCAGATCGCTTTATATCGGTTAGACCATTTTCCATTTGCGGAGTAGATTTTTGTGGACCAATTAATGTATCAATGCGAATTCGAGGACGTGCCCCAGTGAAAATGTATATTGCTATATTTGTATGTTTTGCTTCAAAGGCTGTTCACATAGAACTTGTCGCAGACTTATCAACTAATGCCTTTATTTCGACTCTTAAAAGCTTCATCGCAAGATGTGGCGTTCCCAGCCGAATCTATTCGGACAATGCGACAAACTTCGTGGGGACCAACAACCTGCTGAAGGAGCTGCAGGAGGCGTTCGAGAGGCAGCGGACCAATCTGCAGTCGTTCGCAGCGGAGAAAGGAGTGGAGTGGTGCTTCATTCCCCCGCGAGCGCCTCATTTCGGAGGGCTGTGGGAAGCAGCCGTCAAGTCCGCCAAGCACCTCCTGCTGCGGCAAATCGGGAGCGCTTCGCTGGTGGAAAGCGAGGTCAGAGGACACCTGGCGGACGTAGAGGCAATCCTCAATTCACGGCCTCTAACTCCACTGAGCGGAGATCCCAACGATGGGGAGGCGCTGACACCAGGGCACCTGCTCATCGGTCAGCCGCTTCGTTCGCTGCCGCAAGGATCCGAGCCGGACACACAAAACAGCGGAATTTCGTGCTCTCGCAGGTGGCAGCTGCTGTCCATGCTCAGACAGCGGTTCTGGCGAGCGTGGTCGAAGGACTACGTCCACAGCCTTCAACCTCGCGGCAAGTGGACGGCCGAGCAGCCCAATTTGGCAATCGGGGCGCTCGTGGTCATCCACGAGGACAACACTCCACCTCAGCGCTGGACAACAGGAAGAGTCGTGGAGGTCATTCCCGGGGCAGACGGCCGCATCAGGGTGGCCGACGTCAGGACAGCCGTGGGCGTGTGTAGGCGACCGGTGCACAAACTCGCTGTGCTGCCAATTGTATAAGAGTACTTCAACGTGGCCGGGATGTTTAGTCATAGATTAGTTATTAGTTAGTAAAATGAAATTATAGTGAAGTTTATGTTAAGTATGAAGTGTATATATTGAAGTACCCTAGTTTGTAATTATGTTAGCCCTAGTTTCTCTTATACTTCTACATAACAGTGTGTAAGCGCAGGCAAAGTGCATGGCCGAAGAAGAGCAGCTGACAAGCGTCAGTTATCAGTCGTCGTTTTGATTGCCTCTCGCCCAGCACGCAGAATTATCCGCAGCAGCCACCAGCCTCTTTCGCGCGTTTGCCGTCCATCCGGAAATA
Organism: Drosophila limbata; assembly: GCA_963924055.1. Taxonomy (NCBI): domain Eukaryota; kingdom Metazoa; phylum Arthropoda; class Insecta; order Diptera; family Drosophilidae; genus Drosophila; species Drosophila limbata. The sequence continues at coordinate 655,361 of CAWUOW010000382.1, forward strand.
AATTGTAACTTTAATTTAAATCCGGTCTTTTAATTTTTATTTGTTTTTCGATTTTACAAATGCAAAAAGGCATACGATTACAAATCTATGCAGTTTTTTTAAAAAAAACCAAAGGAGACTGGAAGATGACAAACAAAGTTACTGCCATTGTAACAGACAATGCAGCCAATATTCTTGGAGCAGTAAATCAAGGAAATTGGCGCTCGATTGCTTGCTTTGCGCATACCATGAATTTAGTCGTCCAATCATCCCTATGTAGCACAGAAACTATAATTGCCCGAAGCAAGTCCATAGTGGAATATTTTCATAGCAGTGCAAACGGGTGAAGGTTCTAAAGGAAGCCCAGCAGCAACTAAACAACGTTGATGACGAGGATGATCACACAGCTCAACCGAAGTTGAGAGCACCCAGAAGCCAATTGGCCCATTGCGATGTCTGCTTATTATATACTGTAGGATCGTAGGGGTATGGGAGGGTTGATGGGATAAGGGGAAGGATGCGCTGTGTCGTTCGTCGGCTGGTCACCCGCTGTTCTCTTTGGGCTACGCCCGCCCGTGAAACCAGCCAGTGGAGTTTAGAAAGTGTGCCAGGTCTTCTAGCCGCACGTTCGCGAGACTGCCCAGATCAACAAAGAAGGGTTTTCCGAGGAACCGGTTACGCCTTCTCTGAAGTGCAGGACAGTCACAGAGATGGTGTTGGACACTTTCCATCTCTTCTTCGTCCCCACAGCTGCGACAGAAGTCTTGATAGGGCCCGCCATACCGCTGTGCCATGCGGCCGATATGGCAATGTCCTGTCAAGATCCCCGTCAGTAGCCTTATCCTGTTCTTGTTGAAGTGTAGGAGTTCGGTGGTTCGCTGTGGGTTGTATCTTGGCCAGAGTGCTTTTGAGACAAGACAGATCTTGTTAGTTCCGAGAGAGCATACTGGATAGGCTTGCATATGTCTGTCACCGCGCAATTTGCCGGCAGCGCTGATCCGGCTCTAGCACACTCGTCAGCCATCTCATTACCAGACACTCCCGTGTGTCCTGGCACCCAGACGAGTCTGATGGAGTGATGCTGACATTGGTTCAGAGCTGCGGCCGTGTTTCGGGTGAGCTTGCTCTTGACTGTATTCGTGGACAGAGCCTTTATTGCAGCCTGACTGTCGATGTAGATTGATATGTTCCTCGCAGGTCCCTCCAAGGTGTATATCAATTTTATCGCTTGCCAGACAGCGTAGATCTCTGCTTGGAACACGCTGCACCAATCTGGGAGGCGAAAAGAAAGCAGCACAGCTGGGTCGCTGGCGTAGACTCCCGCTCCTGTGCCTTCTTCCGTCTTTGATCCGTCTGTATAAAACGACAGCTCGTTCCGCCTTAGAGGGGTTTCTTGCTGCCATTCTGTCCTGTCCATTTGTGTTCTTGGACAAAGTAGTCGTATTCCCCGGCCACAGCTGTGAGTCCTACCGAGAGTAGGATAGTGCTGTGCCCATTGGCACCTAGCTTGAGGAGGCTCAGCGCCATCAGCCTGACTGCGCTCCTTGCTGCCGCGTGCTGTAGGAATACGCCTATTGGGTCCAGATTCAGTATGACGTCCAAGGCCGCTTGGGGGGTAGAGCGTACACACCCTGTGATCCCCAAGCAAGCAAGTCTTTGCACCTTTTGTAGATTTCGCAGGTGAGAATCAGTGCGAGCAGCTTCCCACCATACCAGACCTAGGTTAAGATGGGTCTGACGACTGCAGTATAGAACCAGTGAATGATTCGCGGCTGCAGTCCCCATCTTTTCCCAAACGTTTTCTTGCATACATAGAAGGCTTGTAATGCCTTTTTCATCCTCTCCTCCGAGTTTCTCTTCCAGGAGAGTTTGGAGTCGAGGATTACTCCCAGGTACTTTGCCTCCTTTGATAGCTTGAGCTGCGTTCCTCCTAGTGTAGGAAGTCTGAAGCTCTCTATCTTAGTCTTCCTTGTGAACAGAACGAGTTCAGTCTTTTGAGGGTTTGCCCCCAGACCGTTCTTTTCTGCCCAACGCAGCGTCAGGCCTAGTGCGTTCTCCATGAGTTCACTGATTGTGGGCAGAAATTTGCCAGTTATCAGTAGAACAAGGTCGTCCGCATAGGCTGTGACGTTGCATCCTGTGTCTTTTAGTCTTAACAGAAGGCCATTGAGGACAAGGTTCCACAAAAGGGGAGAAATGACTCCCCCTTGTGGGGTTCCTCTAGTAGCCTTCCTTCTTATTATCGAGGTGCAGAGCTGAGCGTTGATCACCCTGCAGCGAAGCATGTTGCCAAGCCATTGGGTGATCGTCGGGTGTGAGCCAATTTTGACTAATGCAGTCGTTATTGACTCGATCCTGACATTGTTGAAGGCACCTTCTATATCAAGGAAGGCCGCCAACGCAAACTCCTTTCTCTGCAAGGATCTTTCTATTGCGCCAACTACCTCATGAAGAGCGGTCTCAACTGATCTGCCTTTGAGATAGGAATGTTGAGCCCCGCTAAAAACTTGAGGTGTAAGCTTAGCTCTCAGGTACAGATCTAAGACTCGTTCCAGCGTTTTCAGTAAAAACGAGGATAGACTAATGGGTCTGTAGTCTTTTGGTGAGCAGTGGTTTATCTTTCCTGCCTTGGGAATGAAGGCCACCCTCACTTCTCTCCAGCTTTTTGCAATGTAGCCTGTGACAAGACATCCCCTGAAGATTTCTAGGAGCCATGGCAGGAGGTGTTGACACACTGTCTGCAGCATGACTGGTCTGATATCATCCGGTCCTGCATACTTGTAGGGGTGGAATGACATGATGGCCCAGATTATCTTTTCTTCACTTACAATATCGTCTATTGTCGCCTTACTCTCCATGCTTATCTCTCCACCCGGTACCCCGCTGATAGTGAGAGTGGAGGTCCCACTATCGTCATCAGCTGCCAGGCAGCCCGGGAAGTGAGTGTTCATGAGGAGTTGCAGAGACTCTTGGCTATCCTTCGCGAAATTGCCGTCCTGGTCGCACAAGAGACCGGGTTTGGCCGGATCCTTTGCTAGCAGCCTCCGAAGTCTGGACGCCTCAGTGGTGCTGGTCAGATCCTCGCAGAAGGCTGCCCATGAGTCTCTTTTGGCTCTTCTGCATTTCTTTTTGAAAATTTTAAAGCCAAGGTGATAGGCGTTTCAGTCACCTTGACAATTTCCAGCCGTTGCTCTGTTGTACGGTCTTCTCGTTTCCTTTCTAATCTGGCCAAGTTCCGGTGTCCACCACGTGCTGCGATTGGGCTTTGGTGTTCGGCTGATGGGGCAGGATTTGAGAAAGGCTGTACAAAGTACTTTTGTTACGATCTGGGTTGACCTCTCCAGAATGTTGGGGTGGTTCATCCGTTCCTCTGGATCTTTTGGAAGAAAGTCCCTGAGAACTCATCCCAGTCCGTTCTTTTTGGATTCCTGAAAGGCAATTTTTCCTCTCGGGACCATCTTACTTCAAACACTATCCTGGAGTGATCTGAGAAAGAGCACTCTTTGGATACGTGCCAGTTATCTATACATAGGGAATCGCTGTTGGTCGCTAGTGTTACATCAATAACCTCTGCACGGTTCTTGTTGCGGAATGTGGGGTGATTACCCCTGTTACACACATCAAGGTTCGTGAGTTAAGCGAACTCTAGCAGCGACTCCCCCCTATCATTGGTGTCCGTGCTCCCCCATAGGGTGTGGTGAGCATTGGCGTCGCATCCCAGGATAACGTCGATACCCCCTTCTGCGCATGCTGAATGAGGGCTTTGACATTGTCCGATGGCGGGTCTTTTTCCTCATACGGTAGATATGCCGAGACCAGGTATAGATTGGGCCCGTTCCTTCGCTCGCATAGTCCTACCGTCAGGTCGCTGCAACTGTAACGAGAAGAGAAGATAACATTAAGTCACGATACAGGTTCTTGACTTACCCACAGTATGTGGGACAAGGAGATGGTATCCGCGAGAACTCAGTCCGCAAACCCTGTCTCGTACGATCCAGGGTTCCTGGACGAGAGCCACATCCACCCCCTCCTTGTCCATATACCGTAGTAGGTCAATCGAAGGGACACTAGAGTGATGCAGATTAATCTGCACCACTTTCAGTCTCTCCGGTTGACCTAACATCCTTGGCGTCCTCCTTGCCTCCGGGGATGAATGCTTTGAGGTTACCCATTCCCATCTTCAGCTGGCCTTGCTTCCGCAGGAGGTGGCTTTTGGATTCTGGACCAATGCTGATCGAGAGCTCCTTGCCGTTTCCTTTGTCACGGGCCAATCCTCTATTGATCGTCCAATCCTCAGTGGCACAGTCCTTGTTCTGGCGTTTGATCATGTCCAGAATGGTTCGATCCTCCCTGATTGGAGGTGGGATCCAGACCTTAATGATCGTTCGCTCAGGGACTTGGTCAGTGGGAACGACGTCAATCTTCGCACCAGGCCAAAGTTCACCAACGCTGTGGATAGTGTCTTTAAGGAACCGCAGGGATTCCTCGTTGGCACAGGCCACAGCTTTGGCGCCCTTAAACCACTTGATGCCATTGAACTCGGCCAGGAACGGATTCACTGGTCGGCACATGGCATCATGTAGTGCCTGGTTGATCTTCTCCTCCAGCTTGAGCCAGTTCTCGACTGTGAACTTCCCTTCCGGCTCGTTCCTGTCGATAATGACTGCCTGCAGTTCCGGCTTGGAGCTGAGGCTGGCCAGAATTCCTTCTGGGCGCAGCCGTTTGCTATCCGACGCCTTCCCTGAGTCGTCCGATCTCTGCCTTTTGCTGGCAATGGGGTTCTTTCGCTTTCCGACCGGTCCCTCCTTCTTGGTGGGTTTGGTCGGAACAGCTGTCTCAAAGGCCTGGGAGTTGGGCCGCCGTCTTCGATGTGGAGGGAGTTTCCTTCCTGCTCGAAGTAGCTGCAGCTTGCGTGCTTGCAGTCCCTGTGGCCACTGACTTTGCACTCGTACTTTGTGCTTCAACCTGAGTGCTGCTAGGACTAGCCAGCCTCTCAAATCTCCGCACGTTGTACTCGTGCTTTTTCTTAAGCCTAGTCTCCCGCGCGGTCAGCGTCTCCGGACTGCGGCCTTCAAGACCCCTAAGGAACTTAAGTGGTCTTGATTGCTTCTTTTCTCTGGGCGGGTCGGAATCCGAGGCAACTTCGACGGAGTCCATGTTCTGTGGCTCATCATTTAACGGCATTCGAGCCAACGCTTGCGCTAGCTCTGATTCCGTCAGTGATGGGCCTGTGAACACGAACTCCGTGTCGGTAGCCAGGGGTTCCAGCACCACCCCATCCTGTCTTTGCAGCGGGGTTGCTGCTCTCGATGTGTGACCGCTGGCGACGCGCAGAGAGGATTGCTCCTCACCGTGCCCGTCGGTGGTAGCAGTCACGCCTCCCACCGACGTTTGGGCTGATATCCCAGCCCGAGTTGAATCCTTAAAGACCTTCTCCATAGTTGTCATACTGGATGACGGGGTTGGCTAATTATTTTCTGGGGGGCCACCACATAGCGTTTTATCCTTATCCGCCAAGTATACTTCTAGCCATTGTTTCCGTTCGAAATCGAACTTCCACCTCAGCTAGACACCACATTGCCTCGGGCGAGCAAGGGACATTGCATCCCCCGGTCGCCCGGTTCAATGCAGTGTCCATTGCCCAGCCGGCACCCTCGAGGAGGGTTCAGCTAGAGGATTTTTGTGAATGAATTGATATCGGTTCTGAAGCAATTTTACGAAATGACTTCCGAAATATCATCAGAAAAGAATATTACATTATCAAATATAAGGCCCAATAAATACCTTTTTCAAATGAACTATTTTTATTTAAAGACCCACATATGTTTATTCTAGGTCAAACTACCTCGCCAGCTGCAGCTCAAGAAAATACCACTGGAGGCAGCCTATGGGATAGCTACGACGTGGAGTCTCGCACGATAGTCCACTCATCGAATCAAACGGTTGCTTCCGTACGTCAGGTTGACAAATACATCAACGCGGAATATTTAGACAGAAAAAAAAATCCTCTAGTGTGATGGAATCAACGCAAGTTGATTTATCCAAAATTATATAGCTTTGTTTTGTGGCGACATCTGTACCATGTGATCTTTCACCTTCTCAATTGCTGGTCAGATTATTTTGGACAGACGGTGCTTATTGCTTCCAGAAAAAGTTGACCAACTAAAATTTTTACATTATAACATGTAGCAGAATATTTTTTCTTAAAGTGCTTTCAGACGAGGATTTTTTCACCGACACTTTTTGGCGTTATACAAAACTAATCGTAACTTAAACACTAATGACTATTTTAACGTATAATTTTGCACATACATATGTTAATGACAGTGGTGCCAACCTGAAAGTACAAACATTTGTTCCAATCGGAATACCAAAATTTTTTAAATTCAAATTTTCAGGTACTTTTTCCCCACAGTAGTATACCATCCTCAGCTATGCTGGCAATCGGTTTCGAAGTCGCCGAAATCGGATTTCTTCCGAGTGGCGCGGATTGTGCCTCCCATGGAGTTGTCACAACGCCTGAAGAGAATCAGGTGGGTGCTATTGATTTTTGTCTGCGTCTTTTGGATGAGTTGGCTAAGAGTGACATTTTGCTGGGCACTCGGATTATCGTTGAGTTGTTTCAAAAACCGACCATCAAAGAGACATTGATGCTTCGTCAGCTTTAAGTTTAATGTATGTAGATCTTTGTGCCAGCCAACAGTGGACGCTGCTCAATAAGCGGAATATCAAGGAATATTCGTTACGATCTTCCAGCCACGAAAGTTGCAAAAGTCGAATTAAGGGCCAGCACGACTGGGAAATGGCCCAAAATTATGTATACGCTACACGATTGCTTCCTAAATAAATAATATTTATATATTCTATACGTTGCAGGCTGCACTTGTTATGGTAGGCGCTGAGCTATCGACAATATTGATGACAATCAGCTGTTGTCAACGCCATCTACCAGCGTCGACTAAAACTGAATCATAAGATGATAGGAATTATGGAATAAAAGATTAGGAGTTGTGACAGGAGATTACGAGGTCAAGGAGAAGAGGTAGTCTGGTTCACGTGGTGGCTGCTGTGAGGCAAACTTTTTCTTCGGGCGGAGTGTCAGTCTGAAATAAATAATAAAATCAGTGAGTGACAGTTTAAATCAATATATAAACATACGTGACACGAGCACACATACGTACACAAAAATCCGCGACGACACCATACGGCTGCAGCAACCGACACTCAACACAGTGCACAGCCATTGAGACGATACACTGGCAGGAACTCGCAGGCAGGCACCACAAAATCACAGCGACATCTAGTGAGTCCGTCCATACGGGCAACTTGGCGCATCTGTATGCCCCATGCGCGTCAAGTGCCCAGTTAGGAAGCCGTGTAAAAATCCATCAGCACTCAGCTGGCCAGCGAATGCGCCGCTATTATTGGCAGCCAAGCCGCTCATCTCCTCGTCTCGACTCCGCTTCAATCGCATGTCTTGGAGGCATGTAAATACTTATGTGCATATCGTTTTGCCAGTTGCCCCGCCTTTGCCCCACAAAAAAAAAAAAAAAGAAAAAAGAGCGGGTAGGTCAGGGAAGCAGCCCATAAAAACACCTTTTGCTTATTTATTTAAATTATTTAATTATTATTCATTATATTACACACACATACATATTTATATTTATTATTTACACACGCACTAACTACACATAATTTTCCTCATTTGTAAATTTTATGTAAATTTCGTTTTTTTGTTTTGGTCATATTCGCGTCCGCTGATATCAGGGTTGCCAGACAGGCAGATTTGGCTAACATTTTTTTTTTTGCGATAGTTGTTAGTACGCTGTTCCATCATTAGTTTTTTTATTTATTGAACAAGAACAAAATCCCGAAACTATCGAACACGAATGTAATTAAACACAAATATAAGAGTGTTGGGTGTAATTATTATTATTTATAATGAAAAATTATAATGTTTATTTGAAAATGAGTTACTAATCACTGCGGACGGCAGTCCGCGCTAGTGACGAAAGCAGCACAAAGGGTGCGAAGGCGACTAGCATATACACACGCGCAGGAAGAATGGAAAATTTGCTATGACTGTCCGATCAGATCGAATTATATATCGATCGAAAGGTATCAATTTAACTTACAAATGTGCATACTAAGACTTTTGAAAACTCACCTGGTTCGTGAGATAAGCAGGTGTAAGTGGGAAGGGCAAAATTTAAATGATTGGAGCAAATGGGGCCGTTGGAGCCTTTTTTTAATTATTTAATATTCTAATCAAAAATACGCGTCGAATGACACCTCGATCATCAAAATCCGACCACTGGTTCAAAAGATAATTGATTTTTGTGACCTTCCGAAATTGAAATGAAAAGTCAGTTTGTCTGTTCGTTTGGATCAAATCGTTGATTTAGCTTAAAAGTTTGAATGTGGAACTGTTGCTCTCACTCTCAGAGCGAGCGTCCACGCTCAAGCATTAACAATGCCTACTTCACATTTAAATCGCTCTCAGTCAATAACACCACTACTGAAACAAGTCAACCACCCTTCTCAGCAAGCACTGATAGAGCACGATCTTGCTCTCCCGCGCTCTTAGACACTCACTCTCTCAAGCAGCCCACTCTCACCAGCATGTATGCCGACAACAACAAACCTGGATCGTGGAGCGCGTAATGCGCCTCCCCAACGACGCCTATCCCTGCATACACAACAACTACTACTACACCTGTAACAAGTAGCTCTACCACTACTGCTGCAATACCAACAATTACAACCACAATATTCTCAACAGCTGGTTCTACGATCTCTTCGTCAATCTCTTCGACTCCACCAACACAAAACACTCAACAACATAATTAACCAAGCAAAAGCAACGCGATTCTGGAAGAGAAAAACTTAATGCAAGCTCCAGGGCCAACAACAACAATACAAACAATAACAACAGAGGTAAAGAGCAAAAATCAAAGCAAACCCAAAAAGTTGGTTCGACTGTGCAGACTGGTATGAATCGCTACATTCAAATCAAGCGCAAGCTTAGCCCACAAAATGCGAATGCCGGTAATAAGTCAAAAATCAACCGTGGTGACGATGGTAAACAAACACCTGACGTGCTCAGCTCAAACAAATTTGCCCTCTTGGAAGATACTGAAAATAACCAACCAAATGAGCCTAAGGAAGCGGAGCCAAGGAAGACCAAGCCCCCACCGATATACGTTCGTGAGCAAAGCTCAAGCGAATTGGTAAACAAACTAGTCGCACTAACTGGAGAAAAAAGTTTTCACAGAATCCCTCAAAAAAGGAAAACATACATGAAACTAAAGTACAGGTTCAAACAGAGGCTGACCACCGAGCTGTGACCAAGTATCTTAAAGATGCCGGTAAAAATTACTACACATATCAGTTGAAAAGTTGTAAGGGACTTCAAGTAGTTTTAAAAGGAATTGAACCATCAGTAGCACCCGCCGAAATTATCACGGCTTTGAAAGAAGTAAACTTTAATGCAAAGACGGTTACAAATATCATAAACAGAAATAAAGATCCGCAACCCCTTATCAAACTTGAGCTCGAGCCTGAGACCAAAGCCTTAAAGAAAAACGAAATTCACCCAATCTACAAACTTCAGTTCCTGCTGCACCGGAGGATCACTGTCGAAGAGCCCCCCAAAGTGCCCAAAAAACAAGGAAGACATCTCGGTGAAAAAGTGCAGCAACTGCGGGGAAGAACACACTGCAAACTGGCGTGGATGTGTGGTTTATAAGGAGCTGAAAAGCCACCTCAACAAACCAGTTGTCTCAGCGCGACCTCATACCACACCAAGCTTCAACACTGCCTCCCAACCGTCGAGTTTTACCGCATCATCCTCAGTCCCCAAAGTATCACCCCTGGAATTTCCATTGCAAGTGCTCTGAGATCGGGTACGAACCCTCCCGTTCCAATGGAAAATATCTCACATCCTGCACGAGCAGATCATATACGGCAAAATCTACGCCAAAGCGAACAACAACAACGTGGCATCGAAGCAGCGATGCTATCGCTACAGCAAAGCATGATGGACTTTATGACGTTCATGCAAACTACAATGCAAGAACTCATGCGGAATCAAAAAATGTTGATCCAATTACTCTTATCGTCAAAATCCTAATGGCTTCGCTACGGATATCTCTGTGGAACGCAAATGGTGTTTCACAGCCCAAACTTGAGCTCATACAATTCTTAAACGACAAAAATATTGATGTTATGCTTCTTGCAGAGACCCATCTTACAAATAAATACAACTTCCAGATACCAGGGTATTTGTTTTACGCAACAAACCATCCAGACGGCAAAGCTCGTGGTGGCACTGGCATATTAATTCGATGCCGCATTAAGCACCACTTTTTGCAGAGATTTGAAACGAACCATTTGCAATCTACATCTATAAACTTGCAATCCAGCATTGGTACACTAACTCTGGCTGCAGTTCCTCGCTTTTCGATCTCTGAAGACCAATATACGGGATTTTTCAATACTCTAGGGGAGCGATTTATAGCAGCCGGTGACTACAACGCTAAGCACACACACTAGGGATCTCGTCTGGTAATCGCAAAGGGAAAACAGTTATACAGAGCAATTATCAATCGAATCAACAAGCTCGACTTTGTGTCTCCGGGTAAGCCTACATACTGGCCAACAGATCCTAAAAAACTCCCAGATCTTATTGATTTCGCAGTTACCAGAAAGATTGCGCATAACATGGTAACCGTCGAGTCACTGCCAGACTTATCATCTAATCATTCGCCTGTCTTGCTTAACCTTATGCATTACCCGGACATTGTTGAACGCCCCTACAGGATTACAAGCAATAGAACAAACTGGCTAACGTACAAGAAATATGTATCTTATAAAAAAAACCTCTTTACGAGGTAAAAGTCTAGTGACGAAAACATTTTAATGCACCAAAATTTCTGATATCCAATTTTGTGACGAATAATATTAAGTTTTACTTAAAAATTACTACAAAAAAATTTGTTTGTCACTCGGCACTGCGCAAAAAATATATATTTATTAGGTATGAAGAAATTAGCGCAATGTGCCGAGTGACAAAAAATTTTTTTTGTAGTAATTTTTAAGTAAAACTTAATATTATTCGTCACAAAATTGGATATCAGAAATTTTGGTGCATTAAAATGTTTTCGTCACTGGACTTTTACCTCGTAAAGAGGCTTTTTTTATAAGATATCAGAAATTTTGGAGTAAGATATCAAAAGTTTTGAAAATTGCAATATATTTTGACGGTACAATTTTGTCAAAATCTAACAGAACTCTCAAGCTCTGGCTGCTATGACACGTTGTTGCTGCTGTCCTATTCCAATTCTAAGCAAAACGTATATATTCTGTTAACAGGTAATATCTTCCAAACACATCGAAATTTTACAAACTACAATATATCGAAAATTAGAAAAAATCATTACTTGCGTTTTTTCACAAAAATCGCCTTAATGTGGGAAAAAATACCTTATTTCACCTGTTGCTGTTTACCTTTTATCTTAAAAAAACACTAAAGGTATTCCTAAGAGCCCTTTAAAATACCTTTTCAACGATATATATGTCACATCTGTAGCTTTTATCGTTTGGATGATATGGGGGTTTCAATTTTAGCGGTTTTTAGTGATTTTCCGCTAAACTAGCTATTTTTCGAAAAAGTCGAAAAACAAAAGTTTCTATATTTTTGATTATAAAATGATTTATCTGCCGCAAAAAGAATTGACCACTTGCAAGCAGTATCTTTCCACATGCACTGCAAGCAGTGTACATACTGCATATGTACATGCAGTAGTGTAAAGGTGTAAGGTATATTCAGTTAATAGGTAATATCTTGCCCAAACGAATTTTGACAGATATGTGTTATATGTCAAAAAACGCGTAATTGAATTCTCTACAACATGCAGTATATTTAAAAGTGATTTGATGTGTAGATTTTTCTTAAATCGCCAAAATGTGGAAATAAATACCTTATTTCACCTGTAGCTGTTTACCTTTTTACTCAAAAAAAACTTTGAAGGTATGCCTAAAAGCCCTTCAAAACACCTTTCCAACGACATATAGAACAGATCTGTAGCTCCTATCGTTTGGATGCTATGGGGGTTTCAATTTTAGCGGTTTTTAGCGATTTCCCGCTAAACTAGCGATTTTTCGAAAAAGTCGTAGAACAAACGTTTCTAGATTTTTTATCAGGAACAAGTCCTCATTCAAACTTTTAAGCTAAATCAACGCTTTGATCTATACAAACAAACAGACAAACAGACAGACTGACTTTTCATCTCGTTTTGAAAAGGGCACCAAAAATTTCGAAATTAATTATCTTCTGAACCAGTGGTCGGATTTTGATGATCAAGGTGTCATTCGACGCGTATTTTTGATAAGTATAGTGAAAAATTATAAAAAAAATCTAAAAGGCTCCAACGGCCCCATTTGCTCCAATCATTTAAATTTTGTCCCTCCCACTTACTCCTGTTTATCTCACGAACCATGTAAGTTTTCAAAAGTCTTAGTATGCACATTTTTAAGTTAGATTGATACCTTTCGATCGGTATATAATTTGACCCGATCGGACAGTCATAGCAAATTTTCCATTCTTCCTGTGTATATATGCTAGTCGCCTTCGCACCCTTCGTGCTGCTTTCGTCACTAGCGCGGACTGCCGTCCGCAGTGATGTTCACACATTTAACAAACTCCGAAACTGACTACAAACGACGATATCGACACCTCGACAGATTCTCTCACGTCCGTATTAGTTGCAGCAGCAAAGGTTTCAACCCCGAGAAACAAATATGTAAAATTAAACCACAATAGAACCAGCCGAGAAATTGAACAGTTGGTTCTAGAAAAACGACGACTACGACGGGAATGGCAGTCCAACCGATCACCAGCTGCAAAGCACAAACTGAAAGTAGTTACACGCATTCTCACCAAGGCACTTAAACTCGAGGAAGCAGATGCGCAGCGCCAGTACATCGAAAAACTCTCTCCCACTAGCACAAAATATCCACTGTGAAGAGCTAACCGAAATCTAAGCTCTCCAATCGAAAAAACTATGCCATTAAGGAGCCCTTCAAGCGAAAATATAAAAGTCATTGAGGAGCAGATAAAGCCAGGAAAATCACGTGGATTTGACTTAATAACGCCAAAGATGATCATTGAACTCCCAAGATGTGCTATATTACTCATATGTCGGCTCTTCAACGCAATCGCAAGACTTGGTTATTTCCCTAAAAAATGGAAAAAGTTAATCATAGTGATGATACCCAAGCCGGGAAAAGACAAAACGCAGACATCATCATACAGACCAATAAGCCTACTAACCTGTCTTTCGAAGCTGTTTGAAAAAGTCCTCTTGCTGCGCATAAACCCACATCTCAAAATGAACAATACTGTGCTATCGCACCAATTTGGTTTCCGAGAAAAACATGGATCGGTCGAGCAAGTCAATCGCATAATATCAGAAATTCGCACTGCTTTCGAACATCGGGAATACTGCACTGCAATATTTCTTGACGTGGCTCAAGCGTTTGACCGAGTATGGTTGAACGGACTTATGTTCAAAATAACAAAACTGCTACCTCAAAACACACACAAACTGCTTGAGTCATATCTCTACAATCGAGTATTCGCAGTGAAATGTAACACAAGCATTTCCCATGACCACAAAATCGAAGCTGGAGTACCCCAAGGCAGCGTTCTCGGACCGATCCTCTACGTTATGTACAGAGCGGATATACCTACAGACTACCAGCTAACAACATCTACGTTTGCTGACGACACCGCAATTCTCAGTCGCTCCAGATGCCCAATAAAGGCAACTGCTCAACTGGCTCGACACCTAATAGCTTTGGAAAGATGGCTCGCAGACTGGCGCATACGAGTAAACGAACAAAAATGCAAGCAAGTTACTTTTACTCTCAACAAACAAAGCTGCCCTCATTTGGTCCTAAACAACTCACGCATCCCACAAACCGACGAAGTGACGTACCTGGGCGTTCACCTAGTCAGGAGGCTCACCTGGCGCAATCACATAGAAGCCAAAAAGACGCATTTGAAACTTAAGGCAAGTAACCTCCACTGGCTTATACACGCTAGTTCTCCCCTTAACCTGGACTATAAAGTCCTCATATAGCTTTAAAATCTGTAAGGGCCGTTTTTTCAATGTACTTATAAACTGTACCTAAGGTATAAAGTAAAATTTGACAGTAATTTCAATACATTTTACGTAAAAATATCTTTTCAATAGTTATCAAACACCTTATTTAGACATTGAAAAAACGGGACTAAATCTTATCTATAAAAGTGATTGTACTGAACATATTTCTTATAAGAATTTCAAATTCTTTCTTTCCAATATTTTAGAGGGCCTTAATTATCACGATTGTTTATTCGATAGTGGCCTTTCAAACACCGATGGTTCCGATGTTTTGTACGCATCGACGACTTAGATGCTCTACTCGATGTTTCTCCACCTCTAATTTCGTAAATGTTTCATTAAAAAAAAGAAGCATTCATTCGGAGAGAGCGCAATTGAAAATGAGTTGGGCTAACACAACGCACGAAATTAAAAAGATATTTTTTACATGGACAATCGAAAACTATGAATTCTTACACGATGTGGGAAGATATAAAGGTCTAACTTCACCCAAGTTTCCGATCGATGGAAGTGGCTTGGAGCTTTCCTTGGAGTTATATAAAAGTGATATCAAAAGTATGGCTGGTATTATGATAGAGGCCACTGCGAACAGCATAAACCATGATAGCAAGGTACAATATAGCCTGGGAAAATATCCGGAATATTGTAAATATGAGACCATATTATCAATGCGTTTATATTATGATTACGTAGAATTTAAAAAACAAAGTCTTAAAGAATCGGCTTCTCAAAACGATGGCAAACTAATGTGAGGAACAGTATGTGTTCCCCACAACAATTGCAGGCAGCTACGCCCATGGGCAAATAAAAACGGGTAAACATAGTTAACGGAGATCTACCGTTAACTTAACGAGTAGGAAACGAGCATCGTTGAGCGAGCAGTGCCGTTAATCCTACGGCTCGGGCCTATAAAAGCGCAGGCACTCGCTTACTCAGGAAGTCAGTCGAGTTTGAGAGTCGCGAGGGTACACCTCGGAAGTAAGAATTATCAAGTCAGCAGTCCTTGCTCTGGCAGGACATTCAGCGATCTTTGCTGCCGCAGGATCAACTCAGCAGTCCTTGCTCTGGCAGGACATTCAGCGATCTTTGCTGCCGCAGGATCAACTCAGCAGTCCTTGCTCTGGCAGGACATTCAGCGATCTCTGCTACCGCAGGATCAACTCAGCAGTCCTTGCTCTGGCAGGACATTCAGCGATCTTTGCTGCCGCAGGATTAACTCAGCGGTCCTTGCTCTGGCAGGACATTCGGCGATCTTTGCTGCCGCAGGATTAACTCAGCCGTCCTTGTTCTAGCCGGACATCCGGTCATCAATCCTCGCTGACGCAGGACCCGTTCATCAGCCGAGCACGAGACGAGAGAAGCCGTGGAACTTGCAGGGAAGGATCCCGGAGGACGACAACGAGGACAAGCAGCCAATCAACAACAACCCAGCTAATCCTTATAAATAAGACTAAAGTTAAAGAGTCGGCCAGGAGCCGCACAATAAAACCATTGAAATTGAATTCTGTTTTGTTATTATTTATTTCGCAAAGGACTGCAACTATAAATTTGTTGCACGAGCCTGACATCGCCGACCGAGTTAGCCCGGCCTAAAGGATCGTTACAACTGGCGCCCAACTAGCAGGGCTTTGCGAATATATATAACAAAGAATTTCAAAATGGTACGAGCATGGATATACAACCTCAAGAGGGAGGAATTGCTACACTATGGTATCGAATTTAAAATCGACCTCACGGGCACGGTGGACACCATGCGAAAGGAGTTCGGCGAGTGGGTCGAAGCCAACGAAGGACACGCTCCCCACGCCGAACGGTTGGACGCATTGGCCAGGAAACACGGAAGGAATTCTCCATTCAAGACACCCGTGCTACAGGTCGAAAACTTAGACGTAAATAGGATGTCGGCTTCTCTAGCAAAAATGGATTTTGCTTCAACCAGCGAGGAGGCACGTCGGCAAGAAGACCAAAAGAGGGAGGAACGGAGAGCTCCTTGGGGGACTTCATCGACCTTCCCACAAAACCAGACGAACGCAGAACAAAGGACGAACATAGAAAGGAACCCAGTTCGGGACTACGCAGCAGTGGCCAAACAAGTTCGCGAGTGGAGCTTCAAGTTTGACGGGAGCTCGAAGCCACTGGAATTCCTGGAGCAGGTGGAATGGTCGGCAGAGACATATGGGCTGGACCTAAACCTAATACCACGAGCGATACCAGAGCTTCTGAAGGGCACAGCCCTCAAGTGGTACATAGCAAACAACGAGCACTGGAGGACGTGGGCATCTTTCGTGGCCAGCTTCCAGGAGTTCTTTTTACCTCGGGACTATTTTTCAAAGCTGTTGGAGGAAGTATCCAGAAGGAAACAGGGCATCGACGAGCCATTCAAACGATACATGGTGGAGATGCAAACCTTGATGAGGCCACTCCGGTATTCTAAGGAGCGCGAACGGGAGCAGATTTACAGTTGTAGTCTCCCGGACTTCCGAGCGTTTGCCCGGCCATATCAAAATGGCAGCCTCATCGAGCTGATGCAGTTGGCCGAGGAATTTGAAGAACTGGAAAGGGACAGAGAAAGGCTCCGTCAACACACTCGTCAAAACCGCTCCCGCTTAATGACAATTGAAGACTCCGGACCACGGCAAGATAACCCTACATGCACTCGATGCGCCGAACACGACAGGACACGACCGCAACCAACACCAAGGGCATTCTCAGGACCTCCAACACACGTGCCCAATCCTACACAGGCTTGCAGGAGATGCGGTCGTGAGGGTCACTGGGCTAGAGAATGCAACAACGAGAGTCTGATATTTTGTTGGATTTGCGGACGGATTGGAGTTCGCACAGTGCAATGTTGCCGAACGGGAAACGACCGTCGGCGTCCAGCTCCCAGGAGCGAGCGGATGCCGATAGAAGCAGCTCCACAAAACTAGTCGGCGCTTTGAGGGACGAGGGCCACCGCCTGTCAGCTACAGTTCAAATCGGCAACAGTTCCTACTCCGCTACAATCGACACTGGAGCAACGAGTAGTTTTGTTAGCGAGGAATTGGCGGTGACGTTAGTTGAGGGAGGATTTGAACTGGGAGCAACGCAAAGACAGGTACGGTTGGCAGATGGACGGTCCAGCGGAGTGACGGAGCATGTGGAAGTGCAGATCGGACTTGGAAACAGGCAAGTGGATCTGGCATTACTTGTACTACCGGGAGTCATCGACGAATTGGTGCTGGGATGGGATTTCCTGTCCACCATGGGAACCATTCTCGAGTGTGCCGGTATACAGGTCCGTATTCCGGCTCGTCGACGGCGCAACCAAGTTCAAGAAGAGAGACTCTCGGTAGTCAATACACTGGAACAATTAACACAGGAGCCAGGATCACGGGAACACGAAACACGGCAGCAGGAAAATCAAGAACGAAGAACACATGAACAGGCAACAACAGGAGAACAAAATAAGGCAGAGGAAAGGAAAAACACGGATAATGGCGTAACGAGCTGTGAACCTTTACATTCGGATGCGGCTATAGATCAATTCCTGCGACAGGAAATAGCCGCATTTGCGTCCATGACAGGAACATCACCTGTCACGGAGCATCGAATAGTGATGCAAGACGATCGACCGATAAAACAACGTTACTTTCCGAAAAACCCAAAGATGCAAGAGAAAATAAACAAACAGGTCGACGAATTGCTGGCAAAAGGATGCATCGAGCCATCAAACAGTCCACACAGCGCCCCAATCGTCATGGTTAAAAAAAAGACTGGCAAATGGCGTTTGTGCGTCGATTTCCGGCAGCTTAATAACCGATCGGTCAAAGATGCATACCCCCTGCCCAGGGTTCATCACATCTTGGACCAACTACGGGAGGCTCACTACATCACAAGCCTCGATTTAAAAGACGGGTATTGGCAAATACCAATGGAGAAGGCAAGTCGTCCATTGACAGCTTTTACCGTACCCGGCAGAGGATTGTTCCAGTGGAAGGTGATGCCATTTGGGCTCCATTCGGCGCCAGCAACATTCCAGAGAGCGCTGGATCGAGTAATCGGACCGGAAATGCTACCACATGCCTTTGCATACTTGGACGACATAATCGTCATTGGGAAGACGTTGGAGGAGCACAAAAACAACGTGAAAGAAGTTTTTCGACGACTAAGGGCCGCGAATCTAAGGATTAACGTCGACAAATGTAACTTCTTCAAGAAGGAATTGAAGTACTTGGGTCACAAGGTGACGGAGCACGGTATATGCACCGACCCGGAGAAAGTGGCTGCAATTTCACAACTGAAGCCACCAACAAACGTGAAGGAGCTACGACAATACCTGGGAGTGGCATCATGGTACAGGAGATTCGTCCCAGACTTCGCCAACACGGTTCACCCACTTGGCGGATTGCTAAAGAAAGGAGTCAAATGGGTATGGTCAGAGGAGCACCAGCAAGCATTCGAAAAAGTGAAAGAAAAACTGACAAAAGCACCAGTCCTGGCGTGCCCCGACTTCAGCAAACAATTCACTCTGCAGACCGACGCAAGTAACTATGGCCTGGGAGCTATCCTTACACAAGGCTCCGGTGGAGAAGAGCGAGTAATCGCGTATGCCAGTAGGACACTTAACGGTGCCGAAAGAAACTACTCTGCAACAGAGAAAGAATGCTTGGCGATCGTCTGGGCGATCCGGAAGTTGCGACCATATCTCGAAGGATACCATTTTGCCGTCATTACAGACCACATGGCCCTAAAATGGAAGGACTCTCCTTCCGGTCGCATCGCAAGATGGGCATTGGAGTTGCAGCAGTATGATTTCGAGGTGGCGTATCGCAAGGGAAAGCTGAATGTGGTAGCAGATGCATTGTCCAGACAACCAATGAGCGAAGACGTGTGTGCACGGGTCAAAGTCCAGGATCAGATAACGTTAGCTGGCAACGCTCAATGTAAATGGATACATAATATGCTGGAGAAGATCCATAAGGAGCCACGGAAATATCCAGATTACAAGGAGGACTCTGGAAATCTATACAGGCATATTCCGCATCGTGCCGGCCATGAAGACGTACCATCTTGGAAACTATGCGTTCCAAAGAACGAGAGACAGCGAGTGCTACAAGAAAACCACGATACAGCAGCGGCGGGACACACTGGCACACGGAAGTCGATAGCCAGGGTGGCAGCACGCTATTACTGGCCAGGATTACACCGAGACGTTCGGGCATACGTGCAACGTTGCGAGGTTTGTCAGCAATATAAACCCAACCAGTTGCAGGCGGCCGGACAAATGCTCACACAGATCCCGGAGGAGCCCTGGGCTACAGTGTGCGCAGATTTTGTTGGGCCATTACCACGATCAAAGCACGGCAACACGACACTCCTGGTGTTTATCGATCGTTTTTCAAAATGGACTGAGCTGGTGCCCTTACGAAGCGCAACAGCTGCGACACTCCAGAAGGCATTCAGAGAGAGGATTCTGGCAAGATTCGGGGTCCCAAAGGTACTCATTACCGATAACGGAGCTCAGTTTACTAGCAAGTCGTTTAAGAGTTTTCTTCAGGATATGGGTGTGAGGCACCAATACACGGCACCATACACACCACAAGAAAACCCGACAGAACGAGCTAACCGAACCGTAAAGACGATGATAGCCCAATTTGCAGGAGCAAATCAGAGGTGCTGGGACGAGGCTCTTCCAGAAATCACATTGGCCGTCAACACCAGTGTGACTGCATCAACGGGATACTCACCAGCGTTCGTGACTCAGGGCCGAGAGCCTCGGCTGCCACGATCACTTTACGATGAGGTGGCCATCGGTACAGGACAAGCTACACAGGGGCCACGGGCTAATGCCGAAAAGCTCAAAGAGATTTTCGAGATAGTGCGCAGGAGCTTAGAGAAGGCAGCCCAGGACCAGGCTCGGCACTATAACTTGCGAAGGAGGCCATGGAAACCCAGCGTGGGCGACAAAGTCTGGCTGAAGGAGCATCATCTGTCAAACGCGGCTGATGGATTCGCAGCAAAACTGGCACCAAGATTTGGAGGACCTTATCGGATCATGGATTTCGTGTCGCCCGTAATATGCAAGTTACAATCATTGGCGGACAACAAGATAAAGCGGGCACACATTGGAAGCCTAAAGCCACAGGTGACTACGGAGGAACACAGGTCAGACTGAATCATTATTTTTTTTTATATAAAAAAAAAACCCACCCTACTGAGACCACACCCATAGACAAGACGCCCATATATAAAAACAAAAAGCATAATAACAAAAGATTTAAAAAAAAAAATAATAATAATTTTTTTCTTAACAAAAAAATTAAATTTTTCTTTGAGCTTGCAAAAAAAAAAAAAAAAAAAAAAAAGAAGCACGGGCAATAATAAAAAAAAAAAAAATTTTAAAAAAAACACGCAGAGTTTTTTTAAAACAAAAAAAAAAAGTGAATTTTTAACAAAATTTTTTTTTCAATTCTGGGATTTGAACTCGCTATTAAAACGATCGTTAGTAAACAACAAAGCAATAATAACAAAAAAAATCAAATAAAATAAACGGGCAATGCAAAAACAAATAGAAAATAACAAGGGAAACACGCAGAATTTAAAAAAAAGAAATAACAAAAAAAATTTTTTTTGTTAAGTTCGGGATTTGAACTCGCCCCCAAACATGAAGCAGCGCAAGCAGTGCGTACACATAAAGCGGTTCAAGCAGCAACAGTAAGCAGTTTACAGCAGTAAGCATAGCAAGCAGTACACCGCAATACTAGCAAGCAGTTGATCAACCAAGATCATACATTGCTGCCGGTTAAGCTGTCCGATCACAGCCGCGAGCGTGGCGCACCGGATGCAGCCGGCCACTGCAAGACCGGTGGCGCTGGTTCAAGTCGGCCAAGCGGCCAAAGATTAAAAATTTTTAAATTCATTTTTAAAAATTCCAGCAATTGCTAATGTTCATTTTTCGCTTTCGGCTTCCAAACTAACTGTTGTTTTCCCTTAAAAACAAAACAATAGTAGAGAGGGGAGAGGCATACATATATACCATATATATGTATATGCCTAGAACTAGGTCCAGTTTCGTTTCTCTCATTGAAACTTGCTAATTTAATGGAATGCATTCGAGAAAGAGAGCGAAGAGAGAAATGCATGTGCAAACTAAAGAAGCTGTTGGCGCTCCTCTCCCAGCTCAGCGTCGAGAGCAAATTGCACATGCGTGTGTACGACGTAAACAGCATAACAATATGGGAAGGAAAAGAACTGTGTCTCTCTCGGTTTGCTCTCCTCCACACTGTGTGGCTAGAATATGCAAATAGGCAAAAACTTCGGTAAAACCACCGACGTCATATGCATATGTTTCGGTACAGTCTCCGCGCTTTACTAGAACATTCCACAATGCAATTCGGTATGGCAAAATAGCGGCGTCGAATAGGCATATATATGGTATGTATGTGTGCTAATTCAAAGCTAGCAGAATTGGGCAATGGAAAAAACCCAAGAATAGAGAGAAACGCATGCGTGGCGGCCTATAAAAAAGGCAGCCGCCGCCCGCATGCAATTTCCAAAGTAATTAACAAACAACTCAAGTGAAGATGAGCCAGCAGCAGCAGAAGGGGAATTCGAACAAGAGGCCAGCCGGGGGCGGCTGCCTTTTCACCCGCATCGCCGCAGCTCACGGAAGCTGCCGAGATTGGAGCTGGATGCGGCGATGACGGACGTGTTGGAGCTTTCGGCGTCCCCCATTCTTGACCCAGCCGTGGAAGCCGGGCTGACGCCGCCACCAACTGTGTCCCCAGGCTCGGCGGGAACTGTGTTCCGCTGGCCGGAACAGCAGCAGCCGGAGCAGGAGCAGCAGCCGGTGGAGCAGCAGCAGCAGCCGGAGCAGCAGCGGCCAAAGCAGCAGAAGCAGCGGCCAAAGCAGCAGAAGCAGCCGCCGGCACAGCAGCAGCCAACATTATCGCTGCCGACGCAGCCCACGATGCTGCCAACTGCGCAGCCAGCAGCAGCGCGACCACTGGCGCAGCCAGCAGCACTGCCAACTGCGCAGCCAGCGTTGCCGATGGTGCAGCTGCCAGCATTGCCAGCGGCCCAGCCCAGGGCGCAGCCAGCAGCACCGTTGCCCATACGGCCATTGACGCCCACCGTAATCGTGGTCATGGACTCGGACGAGGAGCCGGCGCGGCCACGCTATGACCCGGTGGTGCGGCGAGAAGTGCCGATGACGCCGGGCCGAGGGCTGTCATTGGAGGCACGCCCACCGGGCCCGAAGCTGTTTGACGAGCTCGTCGGGATAGCGTGGCCGAGCGAGGTGAGCCGGGCCGCGCGGATGTTAAATCCGAGGAAGCGGCGCATACGCGTGGTGTGGAGCGGAGGCGTGCGCTTCAAGTTGAAGGCCGGACAGGGCAGAATCCGGGCGTTTAGGGAGCGTCAATTATAAAAAAAAAAAAAAAACAAAACAAATGCAAACAAGTGCGTTTTATTTTGGTGGTTTCTGGATTTTTCTCTTTTTTTTTCTCATTTGCAATGAGCAACTACTTTAGTATGGCTTTTCTTCTTCTTCACCGCTATTGCTTTGTTTATTGTAATGCTGATACACACACATTGTTTTTTTTTTCCCGTGGAAAGGGGGGAGTGTGAGGAACAGTATGTGTTCCCCACAACAATTGCTACGGCTCGGGCCTATAAAAGCGCAGGCACTCGCTTACTCAGGAAGTCAGTCGAGTTTGAGAGTCGCGAGGGTACACCTCGGAAGTAAGAATTATCAAGTCAGCAGTCCTTGCTCTGGCAGGACATTCAGCGATCTTTGCTGCCGCAGGATCAACTCAGCAGTCCTTGCTCTGGCAGGACATTCAGCGATCTCTGCTGCCGCAGGATCAACTCAGCAGTCCTTGCTCTGGCAGGACATTCAGCGATCTTTGCTGCCGCAGGATTAACTCAGCGGTCCTTGCTCTGGCAGGACATTCGGCGATCTTTGCTGCCGCAGGATTAACTCAGCCGTCCTTGTTCTAGCCGGACATCCGGTCATCAATCCTCGCTGACGCAGGACCCGTTCATCAGCCGAGCACGAGACGAGAGAAGCCGTGGAACTTGCAGGGAAGGATCCCGGAGGACGACAACGAGGACAAGCAGCCAATCAACAACAACCCAGCTAATCCTTATAAATAAGACTAAAGTTAAAGAGTCGGCCAGGAGCCGCACAATAAAACCATTGAAATTGAATTCTGTTTTGTTATTATTTATTTCGCAAAGGACTGCAACTATAAATTCGTTGCACGAGCCTGACATCGCCGACCGAGTTAGCCCGGCCTAAAGGATCGTTACACTAATAATAAACTGTAAGATCAGTTGTTTGGGCAAACGTACAAGTGGTCCACTTGACAATTCAATAAAAGTTGCCAAATGCAAATTGGCTGAAGATCTTTTGGCAATGTTTAATACCAATGAATTGGCCGATGTGACAATCGCGACAGCCGACGGGCAAAAGATTCCAGTTCACGAGAACATATTATCAGAAGAGAAATATCATCAGGTATAGAAAAGACGAAATAATAGTTGTTTTCTTTTTTTTTTTTAGCACGAAGTAAAGTCTTTGCGGCCATGCTCAAACACTAAATGCGGGAAACCACTGAGAGTTGTGTTGAAATTAAGGATTTCAGTTACGATATTGTCTCGGAGCTTATTCGATTCATGTAAACGGGGGAAGCGTCAAACTTGAACATGGATATGAGTACCGAATTTCATACGGGCTGGACAGACTGAAATCGATGTTTGCCAAAGTAATGAGCGATAATCTCAACATAGAAAATGCACATGCAGTGCTAAGGTCAGCCGATTTTTACAACTTGCCAGATGTCAAATTCAAGACAATTCGCTCAATTCAAACTAATATTGAAAAGGAATTTGGCAAGACAAAGTTCGTCGATTTACTACAAGATTTTATAGAGCAAAAGCTTCAGGAATTAAAACTAAATGATTCCTCCCTCGAGCAGCCAAAAAAATGATAAAAAATTGAGTACATGCTTATTAAGCATTTAATCGAACTCCTTCAGTAATAAAATTCCTTTTCCTCGGCATTTGCTTGATGTTGTTATTTTTTGACATTTTGTTGTTATTTTTCTTATAATTCTGCCAGCGTTGACCGGCCGCTGCTCGAGCGACGCAGGCAGAGTTACTTTTCGTCTGTTTCTGTTCGTTTCTCTTTTGCTCCCCTTCTAAAAAAAATTGCACATCGTGCGTGCGACGCAGGCAGAGACTGTTTCTGTTCGTTTCTTCTTGTACGACGTAGGCAGAGGCCGTTTCTGTTTGTATTTTTTTGATTTCGTCTCTGTCGAACGAACGTCGAACGCTGGCGCCGGCATACAGTGGGCGACTGGGCCTCGCCTCCGCATTTAAATCAAATTTGAAAATGCGTTAAATTCTTTTTCACAAATCGATAATACAACTACTTTGATTCGATTTTAGTAGCTTTTTTATAAGCTCTCCGTTCAGCTGATCATCAGCTGTGAGCTGTCAAACACAACATATGCTGCAGCAAGCGCTTTAAAAAATTGTTTCTTTGTTGTGCGCATGAACTTTACTCTTTACTTATTTTATTACAAGTTTGGTTTTTTATAAGCTTCAAGGTATGTATTACATAGAAAATCAGTGTTTGTGACCGGTCTACAAATGTGATGCTTATAAAACGTAGTGGTAATTAAGTGTATTAACAACGAGCCCACAGTAGCGCACACCTGTCTTTCGGGGAGTAGAACCATACCAGATTCACCTGGATTCAGTCTAATTCTTATTTTATCTGGAAGTTTGAATCATTGTGAGTCCAAAATGCTTAAAATTAATTGCGATTATCAGCTACCCTTCCTATTATGGCACCTATTTAGGCACAATGTAAGTAGAACAAGCGGATCAGTCGAGTACACTCGACAGTAATATACCCTGAGTCTAGGCCTCGGCACGCCGAAGATTTGATGCCAATGCAATTCAATATAATATATTAATATAAATGAGTGATTTTAACTAATTTAACTAAATTTTAAAAATTTATGAAAAGTAAAAATATTTTTAAAAACGATAAAAAATGTCGTTGACCTATTCAGGAATCGAGCCCACGCCCCTCACGTGTCTCTAGCATTAGACTGACAATTCAAATGAACGAAAAATAATAAATAATTAAAAATCATTTGCATCGACCGGACCGGGATTCGAACCCCGATCTCCCGTTTCGCGTGCCTAGCACCTATCACTTGGACCACTCCGCCACTTGGACAAATTCGATTTACATATTCGATGTACATTCTGGCAGACTAAATGTTAAATGAATTAATTGAACATTAATTCGATTTATATACTGTGTAGTCATTTCCCATAGTATGTAGTTTTGTATTGCTGTCCCACTATGCTTAACATAGTTGGGTATGTTAAGCGCCCAATCTATGTTATGTTGCGCTCAATTTATGTAAACGCTCTCTCACTCTCTGCGCTCTAAGCGAACGAGAGCCCAAATGAAGCTGCGTGGGCAGCAATAAAGCACTTGAATTTATACATCGAAATCGATCGCACGCGAGTTTTTACTTTCCACCAGTTTTGTTGTTGTGTTGCCTGGCGGCAACTTTATTTCTTTTTATATTTAGCATCGGCTAAACATTTTGGCGCCCCCGGGTGGACTTGGATTTGGACTTTGGCGTGGATTTGGATTTTTTGAATTTGACTTCGATTTGGATTTGACGCATTGGTTGCTGATTGACTGGACTGGATTAGGATTTGGCTTGGATTTCGCACTTGGTTTAATTTTGGATACGATGAACGGCTGCTGTTGCACTCGGCACACAGTTTGTGGTCAGGTATCAAGTTAATTATTTAATCAAAATATCCAAGTGACCCGTATCTGGTGATGTATGTACATATGTAAATTGTACATACATATCAGAAACCATAGTCAAACAATATTAATAAATTTGAAGTGATTTCAATTTAATTAAACAGAAAATTTATTAATTTTTATATATAATTCATACATATATATTTGTAACATATACAAGTGCATAAAAACATATATTCGCATACATAAAATCGCTGCATATACATATGGACATATGCATGTATGTACATATAGGCCCGTTTCAGCTGCCGCTAATAGAAATACATAGTGCATAATAACGGCGTCACCGTTGCTCATCGTTGGCGTTATTTGCGTTTGGCTTCTCTTTGTGCGTGCATTCGTCGGTTTAGAAGCGCGAAAAGACATACATATATATATGAGCAGTGTCGCTTGCTGCTGAGTGTTGTTATTGTTGCAATTTCGACTTCTCCTTTGTGCGTGTGTTGTGCTGGAACGCTTGCAGAGAAAAACATATAAGCATACACAGCAAGCAGCTGAGCAGTGTCGACTGCTGCTGATTATTGTTGTTGTCAATTTCGGTCATTTGTCTTGTCCCAGCAAGCATTTCAAATCACATAAGAGTCTTAAAAGAGTCTTTTGACTGATTAAAATGAATCTAAATGAGCGCTTTTTCGAATCTCAAATGATTGTTTCCTGTGAGAAAACGGTACCCTAGCAAAGACTCCTTTGGAAGAGTCATTTATGACTCTATTTTTTGATCACTTTAGACTCAGTTCGGAGTCTTATTTCTGAGCAAATTGTTTTATTTGAGAGTCATATGTGAATCACATTTGAGTCATATTTGAGTCACAAATGAGAGTCATTTGAGAGTCACCTTTGAGTCTTATTCGAGTCGCAATTGAGAGCCATTTGCGAGTCATTATTGGATCTTATTCCCAATTGTTTGCTGCTAAAAAAATAATTATTATCATTTTGTATTTATTCAATGATTTTATTCAATTTAGTTATTACTTAATATTACAGCTTTTTAATTTAATAATTTAATTTGTACATTTTCTTTTTGCTGCAACGCGGTCGCCAGCATGAACAAAATGCTTTTGGAGTATTCCATTCATAACCTTGCCCGTTGCCAAGAATTTTATGTAGCAAACTTCTAATAAAAGAAAAGTTGTTAATTAAATGTACTAAAGAATCTTATAAAAAAAACCTCTTTACGAGGTAAAAGTCTAGTGACGAAAACATTTTAATGCACCAAAATTTCTGATATCCAATTTTGCGACGAATAATATTAAGTTTTACTTAAAAATTACTACAAAAAAATTTTTTTGTCACTCGGCACTGCGCAAAAAATATATATTTATTAGGTATGAAGAAATTAGCGCAATGTGCCGAGTGACAAAAAAATTTTGTTGTAGTAATTTTTAAGTAAAACTTAATATTATTCGTCACAAAATTGGATATCAGAAATTTTGGTGCATTAAAATGTTTTCGTCACTAGACTTTTACCTCGTAAAGAGGTTTTTTTTATAAGATATCAGAAATTTTGGAGTAAGATATCAAAAGTTTTGAAAATTGCAATATATTTTGATGGTACAATTTTGTCAAAATCTAACAGAACTGCTGTTGTTGCTGCTGTCCTATTCCAATTCTAAGCAAAACGTATATATTCTGTTAACAGGTAATATCTTCCAAACACATCGAAATTTTACAAACTACAATATATTGAAAATTAGAAAAAATCATTACTGGCGTTTTCACAAAAATCGCCTTAATGTGGGAAAAATACCTTATTTCACCTGTTGCTGTTTACCTTTTATCTTAAAAAAACACTAAAGGTATTCCTAAGAGCCCTTTAAAATACCTTTTCAACGATATATATATCACATCTGTAGCTTTTATCGTTTGGATGATATGGGGGTTCCAATTTTAGCGGTTTTTAGTGATTTCCCGCTAAACTAGCTATTTTTCGAAAAAGTCGAAAAACAAAAGTTTCTATATTTTTGATTATAAAATGATTTATCTGCCGCAAAAAGAATTGACCACTTGCAAGCAGTATCTTTCCACATGCACTGCAAGCAGTGTACATACTGCATATGTACATGCAGTAGTGTAAAGGTGTAAGGTATATTCAGTTAATAGGTAATATCTTGCCCAAACGAATTTTGACAGATATGTGTTATATGTCAAAAAACGCGTAATTGAATTCTCTACAACATGCAGTATATTTAAAAGTGATTTGATGTGTAGATTTTTCTTAAATCGCCAAAATGTGGAAATAAATACCTTATTTCACCTGTAGCTGTTTACCTTTTTACTTAAAAAAAGAACTTTGAAGGTATGCCTAAAAGCACTTCAAAACACCTTTCCAACGACATATATAACAGATCTGTAGCTCCGTTCGTTTGGATGCTATGGGGGTTTCAATTTTAGCGGTTTTTAGCGATTTCCCGCTAAACTAGCGATTTTTCGAAAAAGTCGTAGAACAAACGTTTCTAGATTTTTTATCGGGAACAAGTCCTCATTCAAACTTTTAAGCTAAATCAACGCTTTGATCTATACAAACAAACAAACAAACAAACAAACAGACTGACTTTTCATCTCGTTTTGAAAAGGGCACCAAAAATTTCGAAATTAATTATCTTCTGAACCAGTGGTCGGATTTTGATGATCAAGGTGTCATTCGACGCGTATTTTTGATAAGTATAGTTAAAAATTATAAAAAAAATCTAAAAGGCTCCAACGGCCCCATTTGCTCCAATCATTTAAATTTTGTCCCTCCCACTTACACCTGTTTATCTCACGAACCATGTAAGTTTTCAAAAGTCTTAGTATGCACATTTTTAAGTTAGATTGATACCTTTCGATCGGTATATAATTCGACCCGATCGGACAGTCATAGCAAATTTTCCATTCTTCCTGTGTATATATGCTAGTCGCCTTTCGCACCCTTCGTGCTGCTTTCGTCACTAGCGCGGACTGCCGTCCGCAGTGATTGATGAAAATATATGTACGTACTCTTAATGGTCGTAACCACGAACAATCGCTCAGCGCTCGGTTTGGTGGCGGTCCGCTTCCAACTATATGCAACAGCCAATTCGTCGGCAAAAACCTTTCGAACGGCTTTTCTTAAGAATTGCACCGCTCCGTCTCCACCTATTTTCCTAATGTTTTCCTTCTGAAATATCATAATTGAATGTATTATATGTATGTAGTATGTGTATATTTTAAATTATGTAATTTATACGAACCAATTTATGAAGTTTGTCTTCATTCCCTTGCAGCAGCGACTTACGTGACCGTCAGACAACTACAAATCCGACAACTTAAAAGCAAACACTTAAGACTTGACGAAATGCAAAAGAAGTAACGAGATTAAACAGTTACATTTCCAGTTGCATCGTCAAACGCAAAACAAAATTCGAAAAATTACAGTAAAAATTCAAACGAAAGCAATCACATTTCGGTCAGCAACATTATCAGTTTGAGATCGCTGTATATTTTGTTGTTGTTAATCTCATTTGCATCAGCAAACTGTTCGAAATATGCGTGCATAGAATGAATCAAAACAATCACATTTCGTTCCGCAACATGATTAATTTGAGATCGGTGTATATTTTGTTATTGTAATCCCATTTTAGGCATACGCATGGGTCATTAATGACTCTTTTTTAAATCATACAGGAGATTAATCTTTTTTTTATCATTAAAAAGAGTCAAAAAAGACTCTCCAAGAAGATTGCGATCAGTGAAGATCTTACAATTGCTAGCTGGGGTGCATGCATTCGGCGTTGGAAATAAAGCATACAGGCGCGCAGCGAACATACATACACGGCAAGCGTTTCGTAGCTGCGTCGACTGCAGCTGATTTGTTGTTTCTTTCAGTTTCTCTTGTCTTTGTACTTGAGCTCGTTGCGTTGTTATAATCGTTGCATAGGCACAGTGGTAGCAGATCGTCGTAATACGAATATAAAGACTTGTAAGATTTGGAATATTGTGAAGCGTTACATAGACGCACACATAGAGAGATACACGCATATATTTATTCACACATGCATTGATTGGCAGTGTCGTCTGCCCTTTATTTTTTTGGTGTTTATTATTCGATATTTCTTTGTGCGGGAATTTGTTGTGCTAGAATCGGCTTTGCACAGGCACAGTGGTTGCAGGTTGTGATAATACGAATAAAAACTTGTGATACTTTGCATTAGTTGTCGTTAAAAATAAAATTACAGACATAGATCCTAGCTCCTCGTGTAATAAATAACATATTTGTGATAATGCCTCCTAAAAGCCAAAGACGCGGTGGTCACAACGTTTCACTTGCTGGTCATGAGGATCAAGTAGATCTTGTGTATCAGCTTGAGATGCTCGTGTTAAACATTTCTCGTCTTAAAGAAGCGCTCCAGGAGCGTACCGCGCCTCTCGACCCGTATGAACTAGAATGTCGGACGGAGATTTTAAATCGTTATGTTGAGGAAGCATTTAAAATACAGTGGGAAGTCGACAAAATCAATCCTGCTTTAGCATCTCGTGCGGATTTAGAGGAGCTTTGTGTGTCTACCAAGGTTCTGTTGCGGTCTTTAGGAGTGGTACCGAAGTCGCAGCCTTGTGCTAATTCCACAATTGTAGGATCGGTAGGACATCATCGAAAGTTGCCTTATATGAAACTGCCTAAATTCAGCGGAGAGTATTCAGAATATAAAAACTTTATTGGACTGTTTACGAGTTTGGTTGACAACGAGGATTCATTGTCAAATGTGGAAAAGTTCAACCACTTGTTGTCATGCCTGGAGATGGACGCTCTGGGAACAGTAAAGGCATTCCAAGTGAATGACAGGAATTACCCGATGGCATTAGACGCGTTAAATAGGGTGTATGATAATGAATGTTTAATTTTCTTTGAAAGCATTTCCAAATTGTTCGATTTGCCGAAGATGAAAGGGCCTTCAGCGTCGTCACTGAGGTCACTTGTTGACACAGTGTCAGCAATTTATGATTCACTGCTCTCGTTAGGAGACGATAAAAAGATCGCGAATGCAATGCTTATTCACATCGTGATGAATAAGGTTGATTCGGACACGCGCTTGAAATGGGAAGAAACGCTGGATTATACAAGAATCCCGCTCTGGAAAAATTGCGAAGAGAGTCTTAATAGGCGTTTTCAGCACCTGTGTGCACAGGAGGCAGCTTCCAGTCGCGTTAAACCCAATAAGCCTGATCGTGAAATCTCGGTTCGGCGAGGGTCCAAGACTGCGTTGTCTGTGGCTCAAAATGAGCAAGCGTCCGATCCGAAATGCGCGTTTTGTAAAGCGAGCAACCATTCAATACATTCTTGCCCGTCCTTCGAGTCACTGCCCTTTATAAACCGCTTTAAATTCGTCAAAGGTTTCCCATTGTGTCTCAATTGCCTGAAAAAAGGCCACAATGTATCCGTGTGCAAGTCAGCACATTGTAGAGTTTGCTCAAAACCGCATCATACGTTGCTGCATGAATTCGTGCCGGAGTCTTCGGCATTGGTAGCACCGCTTCAGCACGAGCAAGTTCCAGAGACAGATTTTGCGTCTCAGAGTCCTCCAGCATCTTGCAATCATATGTTCGGCAAGAAGTCTGAGCAGGTGATATTAGCAACGGCGCTTGTGAAGATTAGGGGACGAGGTGGCTGTTATCAGTTAGCACGAGTTTTACTAGATTCTGGAGCACAGGTCAATTTTGTAACAGAGGAGTTGGCCAATTCATTAAAATTACCAAAGTTGAGGAAAGAAATTCGAGTTTTGGGCATAGGAAATTTGAGCTCGTCTAGTCAGCACAAAATTGAAACGTCGGTGGCATCCCGAGTTGGTACGTTTGAAATGAGTGCAGAATTCAGTGTTATCAAGACAATTTCATCCTATCAGCCAGAAAGAGCTATTGCTCTTAATGAGGTGGACATTCCAGAGGACCTACAACTGGCAGATCCATTGTATTACAAACCCCAGAGAGTAGATATGCTACTGGGAGCAGAAGCATTTTATGACTTCTTGATAGACGGATGCATTAAGGCCCAAAGTGGTGGGCCTACTTTGAAGAACACTGTGTTTGGCTGAATAGTGTCAGGTCGTTATAAATCAATAGAAAATTCGACTGATAAGGCCACTGCTCTTGTAAGCTTGAATCAAGAGCCATGTCAAATTTATACTATAGTTCGAAAGTTTTGGGAGTTGTAAGATATTCCAAATGCACCTGATTCAACAATCTATACCCCAGAACAATTGCTTTGCGAGAAGTCTTTTGTACAGACTATTGCTCGCTTGCCCTCGGGTCGGTTTAGTGTTTCTTTGCCATTCAAATCGAGCCCTAACGAATTGGGATCGTCTTTCGAGACTGCAAGAAGACGCTTTTTAAGTCTGGAACGAAGGCTGTTGCGACAGCCAGAAGTTCGGTCAATGTACATGTCATTCATGCAGGAATACATTACGTTGGGCCATATGACACAAACCGACAGTAATATCCCGAGAGAGCCGCATTACTTCATTCCTCATCAATGCGTGCTAAGACCGCAAAGCACTAGCACTAAACTCCGCGTAGTATTTGACGCGTCGAGTAAGTCATCGTCTCAGGTATCGCTCAACGACTTGTTAATGATTGGGCCAACAATACAGCCATGTTTATACTCCACGTTGCACAGTGGGGCCATTGCTCATTTTACGTTGCAAAAATCATAACTTTTGAATCAAATGAGATAATCGAATAATTTAAATGGCATATAATAGATAACTTTTCAAGCTATAAAATAAATGTTTAAGAAAAGTGCCACGCCCCCAAGATACTTACTTAGGGGCTTTCAAAGTTGAAATTTGTGAAATTTGTGAAAAAAATAAATTTTATGGCACCCAAAAATAAATGTTTTTTAAAACTTTTAATTTTTTTTGGTTTATTTCTAAGGTTTTTATATTTAAAAATTACTTTCAAAAAGTTTAAATAAAAAAAAATTTTTTTTCAAAAATTATTTTTAATTTTTCGGGGTGAATCATCAGAATTGCATATATCGACCTAATTGCTATGGTTGTATATGATATAGTAGTCCGATTTCAACCAATCTAACATATTATGAATCTAGGGTAGTCTTCTACATCCAGACCAAATTTGGTTCACATCAGACCACTATATCATATAGCTGCCATAGGAACAATCGATCGAACTATGCAATTATGCCGCGTGTTTTTTTTGTGAGGTTGAATTAGTTTTTTTTGATTTAACCTTCTTAGGCGGGTCCGGGCGGGTATGAAACCATATATAGCTATAAAGAGAAATCAATTGTGAAGCGTTTTTTATCTATGGGAACTTAATGCATTTTAATTCATGAGAGTTTTCGTCTACCAAAGTTCAAAAATAGTTTAAATCTAGTGTTCTTTAAATTTAAATGGGTCAACCTTAAAAGGTTGTACTATCCACAATTTTTACTTGATCTAAAAATCCTATTTGGATTCTTAATCATTGAAGAATTCTCTATCGAATCCGTATATTACTTTTTCCGAACGCTTACCCAAAAAAAAAATATTTTTGCCAAGTTGTTCGGCCGGCGGTCCTGCAAAACCTAGATTTTGACTATTTTTGAACTTTGGTAGACGAAAACTCTCATTAATTAAAATGCATTAAGTTCCCATAGATAAAAAACGCTTCACAATTGATTTCCCTTTATAGCTTTATATGGTTTCATACCCGCCCGGACCCGCCTAAGAAGGTTAAATCAAAAAAAACTAATTCAACCTCACAAAAAAAACACGCGGCATAATTGCATAGTTCGATCGATTGTTCCTAAGGCAGCTATATGATATAGTGGTCTGATGTGAACCAAATTTGGTCTGGATGTAGAAGACTACCCTAGATTCATAATATGTTAGATTGGTTGAAATCGGACTACTATATCATATACAACCATAGCAATTAGGTCGATATATGCAATTCTGATGATTCACCCAGAAAAATTAAAAATAATTTTTGAAAAAAAATTTTTTTTTATTTAAACTTTTTGAAAGTAATTTTTAAATATAAAAACCTTAGAAATAAACCAAAAAAAATTAAAAGTTTTAAAAAACATTTATTTTTGGGTGCCATAAAATTTATTTTTTTCACAAATTTCACAAATTTCAACTTTGAAAGCCCCTAAGTAAGTATCTTGGGGGCGTGGCACTTTTCTTAAACATTTATTTTATAGCTTGAAAAGTTATCTATTATATGCCATTTAAATTATTCGATTATCTCATTTGATTCAAAAGTTATGATTTTTGCAACGTAAAATGAGCAATGGCCCCACTGTGCGTTGTTGAGATTTAGGTTTCGCACATACGCACTTACGGCTGATATAACCAAGATGTACCGTCAAATTGAAATTGACGAGAATCAGAGACAATTTCAGCTGATTGTATGGAGAGAGCATCCCACTGATCCGTTGCAGATATATCAGCTAAACACAGTCACATATGGAACAGCCTCAGCTCCATTCTTGGCGATCAGGTGCTTAAAGCAGCTAAGTGACTTGTGTGCAAAATCACATCCTGTTGCGTCGCGCGTACTGCCGCAGGATTTCTACGTTGATGATTTACTGACAGGAGCCGATTCTATAAAAGAGTTGGATGCAATGCGCAGACAGTTGGTAGAGACGTTGGACTCCGCAGGATTCACCCTGGCAAAATGGGCTTCTAATAGCACGTTGAGGCCACTAGATTCCCACGATGATGCAGTCGCTCTTGGAGAGCATGGAGATACCAAGACTCTAGGGCTTAAATATTCGTTGCAAGAGGTAGAACAAACCGAGAATCCCACGAAAAGGTCAATTGTTTCCTTTACAGCCCGATTGTATGATCCTCTTGGTCTGCTTAGCCCAATCATAACAAAGGCCAAAATTCTCATTCAGGAGATATGGTTGCTTAAGCTTGATTGGGATGACTCTATTCCCGAAGAGCTTTGCCTGCAGTATCAAGAGGTACTAAGCTGTTTTTCGAATTTAGACGTAGTCGCAGTCCCACGGTACGTTGGAGTTTCAAAACTAACAGCGTGTCAGATACATGGATTCGCTGATGCTTCATCTCGAGCGTATGGGTGTTGTCTATATGTGCGGGCGAATCTGGGGACAGATATCTCGGTACACTTGTTGACTTCGAAATCAAAAGTGGCACCGTTAAAAACCAAGTCCATTCCCAGACTTGAGCTGTGTGCTGCACATCTACTAGCCAACTTGTGGCAGAAAGTGCGCAAACAGATTGATTTCCCAGTAGAAAGAGTCGTGTTTTGGTCAGACTCCGAAGTAGTGTTGCACTGGTTGCAACAACACCCATCAACTATGAACACATTTGTTGCAAATCGAGTAGCGGATATTCAGGAAAGTACTCCAGAAGTTGACTGGCGTCACGTTCCAACGAAGGAAAATCCCGCTGATTTGGTATCTCGAGGATGTACAATTGACGAGGTGAATGCGTCGTTTTGGTTCAAAGGACCAGATTTTCTAGTAAAGGGCTCAAATGAGTGGCCTAAAAATCCTCATTTCAGCCTGTCACCAGATAATTCAAGATTGGAGAAGCGGAAAGTTGCTACTGTCTTCACCGCGGCCGATGTGTCACCCAATCCAATCGTAGAATTAGTCGAAAGCTGTTCCCCATATTGTAAAATATTGCGTATTGTTGCTTACATTCTTCGCTTTGTCTGGTGTATTACTAATCGCAAAAGGAGTTCTGAGTTCTCATCTTTAGTTGTCAGCGTCCAGGAATTGGAAAGTGCATTTTTGACTGTCGTGAGCGTTGTGCAGCAGGACAAGTACTGTGACGAGATAAAGAAGATACAAAAATCTATTGCACTTCAGCCGTCACTACAGAAGCTGACGCCATACGTGGATACGTATTTGGACAAAAATCGGAAAATGACGCTGTTGCGAGTAGGCGGTCGTTTACTCAACGCTCCATTGTCGCATCAGGCCAAGTTCCCGTTGATAATGCCAAAAGGATGCCGGTTCGTCACCCTGTATTTGGAACACTTGCACAGGAGCAATTGTCATGCGGTCCACGTGTTCTGGTTGGACTGCTTAGACAAAAAATCTGGCTGGTGAACGCACGCGAGACTTGTGGATCGGTTGTCCGGAAATGTATTCGGTGTTTTCGGTACAAACCGCGATTGGCAGCCTAAATCATGGAACACTTGCCCACTGATCGAGTAAATGGGCAACACCCATTCGAAGTCAGTGGAGTCGACTTTTGTGGACCTATTAAAATGTCGTTAAAAATACGCGGCAAGCCGCCTGTTAAAGTATTTCTTGCTGTGTTCGGCTGCTTTTTGTCCAAAGCTGTCCATTTAGAAATTGTGAGCAATCTAACCTCAAGTTCTTTTATTATGTGTTTGTCTAGGTTTCTTGCCCGGCGAGGACCCGTCATCCGGTTGCATTGCGACAATGCCACGAATTTTGTGGGTGCTGCTCGAGAGCTGAAGGAGTTTGCGAGCAACTTCATCAAACACGGCAATGCCATGGTGGAGTTTGCCGCACAGCGTGGGACGGAGTTTGCGTTCATCCCTCCACGAGCGCCGCATTTTGGAGGCCTATGGGAGGCCGCGAAGCACCATTTGCTGCGGGCCATAGGCGGCGTGATCCTCGCAACGGACGAGTTGCAAACCGTGGTGGTCGAGGTAGAGGCGGT
Organism: Drosophila limbata; assembly: GCA_963924055.1. NCBI lineage: Eukaryota > Metazoa > Arthropoda > Insecta > Diptera > Drosophilidae > Drosophila > Drosophila limbata. Next base: position 691,978 of record CAWUOW010000382.1, read on the forward strand.
GCTCAATTCCCGGCCAATCGTGGCCGACAGCACCAATCCCAACGACGTGGAGGCCATCACGCCAGCGCATCTGCTGGTAGGCAGAACGCTTGCAACGCTGCCGCCCGCGTCCGTTCATCTCGAGGACGACAACAAGCTGTGCTACTTGCGCAGATGGCGGCTTGTGTCCGCAGTCAAGGAGAGATTCTGGGCGAGCTGGTCGCGAGATTACCTCCTCGGACTACAGCAGAAACACCGATGGACACGGGAGGAGCAGAATCTGGAGGTAGACGCAGTCGTTCTCATACACGAGGACAACGTGCCATCGCAGAATTGGCTGCTAGGCGTAGTGACGGACGTCGTCAAAGGAGCAGACGGGAAAGTTCGAGTAGCCGTGGTTAGGACGAAATCTGGAGTCTACAAACGCGCCATTCATCGGTTGGCGCCGTTACCAAAGGCTTGAAGCCTGCGGCATTCAACGTGGCCGATGTGTAGTCATTTCCCATAATATATTTATGTATTGCTGTCCCACTATGCTTAACATAGTTGGGTATGTTAAGCGCTCAATCTATGTTATCTAGGTTGTATGTTACGCTCTCTGTATGTTATGTTCTCTCACGCTTTGCGCTCTAAGCGAATGAGAGCCCAAATCGAAGCTGCGTGGGCAGCAATAAAACACTTGAATTTTGAGATCGAAATCGATCGCACGCGAGTTTTTACTTTCCAACAGTTTTGTTGTTGTGTTGCCTGGCGGCGACTTTATTTCTTTTTATATTTAGCATCGGCTAAACATTTTGCTGCAAATCTTTAAAGCTTAATATCTTCATTATTTATGGCCCAATCGTGTTGAAAGTTGGCGATTAGTCTATGGACATGATCCTACACCCGTTGAACTTTTGAACAAACTTAATATACCCTCAGGGTATAAAAACAAGCTTGATCTGCGTCCGGTATCCAGCAATCTACATACCAAATTTGAAGTCTAGCTATTATAGTTTCTGAGATTGGCTGTCTCAAACAGACGGACGGACAGACGGACAGACAGGCGAACATGGCTCGATCGACTCGGCTGTTGATGCTGATCCAGAATATATATACTTCATGGGGTCGGAGATGCTTCCTTCTCCCTGTAACATACATCACACAAATCTTATATACCCTTTTCGACCATTTTCAATGGGCACAGGGTATAAAAAACAAAATCAATTAGAATGCGTTGCAGGAAAACTCGAATATTTTAATTCATTTGAATAAATGATAGGCCACATTCTTTTTAAACAAAAACATACTGGGCACTCTTGCAATGCACAAGTATGAATATCAATTTTCTGGTATGCAATATTAAGCAACTCAATAATTATATGATAAAGACAATAAAAACAAATACAATCAGAGACGTTGCAATAAGACTTTAATAGTTTAATTCATTTGATTAAAGTGATGCCCACATTGTTCACAAAAAGACAAAAGTAAACTGTTTGGCAGCACTGCTTATTGCTATCACATAAATATTAACATACATATGCTTCTGCCATTGTTACTTTGCTGGAAGGTTTTCAGTATGCAAACCTTGAATTTTAAAAAACTAATTAAATTTATATCAGAATCACTCACCAAATAGAAATGACAGAAATATCAAGCCAATCGGTTTTCTGACCTATTACCCTTACTGAAGTTAAGAATCAAATAAAAAACCTTGAAAACAACAAAACTCCTGGAATGGACAAAATAGACAATCGTACCATTAAATCCCTCCCAGATTCTGCACTTCTGTATCTCATCCTTATCTTCAACAACGAACTGCGTTACAGACACTTTCCACAACAGTGGAAAATGGCTCTAGTGACAATGATTCCTAAACCTGGCAATCCTTTTTGTCGCAGGATCGGGTCATCAGTCCTTGCTCTTGCAGTACATTCAACAATCCTTGCTGCCGCAGGATCAGGTCTTCAGTCCTTGCTCTCGCAGGACATTCAACAAACCTTGCTGCCGCAGGATCAAGACTTCAGTCCTTGCTCTGGCAGGACATTCAACAATCCCTTCTGCCGCAGGATCAGGTCATCAGTCCTTGCTCTCGCAGGACATTCCACAATCCTTGCTGCCTCAGGATCAGGTCATCAGTCCTTGCTCTCGCAGGACATTCAACAATCCTTTCTGCCACAGGATCAGGTCATCAGTCCTTGCTCTCGCAGGACATTCAACAATCCTTGCTGCCTCAGGATCAGGTCATCAGTCCTTGCTCTCGCAGGACATTCAACAATCCTTGCTGCCGCAGGATCAGGTCATTAGTCCTTGCTCTCGCAGGATATTCAACAATTCTTGCTGCCTCAGGATCAGGTCATCAGTACTTGCTCTCGCAGGACATTCAACAATCCTTGCTGCCGCAGGATCAGGTCAGCAGTCCTTGCTCTCGCAGGACATTCAACAATTCTTGCTGCCTCAGGATCAGGTCTTCAGTCGTTGCTCTGGTAGAACATTCAACAATCCTTGCAGCCCCAGGATCGGGTCTTCAGTCCTTGCTCTGGCAGGACATTCAACGATCCTTGCTGCCGCAGGCTCAAGTCATCAGTCCTTGCTCTGGCAGGACATTCAACAATCATTGCTGTCGCAGGATCAGGTCATCAGTCCTTGCTCTCGGAGGACATTCAGCGATCCTTGCTGTCGCAGGCTCAAGTCAACAGCCCTTGCTCTGGCAGGACATTCAACAATCATTGCTGTCGCAGGATCAGGTCATTAGTCCTTGCTCTCGGAGGACATTCAGCGATCCTTGCCGCAGCAGGTTCAAGCCATAAGTCCTTGTTTTCGCAGGATCAAGCCGTTAGTCCTTGCTGTCGCAGGATATTCAACAACCCTTATTGATTAGGGTCAGTCATCAATCCTTGCTGTCGCAGGATTTGGTCGTCAGCCCGATAGAGAGACGAGAGAAGCCCGTGGAAGCACCCGACTGGGAGGATCAACTTGCCCGCCCAGAGAAGGACTTTGAAGGACGACTACAAGGACGATCAATTACGAGCGACGCGTTACAATTCGCTGTGCTGTATGATCCATCATATTTTGAAGTTTTACTCTGACCTCTACATCAGTGATTTCTTCTAAGGGTGGTACAGTTGCTTTTTTTGCACATGTAGTACTGGCGTCACTTGGCAAGACATCTACGTTTCTTTTTTCAACTAAGATCGTAATATTGAATATTTTTCTTTTGACAAACCTAAGTCCAGAAAGAGTGCCAGAGCCTCTTCATTGGTGTATTTGATATTTGTGTGCGAGTCCGGTGGAGTAGGAATGCTGTCTTTTATTCTTTGCAGCCTAGAAGGACTTGCTTTAGATACGGCTTCAACAATAGAGCCTTTCACTCTCTCTTGGGATTGATTATATTTTATCTTTAAGGCAGTTGAAATATTCGCTTTTGAAATATTCTCAGGAGCTTTTAAAAGCTTCTTTTTCTTCGAATACTGCGAGAACTCATCTAATGGCATTTCCGGCCTCCCTCTCGCTTGATTGGAAGTCGAGGGTTGACACAAGTCAGCTTTTTCAAATATTATTTTCCTATTTTCTTCCCCATTACGATTTTTTGCTAAGAATCTATCTCGTCTTCGGTTACTCTGCATCCATATTTCTTGAAAAGCGCGATAAAGCCGACTCAGCTGATTTGAATGCTTTACGAGACTAGCACATTTAAGCTTCTTCTGCACAGCTTGTAAAAATGCTTCAATACTATTTTTGATCACAAATAATTCAAACAATTAATGATAAGACTGCTCCATAATTTAGTTTTTTTAATGGTTTTATAAAATAAGAGATCACTGTTGTTACTTGCACTTCTTTAAAAACTAATTAACCCTCTAACACGTAAGACTGTCTTAAGACACTTATTACATTATTTACATTTGCGCAAAAAGTAAGAGCTTTTTCATAATTTAAATAATTAACGGCAGTTAATAACAAACGCCAGATTTCATGTAGAAGCTTTGAAAGCTCTCAGCAGCTTTTAACGGTACTTTTTATTTTAAATTTCACAGAACAAATTTTATTTTGGGCTTGAAATTTGACCTGCTGCAAGTTGTGTTTTGTTTTGCTAGTAAAAGTAAAACTATTAAACAAATTCAGCTCATTATTTTTTTTCGTGAAAGGTATGTTTATTTACTATTGAAATCAAGTTACAGATTTGCAAATATATAATAGACATGCATTGAAATAGTGATAAGTGCCTCGAGACACTTTTGGGGCTTTAAGTGAACTTTTGTTGCACGCAGCTATTTCACAACTACTTGCAATTTATGTGCGAGTAAATCGTATCCCTGATTGCAAGCTGCCAAACGATAGTACGCTCAACAAAAAGCCAAAGGGTTTTTCGACTGAGTACGTAGGTTCCTCATATGGAGTCGAAATTACTAATGTGCTGTGGAAAGACAGCAAGGCCGTTCGCTTTTTGTCGACTTATGTGGGTGTTAAGCCATTTACACGGACAATTCAGCGCGAAGGAACAGCAAAGGCTCCTCATTTCGATAGAAAGTCTAGGCGACAATTCGAAATTGATTGCCCCCAAATTGTTCATGAATATAATGCTCACATGGGTGGCGTAGACCTGATGAATGGACTAATGGGCCGCTATCATATCAGAGCCAAAACTCGGGATGCCGCGACTTGGATTTTTTACCACTTGATTGATATGGCAGTCACCAACTCGTATATTTTATACAGACTTATAGAAAAGGAGAACGCGAGCAAGGAGAAATCGCTCCAACTCCCGGATTTTCGCGAAACTCTTGCTGAAGGTCTAGTGATACTTAGAAGCAAAAATTTACCAGGTCGTCCAATCAGTAATCGATCTTCACATGGATAGAAAACCCAGTCTCCTTCCTCTCAATCAGGGCGGACAACACATTCAGAATCCTCTCAGACAATGCAGTCTCCACTCTCTCACCTATCTCCACAGCTACGACTCAAGCTAGGCCAAAAATCGAAGCATCCAATATCGGACTTGCGGTTTGACCAGGTAAACCATTACCCTCATTGGTTGGATCGAGACAGTGGAAGAAGATGTTGTAAGCACTGTAAAATTTCGCAAACACAGTGCATTTGCACAAAATGTAATTTGCATTTATGCTGCACAGCTAACAAAAATTGTTTTTAAGACTACCATAAAAAGAAATAAAATGCAGTTTTGAAACTTGAAAACGACTTTTTTACACTCAAAGCCCCAAGAGTGCCTCAAGGCACGTATTCACTTTTTCTCACCTTACAGGTAAACGAATGCTTTTACGCACTTTCTGAGTGCATATTTATTTTGGAAAGTAGCCTTAGAGGGTTAAGCTCTTCTGCCAACTCATTCAAAAGTTACTAGAACAATTTGAGAACTGTAAGCTTTCTGTTTTGTCACAACTATTGGTACTGCAATACTTCTTTACTATAGTAAGCTTATGAGCCGGTCAAAGCAATGACTCCAATTTCCAAACTAGTGAGATATCGAGTTGAAATTTGAAATATACTTATATTCCGAATACTTCAAAGACATTTTTTAAACAAAAATTGAAGTGGGCGTGGCAATGAAAAGGGCGTAAGCTGAGCTAAGCTAAGTTACTTTTCGTCTGTTTCTGCTCGTTTCTCTTTTGCTCCCCTTCTAAAAAAAAATTGCACATCGTGCGTGCGATGCAGGCAGAGACTGTTTCTGTTCGTTTCTTCTTGTACGACGTAGGCAGAGGCCGTTTCTGTTTGTATTTTTTTGTTTTCGTCTCTGTCGAACGAACGTCGAACGCTGGCGCCGGCATACAGTGGGCGACTGGGCCTCGCCTCCGCATTTAAATCAAATTTGAAAATGCGTTAAATTCTTTTTCACAAATCGATAACACAACTACTTTGATTCGATTTTAGTAGCTTTTTTATAAGCTCTCCGTTCAGCTGATCATCAGCTGTGAGCTGTCAAACACAACATATGCTGCAGCAAGCGCTTTATAAAATTGTTTCTTTGTTGTGCGCATGAACTTTACTCTTTACTTATTTTGAAAATCAGTGTTTGTGACCGGTCTACAAATGTGATGCTTATAAAACGTAGTGGTAATTAAGTGTATTAACAACGAGCCCACAGTAGCGCACACCTGTCTTTCGGGGAGTAGAACCATACCAGATTCACCTGGATTCAGTCTAATTCTTATTTTATCTGGAAGTTTGAATCATTGTGAGTCCAAAATGCTTAAAATTAATTGCGATTATCAGCTACCCTTCCTATTATGGCACCTATTTAGGCACAATGTAAGTAGAACAAGCGGATCAGTCGAGTACACACGACAGTAATATACCCTGAGTCTAGGCCTCGGCACGCCGAAGATTTGATGCCAATGCAATTCAATATAATATATTAATATAAATGAGTGATTTTAACTAATTTAACTAAATTTTAAAAATTTATTAAAAGTAAAAATATTTTTAAAAACGATAAAAAATGTCGTTGACCTATTCAGGAATCGAGCCCACGCCCCTCACGTGTCTCTAGCATTAGACTGACAATTCAAATGAACGAAAAATAATAAATAATTAAAAATCATTTGCATCGACCGGACCGGGATTCGAACCCCGATCTCCCGTTTCGCGTGCCTAGCACCTATCACTTGGACCACTCCGCCACTTGGACAAATTCGATTTACATATTCGATGTACATTCTGGCAGACTAAATGTTAAATAAATCTTATAAAAAAAACCTCTTTACGAGGTAAAAGTCTAGTGACGAAATCATTTTCATGCACCAAAATTTCTGATATCCAATTTTGTGACGAATAATATTAAGGTTTACTTATAAATTACTAAAAAAAAATATTGTCACTCGGCACATTGCGCTAATTTCTTCATATCTAATAAATATTTATTTTTTGCGCAGTGCCGAGTGACAATATTTTTTTTTTAGTAATTTATAAGTAAACCTTAATATTATTCGTCACAAAATTGGATATCAGAAATTTTGGTGCATGAAAATGATTTCGTCACTAGAATTTTACCTCGTAAAGAGGTTTTTTTTATAAGATATCAGAAATTTTGGAGAATTATATCAGAAATTTTGAAAATTGCAATATTTGTTGACGGTACAACTTTGTCAAAAGGTGTTTATTGTTTGTACAAGCAAAAACAAACTGTCTGGCAACACTAGTTCCTTTTACAAACATACATGCAAAATTAGAAAAAATCATTACTAGCGTTTTCTCAAAATCGCCAAAATGTAGGAAAAAATACCTAATTTCACCTGTAGCTGTTTACCTTTTAACTTAAAAAAGTTCAAAGTATGCCTAACAGCCCTTTGAAATACCTTTTCAACGATATATAGATCACATCTGTAGCTTTTATCGCTTGGATTCTATGGGGGTTTCAATTTTAGCGTTTTTTTAGCGATTTCCCGCTAAACTAGCGATTTTTCGAAAAAGTCGTAAAAAGAACGTTTCTATATTTTGATTATAAAATGATTTATCTGCCGCAAAAAGAGTTCACCACTTGCAAGCAGTTTATTTCCGCATTACGCTGCAAGCAGCGTACATATGTACTGCATATGTACATGCAGTAGTGTAAAGGTAAAAGGTATATTCAGTTAATATGTAATATCTTGCCCAAACGAATTTTGACAGATATGTGTTATATGTCAAAAGACGCGGAATAAAATTGCCTATAACATATAACATACTTTTAAGTGATTTGATGTGTAGATTTTTCTTAAATCGCTAAAATGTTGGAAAAAATACCTTATTTCACCTGTATCTGTTTACCTTTTAACTTAAAAAAACAAGTGGGAAAGGCTATAGTCGAGCTCCCGACTATAGGATACCCGTTACTTACATAAACAAATTAAAATTTTTTTATTGCATGCTTTTAGGCATTTTAATTGCTTAAAAGCAGGGATTAAAACCCTAACCTAAACCGTAACCTTTAACCGGTAAAAACCGATTGAAATTTAAAACCGTAACTGAAACCGTAACCAAAAAGACAAATTTTCATTTGACCGAAACCTTAAAACCGAAATTCTGTAAACCGAAATAACCGTTTAGTAACCGTTTCATTTATAAGGTTTAATTTCGGTTTTTTATACATTCAAAAAACAATTATTTCTCATTTTTTATTTTGATTTTTGATTTTAATTTTCTTATGTTTAATTTTTAATTTTTATTTTTGATCGAATTTTCATCGAATTTTCATAGCACTGAATAAGCGCAAATAAAATAAATTTAAAATAAACTGAAGAATATGTGAAAGAAATGTGTGAATGAAAATTTAAAAAAGTAATACATTTTTATTTATTATTATTATAAGATTAATATAACTATTTTTTTTGCAAAAAAAATTTTTTTGTGAACCGAAACCATACCGGTATTTCAAAACCGAAACATACAACAACCGGTTCACCGTTACGAAACCTTTATTCAAAGATTTTGCGTAACCGATAACCGAAAACCGAAATGCGAACATAACCGAAACCGTAACTGAAACCGATATTCGTTTCGGTTTTAATCCCTGCTTAAAAGCTTTAATCAGCCAGTACCACCTTTCTGTTTGTCCGATCTTTTTGGGATTTAATAGGATGATAGGTAATAACAGTAGCTAACGTTCACCGTTTAAAAAAACATAATATCTTGAAAACTGTGCGTGTGGTGGATTTTCGCGATTTACGGAGGCGGAAAGGGGCGTGGCAAAATTTTGAAACAAACTTGACCTGCGTGGGGTTTATAGAAATCTGTGTGCCAAATTTGGTTGCTCTAGCTCTTACAGTCTCTGAGATCTAGGCGCTCACACAGACGGACAGACGGACAGACGGACGGACGGACAGACGGACATGGCTATATCGACTCGGCTGTTGATGCTGATCAAGAATATATATACTTTATAGGGTCGGAGATGCTTCCTTCTCCCTGTTACATACATTGCAACGAATACAATATCCACTTTTACTTATTTTTAATAAGTAACGGGTATAAAAACTTTGAAGGTATGACTAAAAGCCCTTCAAAATACCTTTTCAACGATGTATATATCACATATATATCACATCTTGGATGCTATAGGGGTTTCAATTTTAGCGGTTTTTAGCGATTTCCCGCTAAACTAGCGATTTTTCGAAAAAGTCGTAGAACAAACGTTTCTATATTTTTGGGCGGGAACAAGTCCTCATTCAAACTTTTAAGCTAAATTAACGATTTGATCCAAACAAACAAACAAACAGACAAACTGACTTTTCATCTCATTTTCGGAAGGCCACTAAAAATTTCAAAATTAATTATCTTTTGAACCAGTGGTCGGATTTTGAGGATCGAGGTGTCATTCGACGCGTATTTTTCATTAGAATAGTAAAAAAATATAAAAAAAATTCAGAAAGGCTCCAACGGCCCCATTTGCTCCAATCATTTAAATTTTGCCCCTCCCACTTACACCTGTTTATCTCACGAACCAGGTGAGTTTTCAAAAGTCTTAGTATGCACATTTGTAAGTTTTATTGATACCTTTCGATCGGTATATAACTCGACCTGATCGGACAGTCATGGCAAATTTTCCATTCTTCCTGTGTATATTTGCTAGTCGCCTTTCGCACCCTTCGTGCTGCTTTCGTCACTAGCGCGGACTGCCGTCCGCAGTGATTAATTAAACATTAATTCGATTTATATACATATGAAGCTGCCAATCTTTAAAGCTTAATATCTTCATTATTTATGGCCCAATCGTGTTGAAAGTTGGCGATTAGTCTATGGACATGATCCTTCACCCGTTGAACTTTTGAACAAACTTAATATACCCTCAGGGTATAAAAACAAGCTTGATCTGCGTCCGGTATCCAGCAATCTACATACCAAATTTGAAGTCTAGCTATTATAGTTTCTGAGATTGGCTGTCTCAAACAGACGGACGGACAGACGGACAGACAGGCGAACATGGCTCGATCGACTCGGCTGTTGATGCTGATCCAGAATATATATACTTCATGGGGTCGGAGATGCTTCCTTCTCCCTGTAACATACATCACACAAATCTTATATACCCTTTTCGACCATTTTCAATGGGCACAGGGTATAAAAAACAAAATCAATTAGAATGCGTGGCAGGAAAACTCGAATATTTTAATTCATTTGAATAAATGATAGGCCACATTCTTTTTAAACAAAAACAAACTGGGCACTCTTGCAATGCACAAGTATGAATATCAATTTTCTGGTATGCAATATTAAGCAACTCAATAATTATATGATAAAGAGAATAAAAACACATACAATCAGAGACGTTGCAATAAGACTTTAATAGTTTAATTCATTTGATTAAAGTGATGCCCACATTGTTCACAAAAAGACAAAAGTAAACTGTTTGGCAGCACTGCCTATTTTTGCATCACATAAATATTAACATACATATGCTTCTGCCATTGTTACTTTGCTGGAAGGTTTTCAGTATGCAAACCTTGAATTTTAAAAAACTAATTAAATTTATATCAGAATCACTCACCAATTAGAAATGACAGAAATATCAAGCCAATCGGTTTTCTGACCTATTACCCTTACTGAAGTTAAGAATCAAATAAAAAACCTTGAAAACAACAAAACTCCTGGAATGGACAAAATAGACAATCATACCATTAAATCCCTCCCAGACCTGCACTTCTGTATCTAATCCTTATATTCAACAAAGTACTGCGTTACAGACACTTTCCACAACAGTGGAAAATGGCTCTAGTGACAATGATTTCCAATCCTGGCAATCCTTTTTGTCGCAGGATCGGGTCATCAGTCCTTGCTTTCGCAGGACATTCAACAATCATTGCTGCCGTAGGATCAGGTCATCAGTCCTTGCTCTCGCAGGACATTCAACATTCAATGCTGCCGCAGGATCAGGTCATCAGCCCTTGCTCTGGCAGGACATTCAACAATCATTGCTGTCGCAGGATCAGGTCATCAGTCCTTGCTCTCGGAGGACATTCAGCGATCCTTGCCGCCGCAGGTTCAAGCCATTGGTTTCGCAGGATCAAGCCGTTAGTCCTTGCTGTCGCAGGATATTCAACAACCCTTATTGATCAGGGTCAGTCATCAATCCTTGCTGTCGCAGGATTTGGTCGTCAGCCCGATAGAGAGACGAAAGAAGCCCGTGGAAGCACCCGACTGGGAGGATCAACTTGCCCGCCCAGAGAAGGACTTCGAAGGACGACTACAAGGACGATCAAGGACGAGCGACGCGGAAACCAGAAAAAACCCAGTTATTAATTATATTATAAATAAAGTTAAAGAGTCGGCCAGGTGCCGCACAATAAAACCATTGGAATTAAATTCTTCCTGAGTTAACATTTATTTTGCATATAACTCCAACTTTAAATTTGTTGCACGAACCTACAGAGTCGACCAAGTTAGCCCGGCCTAAAGGATCGTTACAATTCGTTGTGCTGTATGATCCATCATTTTTTGAAGTTTTACTCTGACCTCTACATCAGTGATTTCTTCTAAGGGTGGTACAGTTGCTTTTTTTGCACATGTAGTACTGGCGTCACTTGGCAAGACATCTACGTTTCTTTTTTCAACTAAGATCGTAATATTGAATATTTTTCTTTTGACAAACCTAAGTCCAGAAAGAGTGCCAGAGCCTCTTCATTGGTGTATTTGATATTTGTGTGCGAGTCCGGTGGAGTAGGAATGCTGTCTTTTATTCTTTGCAGCCTAGAAGGACTTGCTTTAGATACGGCTTCAACAATAGAGCCTTTCACTCTCTCTTGGGATTGATTATATTTCATCTTTAAGACAGTTGAAATATTCGCTTTTGAAATATTCTCAGGAGCTTTTAAAAGCTTCTTTTTCTTCGAATACTGCGAGAACTCATCTAATGGCATTTCCGGCCTCCCTCTCGCTTGATTGGAAGTCGAGGGTTGACACAAGTCAGCTTTTTCAAATATTATTTTCCTATTTTCTTCCCCATTACGATTTTTTGCTAAGAATCTATCTCGTCTTCGGTTACTCTGCATCCATATTTCTTGAAAAGCACGATATAGCCGACTCAGCTAATTTGAATGCTTTACGAGATTAGCACATTTAAGCTTCTCCTGCACAGCTTGTAAAAATGCTTCAATACTATTTTTGATCACAAATATTTCAACAATTAATTAGCGTTTTTTATAAAAATTTTAAAAGTAAAATTACAAAAAATTGTGTTTGACAGTTAGCTTACGCCCTTTTCAATGCCACGCCCACTTCAATTTATTTTAAAAAATTTTTTTTGAAGTATTGGATATATTTATCACTGCAGACGGCAGTCCTCGCTAGTGACGAAAGCAGCACGAAGGGTGCGAAAGGTGACTAGCATATATAGTGGCGTATCTGCCATAAGAATATAACAAATCTGTCATAAACACAAACGATCTTTTGCAAAGCTTCACTTTCCAAAGCTTATCGAAGACACATCACTTTTCTAAAGCTTATCAAAGACACACCCAAAGTTATGTAGAACTCAAATGTAAACTTTTAAAACCCAAATGTAAACTAACAGAATCCAATAAGTAAACAAATTCCAATAAGTAAATAAATGTAAACAGACAGCCAGCAGAGCTTTGAAGGTTTGCTGTGCCGAGATCACAAATCTTGAAATTAGTTTTAAGTTGACTTTCACAAATAAAGTACACGAATAAAAAATTAAAAATAAAATATATTTTTTATTTGATATGTAATTGTTGAACAGTTAATTGGCGCAGCCGGTAGGATATCGAAAAGTTATAAGTAATATCCGTGATCCTATTCAATCAAGTGATAAAGAATCCTTGCACAACCAAGAAATTCTTTAAGATTGAGCACGCGAATTGCCGCGAAATAGTGATTCGGTAAACGTTACAATTTTATAACGAAACGATATCCGCATAAGAACCTGTGTGCATTTAATTAATTAAAAGACCTATTTTGTGGCCCGCTAGATAAAGTGTGACCGCCACTACAGTGAATTTTAATTAATCAACAAGTGCACAGTGCAGTTCACTTAATACATATGTCTCATTATACTGAGCAGTACGTGAACAAAGTGTGACCGCCACCCAACTTATATTTAACTAAACACAGTAGCCCGCTTCATGAGTGTGACCGCTACCTCACCCCCGAAAAATCAAACAAGTCAAACAAATAAACAAGAAACATCAGAAAACATGGCATTGACAAACGACAACCTAACTCAATTACTTCGACAAATCCGCAAGTACCTCAATTTTCTGGAGATCCATGCAGCCTCAGTCCTTTCATCAGGCGAATTGAGTACTTGATGAACCTTTACCCTACCAATGACGCACGACAGATGGCCGTAATTTTTGGAGCCATTGAATTACAAATCGTTGGAGATGCTGAAAAAATATCACAGCTCGGATTTAACAACGAATGGACAACTCTAAAAGGTGCCCTAATCGATGAGTTCAAGACGCAAACACCGCTGGAAGAATTACTACAACGCCTCTACTCTACACCTTACAAAGGTAACTTACGTCTATTCTGTGAAGAATTAGAAGATAAAAGTACAATTATAATAAACAAATTAGCCTTAGAAGGCAATCAAAATAATTCAATTGTTTATACCCAAGCAATGGCCACCACAATCAAAAATACAATTCAGCGCAAACTGCCAGATAGATTGTTTATGACCTTGGCAAGGTATGATATTTCGACAGTATAAAGGTTACGACAAGTTGCCCTACAAGAAGGTCTATACGAAGACCCAATCTCTGAAAAAGACAAGAAATCTGATAATCGTCCAAAGTTAGGCGTTAACTCCCTAACCCCAAATACTAACAACAAAACTAATATCGATCACAACAAAAACACTTATCCCGGCCAACAATTCAGTCCCCCCTTCAATCCATTCAGGTTTCCCACGCAAGCCCAAAACTTGAATGTAAACAGTAACCAAACACCTTATCAACGAGTCCCACAGAATCCCCATAGGCAACAGCAATTCGATCAGAATAGGCAATTGTATAATGAATTCAGAGAAGACTTAAATCGCGACCGACAGAATGACACCCGAAACTATAGACAGCCCCCACAGCAGCAAAGAGTGCCAACTAAGCGTTTTAAAGAAGGGAGCGGACAGTCGCGCATGCATATTGACCAGAGTCATCAACAATACGAATCAGATTACGATGAAGACGCCGACCAATACAATAAACAAAACGGACAGTACAACGAAGATCAATTGCAGTATACAGAAACTGAGATGCAATTAGATCCGCTATGTCAACAAGCCGAAAATTTTCCAATAGCAGCCTGGGAACACACCAATACATAGAAATAATGTTTAACAATCACAAATACCGATGCATAGTAGACACTGGATCTTCAATAAGCATAATGACGCAAAATTTTTTCAATCTTCAAGTCCATAATAAACAAACAATTGTTCGAAGTATGACAGGGTATTCACGACTAAAAGAATTTGTTAACCTGCCAGCCAATGGATTATTTCAACAAAGCCAACAATTTTATATACATCAGTTTTCACCTTATTACGATATCCTCTTAGGTAGAAAAGTTTTAATGGACAATAATGGCATAGTAGATTACACTAAAAAAATTACAATATTTAATGACAGAAAATTCTTTCACAAAGAACTACAACTAAATGAATCAAATTCTTCAACAAATTTTGACGGAATCATACAAGAAAATAACTTTACAAACGAAGTCTCTTACGCATTGAACAATGACCTTAATTCAGAACGTACATACCGCTAAGACCACCTTAACGAAGAAGAGAAAAATAAATTAACAAAACTTTTGAAAGAAATTGATGACATCCAATATTCCGAAAATAAAAATTTAACATTTACCAGTGACATACGTCACGAAATTAAACCATCACATGATAACCCAGTATACAAAAGACCATACTCCTACCTATTCGCATACGATACCGAAGTTAATAAACAAATTGACGAAATGTTGAAACATGGGATCATACGCGAAAGCGATTCCCCATATTGCAGCCCTTTATGGATCGTACCAAAGAAAACAGATGCTTGTAACGAACAGATCAACACGGCCTCGGCCACGCACCCTGTCTTTATTAAAGCCGGCTGCGCTCAGGGAAAATGGGCGGGGTTTTGTGCGGGCTTCGGTTGTGGCGTTACAAAAATAAATTTAAGACAGGACAGGAAAAGAAACCACGAATTCAACGATACATTAGAAGAATATATCGGTAGGAACTATCGGTTATCGATGACCAATCGAGGAGAGCCAGATGGTATGCTCTCCTTCTTCACCCACCCAACCATGCAGAAATAGAAACATGTTCTGTTTCCACCCATTTCGCTGCTGCACTGCGTACCTTGGAGCCCCTAGAAGATTAAGGAATTAGCACATCATGTTCATTATACAAACGATATTATATTTTATAAATTTTCTTCATTATTTATACAATGTTTCCTAATTAATTCATGACTTAACAATATTTATTCCACTCCAGATCAAAACTGTCAAATTATCGATAGCTATTTATAAATTCTTTTCGTCAATGGTATTCTCTTCTATTCAATTTAACATTATTTACTTTATCTTTGTTATGTGACTTTCTTTCGCTTGGTTTTATTTTCTTTTTATTTTGATGATACTGATTTTATTTTAATTCATTCTAATTGGCCCGATTCGATAAAAAGAAGAAAAATATTTATCGAATGGCCTTTTTGGTATTAAAAAAAACTAGAATGGCAAAATGTAGAAATATGTATATATCCAAGTTGATAAACACTTACCAGAAGAAACGTAGGGGCCCCGACGAACTTGGTTGCATGTAGCTAGATGCTGTTTAGGATTAGAACAAGAATATTACATAGACACATATGCCACAACCCTATGCCTGCAATTCAAACACTCTGATTGGATATTATGTCTTTCTTTCTTTATTGCTTTCCAATTCGCTTTGACTAGTAAATGAATGTTTGAATGTTAATGAAAGCGGTGTGGAATGAATGATTGAAATAATAAACAAAAGAAAGAAAGAAAATTAAAAGCGAATGAAAATATGAATGAAGAGAAAGATTGTCGATAAGAAAAAAAAATGATATATTATCAATATCAGTTAATAATGAAATTAGAAAATTATGAAAAGAAAAGAAAATAAATCAAAATAATAATTAATCAAATTATAAGGCTGAGGTGAAACGCCGTGACTGCCATACAGCAGCTCGAATATTCTGTTTTATCAAATGTATGAAGATATGTTACAATGGTGTGTGTGGGTGTATATTACAATTCGTGAGTGTTTTTTTTTATAATGTGTCACAATCACATGGGGGTTTCTTGATCGGTTGTGTGTGTGTGTGTCAATTACAATTGAGTGTGTGTGAATTGGTCACACTTAATTGTATGTAAATGTATGTGTGGGCACAATTTGGGTAAAAAAAACAATTTCCGCTGCGATCCAATGTGAAAATGCAGAACCCCTTCCAACAAGAAACGATGAGTTGAGTGCGCTGGGCAGAGACTCCAATAGCCCTGTGCAGCTCCTCGTCCAGCAAAGGAAAAAAAGATGGCGCTCGTGGCCTGTGGGATACTGCCGTTCTACCCAAGTGTATTCGCGGACAGTACCCACACGATCCGCACGATAATTTCCTGGTTTGATGTCCGATGATCCAACGGAGCACTCTGCTTTCCGTGATCACCCTCCGCACACCGAAGATTGAGCCAACAAGAATTTTCAACTGTGTGAAAAAAAGACACAGCACGTTAGTCAAGTGGGGTTAGAGACGATCTCTAATGAACTCACTTGATTTGCGATGGGTACAGGGTCGGCAATGAGTTGGAATTGTCCGCCCGTGGCACTGCACTGGCTTAATTGTTTTTTCGTCACTTTTCACGTCTTATTTCTGTTCGTTTTGAATTTTCTTACACGGGACACATGAATTTTTTCGCTTCGCTTTTATGTATGTCTATTCTAGTATGGCCGCTCAGCGGTGGACGATCTTCGATTGTTTTCGATGTGAAAACTATCGATTCATCGTGAACTGAGCGGAACAAGGTAGCGGCGCTATGCTCATGGTGCAAAAGAACTACTTTTAGTTCTTTCGATAAATTAAAAGTATAAAAACAAATTATTTCTCCTGCACCTTCACACCCCCCCTCCACAGTTTTAATTTCAACAACTCGTTTGAAATTGAAAGTGGAAAGAAAAAAAAATCGAAGGTGCCTACGCAATGTTACCAGATGTCCTTAATGTGGAAGTGACCTAAATCTTTGCCCGATAGATCTTCCAACAAATATAGCGATTGGCCAATTCGTTTTTTCACGCGGGCTTTTGTGCCAACGGGTGCTAATTTAGCATTAAAATTAGCAGCGGCGTTGCTGAGTGAAAAATTCCGCTTTGTTACCTCCTCACCTACTTCAAACGATCGCGGCTTCGCTCTCAGATTATATGAGCGTTGATTTTTCTCGTAAGCCTTCAGCATGTGTTTATCGATTGTTGCTCTGATCAATTGCATCTCGTCGGACCGGTTTAAATTCAACGCGGACTCATTGAGTGCATCGAGTTGACGGAGTAATTTAAAGTCCCGTCCATGAGTTAGCATTTGCTGACCGAAAACAACCACGTACGGGGACATTCCAATCGATTGGTGGATACTCTTTCGAAGAGAACAGTTAATGCTGCTGAGGAACACATCCCACTCTCGCTGATCTTTGCGAACGTAGGCTCTGAGCGCTGCGTTGATAGAACGATTCACCCTCTCGGCTGCGTTTGATTGCGGTGCATATGCACCTGTGCAAACATGCGCGATACCGTACTTGGAAAGAAATTCTGCTAACTCTCGGCTTTTAAAATGAGTGCCATTATCGGTAACAATGATTTCTGGAACCCCAAAACAAGTAAAAATCTCTTCTCTCAAAATCTCTATCACCACCTTCGAGGTGAATTTCTTGACCGCTTTAAGAAAAGTGAATTTTGAAAAGTGGTCGAGAATTATGAAAATTCCTATGTTGCCCTTCTTGGTGCGAGGAAACGGCCCTATAAAGTCCAAATACAACCGCTGAAATGGTCTCTCGCTCTCTATTCGCTCACCCATGGACGATCGTAGAGCAATCGTCGGATGTTTCGTTGTTTTACACACCTCACAATCTCGAATGTAGTCCCGAATTTGAACTACCATCCCTGGCCAGAAAAATTTACGCCGGATTTGCTCGAGACATTTTGCCATGCCGCAATGTGCTGATGAGGGTTGATCGTGAGCTGATCTGACTACCTCTTCTCTCAGCGCCTCGGGAACCAACAATTTCCAACGCTGCTCTTCGTCCGAAAACTCCGTGCGATGGTATATAAAACCGTCGATGACTTGAAAGTCGGGCAGCTTGGCCGAATCATATTTGTCCCTCAACTGGCGATACTCTACAGAGTTGAACGCGTCTGATTCGAGATTTATCTCTGGGAAGACTTCGACTTCTACTGCGCAAACCTCGTCCTCGCCCTCGAATGACCTGGACAAAGCATCAGCCACAACATTTTCGCTACCCTTGCGATGCTCAATTGCGAAACAAAACCCCTGCAGCTTGATAGCCCAACGCGCGAGTCTGCCACTAAGGTCGGGTTGGTTCATCAGCCAACGCAGACTAGCGTGATCGGTAACAACTTTAAATGGATGACCATCTATATACATACGAAATTTCTTAATCGCTAAAACAACTGCCAAGCATTCGAGTTCTGTCACGGTATAGTTTCGTTGAGCCTTATTCAGTTTCTTCGACATATACGCTATTGGGCGTTCGCAGCCGGATTCATCACATTGGGCTAACACCGCTCCTACACCGTGAAGAGATGCGTCACACTGAACGATAAATGGCTTGTCATAGTTTGGATGAATTAAAAACGGGGCTGAACATAACTTGCCTTTTACATTTTCGAAGGCCAACTGAGCTTGATCATTCCATTGGAAGGATTTGCCTCTCAAAAGTTCCGTGAGTGAGAAAATAACTGATGAATAGTTTGGAATAAAACGCTGATACCAGCCGGTCATCCCTAAAAATCTCCTGAGTTGCTTCTGCGTCTTTGGAACTGGAAATTCTTCCACGCCCTGAATTTTATCCGGATTAACTTGAAGAGTACCGTCGCCCACGAGAAAACCGAGGTAATCTACCTTTCTCAAGCAAAACTGACTCTTCTGCACATTTATTGTCAATCCCGCCTTCCGCAACTGCGTCGCTACTTCAGTTAAATGAATCAAATGATCATCAAAGCTCGAGGAAAGAATCAGCAAGTCGTCCAGATAAACGAGGACATGGGACTTCAGCTGATAGGGAATAACCAAGTCCATCAAGCGGCTCATCGTCTGCGGTGCGTTGGTCAATCCAAAAGGCATCCTTTTGAATTGATAAAGAGGACGGTTCGGCACTGTGAATGCTGTCTTTGCTCGAGACTCTTCGTCAAGACAGATTTGCCAAAAAGCGTCCTTTAAATCTACTTTAGAGATGCAGTGGACCGGTGGAAGCCTGCTAAGCAGTCCATCCATAATCGGAATTGGATACGCATCCCGCACCGTGACTTCGTTCAACTTTCGAGCGTCTAAGCAAAATCTCACCTTGCCAGGCTTGATGTGTAAGGTCACAGGAGAGGACCATGGAGAACTTGGTGCTTCCTCTATTACGTCCATCGCTATCATTCGGTCGATTTCGCCGCACAAGAGCTTCTCCTTTGCCGGAGACAAGGGATAAAACCTTTGCTTGATGGGCTTTGCGTTCGCGGTATCGATATTATGCTGAATCAGCGTAGTGACTCCGAGTCCACTCTTTTCAAACGAAGGAAACAAACTGATGACAGCATCCAATTGGGACTGTTGAAGGCCTGATAAATGTACTTTAAGCGAATCATTGCTAGAGTCTGATTGGATCTCATTGACGGAATAAAACGGGCTGATGGAAATGCCGAACTTTTCCCAAAAATCCATCCCGCAGATGACATCCTGCTTGATTGCCGAAACTACAAGGAATTCGAAATTGAAAGTCAGTGAATTGTATGACAAAGGTACGGTAATTAGCCCCTCTACACATTGCGACTGACCATCCGCAGTGCGAACTATTCCCTTCCTTTTGTCAAGCACCAAATTGCTGGAAATTAAATGTTGGGCCAAATTTCCTCCAATCACGCTTTTGTTAGCTCCGCTGTCCAGAAGTGCGAGATATTCTTTGCCAAGAATCTCGACTTGCGTAAAAGGCCGAATGTCACCGCTTCTATGAACTATGGAGGAGACCGTGAAATGGCGGAGGGATCGTTGACGTTGCCAGAAGTCATGCATACGCCTTGACGAACGAGATTTGGTCGCAAGTACGCAGTCAGCGTTAAAAATTTCGGCTCTACGCTTTTGATATTCGCGCAAGCGAACATGGTAAGGTTTGAAAGTCCGGGTATTTGTCACGTCAGGTAAAGTATTAATGTCTTTGCAGGTATTATCTATTCTAAACTCCGAGACTAGCGTCGGACGTCGCCTCTCGGATTCCGGCGAGCATCCTTCGGCATGTTTTCCGAGTCGGATTTGCATTTCGCACAATTGGGCTTGTACGTTTCTGCGGCTCCGCACCCATAACAAAAAACGCGTCTAGGCTGGAGACAATCATGGTAACGATGGCCCTGCTCCTCGCAGTTCCAACATTTAACGTTGTCCAATGACCGAACAGCACAAACATCGTTAGCCGTGATTTCTTCTGCATCTGACCCGGAATCGTCTTCCTGTGTGATAGCGTTGACTACCGGTTTCCTGAAATTCGACCGGGAATGCGAACTGATGCTGCGGTAGAATTCCTCATGTCGATGGCATTCTTTGCGTAATGTGGCTAAATCGGGAGTGTCAATATGCAAGAGTTCATGCAGAAGCTCGGACCTCAAGTTATGACGAATCTCTGTTGTCAGCTCGCTATCAGACATGGGTTCGCGCAAGGAATCAGCGATCGTTAAAATTGCATCCAAGAAGTCATCGAAACTCTCATTGGATCCCTGCTTCCTGCGCCGCATGGCATTCTTAATGTCCCTATCTGTCCTCTGATCCTGGTAGCGCTCCTGCAATCTACTGCATAGCTCATACCAATTCATATTGACAGCTGTTCTGTGAATTCTCCAATAAAAAGACAAGGCATGACCCGAAAACAAAAGATGCGCAAATTGGGTCAAAAGCGTAAAGTTCCCGCCCAAACATTGAGTCGTAAGACAATTGACTCGGTAGATGAAATCCTCTATGGGAAGATCATTTGCCGAACCGGAGTATTTAATTCGCCAATTGGAAATTGTGTTGGACACCCTGTCTGGTCTCTCAATTGGGACATCATTGGGCATAACGCGCGCTCTTGGTGGCCGACTAGAGTTCGCATCATCCCGCATCCTCATGTTGCTCACGCTACTAAGGCGAGGAAAAGACGGAGCAATGTCATTTTCCCATTCGAGCTGCGGCTCGTCATGGGATTCCTGTCGAGGAGGAGCTAAATTCAAATTACGGACAGCCGCACTTATTTGTTCCGATATCATAGCAGCCATGCTGTCCCGATAGCTGTCCAACGACTGCGATATCAATCGTTGAATGCGTTCCTCCGTCATCGCACTCGAATCTGACGCGTCTGGAGGCTTGGCCGACACTGAATCTCTTCGAGGATTGGAACGAAATGCCTGAGAGTTGGAATTGCCCCTAGCTTGCGACCTCGTATTAATTCTTGGTTTGGGAACGGTCCCTGTATTAGGAGGCGGAGGTAATCCCTGATTCCCCTGCACACCAGATCTGCGATCGCTCGCCGCATTCCTAACCAAAGCTTGAGCACATGGTTGACGACAATTGGGACACGTTTCGTTAGAATCCAGCCAACTGGACAAACACATCCGATGAAATTTGTGCTTACACGTAGTTTCGATAACACTCGTATCGCCACTAGTGTCATTGCAAATTGTACACAACACCATACTGTTTAATATTCCAGATAAATTCTCTGTACTGCGTCTAACAGCCATTATGAGAAATTAATTGTTATAAAGAAATGCAGGATAATAATAAAAATTTTGTAATAATCAAGACAAAATATTGATTGATAATTCGATAATCGTAGGGAATATAGAGGACCTATCCCAGGCAGCAGCACAACAGCGTTTATAAACATTGGTCATCGATAACTATAACGGTTCCCTTTTCGGAAACTAAAAAAAATAAATTTCGTGTGAAAGTCTAGTCATTTGGAAGAGGAACATTTCGAAAAACTCCAAAATGAGCAATCTCGATTCCGATGACTCGATCATGAATTTGGATGACGGCAAACGAGGTATTAATCCGAATACTCAGAATAAAACATCCTACTATTCTCGCCATACCAGAATATTGACTCGTCGTGACTTGAAGAGTCATGATGCAAAAATAAATAAATAGCCCATATATAATCGGTCTGCTCTCGACCACTGATCGATGCAGCATGTTCCTGATTATATATGGCTATCGACAGAAGCTAATGAAAAAGGTGATGGATCACTGATGGTTCGCGGAAAGGAGTCGGGAAATTGGAAAAATCATGGGAAGAGCGGGAAAAAATGCAAAAATACATCGGACGGATTCAGCCTGATTTTACGAGGCCTATTCGGCCCCACGTTGGGCGCCAATTATTCTGTAACGAACAGATCAACACGGCCTCGGCCACGCACCCTGTCTTTATTAAAGCCGGCTGCGCTCAGGGAAAATGGGCGGGGTTTTGTGCGGGCTTCGGTTGTGGCGTTACAAAAATAAATTTAAGACAGGACAGGAAAAGAAACCACGAATTCAACGATACATTAGAAGAATATATCGGTAGGAACTATCGGTTATCGATGACCAATCGAGGAGAGCCAGATGGTATGCTCTCCTTCTTCACCCACCCAACCATGCAGAAATAGAAACATGTTCTGTTTCCACCCATTTCGCTGCTGCACTGCGTACCTTGGAGCCCCTAGAAGATTAAGGAATTAGCACATCATGTTCATTATACAAACGATATTATATTTTATAAATTTTCTTCATTATTTATACAATGTTTCCTAATTAATTCATGACTTAACAATATTTATTCCACTCCAGATCAAAACTGTCAAATTATCGATAGCTATTTATAAATTCTTTTCGTCAATGGTATTCTCTTCTATTCAATTTAACATTATTTACTTTATCTTTGTTATGTGACTTTCTTTCGCTTGGTTTTATTTTCTTTTTATTTTGATGATACTGATTTTATTTTAATTCATTCTAATTGGCCCGATTCGATAAAAAGAAGAAAAATATTTATCGAATGGCCTTTTTGGTATTAAAAAAAACTAGAATGGCAAAATGTAGAAATATGTATATATCCAAGTTGATAAACACTCACCAGAAGAAACGTAGGGGCCCCGACGAACTTGGTTGCATGTAGCTAGATGCTGTTTAGGATTAGAACAAGAATATTACATAGACACATATGCCACAACCCTATGCCTGCAATTCAAACACTCTGATTGGATATTATGTCTTTCTTTCTTTATTGCTTTCCAATTCGCTTTGACTAGTAAATGAATGTTTGAATGTTAATGAAAGCGGTGTGGAATGAATGATTGAAATAATAAACAAAAGAAAGAAAGAAAATTAAAAGCGAATGAAAATATGAATGAAGAGAAAGATTGTCGATAAGAAAAAAAAATGATATATTATCAATATCAGTTAATAATGAAATTAGAAAATTATGAAAAGAAAAGAAAATAAATCAAAATAATAATTAATCAAATTATAAGGCTGAGGTGAAACGCCGTGACTGCCATACAGCAGCTCGAATATTCTGTTTTATCAAATGTATGAAGATATGTTACAATGGTGTGTGTGGGTGTATATTACAATTCGTGAGTGTTTTTTTTTATAATGTGTCACAATCACATGGGGGTTTCTTGATCGGTTGTGTGTGTGTGTGTCAATTACAATTGAGTGTGTGTGAATTGGTCACACTTAATTGTATGTAAATGTATGTGTGGGCACAATTTGGGTAAAAAAAACAATTTCCGCTGCGATCCAATGTGAAAATGCAGAACCCCTTCCAACAAGAAACGATGAGTTGAGTGCGCTGGGCAGAGACTCCAATAGCCCTGTGCAGCTCCTCGTCCAGCAAAGGAAAAAAAGATGGCGCTCGTGGCCTGTGGGATACTGCCGTTCTACCCAAGTGTATTCGCGGACAGTACCCACACGATCCGCACGATAATTTCCTGGTTTGATGTCCGATGATCCAACGGAGCACTCTGCTTTCCGTGATCACCCTCCGCACACCGAAGATTGAGCCAACAAGAATTTTCAACTGTGTGAAAAAAAAGACACAGCACGTTAGTCAAGTGGGGTTAGAGACGATCTCTAATGAACTCACTTGATTTGCGATGGGTACAGGGTCGGCAATGAGTTGGAATTGTCCGCCCGTGGCACTGCACTGGCTTAATTGTTTTTTCGTCACTTTTCACGTCTTATTTCTGTTCGTTTTGAATTTTCTTACACGGGACACATGAATTTTTTCGCTTCGCTTTTATGTATGTCTATTCTAGTATGGCCGCTCAGCGGTGGACGATCTTCGATTGTTTTCGATGTGAAAACTATCGATTCATCGTGAACTGAGCGGAACAAGGTAGCGGCGCTATGCTCATGGTGCAAAAGAACTACTTTTAGTTCTTTCGATAAATTAAAAGTATAAAAACAAATTATTTCTCCTGCACCTTCACATGCTTCAGGTAAAAAGAAATTTAGATTGGTGGCTGATTATCGTTATTTAAATGAAATTACTATAAACGACAAATTTCCAATTCCGAATATGGACGAAATTTTGGGAAAACTTGGCAAATGCCAGTATTTCACCACAATTGATTTAGCAAAAGGTTTCCATCAAATCGAAATGGACCCTAAATCAATACCTAAAACAGCATTCTCAATGAAACATGGCCATTACGAATACACTCGTATGCCTTTCGGTTTAAAAAATGCCCCAGCAACATTTCAACGTTGCATGAACTTTGTCCTGAAAGACCTCATAAATAAACATTGCCTTGTATATTTGGATGACGTCATCGTCTATTCTACTTCTCTTAATGAACCTAGACTCACTGAGAAAGGTTTTTGAGTAACTTAAAGAGGCAAATTTAAGACTTCAACTGGACAAATGTGAATTTCTTAAGAAACAAACTGATTTCTTAGGACATACTATAAGTCCAGAAGGCATAAGACCGAATAAGGATAAAATGAAAGCAATTGAACAATTTCCAATACCAAAAAGCTCAAAATAAATTAAATCATTTTTAGGTCTTTGTGGCTATTATCGAAAATTCATTCCAGATTTCGCTAAAATAGCAAAACCCATGACTATCTTTTTGAAAAAAGGAGCAAAAATCGACACTAAAAATGACGAATATAACAAATCTTTTGAGAAGTTGAAAACATTAATCATGAGTGATCCAATTCTCATTTGCCCTGACTTTACAAAAACGTTCCAAGTTACTACTGACGCAAGTAACTTCGCAATAGGAGCTGTGTTATCACAAGATAACAAACCAGTTTGTTTTGCAAGTAGGACTCTTAATGACCATGAACAAAATTATAGCACAATAGAAAAAGAATTACTAGCTATTGTTTGGGCAACAAAATATTTTCGTCCGTTTTTATATGGAGTCCCTTTTGATATTCTAAGCGATCACAAACCACTTGTTTGGTTGAATAACATCAAAGAACCTAATATGAAATTACAGCGTTGGCGAATAAAACTCAGCGAATACAATTTCAAAATAAAATACTTGGATGGAAAACTAAATTTTGTAGCAGACGCCCTCTCTCGTGTTAAACTAGAAAAAAACATGATAGGAGAAGAAGAAGAAGAAGAAAATATTTCAACAGCAGCAACAATACACAGCGCATCAGAAAGTAGCGAAAATTACATTCAAATCACCGAGAAACCTTTAAATCATTTTTCGAGACAAATTGAATTTGTAAAAGATACCATTGATCAAATAGACATTGAAAAGTATTTCACTTAAACAAAAATACAAATTAAATACACAGAAATCACAGACTCAAAAGCAAAAGATCTCCTTTTGAAATATTTTCTAAATCACACAAGCGTTATTTACATGGAAAATGACAAAGACTTTTTAATTTTCCAACAAGCATATCAAGACATTATAAACCCACACAGTTACTTAAAAATTCTAAAAAGTATTATAAAATTAAAAGATATTAAAAACTACCCTGAATTCAAAGAGTTTATCATCACTCAACATGCTAAATTGCTACATCCAGGTATAGAAAAAAAGATCCGACTGTTTAAAGAAACTCATTATTTCCCAGACTACCACAAACTTATTCAAAATATCATTAATGATTGTGAAACCTGCAATCTTGCAAAAACAGAACACAGACCCACGAATTTAACTTTTGAATTAACCCCGGAAATAAATAACCCTAGAGAACTTTATGTTATAGACTTGTACTCGATCGATAATGAACAATATTTATCATGCATAGACGTATATTCCAAATTTGCATCACTTATAAAAACAAATAGTAGAGATTGGCTAGAAGCTAAACGTGCCCTTACTAGAATTTTTAACGACATGGGAAAACCACACAAAATAAAAGCCGACAAAGACTCAGCATTTATGAGCAATTCCTTAAAATTTTGGCTGAACACAGAAGAAATAAAACTTGATATCACCACAAGTAAAACAGGAATAGCGGACGTAGAACGTCTCCATAAAACTATTAATGAAAAAATTCGAATTATTAATACAGATAATAATCGGGAAAACAAAGAGACTAGAATGGAAACGATTTTATACACTTAAAACCATCAGACAAAACATAACACAACTGGACGGACACCAGCTTACATATTACTTTACGCAGGCACACCCTTTTATAATACCCAATTGATAAAAGAAAACAAAATAAACAAATTGAACGAAAAACGACAAGATTATGAGATTGACACAGAATTCAGACAAGCACCGTTGACACGTTCAAAATCTAAAAATCCTTTTCGAAAAACTGGCAGAATAGAACAATTAGATGACAAACACTATAATGAAAATAATAGAGGGCAGAATATTGTCCACTACAGAGGTAAATTCAAAAAGAAAAAGAAAACTAATGATAGTAAATATTTACAGGCAACAGATACTTCCCACTCATCGGACTCACAATAATCATGATGACAACTATGACCACATTGAAAACAGCAGGAATGATAGAAATTAACCCAATCGAAAATAACCAAGGATTTATCTTGTTCGAATCAGGAACAACACAGATCCCCATAACATTTATAAGCCACTGTCTGACAATTAATATTACACAAATCGAGGAAACATTTAATAATCTGTTAAAAGAAAGTTTACAATTCAATAATGTCCCACAAATAAATTATTTAATTCAAAAACTAAACAGAGAAATGAACGGCATTCGATTGACAAAACGAAACAAACGAGGGCTATTCAATTTTGTAGGTTCAACACACAAATATCTTTTTGGCACTTTAGACGAAAACGACAGACAACAAATTGAACAACAAATTAATACACTAGCACAAAATACCATACAAGTCAGCAATCTAAATCATATCATTGACAGTCTCAATGACGGCATAAAAATGATCAATAACCAAACTAGCGCTATAAGAACAGAACAAAAAATTAACCTTTTAATATTTAACATTGAACATTTCACTGAATATATCGAAGACATCGAAATGGGTTCGCAACTCACACGACTGGGAATTTTCAACCCTAAGTTACTTAAACATGACCAACTTGGCAACATTCATTATAAAAATCTCATGGACACAAAAACCTCTGCCTGGTATACAACAGCCACTAATGAAATATTCTTAATGTCTCATATTCCCACTAACACAATTGAAAAATCAACTTTTTTAATCACACCATACCCTGACAATAATGGACAAATTATCAGTGAAAATACTGCAGCAAATTTTATTTACACAATAATTATGTTATAAACACTCTTACAAAAAATATTATTAAAGACCATTGTATTGTCAATATTATAAAACATGAGACACCAACTTGCACTTTCCAAAAATATCGTAAGGAATATTACATTCAATATATCAAACCAAACATACTAATTACATGGAATCTGACACGAGAAAAACTTGATCAAAACTGTAATAGCCAAGAAATTTACATTGAAAATAATAAAATAATTAAAGTATTTAATTGTACTGTAATATTTAAAGTCACTTTGATATTGATGTTTAGGAATTTATTGGATATTCTTAGTGGAGGCAGTAGTGGTGCCGCTTCCAACGTTCAGTTGATTCTGATCTTAAACATTCTACTTAGGTTCTAAGTAAGCCTAAGTCTCATTGCTGCATTGTACACAGTTTGAACAGTTGAGAGAGAGTTATGTATGTTCCTTATATATTACATATGTGTATGTTATTATGTATTATGCATATTTATGCTCTCTTAAACTGGAGCGATCGCGCGTAGGCAAGCACTTGAGTTCATTCAAGTGGTCGGCGCATGAAAGCAGAATGCTGACACTTGCATATTCTGGGAGAGCGACGATCGACTCATATTTCGGCCACGAGTTAAGACCGGGACTGTGTTTACGTAAACACTGCAACAAAGTGTTACAGTGTGTATTCTTTAAGTACTCTTGGTACAGTGGATATTCAATAAGTATGCATACTACATCTCCCTCCTTTTGAAAAATGACGTAATATTATGGAGTTATTTTATAAAATTTTACTTAAGAGATTAGTTTTTAACTAACGAATGAATATTTTATTCAAAATATTTACTTATTATTATTATTATTTTTTTATTTTTTTTTTTTGTTTTTTTTTTTTTTGATTTTTTTTTTTGATGTTTACAAATAATATTTAAATTTAAATTAGTGTTTCTTGTCTTAGCATGGCCATACTAAATACAATTATGAAATAAACATTTTTAACCTATCCTTATGTACTGTTTGTTTTTTGTTTTTATTATTTGTTATTATAATGTTATTTCTATCTCCTATTTCTGATACTTTATACGGACCAGTATATTTATTATCTAACTTATGACCTGTTTCATTTCTCAATAAGACTTTATCTCCTACTGATATATCTATGTTATTTACTTTCTGATCATACTGTAACTTATTATTTTTCTTATTTTCTTCTAACATTATTCTAGCTCTTTTATATGCTACTTCTAATCTATATTTACTTTCCTTAGCATAGTCATCTATATTGTATATGGTTTCTATATTATCTATACTATTAAATTGTTTTGGTAGATTATTTGTTTTACCAAATACTAACTCATATGGACAGTAATTATGTGCCATTGAGGGGGTCGTGTTGAAACAGAAAACGAAGTATTGAAGTCATACGTCCCAATCAGTTTTATCAACCGATATATATGAGCGTATATATTCATTGAAAGTTCTATAACTACGTTCTATTGTTCCAACTGTCTGGTGGTGGTGTGCCGTAGATGTTATATTTTCAATTTTTAGGTATTTGCACAAATCATTTATAATTGAATTCTTATATTCTGTTCCCATGTCCGTAATGAACGTCTTCATTGGACCGTACTTCAGAATAAATGATTCAAAAATTGCTTTAGCGACAGTGTTCGCGTTCTTATTTGGAACTGGTATGGCAACTAAATATTTAGTTAGGTCACATATTAGAGTGACTGCATATTCGTTGCCATTTTCTGATTTTGGTAGTGGACCAATAGTGTCTACTATCACCCTGTCGAAAGCATTTATTGGCGTATCAGTTATTATCAATGGAGTCTTATTGTGCTTTGTTATTTTAGCTTTTTGGCATTTTTGACATTTTCGTATGTACTCAGTAATATCTCGAGTCATACCTTTCCAAAAATAATGTCTTTTGACCTTGGCCAAGGTTTTTGCAATGCCGATATGACCTCCTTCTATTGGATCATCATGGAATTTAGACAGTATAGCTTCTTTTTCTTTTTGTTTTTCTATTAGGGTCACCGGGTTGAGTAGCGCTACTCTTAATGTATTCAATATTTTATTGCCCATTTTCTTGAAATTATCAATTGAAACATGTTCAAAGATATTTTCCCACGGTGCCACTTTGAGTTGGCTGATTTTATGTATACCGGCTTGCATTTCAAGCCTTTGGAAAAACTGACCTAAGTCAAGAGTTCCATTGGTATATAAATCGCTAACATCATATCTTGCAGTAATTGTTTTACCATGTTTAAATAAACATAGCGTATTTTTTACATGCAATGTCACTACTTTACGTACCTCATCATTGTTTATGACTACATATACGTTGGGCTTAGAAGCTTGCTCTATAGATTGCCTAGGCAATTCTATTTCTTTGTTATCTTGTAGTGACTTTCATTATATTTCCTGTAATGTTTTGTAGATCTTTAATGGTTATTCTTGATAACGCATCAGCTACATAATTGTCTTTTCCCTTTAAATATTCAACTGTGAAATCATACTCTTCTAATTCTAGCCTCATACGTGTCAGTTTCGAACTCGGATTGATCATTGAAAATAGATATATCAATGGTCTGTGATCTGTTTTGATTGTAAAGTGTTTTCCATAAATATATGGTCGAAAATGTAATATTGCCCAGTGGATTGCAGCTAATTCCTGCTCAGTTGTACACTTATTACTTTCTCCTTTAGTGAAAGCTCTTGATGCGTATGCAATGGGAAGTTGGAGTCCGTTATGGTTTTGAGTTAAAACCGCTCCACACGCTTGCTTACTTGCATCAGTAATTATACAAAATTCTTTGCTAAAATCAGGATATTGTAGCAAAGTAGGTTCCATCAGTTTTGTTTTTAAATATTGGAATGCGTTTTGGCATTCATCTGTCCATTCAAAAGGAACATTCTTTTTACATAATCGTGTTATGTGTCGTGAATATTCGGCGAAATTTTTTATGAAACGTCTATAATAATTGCAAAATGCTATGAAACGTCTAGCGCTGTCCGCATTGTGCGGCTTAGGGTAATTCATAATGACGTCATATTTCTTGTCATCCGGAAGTATTCCCTTATCTGTGCATTTATGACCGAGAAAAGTCACCTCATGCATAAAAAATGAGCATTTTTCTGGATGTAACTTTAGATTGTATTTCCTACATTTCTCAAAAACGTCTGTTAAGTTTTTAAGCATATGTTTTTCGGAACAACCTATAACTATTAAGTCATCCATATAAAGGAATGCTTGTGAAGGTTCTAATCCAGAGAATGCTATTGTCATCATTCTCTGAAATGAATTAGGCGCTATTTTTAGACCGAAAGGTAATCGCGTGAAGCGATACGAGCCATTGCTCGTTGAAAATGACGTTATATCTCTTGAACTTTTTTCGAGTTCAATTTGATGAAATCCTGACATTAAGTCAAGGCATGAAAAATATTTTGCTCGTCCAAGTTGATCTAAAATATCATCAATTCTTGGGAGCGGAAATTTATCGGACAGTAATTTTTTATTAATTTGACGATAGTCAATCACTAATCGCCATTTCTTTTGTTCTGAACCTGGTGATGGTTTTTTAGGGACAAGTAATAGTGGGCTATTATATTCAGATACAGATGGTTCTACAATCCCGTCGGTGATCAATTTTCCAACTTGTTTCTGTATTTCGTTCACCTGACTGTGTGGGCTTCCATAATTTTTTTTATACACTGGCTCATCATCTTTTAATCTCAATTTTTGTTTATAAAAATTATTTGTGCTTATTGGTTCGGATTCCAATCCAAATATATCATTATATTGGGTGCATAAGCTTGAAAGCTGTGTTTTGAATTGTGGAGGAAAGTTTTTTGAAAGTTGAGATAACACATATTTTTCTCTATTGTCTAGATTAGTTTTGACTACTTCGTAGTTCGAAAGTGATTCATACGCCAAATTATTTGTACTGACTACTTGATCTTTATTTGTTGTATTGAGTAGTCTTATAAAAGCGTTTTTAGATGTTGCTATGGTACTTGCTATGTAGATACCATGCTTAATTTCTTGATTTGGAATCAATACACTGTCTTCTTTTGAATTTAGATGGATTTTCCTAATAACCTGGGATCTTGCTGGCAGAAGTATTGAGTTGTTGCCAGAACTGTATGTTATTGGAACATAAATTGGAAATTTTAAGTTATTAGGTCTCATTATAAGCCAATCTTCAGATGGCTTGAAGTCTAATTGACAGTTGTATTTTTTTATAAAATCGATTCCTAATATGCCATCACAAGGAATAGCGAATTGTAAATCCACGATATGAAAATCATGTTGGATTAGTACTTAGTGGTCTGTATCTCAATAGAAGTTAACCCCTTGGATCTGGTTACCTCTTGACTTATTCCTTTTATGTCTATAATATAATTATCTTGTATGTCATGAAAGACATCAGAATTTTCTTTGACTATTGAAATGTCTGCACCTGTGTCTACTAAAAAGACAAGTTCTTTTCCTGTAGTCACATGGTTGAATGATACAAATATGTTCTGACTGAGATTAATGGTATGAACCCTTGCATTTTCTACTGTTGAGTATTTAAAGGGTTTTGCGAGTTTTCCGATGTATTATTGGTTACTCTGACATTACTTGGGTTGTTATAGTTGTGGCCTCGATTCGAGTTGCCACGGCCTCTAGAGTTTCCTCTATATTGGCCTCGTCCATTATTGTATTGGTTACTGTTGTTGTAACTATTGTTGTAACTATTGTTGCGACTATTGTTGCGAAAGTTACCTCTATAATTTCCACGTCCGCGGTTTCCGCCGCGCTGTGGATTGTTTTTGTAATATAGGACAGTGTTTGGCTGTCCGGTTGCCTCTGTGCAACAATTTACAAACTTTGATACGGCCTCATTCATAGTGTTGAAGGTACCAGCTTGCATGATAAGTTTTACCTTATCGATTGTGCAATTTTTAGTCATTGCTTTGACTGCATGCTGAGTGGAATAACTTCTGGCTAACTCTAAGGGTAAGCCGTCTGTTATATATGCACCTTCTAACATTTTTGTCAACTGCTCAACCTCCAGTGTGTACTGGTTAGCAGTTTTATTGCGTTGCTGTAGATTCATCAGTTTTGCTGACAATACTTCTACAGTTTCGCCTTTGACATTGCTTTTTAATTTGGAAATGACATCAGTTATTGTTGTTTCATTTCCGACTAAATTTCTGGCGACACCTTTTAGTCTTGATTTTATTATAGAAACTGCTAATTGTTCGTGTTCGCCTTTTATTAATTCCAATATTTGTAATGCATCAATAAAACATGGTAAGTTTTCAGCTTTACCATCAAAAGCTGGTATAAGCTTAGTTGCTGTATTAATAAAATCGATATTAGTTTGCGCCATTGTGATATTGTTGCCTGTTTTATTCTCTGTTATGCTTGAAGAAGCATCAGAATCTATTGAATTATCCAGATCTGACATCAAAACAGCTGGAATAGTTAGATTATTTAAATCCTGCTCTTCTATTTTAGGGTTTATCTCAAGCTCTTCTGGCTCTATTTGGTCAGTGTCGGTTTGTTCTGTTGATTCCGGTTCATCACCAGTTTCAATTGTTAGAGAAGAGTTAAGTATGGTTGGTACTGATATATCTAAATTAAACTTTAGTTTAATTGATATTAAATTAGATCGTAGTCTGATCAAGAATTTTGATACTTGTGACCAATGATCTTGATTTAATTTTTCTCTCTGGCCATGTATTAGAATACGTGCTTCATTAAAGCAATTTAATAGTATATTTACATGTTTCTTAATGGTATTTCTTTGAATTGGCCTGTTTTGAGTAAGTGACTTATATGATTTATCAAAATCTACTTTTATGTTATTTAGTTCTTTATATAAATTGTTCCATTCCATTATTTTATGGATATGAACTGTTTCTTTACTCTATCTATCTCTTTAATTGTTCTTAGTTTAGCCATACTTTAGTAAAAAAATTTTTTTTTTTTTTTTTATTTATTTATATTTTGTCCAAGTCATTTGCTTGGCTCATATATTTTTTCTTTAGACATTTGTTGTGTAATTTGTATAATTTATAAATACAATTTGCGGTCATTATGACAACAATTATTGTTAATAATATGTGTATCAATTTTAGATCAGCACTGTTTGTTTCTACTTTATTAATTACATTTGCTGTAGAGTCTACTGATTTTAAATCTACTAAACCCATTTTTCCGGATTTTTTGTGTATTTTCTCAAAATGTTCTATAAAATTTAAATTTTCAACTGATTTACTAATTCTGTTGTCGTTCATTAATTATATTTTTTTTTTACATGTATCTGCCTATCGGTTCGCATAGCGTTACAGGCTATACTTCTAATCGGGCGAAAATGTTTCCGCTCAATTTTAACAATATTTGTATTAAGATTAATTTTTATGCAGCGCAGTGCATTTTATTTTTATATATATATAAAAAAAATTGGAGGGCGTTCTCGGAAACGCTGTCGGTCCTTAATTTGTTGTTGCTGCTGTTGCCGTTGTTACTGCTGTTGTCGTTGTTGTTGCTGCTGTTACCATTGTTGCTGCTGTTGTCGTTGTTGCTGCTGCTGTTGTCCGGGGCCTATGAGCTCAGGCGTTGCCGGTGCTGGTCATCGCACAGGCTTTATCTCTGGTGCATGTGCCAATGCAGTGTGGACTCCAAATTCCTTCGCAGTCCTTTGGGCACTCCTTGATTCTCTTGGGCATTTGCTTCTTGGATGGAGGTTGATTTTTATTAATATTTGTTATATTTTGAATATGTGAGAGAGTGGGACTTGGCTTTGCTTTAGTATTTTGCAAGTATTCTCGCAAATGGTCAAGCTCTGCTTGTAGCTTCTGAGCTGTTGACCAGGCTGGTGGAGGTTGTTGAGTATATAGCTGCCAATTTAGGCTGGCTATTCTCTTTTTTATTTTATTTCTTACACCGCCTCTTTTATTTGCCATATCCACACTCTACTCACTCAGAATTTCCATTGTCCATAGTTAGTTGCCGTCAAAAACTGCCGTAGTGCCGGCTTATGTTAGCCACAGGTGCGTTCCTTTTGGTTTTGTTGTAGCACTTGACGCAGGCTTGTGACTATGTCACGGTCGCCATGTAATATTTAAAGTCACTTTGATATTGATGTTTAGGAATTTATTGGATATTCTTAGTGGAGGCAGCAGTGGTGCCGCTTCCAACGTTCAGTTGATTCTGATCTTAAACATTCTACTTAGGTTCTAAGTAAGCCTAAGTCTCATTGCTGCATTGTACACAGTTTGAACAGTTAAGAGAGAGTTATGTATGTTCCTTATATATTACATATGTGTATGTTATTATGTATTATGCATATTTATGCTCTCTTAAACTGGAGCGATCGCGCGTAGGCAAGCACTTGAGTTCATTCAAGTGGTCGGCGCATGAAAGCAGAATGCTGACACTTGCATATTCTGGGAGAGCGACGATCGACTCATATTTCGGCCACGAGTTAAGACCGGGACTGTGTTTACGTAAACACTGCAACAAAGTGTTACAGTGTGTATTCTTTAAGTACTCTTGGTACAGTGGATATTCAATAAGTATGCATACTACAGTACTGCAGAACTTAAACAAGTTTCAATATCAAATAATCTTCAACAATACACAAATCTAATATTCACCGAACACAATGTAACTAAAATTGAGCCAATGTCTCACATAGAAATTAAGGAAATGATTTTGTTTAGTAATAAGAACAACACAATTTATAAAAATCTTTTAATCATCATTTTATTCACATTAGCAATAAGTTGCATATTTTATATCTACAAGAGATTCAAAACAACACAAAACAACATTATAATTAAATACTTAACACCGAAGACAACCAAAATAAGCCAAACAATTGACAAAGAAATAGAAAAAGAAACCGATTTAGAAACAGTTGCAGAAGTAATCACCATTGAAACCCCACACCACAATTATATCCAGGGACCGCAAATAAGAGTTATGAATGCTAATTTCAACTAAAAAAATCAATGTGAAGGAAACATGCTACAGTAAAATGGTAAACACCAAAATTCCTATTTTAGCCGGAACTATTGATATCAGAAAAAAACTTCTATTTTCAATTTATAAAATAAAAATCATAAATAACTCTTATTTTTAATTTTTATTAAAAAAGTCAAAAATAATAGTTAAAATTCAATTTTTAAATAAAAGTTGTGAAATAACTCTTATTTTTGATTTTTTCAATAAAAATCAAAAATAAGAGTTATTTATGATTTTTATTTTAAAAGTTGCAAATAAGAGTTATTCCGTAACTTTTATTTTAAAAATCAAAAATAAAAGTTAAAGTGAATATCTTTTAAACCAAGTGGTGGATTTTAAAAATTTAAAAATATTCTTGATCTATGACTCGAGACCTTTCATATGATGCATAACATGTCCTTGAAGGACGACATTAAGGATCCGATTATTTTCTATTATATTTCATTTTTTCTTCTATATTCGTTGCAGTAATATATGTAGTAATTATTGGCACACAAAATACCAGTTGATATTAAAAATACTAAAAAATACTAGATTTAAAAAAAATACAAAAAAATACTCAAAATCACAAAAATACTAAAAATCGCAAAAACAATTAAAAAATACTACAACATTTAAAATCATAATTAAAATAAAAACTTTTTTTTTGTAATACCAAAGGGTAATGTAATTTCATTTTATATTTTATGTTATATAATGTCTATATTATTTGTGAACAATATTTAAACTTAAAGTTTACTTAAATTTTAATCTGTTTTGTTTAGTTTTAAAAACATAATTTGTTTAAGATTTACTGGTGACAAATTGCATCGCAAGTCGGATAGCACAAGTTTCAGTGCTGAAAATGCCCTTTCGACGCTGACTTGTGTTGCAGGAACACAATGAATAACCTTTGCCAACTGATATAAACGGGGATATATGAATTTTTTATCCTCCCAATATGTCATAATATTTTCGTTAATATCAATTGGCTTCGGACAATAACTGTTGATTTCGTTAATTGCCAGCTGAACTTCATTTTCTCCGTCTTCATCTGATTCCTCATTGCCTGAAGCAACAGCAATGGAATTCAGGAAATCATTCAGCAATGAGCAAGTGCTCTGCGACGCGATCGAGAACTGGCTTGTTGAAGGCTGTTCCAAAGAATACGCAGCGGGCTGTGACGAATTTAAGTTTGTTGTTGGTGATAGTTCGTCCTGCAATGAGAATTATATAAATCAGAAAGCTCACATAAACAAAACAAGTGCATATTAGACGTTATTAATCTTACTAACTTTCTTTGCAAGACCATTAATTTGTCGAAAAAGTTTAGCCAAATGGTTTCTTGCACAGATAAGTTTAATTGGATTTTGAAGTAAAATCCTTCGCATCCTGGGATCCAAATAGATGGCTGAAGAGACCAATTCGCTGCTCGTTAAAGCCTCTTCTCTCTTCTCGATTGCCTGTTGCAATGCGGCACTGTGTGTGTTTTTCATGGCTTTCACTGTCAACGTAAGCTCTAACCAAATCTTGTAAAAATCGCCAAAATACAGCTGCTCTCTCTGCAGCTTTTGTGTGGCAAAATAGATAGGTTTTAATGCTTCTACGAGTTCATTAACTTCAGCCCAATCTGCTTCAGTCAATTGAAGCCACTCACTAACGCTGTTCTCACTGAAGTTCTTAAACAGAAGAAGGCGTTGAAGCATCTCAAACGTCGAATTCCACCTCGTAGGAACATCAATAAAGGGCTGAGGTAAGCCTTCATTAGAAATTAAAAGCCTAGGAAATATTTCGGATTAATGGGGCGTTCGTCGCATAGGAAAATTAGAAGTTTAATAATATACCTGTAGTTTGGTGTCCTCAATGCCTTCGCCAGCTTGCGAGCTTCATCGATTAGAGAATCATTTGGAATATTTTTAAAAAAGTCTTTAACCGCCAGTTGAAGTGTGTGAGCAGCACATTTTACAGACGCAATGGAGAAAATGTTAACTTGATGGACCAATTCATCTTCCTCATCATCGCAGCTATCATCGGTGTCTTCGTTCATAAGCTCAATAGATTTTATGATGTTTCGACCATTGTCCGAAGTAATGGAATAAATTTGGTTTTTCATCAAACTGAACTCTTGTAAAATGTTTTCGATCTCAGCACTGAGATTGGTGGCGGTATGCTTCTTGTTTAGCTCGATTATTCCAAGTGTAACAATCTTAATCGCCTTGTTCTCGTAGAACTGAGCATTCACTCCCAAGATGCCTCTACTATGCCTTGATGCGATGTCAAGCTTGAGGGAAATTAGTCTGAGCTTCATTGCCTTTATAATAGATGCCTTGACAATTTCAAATTTTTCCGCCACGTGCTCCATTATATTTCGGGATGTTATGGGACTCATCTCCAATCCGGAAAAAATTTGGCATGTCAGCTTCTTGAACGGCTCAGAGTCCAGCACAGCAAACGGCATTTTCTCCATCGTTACTAGCTGAACGCATGCATCCTTGACTTCATTTGTGGCGAAGGTAACCGAAATTTTTTTCTTTTTTTCACTGGGCTCACTTTTTCCTTGCTCACTAATTTCATTCTCGTACTGAGATTTATGCTCATCGAGTAAGTGGCGTTTCAAATTGGTAATATAGTTGCCCTTGAAAACACGCTGGCATATCTTGCACACATTTGCATTTCTATCCAATTCAAAATTGAAAAATTTCCGAAGAATATAGTCTCGCTTGCGACCCATTTCTAAAAATTTACTCGACACCACGCGTTACGAAAGAATAATGCACAAGAAATGTGTTTTGTTTAGTTAGTAAGCTAAAACCTTTGGCTCTCGATCAATGAAGAGATAAAACCAATTGGGAATGAACTGTAACTGGACCGCGAGTATCGGTACATTAACAGCAGTGTTGGCAACTTTTGGGATGTAAAATAGCTGTGCTTAAATGGGGAATAGTACAAAAATCCAATATGCTCTCAGAGTTAATCATCAAATTGTGATGCTCAAAACAATTTTAATGATGTTTAAATGTAATCGTGATAATCATGATTTAACAATACTTTATGCGTCAAATTAGTTAAAGTTTACATATATTTAAAAAAAAAGCCAAAAAAAAATAAAGGCTAAATTAGCACTGACATGAAAAAATCTGTTTTGGCAACACTGATTACATTACAGTTACACCAGTTACACAAAAACTTCGCTCGATGAGTTTTTCAACAAAATTATATCTCTTGATAGAGATTGGCAGACTCATGAACAAAAGTGAATATGAAAGTCGCAAACCAATCAACCGAGATTAAAACTCTTAAAATTAATTAACAAATCTTTTTATATATTTTTGCGATTTTTAGTATTTTTTAATTGTTTTTGCGATTTTTAGTATTTTTGTGATTTTGAGTATTTTTTTGTATTTTTTTTAAATCTAGTATTTTTTAGTATTTTTAATATCAACTGGTATTTTGTGTGCCAATAATTACTACATATATTACTGCAACGAATATAGAAGAAAAAATGAAATATAATAGAAAATAATCGGATCCTTAATGTCGTCCTTCAAGGACATGTTATGCATCATATGAAAGGTCTCGAGTCATAGATCAAGAATATTTTTAAATTTTTAAAATCCACCACTTGGTTTAAAAGATATTCACTTTAACTTTTATTTTTGATTTTTAAAATAAAAGTTACGGAATAACTCTTATTTGCAACTTTTAAAATAAAAATCATAAATAACTCTTATTTTTGATTTTTATTGAAAAAATCAAAAATAAGAGTTATTTCACAACTTTTATATAAAAATTGAATTTTAACGATTATTTTTGACTTTTTTAATAAAAATTAAAAATAATTATTATTTTGTAACTTTAAAATATAAATTCGAATATAACTGTTAATTTGCAATTTTTATTTTAAAACTTATAACAGTTACGGTCCCTGATTATATCCAAACATAAACGCTTGAGGACAAGCTTAAATCTAAGGGGTGGGGGAGTGACATATCTGCCATAAGAATATAACAAATCTGTCATAAACACAAACGATCTTTTGCAAAGCTTCACTTTCCAAAAGCTTATCGAAGACACATCACTTTTCTAAAGCTTATCAAAGACACACCCAAAGTTATGTAGAACTCAAATGTAAACTTTTAAAACCCAAATGTAAACTAACCGAATCCAATAAGTAAACAAATTCCAATAAGTAAATAAATGTAAACAGACAGCCAGCAGAGCTTTGAAGGTTTGCTGTGCCGAGATCACAAATCTTGAAATTAGTTTTAAGTTGACTTTCACAAATAAAGTACACGAATAAAAAATTAAAAATAAAATATATTTTTTATTTGATATGTAATTGTTGAACAGTTAATCACTGCGGACGGCAGTCCGCGCTAGTGACGAAAGCAGCACGAAGGGTGCGAAAGCGACTAGCATATATACACAGGACGAATGGAAAATTTGCTATGACCGTCCGATCGGGTCGAGTTATATACCGATCGAAAGGTATCAATTTAACTTACAAATGTGCATACTTAGACTTTTGGAAACTTTCCTGGTTCGTGAGATAAACAGGTGTAAGTGGGAGGGGAAAAATTTAAATGATTGGAGCAAATGGGGCCGTTGGGGCCTTTTTGATTTATTTTTTAATTTTTTACTCTTCTAATCCAAAATACGCGTCGAATGACACCTCGATCATCGAAATCCGATTACTGGTTCAAAAGATAATTAATTTTGAAATTTTTAGCGGCCTTCCGAAAATGAGATGAAAAGTCAGTTTGTCTGTTTGTTTGTTTGTTTGTTTGGATCAAATCGCTAATTTAGCTTAAAAGTTTGAATGAGGACTTGTTCCCGCTCAAAAATCTAGAAACGTTTGTTCCACGACTTTTTCGAAAAATCGCTAGTTTAGCGGGAAATCGCTTAAAACCGCTAAAATTGAAACCCACATAGCATCCAAACGATAAAAGCTACAGATGTGATCTATATATCGTTCAAAAGGTATTTCAAAGGGCTCTTAGGCATAATTTGAATTTTTTTTTAAGTAAAAAGGTAAACAGCTACAGGTGAAATAAGGTATTTTTTCCCACATTTTGGCTATTTTGAGAAAACGCCAGTAATGATTTTTTCTAATTTTGCATGTATGTTTGTAAAAGGAACTAGTGTTGCCAGACAGTTTGTTTTTGCTTGTACAAACACCTTTTGACAAAGTTGTACCGTCAACAAATATTGCAATTTTCAAAATTTCTGATATCTTACTCCAAAATTTCTGATATCTTATAAAAAAAACCTCTTTACGAGGTAAAAGTCTAGTGACGAAATCATTTTCATGTACCAAAATTTCTGATATCCAATTTTGTGACGAATAATATTAAGGTTTACTTATAAATTACTAAAAAAAAATTTTGTCACTCGGCACATTGCGCTAATTTCTTCATACCTAATAAATATTTATTTTTTGCGCAGTGCCGAGTGACAAAATTTTGTATTAAAATACGTTTTAAATTTTCTGTTAATAAAAAATACAAGTTCAAGGACGATAAAAATGTCCTTTAGCCTAAAATTATATTAAATTATGGCTAATATTTTAGGATATATCTTGACATAATCGAACCGCGAAATCGTCCTTCCATGGACGAAAATCCTGTGTAAAGGACAATTTGTACTTTGACTCTAATTAATTTTAAAAGGCCTGGTTCTAACAAGAGTATTGACTCCAAGTTTGTCAATATCGGTCCATAAACACCCAAGATATAAATGTTCAAAAAAATGAATTTTCAACTCAAAAAGCGCGGACCAGGAATTCATTTTAGAACTATGGTTTCTTGGTGAAAACATCTTAGAATTGACCATAGATTACGAAAATGGGTTACCATTTTTTCATTTTTTCGGGCCCATACAAATCGATGCACTCTAGTGTACATGCATTTGTACATACATACTATTATTCTTCAATTGAAAGGTATTAATGCGTACATCATATATATAGGTCTATATGATGTGGCTTCTTTGGTTCAAAAGATATTTCAATTAAATTATTATTTTAAATTTTTATAATTTTTTTTGTTTTTGGTTTTGTTTTGGCTAGATCTGTTCATTTGGTCCTAAAGCACTTGCAAAAAAAAGTTTAACCTCAATCGGAGTATGATAACCCGTGCCAACTTGGATCGGAAAATTTAAAAATTATATGGAGCATTTTTTGTTCATTTGGTCCTAAAGTACCCGAAAATAAATTTTCGCCTTAATCGGAGAACGATAACACATTCAAAATTGCTTAGGACCAAATGAACAAAACAAAAAACTATAAAATTTAAAAAAAAATGTTGATTTTTTTTTGCCCCATTTAATTTTTAAATTTTCCGATCCAAGTCGGCACGGGTTATCATACTCCGATTGAGCTAAGCCAAGTGCTTTAGGACCAAATGAACAGATCTAGCCCGTATGCGTTTAAAAATAATGACTTTGAAAAAATAAGGGACACCCTAAGGTACATACTTAGTGCTGCCTTATGCTCTACTTTTTCTATGGTTTTAATTGCTGTTAGTTCTTGTAGCTTGAGGAATGTTGCGCATTTGCGATCGAGTGGGCTACGTTGGTGGCCAATTTGCGGTTTGTTTTTACAGTTTAGGCTGCAAATACAGTGCGCGCTGAGACGAAGATGAAGCAGAAGACGAAGCTGAAGACGAAAAACTGCGCAGTACGATTTACATGAATTCGCTAGAATTCGTTCAGAGTGCAAGCGAAGACGAAGAGGAAGATGAAGACGAAGCGCAAGCAAAAAGCGTAAAACGGTGCAGTACTGAATTTGAAGATGAATCGCTTGCTTTTTAGGCATTGTTGTTGTTTTTTTTTGTTTTGTCTGGGCGCCGCACTATGGTAAAAAAGTCCGATATTTTGGCATTAATTCAAATTCTTTTTTGTTCAGTATCTTAAAAATTTTTTTATTTCCTAAATCAAAAAACTCCAAAGCAAGCAAAAATAATTTTTTTAGATTTTTTGGGACTACCCTTAATGTTTTAAGCGCGCTCAAAGTCAGCTGATTGAACGTTCCCATATGAACTGAAAAAGCGCAAGAAAAATAATTTCAACTTTCAGAGCCGATTGTGTTTGTTTAGTAAGCATAATAAAAATTGCTAAATATGGATAAAGTTGATAAAGGTATTTAAAAAACAGTAGTAGAAGAGATTTTTAGTATTTGTGGTTTATTGTGTAACTGTCCAATGTGTTGTTCTTGCGTATTTTTAGCTAAAAACTAAAAAATGTGTTCCTGTTCCGTTAAGCATTACATTAGTACATTACAAAACATTACGAGAGTTTTGCGTAAAGGTTATTAACTAAACCATCTAGAATCAGATGTTAATAATCCCTTTTGTTCGATTTTGTTCCTTTTCGTGAAAAATGACATGTTGTAGGTGTGAATTTTGGCTGAAAAATTTGATTTTTTTCTGATTCAGATCGGGAACAAGGTGAAAACGTGTTCAAATTAAAAAACAAACTAAATTGTAAATTCTACTTTAGTCTAATTAGCAAGCATGCAAAGTTTAAAATAAATTGCTTTGTATTTAAGCTTAAAAAAAAAATTTTCCTTTTTTTCTTAGTCGGGGAAGGATAAA
The DNA here is from genome assembly GCA_963924055.1 of Drosophila limbata. Lineage (NCBI taxonomy): Eukaryota > Metazoa > Arthropoda > Insecta > Diptera > Drosophilidae > Drosophila > Drosophila limbata. The sequence goes on from CAWUOW010000382.1 coordinate 735,471, forward strand.
GGAAGAAGACAAGGTCCAATTAAAAAACAACAAAAATTATAAATTTTTGAATATTATAACTAAGCTTCGTGTCAAATTTTAAGTCTCTAGCTATTCATTTGGATTTTATATAAATTTATCTTCACTTTTTTGAATAGTCGTATGGGGAGGGGAAGGTGAAGGCGTGGTCAAAATCAAAAAAAAAAAATTCAAAATTCTTAATCAGTCTAACTAAAGTTCATGCCAAATTTCAAGTCTCTATCTTTATATTTAGAGTTTATGCCAAAATATCGGGTTTATTTACCATAGTGCGCCGATAATATTCAAATTTAGTTTCAATTTGTGTTTTGATGGACGCGCATACATACACTCACTCGCATATCTCTGCGTACACCGCAAAAAAATTTCAAAATTAGGCTTTAATCGAAAAATGTTCGGTCATTTATGCATATATTTAACCCATTCTTTTTTTAAACGTAAATCCAATTTATTGTCTTCAATGACGTATTTTTTTAAGAAAAAATTAACAATGTTTTATAATTCATTTTTAATTTTAAACTTAAGACTACGAAAAAATGTACACGCAAAAGTCTGCGTACAGCTTTTTGAAGCTGCGTGGAATGCAAGATTGTGCGATTACCGTTATGTTTTTTGGCGTCGGTCTTCTTTACATTGTCTAAGCATAAGTATTGCGCAGTTGCAATTAAAATTTTGCATCACATTCCGGAGTATTGCAACATGGAACAAAAAGGCAAAGAAATTTCTGTTGAGGAGCGAAAACTTATTATAAAATTTTTCTTGGATGGAAAATCTTATAGAGAAATTGGTGCTCTAGTTGGTAGAGCTCACTCCTCCATCCAAAAAGTTATAAATAATTACAACTCGACTGGCAGCATCATATCAAAGGCTCGTTCTGGCCGTCCGCCTTTGCTAACGAACAGCGAGCAGAAGTCTATTATTAAGTCTATTCGGCTTAATCCCAGGATGACAGCTCATCAGCACAACTTCAGATCGAGGATCGTTTTTCCAAAACAGTTTCCGCTGAAACTGAACGCCGTGTCATAAAAAAGGCTGACTACCATAGTAGAGTCGCCCGCAAAAAACCTCTGATTTCAGAAGTCAATAGGCAAAAGCGCTTAACTTTTGCCAATGAGTACATTTCCAAGCCGCCAAACTTTTGGAATAAGGTTATATTTTCCGACGAAAGTAAATTCTGCATTTTCGGAATCAAGGGAAAAGTTTTGGTATGGAGGAAAAGCGGAGAAGCATTAAAAAAAGAAAACTTAGTTGCCACGGTAAAACACGGAGGAAGCGGAACAATGGTGTGGGGGTGTATGGCAGCAAGCGGCGTGGGAAAATTGACATTTATCGAGTCCATCATGGATCAAGCAGCCTATATCAACATTTTAAAAAGCAATTTGAAGCAAAGTGTTGAGATATTGGGGCTGGAAAATGAATATTGGTTCCAGCAAGATAACGACCCAAAGCACACGGCACATAATACAAAGCTTTGGCTCCTGTATAATGTAAAAAATCAGCTGCGAACACCTCCCCAGAGTCCTGATCTCAACCCTATTGAGCATTTGTGGGATCTTCTTGAGAGAAAAATCCGAAAACACACCATTACATCAAAAAAAATGCTAAAGGCTGTAATTGTGGAGGAATGGGGAAAAATAACTGCAGAGGAAACAAAAAAACTCGTTGATTCCATGCCGAGACGCCTTGCGGAGGTTTTGCAAAGAAATGGATACCCCACGAGCTACTAAAAAGGGTCTACTTTTAAGTTTAAGTAAACTGTACGCAGACTTTTGCGTGTACATTTTTTCGTAGTCTTAAGTTTAAAATTAAAAATGAATTATAAAACATTGTTAATTTTTCAAAAAAAAAATACGTCATTGAAGTCAATAAATTAGATTTACGTTTAAAAAAGAATGGGTTAAATATATGCATAAATGACCGAAACATTTTTCGATTAAAGCTTAATTTTGAAATTTTTTTGCGGTGTACGCAGAGATATGCGAGTGAGTGTATGTGAAAATGTCGGTAAACAACGAGGAGCTAATTGCAGCGGTTTTTGCAAAACGCTGCTTATGTGACCAGCAAAATAAGCTCTACCATAATCGACAAATTGTTGAGCAAAATTGGAACATAATTGCAAATAAATTGAACCAGGATCTGATGACGAATCCATTGCGACTAACATAACAAAAACGCAACTGATTCGTCTTGCACTATGTACACCTATTTGCTTACTCCCTGCCAGCATTTTATAAAATTTCTAAACAAATTTGAGTCTTTTTCGAGTCCCCTTTCTGATCAAAATAAGCATAATTGCGCTCTTTTTCTGATCATAAATGTTTCTGTTGTCGGGAGAAATCAGTAGGTTAACCGCGACAGTTGTAGAAGAGTCTTTTGTAGCTCGATTTTCTAACAATAAACGACTCTTTTTCGAGTAACATTTCAATCGAATCGAATAAATCATATTTTGAGAGCATTTATCAGTAATTTACGACTTATTTTCCAATATTTTTCGAGTCGCGCATAAAAGGAATTATTTTCTAATCATTTCAACGACTCAAAAAAGACTCAGGAAGGTGATTATTGTAAAAATGAACTTCCAAATGCTTGCAGGGCTTAGACATGTTTGTGTGTTTTTGCAGAGTTCCCCTTCGTATGTGTGTTTTATTTCAGAGCAGTTCTTGCATGTTTCAGAGCTTTTGCAGATTGGGGTGGGGTGTCCAAAGCGCAGGCATTTTTTGCATTGGAGAGGTAGTGGGATGTATGGTCGTAGCCAATTTTTAATTTTTCGGGTAGTTTGTGTGTTGCGAATGTTATTGTAATAAGTCCAGTTTCTATTAGTGTATTGGTGTAATTGTCTTCACGATATGTGTTGTTTTGTTGCTTTTTTAATATTTTTCTTACTTCTCAGTTCTTGCAGTATTTCAGTTTCACTTATGTTGCTAAGTTTGTTGCAATATATAACACCTTTGGTCAAGTTTAGTGTTTTGTGTTCGGTTGCAGTTAGTTCCATGTTTCTCAGTTTGTTTAGTTTTAGCAGTTTAAGTGCCTGCAGTTGATTTTTTGTTTTTATCAGAAAGGATCTGTCTTTTGTTTTTTTGCATGATTCGACTTCTCCTCCGAAAGCACGGTCTATGTTTTTTTTAATGACGAATGGTGAAACATTATTAAATGAGTTATTGTAATTTCTCTTGTAAAGGTCCGCTTGTAGGTTTTACTCATATTTAATTTTTTTTTTTTTTTTGGTATTTGTCAAATTGATTCATTTGGCATAAGAATTATTTTTTTTTTTTGGCATCCTAGAAGTAGGCCACAGAAATTTGCCTTATCTGTTTTGTAAGCAGTCAACTTGCCAGAGAATAGCTGACAGCGCCCCGCAGCGGCGAAGTCAACAATAATTGGTATTTAATATTAAATTATAATAATAATTGTAACATAAATTAAATATATTGATAGAAATAATAATAGTATAATATGGAAAGATAAATGAAGTTCTATAATGTTTAGGTTTCACCCTCTAGCGGCAACTTTAGGAACTAAAATTTGTTAGGACACATTTTGAGTATTGTAACACTTCGTTCAATAATGTGTGTGACTGACACATAGATGGCGGCACTAGTATAAATCTGTGGCAGCCCTGTTTACCACCTATCGTTGAGTGGCAACTCTGATCGACGATAAAAGGTCGTTTTGGCAACGGCAGCCAACTTCACTCAATTCTGACACTCACAAGAATTGTACACGATAGGCAAAAGACTTTTGAAACAAAATTAAATATTAATCTTAAGCAATCCGCGCATTAGTATTTCTTTCTGCATTTACCAATGCGCTAAAGTGGTGACCCCGAATGCCAAATCACAATTACAATCTACGCTCTGTGACCTCTCAAACTGCCAGTGCCGAAGACGTTTTTTACGACGCCGCAAACATGGCCACCGATCAAGATCTCGTAGATCAACTGAGCGATCTAAAGCTTCAACTTGACCAACTGCAACAATCACGCCAACCAGCTGGATTTTCGTCGCAATGCGCGCAACTTCGCATTCCGAAATTCAACAAAACAAATCCTCAGCTTTGGTTTGCTCAGTTGGAACGACTATTTCATCTTCACAACGTCATCACTGATGAGCACAAATTCGACATAATATCTGTGAATTTGGAGGAGGATGTAGTTATCAAGTTGGAAGATCTCATTTCTCAGCCGCCATTAACCAACAAATACAACACGTTGAAGCAGCGCGTGCTCGACAAATTTGCAGAGTCAGCTGACTCAAAATTAAAAAGGCTACTGCGTGGCGGCGAAACAGCTGGAAAAAAACCATCCGACATTCTGGATAACATACGGCGTCTGGCACCAACCACAGGATGCGAAGCAGTTATCCGCTCTTTGTTTTTGTCTGAGCTGCCGAAATCCATTCGCCCGCTTATTTCCGTGTGGGAGGAGGATGATCTCGACAAGCTAGCTGAGATGGCCGACAAAATGATTGAAGCTACTGAGCCAGATTCTACTTTTGTAGTGTCAACAGCATCAATGGAGCAGCAACAGCAACATGTTGACGCACTCAGCGGCAACGGATCAAGCATGTCTGAGTTAACAACAACTCTACGAGCGCTTTCTTCAAAAGTAGACAAGCTGCAAGATGAGCTACGTCAATCAAAGCAAGTCAACTTGCCACGCCAGTCTCATGCTAACAGCAATGATAAAGGAGCAAAGCAAAAAACTCTCTGTTTTTATCACAGCAGATTCGGCTATGAAGCCCGCAAATGTCAGCCAACCTGCCCACGTTACCAGCAGTCGTCAAACTAAAGATGCTGCCGTTGACTCAGCTGGTAAACGGCAGCGCAACAACAACCGGCAATTCTAAATATCAACAAAATATTCTACAAATTGGTCTGGACCGGCGCTTGCACATCAAGGATCGCCTTTCAAATCACATATTTCTAATCGACTCTGGTTCAGTGGTGTCAGTGTTGCCTCACGCTTTTGCACCAAGGGCACGCAACAATGACAGTTTTTATCTCTTTGCCGCCAATCAAACCAAAATAAAAAAGTACGGAAATTATACACTTCAGCTCGACTTTGGCTTACAGCGCTCATATACATGGCCCTTCATCATCGCTGACGTACGAACGCCTATAATTGGAGCAGACTTCCTTGCTACATTCCAACTCCTTATCGATGTCAATCAGCAGCGTTTGCTTGATGCCTCAAAATCACCGCATTTTGGTATCCCAAGCTCACCGCAGGACTTCGACATACCTCAGGCGCACAAAGCGTCCAAATCATCAGCAGCTGTGCAAAGTATTGTACAAAACGTCGGCAAACCTACAGTTCCTGAGCGTACTCATGCTCCTTCTGTGTGTCACTTCATTGAAACACGAGGCGCACCTGTAGCAGAACGACCAAGACGTTTAGCAGGCGACAAGCTTGCCTCTGCAAAATCGCAAATCAACATGCTCATTGACAAAGGAATCTGTCGCTACTCCAAAAGCCCATGGGCCAGTCCCCTGCATATGGTGGCAAAAAAGAATGGAACTTGGCGCGCTTGTGGTGATTATCGCAAGCTGAATGCGATCACGGTACCTGATCGTTATCCGATTCCACACATCCAAGATTTTGCTGATCGCCTTCACAATAAGCAAATTTTCACAACGCTGGATCTGGAAAAGGCTTACTATCAAATTCCGATGGCGCAGGACGACATAGAGAAGACGGCAATCTGCACTCCTTCCAGCATTTTATTGACCAGATCTTTCGCGAAATCGATTACGTATTTTGCTATGTTGATGATATCCTCATAATGTCAGATACGCCGGAACAACACAAACAACACTTGCAAAACGTTCTAAACATATTGCAAAAACATGGATTGGTCGTGAACAAAGAAAAATGTCGTTTTTCGCAAACAGAGGTGCAGTTCCTTGGTTATATGGTCAACAGCAAAGGCATAAAACCACCAGAGGACCGTATAAGCGCAATTTTAAAGTTTCCTCAGCCGCAAACAATCTGCGAATTGGGTCGTTTTCTGGGAATATTGAATTATTATCGTCGCTGCATCCCTCACGCATCTCGAATACAGGCTCCTTTAAACGATTTAACACGAAACATGAAAAAAAACGACAAGCGTCCGATTGAGTGGACTTCTGATGCTCTGAAAATATTTTCGGAGTGTAAAACTAGCTTAGCAAACGCAGCAACGCTGGCTCATCCCAACCCTCATGCAGATCTCAGTTTGGTGTGCGACGCTTCTGACACGGCGATCGGAGCGGTTCTGGAGCAACATTCTGATCTTGGTTGGCAGCCTCTTGGATTTTTTTCCAAAAAACTCACCAGCACCGAACGCAACTACAGCACCTACGACCGCGAGTTGTTGGCCATCTACGAGGCGATTAAACATTTTAAGCACATGATAGATGCTAGAGCGTTTATCATCAAGACTGACCATAAGCCTCTAATATATGCTTTTTCACAGCGTCCTGAAAAAGCATCACCTCGACAACTGCGTCATCTTAATTTTATCTCCCAATTTTCGACCTCAATCATTCATGTGAGCGGAAACGATAATGTTGTTGCAGATGCGCTCTCGAGGCTCAATGCCATATCAATGCCAGCCTCACTGGACGCCAAACGCATCGAGGAATCTCAAGCTTCAGATACAGAATTATCTGCGCTTTTGAGTGGAACAACCTCGCTGCAGCTGCAATCTGTAGAGCTCACCAGAGGAGTGCATGTGTATTGCGATGTTTCGACAGGCTCAGTGCGGCCGTATATTCCACAACCATTGCGTCACAGTGTCTTCTCTCAAGTTCATGGACTGTCACACCCGAGCGGCAGAGCCACTCTCAAGCAAATTCGACGCAAATACGTATGGCCTTTAATGTGCAAAGATGTTTTGGCATGGTCAAGAAACTGTCTACCATGTCAAAGAGCAAAAATACACAAGCACAATTCTCTTATACCCGAAAAAATTACTGTACCGGATCATCGGTTCGAGCATGTGCACTTGGACATGGTAATCATGCCACTAGTAGACGGCTACAGATATTGTTTAACTATGATCGACCGTTTCTCTCGCTGGCCGGAAGCAGTTCCTCTTCGGGATATGACTGCTGAAACTGTTTGCAGAGCTTTTTGGAATTGCTGGATAGCACGCTTTGGCTGTCCGAAGATAATAACAACCGACCAGGGAACGCAATTTGAATCCGCGCTCTTCAAGTCGCTAGCAAATGTAGTTGGAAGCGAACACATCCACACAACTCCATACCACCCGCAGTCAAATGGAATGATCGAGCGCTGGCACAGATCGTTAAAAGCTGCATTGATGTGCGACCCTGACACGCCTTGGTTAAAACTGCTTCCAACTGCTCTCCTGGGCCTTCGAACCTGCATCAAGGAAGATCTACAAGCTTCAGCTGCGGAGATGCTCTACGGATGCACACTTCATCTGCCCAACGAATATTTCACAGACTTAGATTCGCCTCCAAGACCCGCTGAATTCGTTAATGAATTTCGCACAAGTATGCAAACGCTGATGTCTACGCCTACAGCGCATCACAACAAGCCGAAACCCTTCATGCACAAGCACATAAATGATTGTTCACATGTGTTTGTGAGAACAGACTCCGTTAAGCAACCGTTGGAACCACCATATACTGGACCATTCCAAGTTATCGACAAGTCTTCAGATCGTGTTTTTGTTGTTCGAATGAATGGCAAGAATTCATCGATATCCGTCGATAGACTGAAACCTGCATTTTTGGAACAGGATCATACCGTCAACAACCCGGAGGATTCGCTACCGACAAAGACCATTCGAACTTATGAGAGACGCTTCCGCCCATCATAGATCCTTGACTTGTCTAAGAGGGGAGTACTGTGGCAGCCCTGTTTACCACCTATCGTTGAGTGGCAACTCTGATCGACGATAAAAGGTCGTTTTGGCAACGGCAGCCAACTTCACTTAATTCTGACACTCACAAGAATTGTACACGATAGGCAAAAGACTTTTGAAACAAAATTAAATATTAATCTTAAGCAATCCGCGCATTAGTATTTCTTTCTGCATTTACCAATGCGCTAAAAATCTGTGGCAACACTTTTCGCCACCAATAGTTCATAATGCCGAATACACAATAGTGGGATTCCGGTAAACGTTTTTGATTTGCTTTTGATTTGATTTTGATTTTTCAGTCAGCTGTTCACAGCTGCTCCATACAAAATTTTCAGTGTGCCCAGAGCAAATCAAGGAAATGTGGTCTTACTAATTGATTTCGAAAAATCAGCTCTGAGACTGATTATTTTTGCATTTTGATTTGCTTTCAACTCAAAACTGTGTCAGCTGTGTGGCATATGGTGTTTGTTTACATTCTGCTGTCATATCAATATGGAGAACGTAAGTCTAATGCATTTAAAGCATGGATTAAAACCCTAACCGAAACCGTAACCTTAAGCCGGTAAAAACCGATTGAAATTTAAAACCGTAAATGAAACCGTAACCGAAAACAAAAATTTTTATTTGACCGAAACCTTAAAACCGTAACTGTGTAAACCGAAATAACCGTTTAGTAACCGTTTCATTTATAAGTGTTAATTTCGGTTTTTTGTACATCCAAAAAAAAATTATATTTTATTTTTATTTTGATTTTTTATTTTAATTTTCTTGTGCTTAACTTTGAACTTTTATTTGTTATATTCATGATCGAATTTGCATATCACTGAATAAGCACAAATTTAAAAATTTCTTAAATAAAGTACTTAAAATTGTTACATCAAACTGAAGATGTGAAATTAGAGTGTGAATGAAACATTAAGAAAGTAATGCCTTTTTAATTTTTAATATAATATTATTAATATAATTTTATTTTTGGAAAAAAAATTTTTTTTAGTGAATCGAAGCCATACCGGTATTTCAAAACCGAAACATACAAAAACCGGTTCACCGTTACGAAACCTTTATTCAAAGATTTTGCGTAACCTATAACCGAAAACCTAAATTCGAACATAACCGAAACCGTATCAGAAACCGATATTCGTTTCGGTTTTAATCCCTGATTTAAAGTATTTGTAAATAAATAAATATAAAATGTTTGTTTAATATTTATTTAATGCTTTTTAGGCTCGATGATTTTCTATCAGTCCCATGATAATATTGAAGCCCAGTTTACCCTGATGAGCTTCTTAAATCTATCTTCGTCCAAATTTGGGAGCACTTGGTTGGTAAACTGGGTACATTTAGGCACAGTATTCCTGATATTTGGAACTCCATATCTGCACAGCTCAGCTAGAGTGTTGAACGTTGCTATTTCCTCGACAACTTCATCCTGCCTCTTTCTCTTAAGCTCTGCAAAATTCAATAAGGGATTTTACATGTCCATAAAAAACAAATTAATATGACTCACCATTGGAATGCTGCGAATATTCAATAAAAACATAATCGAAAAGCAAAGTTTCGTTTAAAACGCGTATAAATTTCCTTTTCTGGCTTTCTTTCGGCATTTTTTATACTTTTTAGTTGTCAATCAGCTGTTCGCCCAGGCTGTCAGCTGTTCACGAAATCAAAAAATAATCAGTGTACTAAAAGGGTCGTTCCGTCAAATGATTTTGATTTGGTTTAAAATAATTAAAAGCAAATCAAAAACGTTTACCGGAATCCCACTAATATCGATACCTTTTGACCGCAATTCAGCGCAACCAACTTAACTCGATTTTCATCTCTCGAATACAACACACACATTTGTTAACGATCTTTATTTAATTGTTAATTTAAGTATTAATAAAGTAATTAGTAATCATATGCGTTTTGGATTACTAAAGTGGTGACCCCGACTGAGAGAATACAACGATTTGCCCTCAGCCCTGGCGTATACATACATATGTATTGGTTAGTGGCTGTGCAAATTTTCTGATGAAATTGCAACGCAAATGACGCATTACAATTTGCGTTCCAAGAATTCAAACGACATCGTGTCAACTGAACAAGAAGTTGTTTTCGACTCAACAAGCGAAAATATGGAAACCTAAATGCTAACGAATCATTTGGAAAACATAGAGGGCCAAATCCAAGATCTCGCCCAAAATTATTCCCAACATGCAAACACACGCCCCAACTTGCATCGCGTGCAGCTACCGAAGATCAACAAATGCAACCCTCAGCTATGGTTTGCAAAGCTCGAGCGAGTGTTTCGGCTCAACACCATCTCGGACAACACCGACAAGTTTGATCTAATCGTGATCAGCTTAGATAAAGATGTCATTCTCGACATTGAGGATCTGGTTGCAGCGCCACCACAGCAGGACCGCTACGAGACACTAAAGGCACGTTTGCTGAGGAAGTACGCTCAAACAACAGAGAAAAAAATACAACGTCTGCTGCAGGCTAAAGAAATGACCGGAATGAAACCGATCGAGATGCTTGCTCACATGAGGCGCCTTGCACCAAGCAGCCTGGAACCTGTGATCCGATCGATTTTTTTGCAAAACATTCCATCATCAATTCGCCCTTTTTTGTCAGCATGGCCAGAAGACGACCTGGACATTTTGGCTGAGGTGGCGGACAAGATACTTGATGCAGCTAAGATGGATGTGCATGTATCCCAGCAGTCAATGACGCTACCAGCTGTCTCATCATTGGATGTGATCTCTCGTTCAGACAACATGGAAAAAACATTGCAGAAACTTATTGATTCTGTTAACAATCTGCAGCAACAAAACCAAAAGTTCACCTCGTTCACAAAATTCAAAGCAGCACACCAATAACAGCGATGCTGAGGATGAACTTTGTTATTTTCATAAACGGTTCGGCAACGATGCTCGCAAGTGTCGTACTGGTTGCTCCAAATGGCAAGACCCAAAATAGAACGGCTATCGCCAATTTCGCTGGTTGACGATAGCCCAACAACGACCAGCAATCCACCGTCGATCGGCAGTATGACTAAATATCTTCATACAACTGTCGATTTAATCGAATCTCGCCTTTTCATAACCGACAAACATTCAAAGTTACGCTTCCTCGTCGACTCTGGATCCGTTGTTTCAGTCGTCCCACTTACGGCTGCTCCTCACAAGTCTGGCTCACATGACTTATAACTGTTTGCTGCGAATTAATCTGTTATCCATACTTATGGCACACACGTACTACAGCTCGACCTGGGACTTCGACGTTCCTTCAGCTGGTCATTCATCGTGGCCGACGTACCCATTGCCATAATTGGAGCTGACTTCTTGGCAAAACACAATTTGCTAATTGATTTAAAAGCTCAACAACTAATCGACGCAGCTACAAAAGTCTCGGTCACTGGATCGACTTGCGAAGTAAAAAAGCCATCAGAATCAACTATAAACGAGGACCAGAACTACCACACATTGCTTTGACAGTGTCAAGACACATCCAAATCCGACGATCATGGAACGACCAGGATCCCACACGATGTTGTCCACTACATTGAAACCACAGGCAATCCAATTGCAGATCGTCCACGCCGTTTATCTGGGGAGAAGCTCTCTGTTGCTAAAGCAGAGGTCAATTTTCTTATTGCCAAAGGAATCTGCCGACCATCAAAGAGTCCTTGGGCAAGTCCATTACATATGGTAAGCAAAAGGTCTGGAGGCTGGGGTGCATGTGGAGACTTCCGCAAACTCAACGCTGTTACGGTACCTGATTGATACCCAATTTCACATATACACGATTTTGCAGAGAGACTGCATGGAAAATCTGTTTTCTCGACGATCGATTTGGTGCGAGCTTACTACCAAATACCCATGGCTGAGCAAGACATTCCGAAAACAGCAGTTTGCACGCCCTTTGGGCTTATAGAGTTTCTCTACATGCCTTTTGGATTAAAGAACGCCACATAGACCTTCCAGCGCTTTATGGATAACATATTCAGAGGAGTGGATTTTGTATTATTCTATATTGATGACATCTTAATCATGTCTGCATCACACGCCGAACACAAGGTGCATCTCAAAACCGTTTTGTCAATATTGCAAAATCATGGTCTAAAGATCAATACCGACAAGTGCCATTTCGGAAAATCTCAAGTAAGATTTTTGAGCTACATAATCGACAACGAAGGCATACAACCACCTGCAGATCGAATACAAGCCATTGTAAATTACAAACTGCAATAAACAATCTGCGAGCTTGGTCGATTCTTGGGTATTATCAATTATTACCGCCGCTGTATTCCACATGCCTCTGAAGTTCAAGCATTGCTCAACGATGTCACACGAGTCATAAAGAAGAACGACAAGCGTAAAATCAGCTGGACACCCGAACTCGTCAATGCATTTGAATCCTGCAAGCGGAGTGTAGCTAATGCGACCCTCCTATCACACCCGGCATCCTCGGCAAACCTGGCACTGATTTGCGTTGCTTCAGATATCGCAATTGGCGCTGTGCAGATTCGTTGCATGTGGCAACCACTCGGATTTTATTCACGCAAGCTGTCAGATGCTGAAAAAAACTACAGCACATACGATCGAGAGCTCCTTGCAATCTACGATGCCATCCGTTATTTTTGTCACATGCTCGAAGCTCGTATTTTTGTTATCAAAACCGACCATAAGCCACTGACTTTTGCTTTTACTCAAAAGCCAGAAAAAGCCTCACCACTTCAGCTCCGGCATTTGGATTTCATCTCACAATTCACGACAAATATTGTGTATCTGGCCGGTTCCGACAACACAGTAGCGGACGCACTTTCTCGACTCAATGCCATTTCGATGCCGACTGCAGTTTTACTCGAAAAAATCGAATTGGAACAAAGTACCGATGCAGAACTGGTCAAGCTTCTACAAGGCAGCATCACTGAAAATCCAATCGGTCAAGCTCAAACATGGCGTCAACGTCTACTGCGATATCTCAACAGGATCGGTTCGGCCGTACGTTCCTCAAACTCTTCGTTTTCCTGTCTTCTCTGCGATACATGGCTTATCTCATCCTAGTGGCAGAGCAACATTTAAACAAATTCAACAGAAATATGTCTGGCCATTCATGCGGAAGGATGTGACGTCATGGTCACGCAATTGCTTACCTTGCCAACGAGCAAAAATTAGCAGACATCACGATTTGGCTGTCCAAAAACGGTAACTACGGATCAAGACTCGCAATTTGAATCGGCTCTATTCAAATCACTCGCTGAACTTTTGGGCAGCAACCACATTCATACTACACTATATCATCCTCAATCAAATGGAATGATTAAACGGTGGCATCGTTCCTTCAAAGCCGCTTTAATGTGCAACTCAGGCACACCTTGGACGGAACTGCTACCAACGGTCCTACTTGGACTTAGAACCTGCTATAAATAAGATCTTCGTGCATCGGCTGCTAATTTTCTTTATGTTAGCAATATTCGGCTGCCAAACAAATTCTACGATGATCTCGATAAGCCAGTGAAGCCCCTAGATTTCGCAGTGAGTTTTCGCGAGCACATGCGAATGATTTGCCCAGTTCCAGCAGTCCATCACAGTCAAAAAAGAATGTTCATACACAAAAATCTGGCAGATTGCTCTCACGTTCTACTGAGGACTGATGCTGTACGCCAACCACTTAAACCGCCATATACTGGACCTTATAAGTTAGTACAGCGTTCAACTGATCGCGTTTATGTTATAGAAATGGATGGAAAAGAAGTTGCTGTTTCTACGGAACGACTCAAACCGGCGTTTATCCTCAACGAATCCGATGATGACACCCCAGCAAACAACAACAAACAACTCAGGACCTACGAACGAAAGAAGCAGACAATTTTGCTCCCGACCAGGTCACTGGAGGGGGGGTAGCTGTGGCAACACATTTCGCCACCAATAGTTCATAATGCCGAAAACATAATATCGATAGCTTTTGACCGCAATTCAGCGCAACCAACTTAACTCGTTTTTCATCTCCCGAATACATCACACACATTTGTTAACGATCTTCATTTAATTGTTAATTTAAGTATTAATAAAGTAATAAGTAATCATACGCGTTTTGGATTACTAAAATTCTGTGGCGGCCCAGTGGCGCCCTCTATCGACATGAGGCAGGAGCTGCGAAGACTTGCAACACTGAACGGGAGAGAAAGATATCGATACAACTGGACTATCGACATCGAACAGCGAAGCGCATTATTCCTAATTGCCAAGCTTATTTTATATTAAATAATAAACAAACAATCAAGCGAAGTGGTTCTAACTAACCATAGTGGTGACCCCGACGTGATTTGCTCTGATTTTCGTCAGCACAGATAAAAACAATTCGATGGGCCAAAGAAGTCTCGCAGCAATTTCGTTGTGGTGAAATACCCGCAATTTTGCATACACGAGCCGCGGTACATCTTGCGCGCATTAAAAGGAAGTCAACTCAATTTCTGCGAAGAAGAAAACCAAATTGTTGTTATGGCAACTCCGGAGGAAGTGGCCCAGCAGATTCGAGATCTGCAACAGCAACTAGAGACACTACGTGTAAACAGCGCTCCTGTGCAAGATGCACCACGCGTGCCTACACAACGAGCCAAAATTAATCTGCCCAAATTCACACGCAACAGCCCTGAATTGAGGTTTTCACAAGCTTGCACAGCGTTAGCGATAATACAGACAAGTTTGACTTCGTCGCCGTACATCTCGAGGATGAAGTCGTTTTTGCTGTAGAAGATCTCATCATACGTCCTCCTACTACGGACAAATACGACGCTCTGAAGGCACATCTGCTTCAAAGATTCGCCGAATCACCTGAGTCGAAGTTGCAGTTCCTCCTGCAAAGTGGTGGATACGCTGGCCAAAAACCATCCGAGATTCTGGCACATATGCGTCGCCTCGCTCCGGACCCTGGCAGCGAAAGCATAATTCGCAGCCTCTTTTTGTCAGAAATGCCACAATCAGTTCGACCGCTACTTTCAGTGTGGGATAAGACTGACATAGACAAGCTCGCAAAGCTCGCTGACAAGATGCTCGACGCTGTCGGCACAAGCACCACGTATGCCATCTCGCCTTCTCCACATTGCATTCCAGCTGAGGATCACACAGTAAACGCTGTTGGCGGCTCTGGCACTCTGAAGGAGATTTCAAACTCATTGCGTTCACTAACTCAAAAGTTTGAGAGCATGCAGAATGAAGTCAAACGGCTACGGTTCCCTAATCGACGCCGCAACCAGCCTCGCAGTCCAGCTCGTGACCAGCAGAATGCAAGCTCCGGAGATACCGATCTTTAAGCTGATACACAACAGTCGCCACTCTGTTATTTCCACCAGAGGTTTGGCGATAATGCCCGGAAATGTCGCTTGCCATGCTCACGAAACTTCAAACTAAAAACGCTGTCGTCTACTGCGCTGGCCGGCGACAGCGACACCTCAACCAGCGACAATCTCATTTACATTCCCGAACGCCGACTACATATTTACGATCAAAAGTCCAGCACCAAATACCTCATCGACTCCGGATCGGTGGTGTCTGTAATACCACGAGCGTTGAAGAAGAAGAGTTGAACTTGGACCTTCGCCGCAGCTTTACTTGGCCGTTCATTGTTGCAGACGTCCAAGCAGCAATCATTGGCGCAGATTTTTTAGCGAAATATCAACTACTTATTTGATTCTTGATTCCTTGACAGGTCTTTCGACACCTGCATGTTTGGCAGACGTGAAACAACCGTCTGTATCAACTGTGCAGTCCATACTCAACCTACAAGATCTGCTTCAGGAATTCGTCGATGTCACAAACTGTCCGTTTAAACTACACGACAGCACGAGGTTCGTCACTACATTGAGACTAACGGATGCCCAGTGTCAGATCGTCCCCGTCGACTTGCGGGTGAAAAACTAACCGTCGCCAAAAAAGAGTTCAATTTTCTTATTGAGCAAGGCATTTGTCGACCGTCGAACAGTCCATGGTCCAGCCCTTTGCATATGGTTTCTAAGAAGGATGGCGGATGGCGAGCTTGCGGCGACTACCGAAAGCTAAATTCGTCCACTATACCGGATCGTTATCCTATCGCTCACATCCACGACTTCATCGAAAACTTACACAACAAAACCGTTTTCTCCACGCTGGACTTGGTAAAGGCATATTACCAAATACCAATGGCCGAAAACGACATTCAGAAAACTGCTGTTTGCACTCCATTTGGCCTGTTTGAGTTTTTGTATATGCCTTTTGGATTAAAAAATGCCACACAAACGTTTCAACAATTCATGGATAACATTTTCCGTGGGATTGACTTTGTGTTCTGCTACATAGATGACATACTCATTATGTAGAATTCAATGGCTGAACATCAAGAACACCTTTGTACAGTTCTACAAATCCTACGTAAGCACGGCTTATGCGTCAATCTCAGCAAACGCGACATAGCCAAAACCGAAGTCTGTTTCCTCAGCTACATCATCAATCGGCACTGAATAAAGCCACCCACAGATCGTATTGAAGCCATTGTGAACTACACCCGGCCAGATACCATCATGCAACTTGGTCGTTTTTTCGGCGTGATAAACTATTACCGACGATGTTTACCACATACCTCTCACGTACAGGCGCCTCTTTCGGAGCTGTTACGAGATGTGAAGAAAAACGATCAACGCAGAATCGAGTGGACACCAGAACTTTCCGCCGCTTTCGAAACTTGCAAGCAAAGTGTGGCTGACGCAGCACTTCTTGCATTTCCGACTCCAAATGCAAATCGGAGCAGTTCTGGAGCAACAGTCAGACGACGACTGGATGCCACTAGGATTCTTCACCAAAAAGCTCAGCAATACAGAGAAAAATTACAGCACTTACGACAGAGAACTCCACGCAATCTTCAAAGCTGTTAAGTATTTCAAACATATGATCGAAGCCCGCACCTTCGTCAACAAGACAGATCACAAGCCATTACTTTATGCATTTCAACAACGACCCGAAAAGATGTCTCCTCGACAACTTCGACAACTGGGATTCATCTCGCAATTCACCACGATGATTGTACACATTAAAGGCACAGCAAATTCCGTTGCAGATGCGTTTTCTCGCCTATGTACAATTTCTACACCGACAGCAGTAGATTTGGCGCAGTTCAAACAGGAACAGGAGGCAGATCCTGAACTGGAACAATTACTGCACAGTGATTCGTCTCTAAAGCTACAACGAGTACGCTACGGTGACAACACATCAATCTACTGCGATGCATCAACTGGGTATGTACGACCATACGTACCAGAGTCCCTTCGAAACCAAGTTTTTGCCTTTGTTCACAATCTGTCGCATCGGAGTGGAAGATCTACGCCGATCAAGGCACTCAGTTTGAGTCCGCTATTTTCAACGAATTGGATCAACTTGTTGGTAGCAAGCGAATACACACGACGGCGTACCACCCTCAGTCCAACGGCATGATTGAAAGGCGGCACAGATCTTTTAAGTCAGCTCTGATGTGTAACGCAGGCACTTCATGGCTACAACTACTACCAACAGTATTACTGGGACTTCGCACTTGTTTCAAACAAGATCTGCAAGCGTCCACTGCACTATGGGCGAAAAGTCGAATATTCCGGCATAAACTACAATTTTAAAGCTAGAGTTTTTAAATTTGGCATGAGTGTTAGTTAGATTAATTTAGAATTTTCAATTTTTTTTTTTATGAATTTGGACCACGGCATCACCTTCCCTTCCCACCCCACTTAAAAAAAAATCTAAAATATTTATATAAAATCTAAATATAAAGTTAGGCTAAAGTAGATTATATAGTTTATTATTTTTAAATTTGACCTTGTCTTTCCGCCGATCCGATATATTTATGTATGTATATATTTAACAAGTTTTTAGTGCAAGAACATTATATTTCCTCCTCATCTAAAACAATAGAATAATCTTCATCGCCATCATATTCGTCATCAGAATTAGCTGCCGTGTCCGAATCGTTATTATTAAGATCTGATCGGAGGAGTCCATAGCTCTATGGAAAACATCTGCAAGATTATTTAGTCTGGAATTTTTCCTGGCGTGAGAGCGTCTGTCAAGTTTGTAGAGCTTGTTGCGGGCTTCTGAAGCATTTTCACCTAGACATCCAACCGGAACCAAGCACAGGTTAATTATATTAGAGCCGTGAACCAAAATCTTGTGGACAGTTGGTGACATTGGGTACCACGGATACGTTTTCATATATAACGAAAATGTTTGACTGGAAAGATTTCGAAATTTTTCTGTGTTGATGGAAAATTCGCACGATATTGCTATTAATATAAAGTGAAATTTTTCCAAAATGGAACGGTCAAAAAAAGTTATTGATGCAAAAAGCTTAGTATTTGCAAATACTCTTCTGGCGGTGTTTCCATCATTACTATTGCCGCTACCGTTCTGCTTCGGCACGCTAATGTGTAAGCCCATTTCTCTCCATATCTTTAGCTGAATTTCCTTTTTTCGAGAAAGCATCTTAATTTTATCACCGCCTTTTATGTGCCACTTTTTAATTTCGATTCGATACGATATGTTCAGGATAAACTCCAAAAATCGAATCCACGCATGCAGAGGACTCACACCGTATTTTAAAGCTTCAGGCCGAGGTCTGAAAATTTCAGAGTCAAAATCTGTAATTTCCAAAAGCTTCTTTGGATTGACAGCACATATTGTAATGAGACTTTTGCCACAGTTTCCGTAATACTAATTCCTAAAGGCCTGCACTGTAATTTTGCCGTCCTTAGTTCATTATATCCAGGATATATATCACAGCCTTGTGCCTTATTTAATTGCTTTATGTTTATGTATTGTTGTTTTGTAAGTCCATTCTCCAATAGGAACGCTAATGCTTCAGTAGACGTAATGGAAATCTGTCCAAATTTTTTGTCTAATTCACGATTTTCTGCTGTTTGCTCTGTCATTGCTTGTTTCAAGATTCCGGAAACATCTACATCTTTACTTTTTTTAGCAGAAGTGGAGGCTGCATGCAAAAGTAACGGAGTTGAGAAGTTAGTTTGTAAGGCAAGTTCGGTAGCCAATTTTCTTTTTAGTCGAGCCCCTCCTTCAGTATAACTTAACTTTGGTCGGCCAGTATTAGAGGTTGATGGTCTTGAGGTATTTTGATTATCAATTTTGACTTCCAAATTTTTTAAAAGCCATTCTGCGTGCAAGGTTTTGAATCTTGAAAGATGTCTTTGGGCTTTTGGAAAATATCGTTTAATATGATTTGCAAATCCTTTAACTTTTGCCTCAATTTGACGTATATTTGTTATGCTTAAATCGTTCTTGCCAATCTCTGCTTTAATATACTCTGTAACGGCATCTGCCTTCCGATTGTTGCTGTCCCAAATATCGATAAGAGTTTCGTGCGAAAACTTATATGTCACTGAAAATGCAAATTATTTGATGTTGCGCAAGAATGCGCAAGAGATATTATTAACATTATATACTAGAGGCTTTAGTTAATAACTTGCCATATTTGGTTGCTTGCGCCACCATGCACTTTATAAGTAATACTCCACGTAACACAACTACATTTGATATTTTTCTTGCTAAAAACACATTAAACAAAACAGTAGACAACAAAAACTAAACACATATTTTGTTACATATTACAACAAATATTGATTTTACATACCGTGAGCATCATTTTCCATATTTAATTTTTTTTTTTATTAATGCGTTGCTTTATAACTTACGCTAGAAAAATTGGAACTTAGCGGGTCAATTTTCAAAAGCATGTGCTTTTACAAAACAGCTGACTTTAGAGAGTTGCCACAAGAGAAGAGTTGCCACCCAGCCCCAAAAAGAATGTTTTTTAATCTAACTGAAGTGTTTACATTCAATAAATAAAGTTACATTTTGAAAATACTACAATAAATTTTTTGACTTTATGCCAGAAATATCGACAAATCGCCCAATGTGCACTGCAGAAATGTTATATGGATTCTAACACGAATGCTGTTACCTTCCTGTCAGAGTTTCGAGAGCACATGCGTCATATACGACCAACGCAAACATTGCATCACATCAAAGCCAAGATGTTTTTAATTAAGGGCATCGAGCAATGTTCTCATGTGTTCATTCGAACCGACTCCGTCAAGCAGCCGCTTGAACCTCCGTATTCCGGACCATATGAGATCATTCAACGTCAAGCTGTGAGGAACAATATTTGTTCCCCACAACAATTTTTGGCAACGACGCCCATGGGCAATTGGCAACGGGTGAGCACCGTTAACACAGGCCAACCGCTAACTTAACGAGTAGTGAACGAGCGTCGTTGAGTGAGCAGTTGGCCTATAAAAGCGCAGGCAAGCGTTGACTCGGGAGTCAGTCGAGTTTGAGATCGCGAGCGTACACATCGGGCAAGTATTATCGAGTCATCAGTCCTTGCTTTCGCAGGACATTCATCAATCCTTGCTGCCGCAGGATCAAGACATCAGTCCTTGCTTTCGCAGGACATTCATCAATCCTTGCTGCCGCAGGATCAGGGCATCAGTCCTTGCTTTCGCAGGACATTCATCAATCCTTGCTGCCGCAGGATCAAGACATCAGTCCTTGCTTTCGCAGGACATTCATCAATCCTTGCTGCCGCAGGATCAGGGCATCAGTCCTTGCTTTCGCGGGACATTCATCAATCCTTGCTGTTGCAGGATCAAGTCTTGCTTTCGCAGGACAGTCATCAATCCTTGCTGCCGCAGGATCGGGGCATCAGTCCTTGCTTTCGCAGGACATTCATCAATCCTTGCTGTTGCAGGATCAAGTCTAGCTTTCGCATGGACAGTCATCAATCCTTGCTGTTGCAGGATCAAGTCTAGCTTTCGCAGGACAGTCATCAATCCTTGCTGTCGCAGGATCCAGTCTTCAGTCCTTGCACTGACAGGGCCTTCAACAATCCTTGCTGCCGCAGGATCCAGTCTTCAGTCCTTGCGCTGACAGGACCTTCAACAATCCTTGCTGCCGCAGGATCCAGTCTTCAGTCCTTGCGCTGACAGGACCTTCAACAATCCTTGCTGCCGCAGGATCCAGTCTTCAGTCCTTGCGCTGACGGGACCTTCAACAATCCTTGCTGCCGCAGGACCCGTTCATCAGCCGATCACGAGACGAGAGAAGCCGTGGAACCCCAGGAGAGGATCCCGAAGGACGACGCCAAGGACGACCAAGGACGAGCGACGCAGGAAACCAGAAAACAACCCAGCTTATCATCATACTAAGATTTAAGTTAAAGAGTCGGCCAGGAGCCGCACAATAAAAACCATTGAAATTGAATTCTGTTTGTTATTATTTATTTCGCAAAAGACTGCAACTATAAATTCGTTGCACGAGCCTGACATCGCCGACCGAGTTAGCCCGGCCTAAAGGATCGTTACAACTGGCGCCCAACGTGCAGGGTTTTGCGAATAAATATAACTAAGAAGTTCAAAATGGTGAGGACTTGGATATACAACCTCAAGAGGGAGGAGTTGTTACAATATGGTAGCGAGTTTAAAATCGAGCTAACAGGCACAGTGGACGCCATGCGAAAGGAGTTCGGCGAATGGGTCGAAGCCAACGAAGGACACGCTCCCTACGCCGAACGATTAGATGCATTGGCCAGGAAACATGGAAGGAATTCCCCATTCAGGACACCAGTCATTCAAGTGGAAAACTTAGACGTTAATAGGACAGCTGCGTCCCTAGCAAAAATGGATTTTGCTTCAACAAGTGAGGAGGCACGTCGATTAGAAGACCAGAAGCGGGAGGAACGGAGAGCTCCCTGGGGAACTTCATCGACCTTCCCACAAAACCAGACGAACACGGAAAATAGGACAAATCAAGAAAGAAATCCAGTCCGGGACTATGCAGCGGTGGCCAAACAAGTTCGCGAGTGGAGTTTCAGATTTGACGGGAGCTCAAAGCCACTGGAATTCCTGGAACAGGTGGAGTGGTCGGCCGAAACATATGGGCTGGACCTAAACCTAGTACCACGAGCAATACCAGAGCTTCTGAAGGGAACAGCCCTGAAATGGTACATAGCAAACAACGAGCACTGGAGGACGTGGGCATCTTTCGTGGCCAGTTTCCAGGAATTCTTTCTACCTCGGGACTATTTTTCGAAGCTATTGGAGGAAGTCTCAAGACGGAAACAGGGCATCGACGAGCCATTTAAGCGATATATGGTAGAGATGCAAACCTTGATGCGGCCGCTCCGATATTCTAAGGAACGCGAACGGGAGCAGATTTACACCTGTAGTCTCCCGGACTTCCGAGCGTTTGCCCGGCCGTATCAAAACGGCAGTCTCATCGAGCTAATGCAGCTGGCCGAGGAATTCGAGGAACTCGAACGGGACAGAGAAAGGCTCCGACAGCATAGTCGGCAAAACCGTTCCCGGTTAATGGCGATTGAAGATGCACGACAACGGCAAGAGAACTCCCCATGCACTCGATGCGCCGAAAACGACAGGGCACGGCCGCAGCCAATGCCAAGGGCATTCTCCGGATCTCCAACACACGTGCCCAATCCTACACAGGCATGCAGGAGATGTGGACGGGAAGGCCACTGGGCGAGAGAATGCAACAACGAGAGCTTGCTATTTTGCTGGATGTGTGGGCGAATCGGAGTTCGCACAGTCCAATGCTGCCGATCGGGAAACGACCGTCGGCGTCCACCTCCCAGGAGCGAGCGGATGCCGATAGAAGCAGCTCCACAAAACTAGTCGGCGCTTTGAGGGACGAGGGCCACCGCCTGTCAGCTACAGTTCAAATCGGCAACAGTTCCTACGCCGCTACAATCGACACTGGAGCAACAAGTAGTTTTGTTAGCGAGGAATTGGCGGTGACGCTGGTTGAGGAAGGATTTGAACTGGGAGCAACACAAAGACAGGTACGGTTGGCGGATGGACGGTCCAGCGGAGTGACGGAACAGGTGGAGGTGCAGATCGGACTTGGAAACAGGCAAGTGGATCTGGCATTGCTTGTACTACCGGGAGTCATCGACGAATTGGTGCTGGGATGGGATTTCCTGTCCACCATGGGAACCATTCTCGAGTGCGCCGGTATACAGGTCCGTATTCCGGCTCGTCGACGGCGCAACAAAGATCAGGAAGAGAGACTCTCGGTAGTCAATACACTGGAACAACTAACACAGGAGCCAGGAACACGGGAACACGAAACACGGCAGCAGGAAAATCAAGAACGAAGAACACATGAACAGGCAACAACAGGAGAACAAAATACGGCAGAGGAAGGAAAAAACACGGATAGCGGCGAGACGAGTCGTGAACCCTTACATTCGGATGCGGCTATAGATCAATTCCTGCGACAGGAAATAGCCGCATTTGCGTCCATGACAGGAACATCACCTATCACGGAGCACCGAATCGTGATGCACGACGATCGGCCGATAAAACAACGTTACTTCCCAAAAAACCCGAAAATGCAAGAGGAAATAAACAAACAGGTCGACGAACTGCTGGCAAAAGGATGCATCGAGCCATCAAACAGTCCACACAGCGCTCCGATCGTCATGGTTAAAAAGAAGACTGGCAAATGGCGATTGTGCGTCGATTTCCGGCAGCTTAATAACAGATCGGTCAAAGATGCATACCCCCTGCCGAGGGTTCATCACATCTTGGACCAACTGCGGGAGGCTCACTACATAACAAGCCTCGATTTAAAAGACGGATATTGGCAAATACCAATGGAGACGGCGAGTCGTCCATTGACAGCTTTTACCGTACCCGGCAGAGGATTGTTCCAGTGGAAGGTGATGCCATTTGGGCTCCATTCGGCACCAGCAACGTTCCAGAGAGCACTGGACCGAGTAATCGGACCAGAAATGCTACCACATGCCTTTGCATACCTGGATGACATAATCGTCATAGGAAAGACGTTGGAGGAGCACAAGAACAACGTAAAAGAAGTGTTTCGACGACTAAGGGCCGCGAATCTAAAGATTAACGTCGACAAATGTGACTTTTTCAAGAAGGAATTGAAGTACCTGGGGCACAAGGTGACGGAGCATGGTATATGCACCGACCCGGAGAAAGTGGCAGCAATTTCCCAACTGAAACCACCGACGAACGTAAAGGAGTTACGGCAATACCTGGGAGTGGCGTCGTGGTACAGGAGATTCGTTCCCGACTTCGCAAACACGGTGCACCCACTTGGCGGACTACTAAAGAAAGGAGTCAAATGGGTATGGTCAGAGGAGCACCAGCAAGCGTTCGAAAAAGTGAAGGAAAAACTGACAAAAGCACCAGTCCTTGCGTGCCCCGACTTCAACAAACAATTTACTCTGCAGACCGATGCAAGCAACTATGGCCTGGGCGCTATTCTTACACAAGGCTCCGGTGAAGAAGAGCGAGTAATCGCGTATGCCAGTAGAACACTTAACGGTGCCGAAAGAAACTACTCTGCAACAGAGAAAGAATGCTTGGCGATCGTCTGGGCGATCCGGAAGTTGAGACCATATCTCGAAGGATACCATTTTGCCGTCATTACAGACCATATGGCCCTAAAATGGCTAAATTCCATCGAGAGTCCTTCCGGTCGCGTCGCAAGATGGGCATTGGAGTTACAGCAGTATGATTTCGAGGTGGCGTATCGCAAGGGAAAGCTGAATGTGGTAGCAGATGCATTGTCCAGACAACCAATGAGCGAAGACGTGTGTGCACGGGTCAAAGTCCAGGAGCAGATAACGTTAGCTGGCAACGCTCAATGTAAATGGATCCATAAGATGCTGGAGAAGATCCAGAAGGAGCCACGGAAATATCCAGATTACAAGGAGGACTCTGGAAATCTATACAGGCATATTCCGCATCGTGCCGGCCATGAAGACGTACCATCTTGGAAACTGTGCGTCCCAAAGGACGAGAGACAGCGAGTGCTACAAGAAAACCACGATACAGCAGCGGCGGGACACACTGGCACACGGAAGTCGATAGCCAGGGTAGCAGCACGCTATTACTGGCCAGGATTACACCGAGACGTTCGGGCATACGTGCAACGTTGCGAGGTGTGTCAGCAATATAAACCCAACCAGTTGCAGGCGGCCGGACAAATGCTCACACAGATCCCGGACGAGCCCTGGGCTACATTGTGCGCAGATTTTGTTGGGCCACTACCACGATCAAAACACGGCAACACGACACTCCTGGTCTTTATCGATCGTTTTTCAAAATGGACGGAGCTGGTGCCCTTACGAAGCGCAACGGCCGCGACTCTCCAGAAGGCATTTAGGGAGAGGATCCTGGCAAGATTCGGGGTCCCAAAGGTACTCATTACCGATAATGGAGCTCAATTTACTAGCAAGTCGTTTAAGAGTTTTCTTCAGGATATGGGTGTGAGGCACCAATACACGGCACCATACACACCACAAGAAAACCCGACGGAACGAGCTAACCGAACCGTAAAAACGATGATAGCCCAATTCGCAGGAGCAAATCAGAGGTGCTGGGACGAGGCTCTTCCAGAAATCACACTGGCCGTCAACACCAGTGTGACTGCATCAACGGGATACTCACCAGCGTTCGTGACTCAGGGCCGAGAGCCTCGGTTGCCACGATCACTTTACGATGAGGTGGCCATCGGCACAGGACAAGCTACACAGGGGCCACGGGCTAATGCCGAAAAGCTCAAAGAAATTTTCGAGATAGTGCGCAGGAGCTTAGAGAAGGCAGCCCAGGACCAGGCTCGGCACTATAACTTGCGAAGGAGGCCATGGAAACCCAGCGTGGGCGACAAAGTCTGGCTGAAGGAGCATCATCTGTCAAACGCGGCTGATGGATTCGCAGCAAAGCTGGCACCAAGATTTGGAGGACCTTATCGGATCATGGATTTCGTGTCGCCCGTAATATGCAAATTACAATCATTAGCGGACAACAAGATAAAGCGGGCACATATTGGAAGCCTAAAGCCACAGGTGACGACGGAGGAACACAGGTCAGACTGAATCATTTTTTTTTTTATAAAAAAAAAAAAACCCACCCTACTGAGACCACGCCCATAGACAAGACGCCCATATATGAAAACAAAAGAAGGAAAAAAAAAAAGAGGGAAAATTTTAACAAAAAAATTTAAATTTTTCTTTGAACATGCAATAAAAAAAAAAAGAGGAAGAAACACGGGCAATAAAAAAAAAAAAGATTAAAGTTTAAATAAAAAAAAAAAAAAAAAAAAAAAAAAAGAAATAGAGAATTTTTTTTTTTTAACAAAATTTTTTTTTTCGATTCTGGGATTTGAACTCGCTTTTAAAACGATCGTTAGTAAAAAAATACTGATAATAAAAAAAAAAAAAACAAACAAAAAAAAAAACAATAATAAGAAAAAAGTCAACGGGCAATACAAAAACAAATGTAAAATAACAAAGAAAACAAACGAAATTAAAAAAAAAAATTTTAACAAAAAATTTTTTTTTTTAAATCTGGGATTTGAACTCGCGCTCAAACATAAAGCGGTGCAAGCAGTGCGTACACAACATAAAGCGGTACAAGCAGTAGCAGAAAAGCAGTGCAAGCAGTACCCGGCAATGCTAACAAGCAGTTGATCAACCAAGATCGTACATTGCTGCCGATTAAGCTTTCCCTTCACAGCCGCGAGCGTGGCGCACCGGATGCAGCCGGCCACTGCAAGACCGGGGGCGCTGGTTCAAGTCGGCCAAGCGGCCAAAGATTAAAAATTTATAATTTCATTTTTAAAAATTCCAGCAATTGCTAATTTTCATTTTTCGCTTTCAACTTCCAAAGTAACTGTTGTTTTCCATTAAAAACAAAACAATAGAAGAGAGGGGAGAGACATACATATATACCCCATATATATGTATATGTCTAGAACTAAGCCCGTTTCGTTTCTCTCATTGAAACTTGCAAATTAAGAGAATGCATTCAAGAGAGCGAAGAGAGAAAATGCATGTGCAAGCTGAGAAGCTGTTGGCGTCGAGAGCAAACTGCACATGCGTGTGTATGACGTAAACAGCATAACAATATGGGAAGAAAAATAACTGTGTCTCTCTCGGTTTGCTTCTCCACACTATGTCTAGATTATGCAAATAGGCAAAAATTTCGGTAAAAAAAACAAAAAAACACCGACATCACATGCATATGTTTCGGTACAGTCTCCGCTGTACTAGAACATTCTACAATGCAATTCGGTTTGGCAAAATAGCGGCGTCGAATAAGCATATGTATGTGTGCTAATTCAAAGCAGAATTGGGCAATGGAAAAAACCCAAGAGTAGAGAGAAGCGCATGCGTGGCGGCCTATAAAAGGGCAGTCGCGCGCATGCAATTAGCATAGTAATTTGAAGACGTCACCAGAGTTATGAGTCAGAAGCAGCAGGTCAAGGGCAACAAGAGGCAGCCCAGGCGGTTGCCCTTTCATCCGCGCCGCAGTGCGCGCAAGCCACGGCTGGAGCTGGCAGCGGACACCACCGCGCTATCCGACGTGCTGGAGCTGACAACGTCTCCCATCTTGGAGCAGGCAGTGCAAGCGGGATTGACGCCGCCGCCCACGGCGTCTCCTGGTTCCACGGGTGTGGCGTTCCGTTGGCCAGAGCAGCCGCAGGAGCAGCAGGAGCAGCCGCAGGAGCAGCAGGAGCAGCCGCAGGAGCCGCAGGAGCAGCTGAAGCCGCAGAAGCAGCCGGAGCAGCTGAAGCAGGCGGAGCAGCAGGCAAAGCAGCAGGCAGAGCAGCAGGCAGAGCAGCAGCAGGCAGAGCAGCAGGCAGAGCAGCAGCAGGCAGAAGAGCAGCAGCAGGCAGAGCAACAGGCGGAGCTGAAGCGGAAGCAACGGGCAAGGCAGCAGCAGGCGAAGCAACAGCAGAAGCGGCAGGCAGAGCAGCAGAAGCGGCAGGCGGAGCCGCAGGCCAAACGGCAGGAGCAGCAGCCGGCCCCGCAGCAGCAACCAACGGCGCGGCCAACTGCACTGCCCATGGTGCAACTGCCACCGCAACCAACGGCGCTGCCCATGGCGCTGGCGCAGCTGCTAGCGCGGCTCAAGGCCGCGAAACGGAAGGCCCCAGTCCCTCCGGTTCGGCCGCTGACGCCGACGACGATCGTCATTTCGGACGATGAGGAGCCGGTGCGGGCACGTTACGACCCGGTGGTGCGTCGAGAGGTGCCAATGACGCCGGGCCGAGGGCTATCGCTGGCAGAGCGCCCACCGCCGCCACCGCCACCACCGGGTCCGAAGCAATTTAAGGAACTCGTCGGAGTAGCGTGGCCGCACGAGGTGAAGCAGGCGGCACAGAGCCTGAATCCCAGGCGGCGGCGGATACGCGTAGTATGGAGTGGAGGCATCCGGTACAAATTGAAGGCCGGACAGGGCCAAATCCGGGCGTTCAAGGAGTGCCAAGAAAAAAATGGTAAATAAAAAGAAATAATAACCGGAAAAAAAAAACATGTGCATTTTATTTCCCCGAGGAAAGGGGGGAGTGTGAGGAACAATATTTGTTCCCCACAACAATTTTTGGCAACGACGCCCATGGGCAATTGGCAACGGGTGAGCACCGTTAACACAGGCCAACCGCTAACTTAACGAGTAGTGAACGAGCGTCGTTGAGTGAGCAGTTGGCCTATAAAAGCGCAGGCAAGCGTTGACTCGGGAGTCAGTCGAGTTTGAGATCGCGAGCGTACACATCGGGCAAGTATTATCGAGTCATCAGTCCTTGCTTTCGCAGGACATTCATCAATCCTTGCTGCCGCAGGATCAAGACATCAGTCCTTGCTTTCGCAGGACATTCATCAATCCTTGCTGCCGCAGGATCAGGGCATCAGTCCTTGCTTTCGCAGGACATTCATCAATCCTTGCTGCCGCAGGATCAAGACATCAGTCCTTGCTTTCGCAGGACATTCATCAATCCTTGCTGCCGCAGGATCAGGGCATCAGTCCTTGCTTTCGCGGGACATTCATCAATCCTTGCTGTTGCAGGATCAAGTCTTGCTTTCGCAGGACAGTCATCAATCCTTGCTGCCGCAGGATCGGGGCATCAGTCCTTGCTTTCGCAGGACATTCATCAATCCTTGCTGTTGCAGGATCAAGTCTAGCTTTCGCATGGACAGTCATCAATCCTTGCTGTTGCAGGATCAAGTCTAGCTTTCGCAGGACAGTCATCAATCCTTGCTGTCGCAGGATCCAGTCTTCAGTCCTTGCACTGACAGGGCCTTCAACAATCCTTGCTGCCGCAGGATCCAGTCTTCAGTCCTTGCGCTGACAGGACCTTCAACAATCCTTGCTGCCGCAGGATCCAGTCTTCAGTCCTTGCGCTGACAGGACCTTCAACAATCCTTGCTGCCGCAGGATCCAGTCTTCAGTCCTTGCGCTGACGGGACCTTCAACAATCCTTGCTGCCGCAGGACCCGTTCATCAGCCGATCACGAGACGAGAGAAGCCGTGGAACCCCAGGAGAGGATCCCGAAGGACGACGCCAAGGACGACGCCAAGGACGACCAAGGACGAGCGACGCAGGAAACCAGAAAACAACCCAGCTTATCATCATACTAAGATTTAAGTTAAAGAGTCGGCCAGGAGCCGCACAATAAAAACCATTGAAATTGAATTCTGTTTGTTATTATTTATTTCGCAAAAGACTGCAACTATAAATTCGTTGCACGAGCCTGACATCGCCGACCGAGTTAGCCCGGCCTAAAGGATCGTTACAAAGCTGACCGAGTGTACCTGCTAAAAGTGAACGACAAGGAAATGGCAGTTTCGGTCGACCGCCTGAAGCCCGCCTTTTTCATTAAAGATGACAACAACATGGAGGTACCACAACATAAAACCAGTACTCTCCGGACGTACGAAAAACATTTTCGCGTCCGATTTCCAAATTCGTGACGACATCACTGGAGAGGGAGTACTGTGACGGCCCAGTGGCGCCCTCTATCGACTTGCAACACTGAACAAGAGAGAAAGATATCGATACAACTGGACTATCGACATCGAACAGCGACGCGCATTATTCCTAATTGCCAAGCTTATTTTATATTAAATAATAAACAACTTAAACAATCAAGCGAAGTGGTTCTAACTAACCATAAATCAATTTTTTTTTTAAAGTGGCAACTTTTTTAGGCTTACTGTCAAAATCATATGTTAATCCGACCATTTGCTTACAAGTTACAGTGCTTTAAGTGACGCTACTTCTGAGTTTAAAAAAAAATGAATTCAAAGCAATTCCGTGTGCCGATTTATCTTTGTTTTTTATTGAAAAAAAATACTGTTCAATGCCAGGAATGGCTTGAAAAACATTATTCGGACTCTGCTCCATCAAAAAGAAGCATTTGTTATTTGTATGCCGAATTCAAACGTCGCACACTGGGGTGAGAGACCCCAAAATCGACGATTAATTCAACCGTCCAAAAATTTGATCATGTTATAATTTTTTATTTTGTATTAGACCATTAAAAGTACAAATCATTAACTTTTGGATACTCCGTAAACTATTTTTTATCTTGTTTTTTTTTTTTTAAGTTTTTTTATTTCAGTCAATTTTCCTAATATTCGGTTTTTTCACAACAAAAATAGGAATTCCATAATTTTTAACGCTGAAATTTTCCTTAATCTATTATATATCCATGTAGACTATATTCATGAATAATAATAAGAATCGGTTGACTATATAATATATCTGCCATAGAAATAACGTACTAAAAATGCATGAAAATTTGTTTTCTTTGAAATAAAAAACGGGTCATATATAATTCAAAGTTTATTAATAATAACAAAAATTATAAATACAAAAAAAAATTTAAATAATGTATGCATTAATCGGACTCGATATCATTTCGCTTTCTTCACTTTCATTCTTTCGCTTTCATTTAATTCTGGTGCTTTTAAAAGAAACAAAGCTTCTTTTGGTTTTGTGTTAAATTTTTTTTTTGGTAACTTCCGTTTGCAAGATATTATTGGATCTGAGCTTATTAAAAACATATTCAAAATATCTTGGTTGCTCTTAATTCTATCCATTTTTCTCGAATAGCACGCTCGATACTTTTTGAAATCCTTGTTTCGAGCTTCTTGAGCTTCTTCTGAGAGTTGGCCAATTGGTAGCAAAGCGTTGGAAATAATTTCAGTACCGTGAATTAAGATTTTGTGTATCGTTGGTGGCATATAATACCACGGATACAACTTTACAAAGTACCTAGCAGTTTCATGAGTGTACTCTTGGAACGATTCCATGTTAACCTCGTGGCCTGATGCAGCGACAAC
Organism: Drosophila limbata; assembly: GCA_963924055.1. NCBI lineage: Eukaryota > Metazoa > Arthropoda > Insecta > Diptera > Drosophilidae > Drosophila > Drosophila limbata. The sequence goes on from CAWUOW010000382.1 coordinate 766,554, forward strand.
CATAACGGTATGGAACCTTTTTATTAGCTGGAGATAGACTCCAGTAATTTTCGCCGAAACTTCTGCATTTTGAAAAAATCGTCGTGCGGTGAATTCGTTTGAGTTTGCAAGATCTAAAATAGTGTTCGTAAAAATGCAATGATATAGGTCAGCTAAAATCTTTTGTAACATATGCTGAAACATATATTTACCGGTCATAAACAAACACCCTAGCTAAAGACGAGAAACACAATTAAAAGCATACTATTTATTACAAATTTAATAGACACATAGACACATTAGACGTTCACTGTTAATAAGAGTACACTAGTACATACACTTTACTTCGCTTTCCATTTCTCAATAAAATAAATTTAATAATTTAAGCTAAGCTTAAAGTTGATCTTTTACTTTGTCTTGCTAAATGCAATTGACAGACAGCTTACAGCTGACCAAAACAGCTGACAAAATCAGCTGACCGAAACAGCTGACCACTTAAAAATGAAAAAGTAACTCTGTTTTAAGATTTAGCGCGCAACTTTGAATTTAAATAACTCTCTCGGGGCAAAACGGGGCGCAAAACCCCTTGGAGAGCACTTAGACAGATATGTTACAAATTTAATAAAGAAAGAATGGTTACGTTTGGTTATTTTTGAAGTAACTTTTGCCTATCTAAAGATAAAAATTCCTCTGATTTCACAGGTACTTTTTATTTAAATTTTGTTTCCATAAAATTACTAAAAATTTTCGATTCAAAATAATGTACAAAAATTGTTAAGGATTCAAATTTATTACTTCCATTTTAAAAAATTAATTTTTGGTAATTGTTTACGCGGAATTCGTCATCAAAAGTGACAAAAAAATATAAATTTTTCGTATTTCGAAAAACGAAAACACAAAGTTTCAACTTTGGCGTTACATTACAGGGTTTCCATTAGACATAGGGCCATAATTTTTTCACTCCCCAATGCAGAATTTTGTCTTCTTTGAACACATATTAATTTGATTTCGCTACTCCAAAATTTGTATTTTGAATTAATCGTCACTTTTGGGGTCTCTCACCCCAGTGTGCGTCGTCGTACAAACACCGATGACATTCCGTCTACTGGAAGGCCAAATGACGCTGTTATTCCGGAAAACGTTGAAAAAACACTGAATATCATTATGTCCGACCGTAAAGTGAAATTGAGGGATATTGCTGACATTCTAAAGATATCAGCAGGCAGTGTACATGAACATTTGGGTATGAAAAAGGTGTTTTCCAAATGGGTACCGCGTTTGCTCACACCGGAGCAAAAACAACAATGAATCGATGAATCAAAGAGCTGTTTGGACATGTTTACGCGCAATAAGTCGGATTTTTTGCGTCGGTACATCACAATGGATGAAACATGGATCCACCATTTCACTCCAGAGTCAAATCGGCAGTCTGCTGAGTGGCATGCAGCCGATAAAAGCCGCCAAAAGCGACCAAAGACGCAGCAGTTGGCTGGCACGGTTATGGCGTCTGTATTTTTGGATGCGCATGGAATAATATTCATCGACTATCTCCAGAAGGGGCAGACCATCAACAGCGACTATTATATAGCGTTATTGAAGCATTTGAAATTCTAAATCGCAAAGAAACGGCCTCATATGGCGAAGAAAAAAGTGTTGTTCCACCAAGACAATGCACCGTGTCACAAATCAATGAAAACGATGGCAAAATTGAACGAATTGGGCTTCGAATTGCTTCCCATCCACCGTATTTTCCAGTTTTGGCCCCCAGCGACTACTGGCTCTTCGCAGACCTCAAAAAGATGCTCCGTGGCAAGGAATTTCGCTCAAATGATTGTATCTCCCTAAAAGGGGACTATGTTGATGAATAAAAACGAATTTTGGCAGAAAAATGTGTTTTAATTAATTAGTAACACACATTATTGAACGAAGTGTTACCCCTGCACTATGCGGCGAAATTCGAAAAATCGACTTTTTAGTCATTCAGGCCTGTTCCGATTTCCGAACGTTTTCAAAAAGTAAAAACGAAACGAAAACGAATGTTTTACTATTTGCAGTTCCGAACTCCGAACGAAATTAAATTGTTTTTACTTTTCGAACTCGGTTTCGAAAACGTTTCGATAGCAGTAAGTCATCGACCGTATCAGCTGTCATTGAAGAGGAATTCAGAACAGCACGGTTTAGTCATTGATGCTCGGTTTTGTTTTTCATGCAATATTTTATAACTGCTTATAACAAAATTCTTTTAAAATATACTTCAATTATTTAAAGTTAAAGTAGTAATGTTAAATGATTCTAAAAATATTTACCATTATTATAATTTTCAGTTAATAATTTGAGGTATTTATTTTAATGCTTTACATGGCATTTACTTTAAAAACCGGTGACTCTAAAGCACACGTTTTGAAAACGACAATTATTGTCGATTTTCGGAATTCGGAACAGCAATCAACTCGTTTTGTGGCAAATTGACACGTTTTCGGAATTCGGAACAGGCCTAATTACTATTTATACCCGTTACTTATTAAAAATAAGTAAAAGGGGATATTGTATTCGTTGCAATGTATGTAACAGGGAGAAGGAAGCATCTCTGACCCTGTAAAGTAAATATGCATACATATGTCAGAGATGGACTATTGTTCATTGTATTTGCTTTACATTACACTGACCGCACAGCAAGTCCCGACCAGGTTATTGTTCAGTTTCAAGAAAACAGTGAGGCAACACGTCTGCACACCACGACCGCAAAACCGGAAAGAGAGAGACTTTCCACTTGTCCTCTTACTCGTCAATGTCTCCTGTCATATTTGACACTGTCTGTCACATCTGTCAGTGAATACTTTCAACACTGACTACTGAACAACACCCCTGGGCCATGCTCGGCAGAGGCAATCCTTACCTCACACCTTGCTTTCAGTGGTAACCCTAGTATAACAGAACGGGACGACTATATTACATGACCATCTTTATTATTGAGACTTAACAGTTAACATTCAAAATTAATACAAACGATTTCTGTGATCTACGACACGGCCTTCCTGACTAGCACGCGTCCTCGTGTGTAATGTGTGTTTTCAATTATAGCTTTAGGTCTGGCATCATATCTTGCTTAGTTAGTTAAACTTGAATTCAGTTTACATCATATCTCGTATTTCTTCAAATGCCAGTTCTTATAGAAACTCGACCACTTGGCTTTCGGTTTTATCACCACATGGTTCTCGGGCTCTTGCCGCCTCTCTGCGACGCTATGCACCTGCAGTGCCTTGATCCTTCACCAGATCAACCATCCGCGACAGACAATATCACCCATAGCTGGCATGACTATTGCTGTTTGGATCTAGCCCCCATGTGTGATGTTCCCTGCACCCTAGGTGGCAGAGATCGTCTGATGATCAACGTCTTTTTCACCGTGACCATCTTTTTCAATAATTTCTGAGGCAATGTCTTTATCGGGCATTCCTCGCAAACTTTCATGGGCATACTTGTACGTTCTTTTACTTGTTAATGATCTTAAGAGGTATCGGTCACCTTCCAACAATTCAATGACAACAAATGGTCCTTTAAACTTTGGATCCAACTTTGTCTGATGTCGTTCTTCGCACTTAAGCAAGACATGATCGCCAACCTTATGTTTTACAATTTTTGCCTTATTATTATCTTTATGACATTTTTCGTACATGGCATTTTTGTCTATATTTTCTTTTGCCTGTATTCTTATTTTTTCTGTATCAATTTCTTCTTCATTTTCGTTTAAAGGTAGCATGGTAGCAATGGTCTGGCCTCTTTACCTATCAGTAGCTCTAGCGGGCTAAACTTGGTCACCCTATTACTAGTACAATTCATAGCTAATTGCACATCTCCTAATGCCTCCTGCCAAGATCGCTTGCTTGTCTCTACTGCTGTGAACATGTTTTTCATTGTGCTCATCACGCGCTCTACCTGTCCATTGGCACGGCTTGCACCCGTAGCTATCAAATGCAATTCAATTTTATTGTTCTGACAAAACTCACGGAATGAACTACTGGCAAAGCTTCTGCCCTGATCTGCAATGATTCGATTTGGTACTCCGAAGAGTGATATGCCTGATTTAACCGCCTTAATGCAATTTTCGGAATCTAGACTTAAAGTATGGTATAGATAAACATACTTTGTAAACCCATCAATCTGCACTATGACATATTCCTTCATATCATTCTTGCCACTTAATTTGCCGCTAATGTCTATGTGAATTGTATGCCATGGTATTTTGATTTTGGGAATTGAGTGCATTTCCATTTGAACTTTACCCGACGAAGGTTTGTATATCTTACAGGTCATACAATTCTCTACAAATTTGCGCGTATATTTTGACATGTTTTCAAACCAATATTGCTCGTAAACTTTGTCTAATGTCTTTTGCCAGCCGAGATGCATTATCGACTCATGGACATGATTAACAACGGACCATCTAAATGCTCGCGGAATGACAGGCAAATAGCGAGTTTTCCCATTTCTTTGAATTTTACGATATAATAATCCGCGTCTCGTCTCATACGTATTCGCCATGTTTTCCTGCATCTCGCCGCTTTTCAGCTGTGCTACAATCTTGACTATGTCCTGATCACGTTGTTGTTCTGCTATTAACCAATTATCCGTTATCTCTGCCAAATCAATGCGCGCCTCAACCGTTCTATTTGTATAATTAGGTTTTGTTGGGATTGGGTTTCTGGGCAGAAAATCTACATGTGCCATCTGACATCCTTTTCGATACTCCACATCGAAATCGAACGATTGTAGGTAAGCCCACCAGCGATGCACCCTTGCAGTCAACTCGATTTTTGTTCGACTCGCCTTCAACGAATTGCAGTCTGTGTAGACCATAAATTTTCGGTCATGCAGGTAATGGCGGAAATGTTTTACAGCATTGTACACAGCCAGAGTTTCCAACTCATAAGAATGGTACTTGGATTCTGCTGCTGTCGTACATTTGCTGTAATACTCTACCACCCTGCATTTCCCGTCAACTCTATGCACTAGCATTGCTCCATATCCATCTGCACTTGCGTCTGTGTGCAGTTCGATAGGGCATTGTGGATCAAAGATGATTAATATCGGATCACTAGTCAGTGCTCGTATAATCTTTTGACGTACTAGTACATGCTGCTCATTCCAAATGAAACCACTGTTTTTGGAGGTTAATTTATATAGAGGCTTCATTTGTTCAGAAAATCGCGGCACAAACTGTCTAAAGTAAGATGCTAGTCCTAAGAATTGTCTTAATTGTGTAACGGAAACTGGTTGATTTAGAGCAGAAAATGCCTCTATCTTTCTAGGGTTAGGTTTGATTTCACCATTTTTGATGAGAAACCCGAGATATTCAATTTCAGTTTGAACAAAGTTGCATTTTTTGATATTAAAAGAGAACCCTGCACTTGATAAAGTCCTCAGCACGATTGCCAGCCTATCATAAGCTTCCTCTTTTGATTTGGCTACAATCAACACGTCGTCAATGTAGACTATTGCATATGAGTATGCCAGTTCTCCTAAAGCTTGTACAATTGCACGCTGGAAAACTGAAGATGCGTTTTTCAGTCCGAAAGGCATGGCAAGGAACTCGTACTGTCCGTCTGGCGTTACAAATGCAGTTGTTTCGATCGATTCAACTTCAATTGGGACCTGATGATATATGACCACTGGCCATGTCTTTACTAGAAAAATATCTTCCGTCGCGCAGTCTAGCTATTTGGTCAGTAATTAGTGGCAAAGGATATTTGTCTGACACTGTATTTGCATTCAAATTCCTATAATCTATGCATAGCCTGTCACTGCCATCTTTTTTCTTTACCAGCAGCATTGGACTAGCGAATGGAGAGCAGCTCGGACGAATTACTTGTGCTTCTAACATCTGTTGTATTTTGGTTCTTACTACTTTCTTTTCGCCTTCACTTAATTTGTATGGACGCCGTTGTACAGTTTTATTATTGTCCAATAAACGAATCTTTAAGGCACCAGTTGTGATACGTTTTTTTGGCATGCCATCTGTTCATGCCCGAAAGTATGCACTGAACAAGGTCCCTTTTTTCCTGTTGTCAACAATTGCCCGAAATGGTTGCAACATATATTTTTAACATAGGCTAACATAGGACATTAAGAATAATTGTAATTTACATGAAGTTTTAGTTTAGAATCGCACATGAAATCGCGCACACGCGTCGGCAAATAAACTGAAGTTTATAACGTGATCCGATAAGTGTTTTACTTGGCTGCCCTCACCACGAAGGAAGTATTCCACCCCTCTACACAACACTTTGGTCCTTCGAGCCGGATATTTCGCTGTCCAACAGGAGAAATCCAGTTCGCCCCAGCTCGCACCGGTGGATAATCTACGTACAAAGAAAGATAAGTTATATTTCTCCATTATACTAACACTTGCCCATTGCCAAGACTGGCAACTCCTGGGCAACAAATATACTTATCTTTGCGGCCAATTATTCCGGCACATCCAGTGTTCTTTTCAATATATATATCCCTATATATATATATTTTTTCGTCCGTCTCTTCCCATATTCCGGCGCCATATTGGTCTAATATACTTACCTCTGCACTTTGCCCTCAAGATCGCCGCCATACTTGCATATGTAACTACAAAGGTTATATGTACATCAAAGAGCCCAAGTAACAAGTTCCGATTGAAAAGAGAAAAAAAAAGAAAGAAAATTAATTGCCTTTTTCATTTGCGCTGTGCCAGAATTCCGACTGTACATACATACATACACACAATACATACATACGCGCTCAGTGCTACGTACGTATGTACATATGTATATCATCACTGCGGACGGCAGTCCGCGCTAGTGACGAAAGCAGCACGAAGGGTGCGAAGGCGACTAGCATATATACACAGGAAGAATGGAAGATTTGCTATGACGGTCCGATCAGGTCGAGTTATATACCGATCGAAAGGTATCAACTTAACTTACAAATGTGCATACTAAGATTTTTGAAAACTCACCTGATTCGTGAGATAAACAGGTGTAAATGGGAGGGGAAAAATTTAAATTATTGGAGCAAATGGGGCCGTTGGAGCCTTTTTAAATTTTCGTTGAATTTTTTACAATTCTTATCAAAAATACGCGTCGAATGACACCTTGATCATCAAAATCCGACAACTGGTTAGAAAAAAAATTAATTTTGAAATTTTGAGTCGCCTTCCGAAAATGAGATGAAAAGTCAGTATGTTTGTTTGTTTGTTTGTTTGTATCAAAGCGATGATTTAGCTTAAAAGTTTGAATGAGGACTTGTTACCGCTCAAAAATCTAGAAACGTTTGTTCTACGACTTTTTCGAAAAATCGCTAGTTTAGCGGAAATCGCTAAAAACCGCTAAAACTAAAAACCCCCATAGTGTCCAAACTATGAAAGCTACAGATATGATCTATATGTCGTTGGAAAGGTACTTTGAAGGGCTCTTAAGCATATGTTCAAACTTTTTTTCTAAAGTACACAGGTAAAAAGCTACAGGTGAAAAAAGGTAATTTTTTCCACATTTTGGCGGTTTTCGAGAAAACGCCGCTAGCGATTTTTTTTAATTTTGAATATGTTTGAGCTTTTAATATTTCGCGTTTTTTGATACATCATGCATAAATTTTTGTTGATTGGTTTGGAAGATATAACTTATTAACTGAATATATACGTTTTACTTTGAATTGGAAAAGAACAGCAGCAACAAAGTGTCATAGCAGCCAGAGTTTGAGAGTGCTGATAAATTTTGCGCTTGGCATGTTGGCATGTGTGTTAGTAAAGAGAAACAGTGTTCCCAGACAGTTTCTTTTTGCTTGTACAAACAATAAACACCGATTGACAAAGTTACACTGTAAAAAAATATTTCAATTGTCAAAACTTCCTATGTCTTATTAAAAAATTTCTGATATCTTATAAAAAAACCTCTTTACGAGGTAAAAGTCTAGTGACGAAAACATTTTCATGCCCCAAAATTTCTGATATCCAATTTTGTGACGAAAAATATTACATTTTACACATGAATTATTAAAAAAAAAATGTTGTCACTGGCTCTGCGCAAAAAAGTACTACTAGTATATACTGGTATTTATTAGTTATGAAAAATTTAGCGCAATGTGTCCAGTGACAAAATTTTTTTTTTAATAATTCATGTGTAAAATTTAATATTTTTCGTCACAAAATTGGATATCAGAAATTTTGGGGCATGAAAATGTTTTCGTCACTAGACTTTTACCTCGTAAAGAGGTTTTTTTATAAGATTATATTACATCCACATACAACGCACTTATTTGTTTACACATATATATGTATATTTTTTTTTTGTCCACAAATCACATTAAAATTCCACTTCGAAAATAACTCAACATATGTTTGCCCATAAATACATATGTATGCAGTCGTATCCATTGAAAGCCGATTAAATATTATATATCGGGCCCGACAACAAAATTTATCAACATCGCAGCGACAGATAACAACTTATTGGGGAATCTCTTTGAATTTATTTTGGTTTGCACTCTAATTGCAAATAAACACAAAACCCACCCCCGCAACAAAAGCAAACATACATATTTACACACACAAGCGAAGACGATCTTCACTACACTAAACAAGCACACGTCGAATTCATCGATTTTTTGATTGTCACTACAGCGGAATTTTTATACTTCACAACACAAACACATTCCTGTTCAACAATAAACTATTATTTTCCTTTTTTGGAAATTATTTATTTACCTTTTGTTTGCATTGATGAGACTTATGTACATACATATCCGATAACCGATATCACTTGGGTAACAACTTCACGATCTGGGAACGAATGAAAGTGAAACATTTTTTTTCCTTATTTTTTGCACAGTACTGAGTGACACTTGTGGTGATTATTTCACGCTGTTCAAAATAATAATATTGTTCTTAAATAAAATTAAGACGAGTGATATTATTTTTTCTTCGCAGTGTTAACGTGATGCAGCCAACTTCGATAATTCACATCCACGTTTATCGATAGTTGGATATATTGAGTGATAATTACATTGGATATATTTTATTCCAATTATCATTCAATAATTCCAGTTTTCCTTGCACACATTATCCGAATAATCAAGAGTTTCCACTGCGGATGCATCAACTTCCACTTACTCGATATTTTTCTTTATTTTTGTGAGGAAAATATTTATTTTATTTATTTATTTTTTTTCAAAAATATTCGAATTACATCCAGATATATTTGTTGTCAACCGAACAGAACGATATATTTACTCCTCGTCTCAATATCGTTGCAACGTTTCCACTGCAGACGCATCCATTTCCACTAATTCTTTTACTTTATTTCTTTTGTTCGATTTTTATTTTTTGTCTTCTCTTACAAAAAAAATAAAAAAAATAAAGGTATCGATAAAAAAAAGAATATTAGTAAATATCCAAACAAAAAATTGGGTCTCCGCTGGGCACGTTCCATTATCGTTTCCTGTATTTCCACTTGCATCCTCGAGTTTTATCACTTTCGAGTCTACTCGTCGATTCTTTGAAGGCCTATTATGCCAGGTGACGAAAAGGAGCCGCGTGCCAGTTCGAGCGCATCTAAGGAGAAGAACGTGCCAGAGAAGACACTTTTACCACCCGATACAAGACTCACTCGATCCGCCAGTCAGCAAAGGGAAAACAACAGGATGTCCGCGTTAGCCAACTTTATTACGATGACAGATAGAATGAGTCAACTGGAGACTCAATTCAATTCCAACACAGGAGTTTCGCTACACACATTGAAAGTTCGCCTAGAAGAAATACGGAGCATGTGGGACAGGGTGTCTCAAGAATTCCAACGCTGCTCCAGAGTTTTTTCTGAATCGGGGCCCAGCGATGATCCTGATTATGGCACAATTCATGCCAAATACTCCTATTGTTATGCCGTTTATGAGCGTTGTGCTGCATCACTGGGCGAACAAATTGAAAACGCAACAGTCCAGATTCCGCCTCAGACAGCTTCCTATCAGCCACGAGGCTGGCGTCTGCCTCCAGTTGAAACAGAAGTCTTTGGTGGAGACTATCTGAAATGGCCCACTTTCCGAGACATTTTCACTGCGATTTATATAAACAATCCTAGTTTGACCCCAGTTGAGAAACTTTTTCACTTGACTTCTAAAACTAGTGGCGAGGCAAGAAAAATCGTGGTCAAATCTCCGCTCACCAATGAGGGCTTCGCGTCAGCGTGGAGAGCATTGAGTGACAACTTCGAAAATAAGAGACTTTTGGTCACGAATCAGTTGAAAATACTGTTCAGTGTGCAATCCATCTCCCACGAATCCGGAGCTGCAATCAAAGATATGCAGAGCACCATCCAAGGGTGCCTGACTGCTCTGGAACAGTCCGACGTTTACAGTGAGTCTCCGTTCTCGAATAGCATTTTGGTTTTTATGTTTTCGTCAAAGCTTCCAAAGCAAACTCTAGCCCTTTGGGAACAGAGTATCCAAAACCAAATGGATCTTCCGACATGGGAGGATTTTAACACTTTCTTGGTTGAGCGTTCTCGCACGCTAGAAAGAATTGAGGACGTTATCGCATCCTCAACTTCACACCTTCAAGGGAAACCAGCTCGAAAGGAGCCTGTTTCCAAGAAGGTGAACTCCTTTGAAGCTAAGGTGAACGCAAAGGTTCAGACTTGCAAATTGTGTTCAAAGGAGAACCACCCCATTCGGTTATGTCCAAAATTCCTCAAGATGACTGTTAACGAGCGTTCCAACACGATAAAACAGCAGAATCTCTGTTTAAACTGTTTTGCCAGAGGGCATCAATTGAGAGAATGCACAAGTGCACATAACTGTCATACCTGCAAGGGACGTCATAATACTTTGCTCCATCGTCCGCAGGCCTCCACTACTCCAGCAGTTTTGAACTCATCTTCTTTACAGTCCACTTCCACTCAACCGCAAGCCACTGTTCAAAACTACTTTTCCGCAAGCACGAAGAGCGTTCTCCTAGGAACAGCTGTCATACATGTGTGTCACAGGGGCACTAAGTATACAGCGCGAGCCCTGATCGATTCTGGTTCAGAAGCAACCTTTATTTCTGAGCGGCTATTCAAAATGATTCAAATTCCATATCAGCCAGTTGACGCTCAAGTATCAGGGCTCAATGAAGCCATTGCTGCTCAGCCTCAGAAGCTTTGCCAATTCCATATTGGCTCTCCAATCAAACTAAGAATCCAAATCGAAACATCAGCGTACGTCCTTCCAAAGCTGGCAGGAAATCTGCCCTCCTGCACTATTCCACAAAGTGCTTTAGAAGGTCTTCCAAATCTGGAGTTTGCTGATCCACATTTCTATAGGAGCTCACAGATAGACGAGCTCTTGGGCGCTGATATCCTTCCTTCTATTTTACTGAAAGGCTCCCATCCAAACATTTGTGGCACTCTTCTTGGTCAAGAAACGATTTTCGGGTGGACCATCACCGGCCCCATTTCAAAATCCAGTGCCAAATCCATATCGTCGTTCTCTACGCGAATTTCATTAAATCCTGAAGCGAGATTAGGGAAACTTCTCACAAAATTTTGGGAGGTGGAGGATATACCAGTCAAACTGGTTGTATGCAAAGCTATTGAGTCTTTCCGCAATGTTACTTGCTGTTGTAGATCTCAACGGTATTGCACACACAATGCATACAAAGTATCAAGTCTTTCCGCAATGTTAGTTGCTGTATTAGATCTCAATACTATTGTACGCAGGCCAATCCCTAAGTAAAACACTCTCGAGTTATGATTATGAACTGACATCGTTTATTGAATTGTATGCGGTTTTAAAGGATTCTTATGTACTAATAAACAGAGTAAGATATAGTGTTAATATATTCCTGACTTCTTCTTACTTATTGTATTGTCTTATGTATTTATTTAGATCGAGTCGACAGTCGTCTTGTATTATGTTTGGTTCTCTTTTACTCATTGTCTAGTCTGATCTTATCTTATGTAACAACTATTTGACACATATCTTTTACTCCTTCTTACCCTTGTGCTCTATGCTCTTATCTGCTCTACATATATTTTACTCCTTGCTCTCTATGATCTTATCTGCTCCCACATACATGCAGGCTCGCTTATGTTTATTTGATCTTTTTATTGCTGAGAACCGGGATCTCGACCCGTGTGGTAATTCTATGCCGTCATCTGTTGTTGTAATTACTTGAGAAGCGGTCAGTAAGTGCTTGTCTTGACGGGCAGTGCATCCTTCTTATAGCTGCAAGATGTCTTGTGCTGTTATTTGTAGCACTTGACTGTGTTGACTTCCGCAGGTCCATTCCAGAATTGGTTTGTTGACAACTTGAATAACCAAGTGTTTCGGGATTGCAGCTATGTCCATATGTGTTCGGCTGCTACTTGTTGAAACTCGCATGCTCGTTTTTTCCATCTACTCCTGGGTGAGATTCTTCTACTCGTACAAGTGGCTATTTTGTCGGACTTGTGCTCTCGTTTTTTAATAGTACTGTCTTTCCATTTTTGCCAAAGATGTGTTTTCATTATCGATAGTAATTTCCAACGATCCGTTAACCAAATTTTCTTATCGCTTTCAGTTTCCTTCACCTCCAACATCGGTCTTCCGATTAGAAAATGACCTGGAGTCAGAATATCCTCTCATTCTTTTCCGTAGTCAATCTGATATAATGGCCGAGAGTTGATAATAGCTTCAATTGTCGCTAGCCTGTCCTCGTACTTGAGTGTGCTGTCTCCAATTCCTCCGAAGTGAGGACTTGCCGGCGGGATAAATTGACATTCTATCCTTTCCTTTTGCACCTTTTCTTCTCGATGTTTTGTTTGCTTGGACTGCTCCTCTGTGACATTGTCCAAAGTAGTTTTATTTCTGTTCTTTGGATTTTTCATATGCTGATATTCCTTTACCTCCGCTTCCTGTTCCGCTTGTTCCTGTTGTACGCTTTCATTTTGCTTGGAGTCCTTAGGTTGATCGATCGTTTTTAGCTGTTTTGGCTTGTTTTGTTTTGCTTCACCTAGCGTCCGTTCCAAATTAGTGCGCCCTTGTTTTCGCTTCTCCTGGGTTTGCTTCTGATTATTTTGCTCATCTTCGGATACGATTTTCTTGGTTACCGCAACGCCTTGGTGATCTCCATCATCCGTGTCATTTTCAGCCTGTCTAACGCTATCCTTCTCTTCGCTACTTTCTTGCTCGTCCGTCTTCTGATTCTGCTTGCCATCTTTTTCCTGTTGTAGCTGCACTTGATCTGCTGAACTTTTTTGTACGGGATGGGGAACAGATTGCACATCGTCTTCCTTGCTCAATTTGTCCTTTGATTGTGTGTGTTGTTCTGTTTTCTCTTCCCTTGTCTCTGGCTCTTCAGGAGTCTCTCGTTTTTGCTCTTCATTATTTTTATCAATTTCACCACGTGTTTGTGTCTCCGGATACTTTTTTATAAATGGAATAAATCGTATTATTCGCTCACTATCTTTCCGTAATCTTTTTTCTGAGTTTAGAAAACGTTCCATCTCCCCTTTTTCTTCAGTGAGCTGTTCGTAACGAATTTGCATTGATGACGTTACTTGCTCATGGGATTTCAATTCTTTGAAGATTTCTGTTATCCTATCGAAATCTTCTTTGATCTCGTCCAGATCGTTTTGGATTTGTTTCGGATATTGTCCACAAATGTTCAATGTTCTTTCCAATGAATATATCGCTCTGTTAAATTCTTCTATCCGCATAACATGTTTCGCAATTTTCTTGTATAATTGTGACATTATTTCATTTTGTATAGCTTGAGTTCTCCCAAAGGTTCCATCCATAAAATAATCTTCTGCCCAAAAGAATAAATTTTCCTGTAGAATCTTATCTTGTTTCTTGAACAATTCCCATTTCTCTTGAACTTTTGTTGCCCAAATCAAACTTGGGAATTTGTCCTCTTTTATTTCTTCGCCCCAGCTTTTCAATTGGGCGTATATGGCATATTGACTTGCCTCCAGTGCATTGAGCTTCTCTTTAGTATACGCCATTTTGAACTATTTTATTTATTTATTTATTTTTTTTTTTATTTTTTTTTATTTTTATTTATTTTTAGCAACTCCTGTTGCCTGGTCTCTCGTGTCGCCGCACGTTACAATGTTGCGCTGTTGTGGATTCCGTTTTACCACTTTCCAACGTAGCGCTTCCTTTTTTATTAGTTCTACAGAACTATTTTTTCTTGCGCCGCTATTCTGGGTTGTCAACTCTGACCCGCGTAGATCTTTCCCTGCGTCGTCCAGTCGCTGATTCCCACGTCGCTTTTTTCTTCAACGTCCAGATGCTGACACAATCTGGTTGCTTCGTTGATTTCGTTTATTTTTAGAAACTCCTGTTTCTATTTGTTTTTCCTCTGTGACTTCGCAAAGCCACACTTTGAGGGTTGTTCTTTTTTTTTTTTTTTTATCTCGTGTCGCCGCACGTTACAATGTTGCTCCGTTTGTCTTGGGTTATCGTTCCTGATACTGTGTTGTCCAGGCCAGCGATACCCACGTCGCTTTCTTTGTTGCGCCGTTTATTTTGGGTTACCGTTCCTGATACTTCGTTGTCCAGGCCAGCGATACCCACGTCGCTTTCTTTGCTCAGCTCTGATCCCGCGCAGCTCTTATCCTGCGTCGTCCAGTCGCTGTTTATTGCGCCGTTTTTCTTGGGTTACCGTTCCTGATACTGTGTTGTCCAGGCCAGCGATACCCACGTCGCTTTCTTTGTTGCGCCGTTTATTTTGGGTTATCGTTCCTGATACTTCGTTGTCCAGGCCAGCGATACCCACGTCGCGTTCTTTGTTGCGCCGTTTATTTTGGGTTACCGTTCCTGATACTTCGTTGTCCAGGCCAGCGATACCCACGTCGCTTTTTTTTTTTTTTTTTTTTGTTGCGCCGTTTATTTTGGGTTCCCAACACTGATCCCGCGCAGCTCTTTACTGCGTCGTCCAGTCGCTGTTCCCACGTCGCTTACTTATTGTTGATCAGCTCTGATCCCGCGCAGCTCTTTTCCTGCGTCGTCCAGTCGCTGATCCTTTCCGTTGCAAAATTTCCTCAGCTCCGACACCGCGCTACTCTTCTTACGCTACGAAGCTGATTCCCTCGCCGCTCTTTTTCCAGCGTCGCTTGTTGTGTGAAGCTCCACCGCCGCTCGTCCAGTCCCACGCTGCAGTCAATCGTGGTAGCAGGATATTATTATTTTTTTATTTTATTATCCCTAGCTTTGCCACGATGCACGATAGGTGCGATCAATGGACTTGATCTGCTCGATACCGATTAAAGTATCTGCTACAGTTGGCAGTCACTGAGCTCAATTGCTCGAAGGACCATCTGTTTGCAAAGCTATTGAGTCTTTCCGCAATGTTACTTGCTGTTGTAGATCTCAACGGTATTGCACACACAATGCATACAAAGTATCAAGTCTTTCCGCAATGTTAGTTGCTGTATTAGATCTCAATACTATTGTACGCAGGCCAATCCCTAAGTAAAACACTCTCGAGTTATGATTATGAACTGACATCGTTTATTGAATTGTATGCGGTTTTAAAGGATTCTTATGTACTAATAAACAGAGTAAGATATAGTGTTAATATATTCCTGACTTCTTCTTACTTATTATATTGTCTTATGTATTTATTTAGATCGAGTCGACAGTTGTCTTGTATTATGTTTGGTTCTCTTTTACTCATTGTCTAGTCTGATCTTATCTTATGTAACAACTATTTGACACATATCTTTTACTCCTTCTTACCCTTGTGCTCTATGCTCTTATCTGCTCTACATATATTTTACTCCTTGCTCTCTATGATCTTATCTGCTCCCACATACATGCAGGCTCGCTTATGTTTATTTGATCTTTTTATTGCTAAAAACCGGGATCTCGACCCGAGTGGTAATTCTATGCCGTCGTGACCCTTTTTCGTCACTTGAGTGTTGCACATGTGGTGGCGCATTCCGAGGGCTGATTGAAAAGTATGTTCATTTATGAACACTGGTAAAGGAATCCGACATCTTGTGTGAGAAGATATTCCAAAGTACGACCACACGTTCTGAGAATGGCAGATACGTTGTCACGCTACCTTTCAAGGATCCTGATCACATAGACTTGGGACATTCAAGGTCCATCGCGCTAGCTCAATTCCTTAGAAATGAGAGTCGTTTAAGCAAAAACGCTCTCCTCAAAGAGCAGTACGACTCGGTGATCCAGGAGTATTTGGACTTGGGTCATATGAAACCAGTCCCTTCCACTAATCGTTCCGACAATTTTTATCTTCCACATCATGCTGTCTACAAACCAGACAGCACCACCACAAAGCTTCGCGTTGTTTTCAACGCCTCCAGTCTGTCGTCAAACGGCAAGAGTTTGAACGATGTCCTGTATCCAGGTCCCGTTCTCCAAGCGGATTTGACAATGCAAATCCTGAAATGGCGTTTCTATCGATACGTCTTCAATGCTGACATCACAAAGATGTATCGGCAGATCCTTGTGAATCCCAATCACACTCCATACCAGAGAATCCTATTCCGGACAAAGGATAATGAGCTTCGAGACTTTGAACTCAACACTGTCACTTTTGGTGTAAATTGTGCTCCATTCTTGGCGATACGAGTACTGCAGCAACTTTCCAAAGATGTGCAATCTCGTTATCCCATGGCAAGTGACGTAATAGCAAACTGCATGTATGTAGATGACGTGTTGGCAGGAGCCCACTCGAAATCTAATGCAATCCAAGCCATTTCCAAACTGCGTGAGGCTCTTGAATCCGCAGGTTTTCCTTTACGGAAATGGACGTCAAATGATAGAGACTTGTTAAAGGTCATTCCAAAAGATTTTCGGCTGAGAACTGATTTCTTAGAAATTGAGGAAACCAGCGATGCTAAGACCCTTGGAATCCGATGGAAAGCAGACACTGACGAGTTTTTCTTTTCTCCTGCCCAGCTCGTAGTCCAGGCTTCTATATCGAAACGACAAGTTCTCTCTCAGATTGCCAAGCTTTTTGATCCAGCAGGATGGCTAGCACCATTTATCATTCAAGCCAAGATTTTCATGCAGGAAATCTGGCTCCAAGAATTAGGTTGGGATGATATGCTTCCTGATGACCTGACTAAAAAGTGGCACGACTTTGTTAGCCATTATTCACACCTTGGCGAAGTTCGCATTCCCAGATGGGTGGAGTTCAGTCCAAAAGGGCTCACCCAAATCCACGGGTTCTGTGACGCGTCGCAACGCGCATACGGCGCTGCTATTTATGTGCGCACAGAGACAGATGGGAAAATAGCAGTTCATCTTCTGACCGCAAAAACGAGAGTCGCTCCTATCAAAACGGTTTCCTTACCAAGGCTCGAGTTGTGCGGTGCCATGCTATTGGCAGAATTGTCGGCAGCAATTTTGCCACAGCTACCAATTCCACAATGTGAACGATACTATTGGACGGATTCGACCATAGTATTAGCTTGGCTCAACAAGGACCACGTTCGTCGCCAATAGAGTGACGAAGATTACCCAAGTCACTGACTCCAAGAAATGGGCCCATGTACGATCCGAGTACAATCCAGCGGACCTGGCAAGCAGAGGTGTCTCCCCAGGTGAACTCTTAGATAGTGATCTGTGGTGGCACGGGCCAGATTGGTTGCAACTTGAGCAAAACCAATGGCCGACTTCAGTTGATATCTCGTTAGATACAACTATTGAGCAACGCCCTATAAAAGTCCATATCGCCGTAGCGTCTCCTACTTTCACACTTCTTGAAAGATTTTCCAAGTTCCAGAGAGCTTTGCGAGTGATGGCATACGTATTCCGCTTCATAGATCTTTGCAGAAAAATTCCTACATCCATTCTAGTCGACCCTGACCACGCAGAGCTTTCTGACGTTCAAGAACGGATCGTAATTCTCACCCAAAGGCAGGAGTACTCAGCTGAGTACAAATGTCTGTCCCAAAAGAAACCGGTCCTGCGATCAAGCAGTCTCCTAAATTTGAACCCGTTTCTGGACAAAAGGGGAGTCATCCGAGCATGTGGACGCATAAGAGCATCTGACATGTTGAGCTATGACGAACGACATCCAATCATACTCCCATATGCATGTCCATATTCACGCCTCCTGGTGAATTTTACGCACCATATCTCCCTACATGGAGGTAACCAGTTAGTTGTGCGTCTTGTACGCTCAAAATACTGGATTCCAAAGCTCAAGGTGTTGGTTAAATCCGTCATCCACTCCTGCAAAATCTGCATTCTCCACAAGAAACAGCTGCAGACTCAGCTTATGGGAACTCTACCTGTAGAGCGAACCTCCTTTTCCCGACCATTTACTCATACAGGTGTCGATTTTGCTGGCCCATTCGACGTGAAGAATTACACTGGACGCGCGTGCCTTATAACCAAAGGGTACGTGTGCGTCTTTGTGTGCTTCAGCACCAAGGCGATCCATCTGGAGGCGACTTCAGACCTCACCACGGAAAAGTTCCTGGCAGCCTTCGCACGGTTCGCAGCCAGACGTGGTTGTCCATCCACTTTGTACTCTGACAACGGCAAGACTTTCGTCGGAGCTGCAAAAATCCTTTCACAAGACTTTTTGGAGGCTACAAAAAAGCTCATTCTGTTCAAATATAGCCACCAGAAGTTGTCTTGGCATTTCAATCCCCCCAGTGCGCCCCATATGGGTGGGCTCTGGGAAGCCGGCGTAAAAAGCTTTAAAACGCTATTTTTCAAATCCGCGTCCACTTTAAAGCACACCTTTGAGGAGCTCTCGACTCTGCTCGCTAAGATAGAGGCGTGCCTAAATTCCAGGCCAATCTCTCCAATGTCTGAAGACCCAACTGACCTATTGGCGCTGAGTCCAGGTCATTTCCTTATTGGTGGTCCACTTCTTTCCACAGCAGAGCCTGAAATTAATGAAAGCGCAATGTCCATTCTTAATCGTTGGCAGCGCGTGAAGGCTCTCCACCAACAGTTCTGTCTCCGTTGGAAAGATGAATATCTCAAAGAATTGCACAAGAGAAATAAATGGCAATCACCAACACGAGACCTCCAATGCAATGACTTAGTTATTATTAAAGAGGATAATCTTCCAGTGAATGAATGGCGTCTTGGGCGCGTTCAAGCTACGCATAGAACAAAGAGTTCGGGTGGTCGATGTCTTAACGACCCGGGGCGTAATCAAACGACCAATCGCAAAATTAATTTTGCTGCCTACAGAGACGGACATTCCGTCTCCAACATTACAACAATAATTTCCATTATTAATCTCCGCACCCGCTTTATTTCAGTACGCTACAACACGCAATGGCACCTCGTCCAAAGGCAACACAGGGCAGACGTACTCGAGGAACCGCGTCGTTCCGATGCCGAGTCTGCCGAGGAGTCCACGCATTGCGGAAGTGTCAGCGTTCATGCGGTTAACGGCGGAGAAGAGGCTCCGGGCGGTGTTAGTCAACAAATACTGCCCGAAATGTTTGGCCCACCAGCACTCAGGAGAAGGTTGTAGACGTCGGGACAGATGCCATGTGTGTCAGGGTGATCACCACACGCTGCTGCATATGCACGAGCCGCGGCAAGGCTCTCCGACCCGTGAGCAAGCGAGGTCTCGCTCTCCACCATCAGCAGCTCGCACTCCAACCCGGCCCATCCCGACGCTCTCCCTCACATCCATCTTGGAGAAGCAGAAAACCACAGTTCTGCCAACTGCGCTCATCATCCTCGACACCGGCAAGAAAACTTTCGAGACTCGAGCAATAATTGAATCTTGCTGTCCACTGAGTCGTATCGACGCATCACTGGCAACGGCCTTCGGACTTTCCGTCTCCCGCGTCGGTACCGAAAGAGCTTGTACGGCTGTCGTACGATCGAGGGCCTCCGACTTTCAGCGGGAAGTCATTTTCCAGCTGCTTCCGACCCAATACCGGACACCTACGAAGCCCATCGCCGAGAGGCTGTGTGGCAACGAAGCCAATCTTCGTCTGGCGGACGATCGTTGGTTCCGTCCGAGCACAATTAACATTGTGTTGGGTGCGGACCTCTATTCAGAGATCATGCTTCCCGGTTTCCATTCCAGCCAAGCCGGTTCACCACTCGCCCAAAACACTGTGTTTGGGTAGATTTTTTCCGGGTCTTGTGCCCACCAGTGAGGCCTAGCAGTTTTTCTTTGCAGGATACTGCAAGGGGGGCGGTATGTTCATGCCCGAAAGTATGCACTGAACAAGGTCCCTTTTTTCCTGTTGTCAACAATTGCCCGAAATGGTTGCAACATATATTTTTAACATAGGCTAACATAGGACATTAAGTATAATTGTAATTTACATGAAGTTTTAGTTTAGAATCGCACATGAAATCGCGCACACGCGTCGGCAAATAAACTGAAGTTTATAACGTGATCCGATAAGTGTTTTACTTGGCTGCCCTCACCACGAAGGAAGTATTCCACCCCTCTACACAACACCATCTATGAAACTACCTGAATATTCATTTAATATGTCTTTTAGCATATACTTTTCTGATTCTTGGAGGTCTTTATTATCATCAATAGATTTCATCATAATATTTGTTGTGGACTCATCATGTACCACATTCACATTTTTTGTTTTGAACATATCTAAATTATTGGAATCTATTGTAATGCCAAAACCAAGTCTAAGTACTTCGCGGCCAATCAAGATATCATGCTTTAAATAATTATCCGTTACAACATGAAAAAGTACTTCTAAATTAAATTGTGAAATTTGAATTTTAGACAATATTTGCAAATTACTTTTTACGACAATTTCTCCTATTCCTCTTAACACTACAATATTGTTAAATCTTTTACCAGCTATCTTATTGCATAATTTCTCCTTAATCAGTGAGCATTCGGCACCTGAGTCAAAAAAGAATCGATACGGCTCACCATTTTGATACATTGTTCCTGTGGGCTCCAGTACTGCACACAAATCCACTCGCTTCTCGTTCTTATTCGCAGTAGGTGCACCCCTCGTACAAGAAGACGCAATGTGCCCAAGATTGCCGCACCTGTAGCACTTCACTTCCGCTCGTCCAGCTGTAGGTTTGCCATAAGATGAGATTGCCTTTGGCTCACGTCTGTCGTCTGCTTGTCGCTTACGGCATTCCACCATTTTGTGCCCGAGTTTGCCACAGTAATGGCATTTAGTTGGACCTTGCATCTTGGGTTTCTTTCTTTCTGGGCCGAGGTCTGGTCCAGAATGTTCGGTCCGCTTAGCAAATGCGTACGCCTTTAATTGTTGCTGCATTTCGCTGCGCGTCTTTATTGATGTGGTATATAGGAGACGCTGCAGCCGTGTGTCGATTTGCGATGCGTGTGCCATTACAAATGAAACTCCTATTTCTTCCGTAGTCATCGATTGCCATTTCGTCATCAGGGAGGTCACTAGACGGCTGCCATACACAGACAGGCACTCATTATTATTTGGCCGTCCATTTAGTATGTTGAACAAGATGGCGGCCGGCGTCTCTACTGCCTCATATCTGTACATGAACAATTCTTGAAATTGCGGCCAAGACATACCAAGAAAGCAAATTTGCGATAACCACTGGGATGCGGTGCCAGATAGTGATTTGCTCAGTGCCATTACAAGTGCACTTCCTTCGAGTGGATGCTCAGTCAAAATCATGTCCGCAGTCTTACACCATGCAGCGGCGTCGGCACCAGCGGCTTCCGGATTGTATATAGGCAGCGACACAGAGATTTCGCGTGTTGTTTTTGTTGCTGCCGGAATCTGCATTGCTTTCAGCAATTGGATGAATTTTTGGTTTTGCGATTCCAAAAGCGCCTCTAACGCGCTATCACGATACTCCTGTGGACGTGGCGATCCCACTTCTGATGTCAGAGATGGACTATTGTTCATTGTATTTGCTTTATATTACACTGACCGCACAGCAAGTCCCGACCAGGTTATTGTTAAGTTTCAAGATAACAGTGAGGCAACACGTCTGCACACCACGACCGCAAAACCGGAAAGAGAGAGACTTTCCACTTGTCCTCTTACTCGTCAATGTCTCCTGTCATATTTGACACTGTCTGTCACATCTGTCAGTGAATACTTTCAACACTGACTACTGAACAACTCCCCTGGGCCATGCTCGGCAGAGGCAATCCTTACCTCACACCTTGCTTTCAGTGGTAACCCTAGTATAACAGAACGGGACGACTATATTACATGACCATCTTTATTATTGAGACTTAACAGCTAACATTCAAAATTAATACAAACGATTTCTGTGATCTACGACACATACATATTATTTTATGTTAAATATATGTCGGAGATGGGATAGTTCATATTGGGCGGGTTACTTTGATACTGATAACTAGTGTTGTGAATCCTAATAGTGTTGGGCAGTGTTGACACTGCTGGAGTGGGATGACAGCAGAGGCTGTCATCGAGTGTGGCTCTGGTGTGAGTGTGTGTCACAGGAGGTGACTTGGCAATTAGTCTAGTGAGAGACTACACACGCAGGGACTCGCTGCGCTCTTGCTTGTTGTTGAAACCTTTAGAAGGCCTCAAAAAGTCTTAGACTCCGATATCAGAAGTGGGATCTGACTCGCGTTTATTAGCCGCGGGTAAACAGTTTCGAGTCTGGCTGACGCAGCTAATAAAATTTTTTTTTTTTGGAGTTTACAAAATCGTTTCCGGTGTCTGAATGCTAGCCGCAGACTAATAGTGTCGTTGTGCTGCCGAAGTTCGTCTCTGGTGTCCTCGGCGCCGATGACACACAATGACTCTGGACCAATAACAAGAGAACAACGCCCCAGTAAAGGATGTCAGCAAGAAAGCCAACAAAGTTTGCTATCGCTATTTGTGAAGAAAAGGCTCGGATCGCGCACAAGAAAGCGAGTTTACCCATGTAATGAAGATAAGTCAAACTCGAAAATGCTGTAACGAGGTGAGAGCTTTCCAATTACTTGACCATTGGGTGAAATCTTTTGATTGGAAAGGTTGCTCTACCATTGCGTCCGAAAACGAAGTTGAGTTTCCCAAATTAAGAGAGCAGCCTGTGAAGAATTTGCAATGTAAAGCAGTGTAAGAGAAGTTGAGATTCGACAAGGTCAAAGTTAAAGTTGTCAATTTTAGCGAAGGAGATAATGTCTCGAAAACAGTTACCGACAGCAGATTAAGTTAGACCAGAAGTCTTGTGGACCCTTTGTGGGGATAGAATTTTTAGAAGGTGATCGGTACAATTTGAAGTCTATAATGAGTAAGAGAAGAATGACAGAAGGGCAGGTATCAAGCAAGCTGAATTGAGATGAATTGAGTTCATCCGATGATGCGGTTGAAGACCGTGTTGACCAGTATGGAATAGGTGAAAGGGAAACGGTTGAAACAGACCGTGGAGACTAGTGTGGCACTAGTAATGGATAAAACGGGTGAAACAGACCGTTTGGTGAATTGTAATGTTGTTTTGTCGATGCTACGTGGCGGTACCTGGCCCGGAGGTTAAGAAAAGAAAATTGAAATGAGATGGGTTGAGAAAGAATATTAAGTTCAGAAAGCTGAAGGCAAAGCTAAGTTTGTAAAGTATTGTGTTGGTGACTATGTTCTTCTTAAGAATAGCGAATGGAACTACACAATGTTAGACCCCAAATTCAGAGGACCTATTTTTTAGTGACTGTCTTTTAGAGGGTGACAAATACACACTAAAATCTATTAATAGCAACAGAAAGGTAGCCATCGAGCTGGATTGCGATACTGAAGCTGTTGAAAGAGGCAGTAGAAGCTGTTGAAAGAGACAGTAGAAGCTGTTGAAAGAGGCAGTAGAAGCTGTTGAAAGAGACAGTAGAAGCTGTTGAAAGAGACAGTAGAAGCTGTTGAAAGAGACAGTAGAAGCTGTTGAAAGAGACAGTACGGAAGCTGTTGAAAGAGACAGTAGAAGCTGTTGAAAGAGACAGTATGGAAGCTGTTGAAAAAGACAGTAGAAACTGTTGAAAGAGGCAGTATGGAAGCTGTTGAAATAGACAGTACGTACATCGAAACTGTTGTGTACGGTTGTCGAAAGATAGTATCGAGGCTCGTGATGGTACCTGACCTGTTGATTTCTTACAAGATTGTTTCAAGTTAGAAAGAAAAGGATATTCGAAATAAATTTTTTTTAATGACTAGCAAGTTGTGACAAAAGGGACTGATCAAAAAGATGGATACGGTTGCATTGAAGAGAAGAAGAAAGATAACAAGTAATGTCTGTTGGTTGGGTTGAATATTCCTGAAGAGGAAGTACGGCATGTGTACGGAAAAGATCGCAAATGCAACCAACGTTATGAAAAATTTAGTTTGTAGAAAAGTTGAAGTTAAAATGGAAAGTGTTTTCGATTGCTTACACGAGGACGTGTAATTTGTCAGAATGGCCGTGTCGGAGATGGGATAGTTCATATTGGGCGGGTTACTTTGATACTGATAACTAGTGTTGTGAATCCTAATAGTGTTGGGCAGTATTGACACTGCTGGAGTGGGATGACAGCAGAGGCTGTCATCGAGTGTGGCTCTGGTGTGAGTGTGTGTCACAGGAGGTGACTTGGCAATTAGTCTAGTGAGAGACTACACACGCAGGGACTCGCTGCGCTCTTGCTTGTTGTTGAAACCTTTAGAAGGCCTCAAAAAGTCTTAGACTCCGATATATACATACATATGTTAACATAATAACAGCTATGAGCTTTGAGCTTTGGATGCATACAAGCTTGAGCTGCATAAAAGCTTATTACTTAAGTTAGTCTTAAGATTACGACCAAAGCGAACAGTTGAATTACTTCTTTAATAAAGCTTACTTTAAATTAACAAAAATTTTACAACATAAATCTACATATCGTTATACTTAACTGGCGACGAGGATTAAGGAAGGGAGAAAAGAAGCAATATTAACCAATGTTGCTTAAATCGGACATCAAGTCAATTCAATTTGGAAACTTGCTTTAAAAGCAAATAATAATCAAAGTGCAAGTGGATATTTCTTATCTCTACGAACGGCCGCAGCTATTAATAGACAAACACTGGACGAACGCCTTGGAGTCAGAAGCTTTGACACAAGAACTTGCCAACCGTGGAACAAAACAAAGAAAAAAGTTTATGAAAAGAAATCAAAGTATAAAGGTATTTGTTCAACAACTCTTTTAGGGTACACTTGATTACAAAAATTGATGCAAACGGTATGAACGCTTTCAATTTAACTTTGAACTGCTTGAAAAATGTGAAAAATTTTGATGGTACTGATTCGAACCAACTACAAGATTTTATATCACAAATCGAAGCTATTAGACCAATGTTTGATAATTTCGACCAAGATACACGCAAAATTTTATATGGCTTCATAAGAAATAAATGTGTAGGTATTTCTAGACCAGTTTTCCATAGATATGGTACAGTTGCGTCATGGAATAAACTTAAAGAAATCTTGCTGAAACATTTCGGAGAAAAAGAGAATAGCGACACGTTAATGGATATGTTAAAGCTATGTAGGGTCGATTCTACTATAGAACAATTCTATGATAAAATTAATGATATAGCAAACCGCTTACATAACCGAATACTTACTCATAACGACCAGACATTCAGCACAAGCGAGGTTAATAGGATCTCCTTGCGCGTTTTCAGAGACAATTTACCCGAGCCGTCCAAAACAATGATTTTCGCTAGAAATCCAGAAACTCTCGATGACGCTTATAAAATAATTGAGGACGCTCGACTGCAAAATTACACGATTTTTGGGTCCACTCGCAAGTCCAAGAATAACAAACCGAACTATAGGACCAATTTTAGTGACGATAACCAAAATTCGAATGAACAACTAACCACTGCACCACAAACAGCGGAGTCTAACAAAGGTCAGCAAAATAATTCATTCAGATCTGGCAGAAGTTATGAAAGAAATAATTACTCTAAAACCCATGAAACTCAAAGACAGACGAATGATATTTCAGCTAGCACTAGTACAAGACTTTCAACAAATAGCAGAAACAGCCAAAGTTCTGCACAAAACAAGCCAGCGGTTGAGCCCATGGACATGAATCAATTAAGTGTAAATTTTCAATTAGAGGGGTCAAAGGTTTACAATATATTATAATTAAAACCCAATTGTGGACACTCAAGTTTGTTATTGATACTGGAGCCGAGTTCAGCATCATAAACGAAAATGTGTGTAATCCAAAATGGAAATCTGATATCGATATAGAAATAAGAGCGTTAGGAAACATAATTAAAATCAATAAACTGTGCAGACTTCCATGTTTTAAGGAATTTAATTCAGATAATTATTGGTGTGAACTTTTCGAATATAATTTTCACCAAAATTTCGATGGCTTAATTGGAGGAAACCTGCTTAATGACCGAAGTGCAGCTATTGATTATCCTAACAGACAGTTGAGAATCAATGACGTTTCTTTAAAAGTATTCATCCAGGAAAGCCAAAATAATATCGATGAACATGTGGCTATAAACAGCCTAAATCAAACGAATGCACTAAACCAACAAACTAGATTTCTGCTGGAGCAGCTTTTAGACAAATTCGATTGTCTTTTTATAAAGAAGGCCAACAATTAACTTTTACAAATGAAATCAAACATAGTATTATAACGAAGAATGATATACCTTGCTACTCAAAAGCCTATAAATATCCAGAGATACATAAAGAAGAGGTTAACAGACAAATTGATGAAATGCTTAAACAGGGAATTATCAGGCACACTAAAAGTCCGTATAGCAGTCCGCTTTGGGTGGTACAGAAAAAAGCAGATGCCTGAAATCTGAATAAATGGCGGTTAGTCATCGATTACCGAAAGTTAAATAAAGAAACTATCGAGGATCGGTTCCCCATACCTAATAAAGACGAAATACTCGACAAAATTAGGAGGATACCAATTTTTCAGTACCTTAGACCTTGCGAAAGGGTTCTATCAGATTGAAATGAATCCTGCTGATGTGCACAAGACAGCAATTTCTACTACCAATGGCCATTATGAGTTTTTACGTATGCCATTCGGTCTAAGAAATGCGCCATCCACCTTTCAGCGTCTTATGAATAATCTTCTTAGCCCTTTCATAGGTCGAATATGTTTAGTATATATGGACGATGTTCTCATTATTTCTAAAAGTATAGAAGAACATGTTGAGCACATTACTACAATATTTCAGTGTTTACTGAATTCCAACCTAAAACTCCAAATCGACAAATGTCATTTTGCCAAAACGGAGATCGAATTTTTAGGTCACATTGTCAATTCGGAAGGTCTTAAGCCTAGTCAAACAAAAATTGACGCAATTAATAGAATAAAACTGTCATCAAATCAGAAACAGATTAAGAGCTTTTTGGGCATGACGGGTTACCTAAGACGGTATATTAAAGATAACGCTAAAGTCGCACAGCCCCTTATTAAATATTTAAAAAAACACACAAGAGTAAATATATGCGATGAGGAGTATAAGGAAGCATTCGATAAACTTAAATTACTAATTACAAGCGATCCTATAGTGGTATATCCTGACTTTAAAAAGCAAATTTGCAGTGGTCACTGATGCTAGTAATTACGCTCTAGGTGCCGTTCTAATGCAAGATGACAAAGGAATTTGTTATGCTAGCCGTACACTAAAGACCCACGAACTTAACTATAGTACGATAGAAAAAGAGCTCTTAGCAATTTATTGGGCTACAAAACATTTTAAATATTATACATACGGAAGGAAATTCGTTATAAAAACGGACCACAGGCCATTAGTATGGCTGAATAATTTGAAAGAGCCAAATTTAAAACTACAACGTTGGAAAATTCAGTTAATTCGACTTCGACTTATCCTTTATAAAAGGAAAGGAAAATGCGTTAGCAGACGGACTCAGTAGAATAGTTGACACGGACAACGCAAAAAGCGAAGACAGTTTAGACAGTAAAATTGACATCGACTCCGAAGATATTTTTTGGTTTGAAGTTAAAAAGAACTCACAAAACAAAGCTACGAAAACCGGAACTGAAGATCATGATTTCTCCGAGTGTATGATTCGAATGTTTACTAGCGAGTTGGACGACTTAGAAACAGTTCATAGCGCAGAATCGGACGACCGCAACTTCATTCCAATCCCTGAAAAGAGCCTCAATATTTTTAAAATACAAATTATACTTAAAGCCGGCGAAAACGAAACTTTATATGGTCGGAGATGCTTCCTTCTGCCTGTTACATACATCACACAAATCTAATATACCCTTTTTGACCATTTTCAATGCGTGAGAGGGTTTTCTGGACAGAATAGAGGTCGACGGGTGGATTCCCTGGCTTTGGCTAGCAAAACAGCCTGCGGGATGGTTCTTTTGACATACTCTTCCACACTCTCCTCATTACAATTAAATTTATAAGTAATCTGGGAAATCCTTGCCACATATCATAAACACCGAAGTTAAAGAAGGAAACGAACGAAAAAAGATGGAGGGACAAAACAACACCAAGTGTAGTCACGAAAATAATACTGGGTCCATGCTATTAAGGTGAAAGTAATAGCATGTCGCGTCACAACCCACCCTGCCTATGAGTCCTTTTGCGCGATATAATTTCATCAGACTCCCTAAAGTTCCTTTTTACCTCATCCTTGCCTTACGAAAAACTAGCCAATTACTCCATGTTCAGAAATAGACGACACATTAGACAAAATTCAATGCAAGATATTTATTCCTAAACATAATTCCTATCCGAATCAATCCATAAACAATTTAACTTCTAAGCACTCTCGACAAAAATATATGCCCTAACCATGGACAAATATGGAAACATATAAATATAGTTTTACATAATTGAACTTAAAGTTAATTTTACAATTTTTATTCTTTTGCTTTCTTTTTCCTTTTTCTTTTATCTTTAGCAACTTTCGATTTAAGATATCATCCAAGTCGTTTTAAAATATTTTTTTTTTACAATATGACTTGTGTTTATTTCAATGCACAATTATTTCTTTGATTTGTTGCTTTTACTTTTTATAAATTTTTAAATTGCTTCTTTTGGTTTCACAAATTTTCTTTCATTTGAATTTAAATAAAATTTTATACAATGAATAAAATCTGTTTTTGAATTTATTTTAAATTGGGTATATTCCTTTCATTATTTGGAAAAATATAAGCATTTGCTTTAATTGTGCATGTGCATTGATTGAATTTTACAAATTTATTTTTTTTTTTTTTCTTCGTTTTATGTGTGGGTCACTTTGAAATATTTCTTTCAGTGCAAGAGGGAATAAAATGGTATTTTTTCTTTAAACAGCTGTTAGCTGAGATTCACTCGATTACATTTATAAATATTTTTCAATTTAAATTACTCTGCTTTCAAGCGCAAACTGGTCAAAAAGAAAAGCTGCGCGCACACTTATGGACAGGTGATTTTATTTACAACATAATATTCCTAAACTTTTCTTCTTTTTTTTCCGTTTTTAATTTATTTTTCACTTTGTCACATAAGTATGCACTTCACCTTTCTGGTTGTCCAGAATCCGTTGAACTTTACTTTACTTTACGCAACATCTTGCTGGTGTGTTCACTCACCCCTAGAAATCCTGATGAAGCGCTCCACAGATGATGTTGTGTTGCGTGTGGTTAGTTAAGCCCAATTTACACGATCGGTTTCCGACCGACACTTTTTGACCGATGGAAAATGTTGCCATTCACACAATTCGCATCGGTTCACACAATAATCCCATAGCTTTTTGTTCTCACCGAATCTGGTCACACTTGACACAATTTAATTAATTTGTATCAAAACAAAACATAAAAAAGTAAAATGAATTGTGATGAAATTTTGGAAGTTGCGTCGATTTTGGCAGTGGTAGCTGCAACTCAAAGTGCACTTTCCAAGGATCTGAAACCAAAAAAAAAAAAAGGAACCCACGCACTGTTTGGAGTCGACTTTGGCTGATGCGACGCGAGCAAGGGAAAGGTATTGACGCTCTGATAATGAAGGAGCTTCAATACGAGGATGTGGACAAATTCTATAATTTTAATAGAATGTCCCCACAAACATTTCACTACCTTCTGGGCAAATTGCGCTCCAAAATCGAAAAACAAAACACTGTGATGAGGAAAGCAATTCCTGCAGAAACGAGGCTTCTAATGACGCTAAGATTCTTGGCCACTGGAGATTCGTTCAGGAGTCTTTCTTGTGCGTTTCGGATTTCATGCCCTGCGATTACTTGCATAATTCAAGAAGTAATAGAGGCCATCATAAGTTCCCTTGCAGGAGATTACGTAAAGGTAAGTAAGAAGTTCAAGTTCAAGTTTTTGTTGCACATTTAATTACAAGTAATTTTTAGATGCCGCAGACTACAGATGATTGGTTGCGAATCTCTCAGGAGTTTAACGATTTGTGGAATTTCCCAAATTGTCTGGGTGCTCTAGGTAAAAATTTTTAAACATGTTATAAGGAAATTATTTAAATGAAATTTTTTTTTTTTATAGATGGAAAACATATTGCATTTCGCGCCAAAAAATCGGATGGATCCCTTTATTATAATTATAAAGGCTTCAACAGCATTGTTTTGCTTGGACTAGTTGACGCAAATTACAACTTTTTATATGTTGACATTGGCTGCAATGGAAGAGCGAACGATGCCTCTATATTTAATGATTCAACTCTATGCAAGGCTATGGAGAAAAATATATTGAACACTCCGCCTGACAAGAAACTGGAAGATAATGGAGAAAAGCTTCCATATGTGATAGTCGCAGATGAAGCCTTCAAGCTCCAAAGGTGGTTGATGAAACCTCATCGACAACGCACGACAACTGAAAATAAAATTTTCAATTATCGGTTGAGCAGAGCACGTCGCGTTGTTGAAAATGCCTTTGGTATATTGACGAATCGTTTTAGGTTGTTCCTTACCACAATTAACATGAGGACCGATAAAGTGGAAAGGCTGGTGTATGCTGCTTGCATTCTCCATAATTTCCTCAAGGCACATGAGAGCAACTACATCGAGGGAATAGATAAGGAGGACGTAGATGAAGTTGCGTTTAAGCCAGGAGAGTGACATTTTACTCAGCCCTTAACAGGCCTTCCAACAGTGGACGATAGAAGTGCGGAGCAGCCGAGACTCGTGCGAGATCAGTTCACAGCATACTTTAACACTACTGGTGCTGTTTCCTGGCAGACAGATGCCATAAAAAAGTTTAACTTTTAAAATTATATTTTTGTTTATTCAATAAACTTTAGATTTTTTTTTATTCAATAAATTTTGTTTATTCAATAAACTATTGATTTCTTCATATGCTTCTTAGTTATATATTAATTGTAATTTGTATATAATACTTGGAGTATTTCCATTTTAGCTTGCATACGCCTTTTGGGATCGTCGATCTGAGCCATCTCCGCTTTAACAAGCTCCCCAAACGAGTCCACATCGTGATCGAACTTTTGTTTGTTTCTTAAAGTTCCAAGCATTTCGTTCGCAGTCTTCAAAATGGACTCTGCTGATGGAGCAGATTCTTCGGCAACCGTAGTCGAGCAGCTAGACGTTTCTAATAATGATTCGTCTTCGATAACGTCTCGAGAGTCCGAAGCCATCGAATCACTTTCAATCTATTAAGAATACATATATTTCATACTTTATAAATAATTTATCGGAATCCATACATACATGGAAATTGGAAGTTCTCTTTTCCTTTATTTTAAGGTACGGCTTCAGGAACTCCAAGTTCTCTAGCCAGAAATGATGAACTTTATCATCTGTGCCCATTCCACTTTTATTATTATTATTTGCCTCCTTCTTTAAATGTAAGAGGTATTGGCTCCGCAGCGTTCCAATCTTTGACTTTATGTCAGCCACTTCAATACCGTCTAACACTATGCGCATTTGATTTAGAATTGCGTTGAGAGACTCGCAGCGGCAGTGTTTGTTGTGGTAAAGTGGGCTCTTGGGGTCGTAGAGGTTGGGATGCTGCTCATAAGCTTCAATCAGCATAATAACTGCGTCCGGGCTCCACAAAATCTTCTGAAATATTGTAAAATAGATAAGGTTAAATAAAAATATAATATTTTATTCGCAAAATATGTGTGATACTTACTTTTGGCGACATCTTTCAAAGTTTGATAACTTTTATTTTTGCCAACAAGCACCAAAAAATACCAAAAAAGCCATTCTTACGTATTATGTGAATGGCATCGATTTGCTTCGATGACAAACCGACGCTCTAAAATTTTGCGTGTTCACACGAGACCGACGATTTTTTAACGTGAAGTATCGGTCGGAAACCGATCGTGTAAATTGGGCTTAAGCAATTGAAGTGCCCAAAAACATGCAATAAAAAAATTTTTAATTTATTTATGTAAGTAACGGGTATCTTATAGTCGGGAGCTCGACTATAGCCATCCCACTTGTTTTTTGTGTTAACATCTTAAGAAAACTTCAAACTGTAAAGCTCAGTACCAGAAATGTTATATAACAGACCAATGTTAAACCTAGCAGCTGTTAAAGTCAGCTGTTGCTTTCGAAATGCATGTGCGTTAACATTGCAACATTTTTGCAGCCTATTTTTAAATTGGTACTGCTCAAAGGCTAATCATTTTTTTTAATAAAATTTAAGATGGATACCAATTAAAGGGGTTTGTACTATGTGTTGATTGTACTAATATGCTGTAATTGTGCGTGTTCTATTAATCATTTGTAAAATTAAATAATGCTTTGAAAGATAATTTCTTGGAATGAAGTATCAACTCTGCGGAAAAATTTAGCAAAGATGCTTAACGAGGCTTAACGTACGTCCACCTGTATCTCGTAGATCCATTCATTGTTATTTAAATGCAATTTGTCTCAATGTGAACAATTTGCCATTATCTGCGCAAATTAATTTTTTGCAGGTGACTTCGATTTTTCAACCGCGGAGCTGTTTGACATATGGCGCAAGGAGAATGACAGCCATAACCAAATAATTGCAAGAATTTTTTTTATACCCTGAGGGTATATTAAGTTTGTTCAAAAGTATGTAACAGGGAGAAGGAAGCATCTCCGACCCCATAAAGTATATATATTCTTGATCAGCATAAACAGCCGAGTCGATATAGCCATGTCCGTCTGTCTGTCGGTCCGTGTAAACGAAAGAATCTCAGAGATGGTAAGAGCTAGGACCACCAAATTTGGAATGAAGACTACCTATAATGTCAGGCAGAACAAGTTTATGTTAAAATTTTGCCACGCCCACTGTGGTGGGCGTAATTCATCAAAAACTTTCATCACCTTTAATGTAGGGTTTTAAGTTAAAATTTAAAATTTTACACCAACGGGTGTAGGATCATGTCCTGAGACTAATTACCAACTTTCAACATGATTGGGCCATAAATAGTGAAGATAATAAGCTTTAAAGATTGGCAGCTTCATATGTATATAAATAGAATTATTCGTCATTTAATTGATTTTACATTTACTCTGCCAGAATGGACATCGAGAATGTTAATCGAATTTGTCAGCATAAGTCTAAGAGGCGGAGTGGTCCAAGTGATAGGTGCTAGGCACGCGAAACGGGAGATCGGGGTTCGAACCCCGGTCGATGCGAATGATTTTTAATTATTTAATATTTTTTGTTTATTTGAATTGTCAGTTTAATGCTAGAGACACGTGAGGGGCGTGGGTTCGATTCCTGAATAGGTCAACGACATTTTTTATCGTTTTTAAAAATATTTTTACTTTTAATAAATTTTTAAAATTTAAAGATAATGCATAAATTGCCGTGGCCTAGGCTCAGGGTATATTACTGTCGAGTGCACTCGACTGATCCACTTGTTTTTTTTATCCTTGTTAAAAAACAAAAGCCAAATTATACGCCGAAATTTAAGTACAAAATGGAAGAAATGCAACAGATGCAAAATATTTTTTTGAAAATAGACAATCAAATTGGTTACTGAGCACAACCGAATTACAGTTGTACGAATCAAATGCCATCAACAATCGATAAATTGGACGCCCAAAATTGTCATACTTCCTAAAAGGAGGATCAGCCAAAAAAACACAAGAAACAGCTCCCGCAAAATCTCAAGAGTGCAACGTCTCTTTGCTAATTCAAGCAGCAAGCACAGTTGCGTGCCTACAAGCGCAGATTGATCTTGCTGCAGTTCTAAAAATGCTAGCGAGCAGCCCCGAAAAAGCAAAGGATATTAGGCATATTTTGACAAATCCAATAGAAAAGCCTATTCGATCATCTAAAGACGAAGCATTAGCTTAAATTTTGGATCAGAGATTGTAAAAGGAGCAGTACTGCGCAATTAAAGAGGATGCAAAGAATAGAAATGCCGACATTAACCCTAGGCATAGTGATGTAGCAGACAAAAAAAAACGTTGCAGACATGCTAATATTCAAATTAATGAAACCGTTGCTAAGGTGCCTCTGCAAGACCTTTTAAGTCATACAGCCACTCATATTGTTGTGCTCCAAGAGGACGTCATTATAAATGCAATGAGGAAACAGGGGACAGATTTCTTAGCAGCGGAATTAATTTTGAGCTATGGATTCGATGGAAGTACAGGTCAGTCTAATTACAACCAGGCATATGATGTTAAAAGATCCTGCGATGCAGACTCAAGCCTATTTGCCACTACCATAATGCCTCTTAGATTCATTGTCGCTCCGGGACATTTACTATGGAATAATCGTATTCCACAGTCAATAAGATTTTGCCGTCCACTCAAATTAGAGTTTTTGATAGAAACAAAAAAAGCCATAATAAAAGAGGATCTTGATGTTAAGGAAGAAATCGAAAACCTTGTGCTGTGCAAAAAAATATTAAACAACAAGCAATGCATTTATATAAATTATCGACTCTATCTTACTGTCATAGATGGAAAGGTTCTTAATGCACTGACAGAAACAAAATCGCTCCAAGCATGTCCAATATGTAATGCCACGTCAAAGGATTTTCTTGAAAATAAAAGTTTCAAGTTCCTCAAGTTTGTACCATATCTGCACAATTTAAAACATGGAATAAGCCCCCTACATAGCTGGATAAGATTTTTGGAATTTATCTTGCTTGCCGGCTATAAGCTAACTTTAAAAAATTGGCGAGTGGTTAATCCTGTGGACAAAAAAACGGTAGCTGATCGGAAGAAATATATTCAGCACATGTTTTGGGTGAGGCTATCCTTAAAGGTTGATAAGCCGAAACAAAATGGATCTGGCAATACAAATCACTGCGGACGGCAGTCCGCGCTAGTGACGAAAGCAGCACGAAGGGTGCGAAAGGCGACTAGCATATATACACAGGAAGAATGGAAAATTTGCTATGACTGTCCGATCGGGTCGAATTATATACCGATCGAAAGGTATCAATCTAACTTAAAAATGTGCATACTAAGACTTTTGAAAACTTACATGGTTCGTGAGATAAACAGGTGTAAGTGGGAGGGACAAAATTTAAATGATTGGAGCAAATGGGGCCGTTGGAGCCTTTTAGATTTTTTTTATAATTTTTCACTATACTTATCAAAAATACGCGTCGAATGACACCTTGATCATCAAAATCCGACCACTGGTTCAGAAGATAATTAATTTCGAAATTTTTGGTGCCCTTTTCAAAACGAGATGAAAAGTCAGTCTGTTTGTTTGTCTGTTTGTCTGTTTGTTTGTTTGTATAGATCAAAGCGTTGATTTAGCTTAAAAGTTTGAATGAGGACTTGTTCCCGATAAAAAATCTAGAAACGTTTGTTCTACGACTTATTCGAAAAATCGCTAGTTTAGCGGGAAATCGCTAAAAACCGCTAAAATTGAAACCCCCATAGCATCCAAACGATAGGAGCTACAGATCTGTTCTATATGTCGTTGGAAAGGTGTTTTGAAGGCATACCTTCAAAGTTTTTTTTTAAGTAAAAAGGTAAACAGCTACAGGTGAAATAAGGTATTTATTTTTTTGTCACTCGGCACATTGCGCTAATTTCTTCATACCTAATAAATATATATTTTTTGCGCAGTGCCGAGTGACAAAAAAATTTTTTTGTAGTAATTTTTAAGTAAAACTTAATATTATTCGTCACAAAATTGGATATCAGAAATTTTGGTGCATTAAAATGTTTTCGTCACTAGACTTTTACCTCGTAAAGAGGTTTTTTTTATAAGATAATGGGAACACTGCACGGCGAGCATTCAACGATTATGTAGCATTTTCTCAAATTACGTGAGTTGACCAGCAAATAATTCAAAATCTTAGAACAATTTTAATATGTTTGTCATGTCAAATTCCGATCCAGTTAGATAAATTTGAACAATTCTGTTTTAAAACTGAGAAATTGATTGTTGACAATTATGAATGGCTGCCAATGACGGAAACTATTCACAAAATAATTGTTCATTCTCGGCAGATTATGAAAAATACAGTACTTCCTGTACAGTACTTCCTTCTGAATCACGCAACAAAATCTATAAAGAAGACAGACTTCATCACGCACGGAAGCACAGCAGAATAAATAATTTTACAGATGTTTTTAATCGAGCTATGGATACCTCAGATCCAATTACTTATTTCATCAACAAACCTTGTGAAGTGAGTTCGATAACACAAAAGTCTTGCCCTTCCCATCGATGTTTTAAAACTCTTATCATGTGAAATTGAAGGCCCAGAACAAACATCTGAGGAATTCGAATATGAATTACCCGTATGGTTTTTTATGTTTGATGAAGAAATTGAAAATGAAGAAAATTGCGATTAATTCCAGCTATTGTTCCTTTAGCTCATGAATTTCATCAAAATTATGTTTTTTCCAATTGGATAACTTTGTCTATATATATAAAACTCTTTGTCCTGACTGACTGACTCACTGACTGACTGAGAATCAACGTGCAGCCCAAACGGTAAAAGATAGAGAGCTGAAATTTGCACACAACATAGATGAGATAATTTCATCGTGCAATAAGACGGCGTTTTGGGAAATTCGACGTCTAAGTGGGTCAAATCGGGGTCAAAGGTCACGAAATTGCTTAGTATGAAAAACTTTTTTGTTTCTTAAGATATCTCAACAAAACTCACAGATTATATGTTTGGTACTGTCTGTTACATTCTGACCAAATTTGGTCAAAGTGGAATGACTATATCTTATAGCTGCCATAGGAACAATCCGATGAAAAACACCTTTAGTATGAAAAACTTTTTTGTTTCTTAAGATATCCAACAAAACTTGCAGATTATATGTTTGGTACTGTCTCTTACATTCTGACCAAATTTGGTCAAAGTGGAATGACTATATCTTATAGCTGCCATAGGAACAATCCGATGAAAAACACCTTTAGTATGAAAAACTTTTTTGTTTCTTAAGATATCTCAACCAAACTTGCAGATTGTTTGTTTGATACTGTCTCTAACATACTAACCAAATTTGGTCAAAGGCGGATGACTATATCATATAGCTGTAATAGGAACAATCGGATGCAATCGAAGATATCCTAACAAAATTCCCAGAACAACTCTTCGTGCCAAATTTGGACTAATTTTCTTAATTTAGCTTTTCCCGCCAAATTTAGCTTTTTCCCGCCAAATTTAGCTTT
Organism: Drosophila limbata; assembly: GCA_963924055.1. Lineage (NCBI taxonomy): Eukaryota > Metazoa > Arthropoda > Insecta > Diptera > Drosophilidae > Drosophila > Drosophila limbata. Next base: position 803,989 of record CAWUOW010000382.1, read on the forward strand.
TTACCGCCAAATCACAAAATCCGACTTTTTAGCCAAAGTTCAATTGCAAGGAAAAAAAATTACCGCAGCGGACAGCGGAAGCTAAATATTTCCGGTTTTAGAAAAAATGCTATCTATCTATATATATAAAACTCTTTGTCCTGACTGACTGACTCACTGACTGACTGACTGACTGAGAATCAACGTGCAGCCCAAACGGTAAAAGATAGAGAGCTGAAATTTGCACACAACATAGATGAGATAATTTCATCGTGCAATAAGACGGCGTTTTGGGAAATTCGACGTCTAAGTGGGTCAAATCGGGGTCAAAGGTCACGAAATTGCTTAGTATGAAAAACTTTTTTGTTTCTTAAGATATCTCAACCAAACTCAGATATTATATGTTTGGTACTGTCTCTTACATTCTGACCAAATTTGGTCAAAGTGGAATGACTATATCTTATAGGAACAATCCGATGAAAAACACCTTTAGTATGAAAAACTTTTTTGTTTCTTAAGATATCCAACCAAACTTGCAGATTATATGTTTGGCACTGTCTCTTACATTCTGACCAAATTTGGTCAAAGTGGAATGACTATATCTTATAGCTGCCATAGGAACAATCCGATGAAAAACACCTTTAGTATGAAAAACTTTTTTGTTTCTTAAGATATCTCAACCAAACTCACAGATTATATGTTTGGTACTGTCTCTTTCATTCTGAATAAATTTGGTCAAAGTGGAATGACTATGTTTTATAGCTGTCATAGGAACAATCCGATGAAAAACACCTTTAGTATGAAAAACTTTTTTGTTTCTTAAGATATCTCAACCAAACTCACAGATTATATGTTTGGTACTGTCTCTTACATTCTGACCAAATTTGGTCAAAGTCGGATGACTATATCATATAGCTGCCATAGGAACAATCGGATGCAATCGGAGATATCCTAACAAAACTCTAAGATTAACTTTTCTTGCCAAATTTGGACTAATTCGCTTAATTTAGCTTATTCCCGCCAAATTTAGCTTTTTCCCGCCAAATCACCAAATCCGACTTTTTAGCCAAAGTTCAATTGCAAGGAAAAAAATTAAGGCAGCGGACAGCGGAAGCTAAATATTTCCGTTTTTTTTTTAGAAAAAATGTTATCTATATATATAAAACTCTTTGTCCTGACAGACTGACTCACTGACTGACTGACTGACTGAGAATCAACGTGCAGCCCAAACGGTAAAAGATAGAGAGCTGAAATTTGCACACAACATAGATGAGATAATTTCATCGTGCAATAAGACGGCGTTTTGGGAAATTCGACGTCTAAGTGGGTCAAATCGGGGTCAAAGGTCACGAAATTGCTTAGTATGAAAAACTTTTTTGTTTCTTAAGATATCTCAACCAAACTCAGATATTATATGTTTGGTACTGTCTCTTACATTCTGACCAAATTTGGTCAAAGTGGAATGACTATATCTTATAGCTGCCATAGGAACAATCCGATGAAAAACACCTTTAGTATGAAAAACTTTTTTGTTTCTTAAGATATCCAACCAAACTTGCAGATTATATGTTTGGTACTGTCTCTTACATTCTGACCAAATTTGGTCAAAGTGGAATGACTATATCTTATAGCTGCCATAGGAACAATCCGATGAAGAACACCTTTAGTATGAAAAACTTTTTTGTTTCTTAAGATATCTCAACCAAACTCACAGATTATATGTTTGGTACTGTCTCTTTCATTCTGACCAAATTTGGTCAAAGTGGAATGACTATATCTTATAGCTGCCATAGGAACAATCCGATGAAAAACACCTTTAGTATGAAAAACTTTTTTGTTTCTTAAGATATCTCAACCAAACTTGCAGATTGTTTGTTTGATACTGTCTCTAACATACTAACCAAATTTGGTCAAAGTCGAATGACTATATCATATAGCTGTAATAGGAACAATCGGATGCAATCGAAGATATCCTAACAAAATTCCCAGATTAACTCTTCGTGCCAAATTTGGACTAATTTTCTTAATTTAGCTTTTCCCGCCAAATTTAGCTTTTTCCCGCCAAATTTAGCTTTTTACCGCCAAATCACCAAATCCGACTTTTTAGCCAAAGTTCAATTGCAAGGAAAAAAAATTACCGCAGCGGACAGCGGAAGCTAAATATTTCCGTTTTTTTTTTAGAAAAAATGTTATCTATATATATAAAACTCTTTGTCCTGACTGACTGACTCACTGACTGACTGACTGACTGAGAATCAACGTGCAGCCCAAACGGTAAAAGATAGAGAGCTGAAATTTGCACACAACATAGATGAGATAATTTCATCGTGCAATAAGACGGCGTTTTGGGAAATTCGACGTCTAAGTGGGTCAAATCGGGGTCAAAGGTCACGAAATTGCTTAGTATGAAAAACTTTTTTGTTTCTTAAGATATCTCAACCAAACTCAGATATTATATGTTTAGTACTGTCTCTTACATTCTGACCAAATTTGGTCAAAGTGGAATGACTATATCTTATAGCTGCCATAGGAACAATCCGATGAAAAACACCTTTAGTATGAAAAACTTTTTTGTTTCTTAAGATATCTCAACCAAACTCACAGATTATATGTTTGGTACTGTCTCTTACATTCTGACCAAATTTGGTCAAAGTGGAATGACTATATCTTATAGCTGCCATAGGAACAATCCGATGAAAAACACCTTTAGTATGAAAAACTTTTTTGTTTCTTAAGATATCTCAACCGGGTGCATGTAATAACGCTCAGTGTCATAACGCCCGTGGGCGTTATGTCACTGATTTTTGTGTCATAAGGCCCGCGGGCATTATGACACTTTCAAAAATTACTACAAAAAAATTTTTTTGTCACTCGGCACATTGCGCTAATTTCTTCATACCTAATAAATATATATTTTTTGCGCAGTGCCGAGTGACAAAAAAATTTTTTTGTAGTAATTTTTAAGTAAAACTTAATATTATTCGTCACAAAATTGGATATCAGAAATTTTGGTGCATTAAAATGTTTTCGTCACTAGACTTTTACCTCGTAAAGAGGTTTTTTTTATAAGATAATGGGAACACTGCACGGCGAGCATTCAACGATTATGTAGCATTTTCTCAAATTACGTGAGTTGACCAGCAAATAATTCAAAATCTTAGAACAATTTTAATATGTTTGTCATGTCAAATTCCGATCCAGTTAGATAAATTTGAACAATTCTGTTTTAAAACTGAGAAATTGATTGTTGACAATTATGAATGGCTGCCAATGACGGAAACTATTCACAAAATAATTGTTCATTCTCGGCAGATTATGAAAAATACAGTACTTCCTGTACAGTACTTCCTTCTGAATCACGCAACAAAATCTATAAAGAAGACAGACTTCATCACGCACGGAAGCACAGCAGAATAAATAATTTTACAGATGTTTTTAATCGAGCTATGGATACCTCAGATCCAATTACTTATTTCATCAACAAACCTTGTGAAGTGAGTTCGATAACACAAAAGTCTTGCCCTTCCCATCGATGTTTAAAAACTCTTATCATGTGAAATTGAAGGCCCAGAACAAACATCTGTGGAATTCGAATATGAATTACCCGTATGGTTTTTTATGTTTGATGAAGAAATTGAAAATGAAGAAAATTGCGATTAATTCCAGCTATTGTTCCTTTAGCTCATGAATTTCATCAAAATTATGTTTTTTTCCAATTGGATAACTTTGTCTATATATATAAAACTCTTTGTACTGACTGACTGACTCACTGACTGACTGACTGACTGAGAATCAACGTGCAGCCCAAACGGTAAAAGATAGAGAGCTGAAATTTGCACACAACATAGATGAGATAATTTCATCGTGCAATAAGACGGCGTTTTGGGAAATTCGACGTCTAAGTGGGTCAAATCGGGGTCAAAGGTCACGAAATTGCTTAGTATGAAAAACTTTTTTGTTTCTTAAGATATCTCAACCAAACTCAGATATTATATGTTTGGTACTGTCTCTTACATTCTGACCAAATTTGGTCAAAGTGGAATGACTATATCTTATAGGAACAATCCGATGAAAAACACCTTTAGTATGAAAAACTTTTTTGTTTCTTAAGATATCCAACCAAACTTGCAGATTATATGTTTGGCACTGTCTCTTACATTCTGACCAAATTTGGTCAAAGTGGAATGACTATATCTTATAGCTGCCATAGGAACAATCCGATGAAAAACACCTTTAGTATGAAAAACTTTTTTGTTTCTTAAGATATCTCAACCAAACTCACAGATTATATGTTTGGTACTGTCTCTTTCATTCTGAATAAATTTGGTCAAAGTGGAATGACTATGTCTTATAGCTGTCATAGGAACAATCCGATGAAAAACACCTTTAGTATGAAAAACTTTTTTGTTTCTTAAGATATCTCAACCAAACTCACAGATTATATGTTTGGTACTGTCTCTTACATTCTGACCAAATTTGGTCAAAGTCGGATGACTATATCATATAGCTGCCATAGGAACAATCGGATGCAATCGGAGATATCCTAACAAAACTCTAAGATTAACTTTTCTTGCCAAATTTGGACTAATTCGCTTAATTTAGCTTATTCCCGCCAAATTTAGCTTTTTACCGCCAAATCACCAAATCCGACTTTTTAGCCAAAGTTCAATTGCAAGGAAAAAAAATTACCGCAGCGGACAGCGGAAGCTAAATATTTCCGTTTTTTTTTTAGAAAAAATGTTATCTATATATATAAAACTCTTTGTCCTGACTGACTGACTCACTGACTGACTGACTGACTGAGAATCAACGTGCAGCCCAAACGGTAAAAGATAGAGAGCTGAAATTTGCACACAACATAGATGAGATAATTTCATCGTGCAATAAGACGGCGTTTTGGGAAATTCGACGTCTAAGTGGGTCAAATCGGGGTCAAAGGTCACGAAATTGCTTAGTATGAAAAACTTTTTTGTTTCTTAAGATATCTCAACCAAACTCAGATATTATATGTTTAGTACTGTCTCTTACATTCTGACCAAATTTGGTCAAAGTGGAATGACTATATCTTATAGCTGCCATAGGAACAATCCGATGAAAAACACCTTTAGTATGAAAAACTTTTTTGTTTCTTAAGATATCTCAACCAAACTCACAGATTATATGTTTGGTACTGTCTCTTACATTCTGACCAAATTTGGTCAAAGTGGAATGACTATATCTTATAGCTGCCATAGGAACAATCCGATGAAAAACACCTTTAGTATGAAAAACTTTTTTGTTTCTTAAGATATCTCAACCGGGTGCATGTAATAACGCTCAGTGTCATAACGCCCGTGGGCGTTATGTCACAGATTTTTGTGTCATAAGGCCCGCGGGCATTATGACACTTTCAAAAATTACTACAAAAAAATTTTTTTGTCACTCGGCACATTGCGCTAATTTCTTCATACCTAATAAATATATATTTTTTGCGCAGTGCCGAGTGACAAAAAAATTTTTTTGTAGTAATTTTTAAGTAAAACTTAATATTATTCGTCACAAAATTGGATATCAGAAATTTTGGTGCATTAAAATGTTTTCGTCACTAGACTTTTACCTCGTAAAGAGGTTTTTTTTATAAGATAATGGGAACACTGCACGGCGAGCATTCAACGATTATGTAGCATTTTCTCAAATTACGTGAGTTGACCAGCAAATAATTCAAAATCTTAGAACAATTTTAATATGTTTGTCATGTCAAATTCCGATCCAGTTAGATAAATTTGAACAATTCTGTTTTAAAACTGAGAAATTGATTGTTGACAATTATGAATGGCTGCCAATGACGGAAACTATTCACAAAATAATTGTTCATTCTCGGCAGATTATGAAAAATACAGTACTTCCTGTACAGTACTTCCTTCTGAATCACGCAACAAAATCTATAAAGAAGACAGACTTCATCACGCACGGAAGCACAGCAGAATAAATAATTTTACAGATGTTTTTAATCGAGCTATGGATACCTCAGATCCAATTACTTATTTCATCAACAAACCTTGTGAAGTGAGTTCGATAACACAAAAGTCTTGCCCTTCCCATCGATGTTTTAAAACTCTTATCATGTGAAATTGAAGGCCCAGAACAAACATCTGAGGAATTCGAATATGAATTACCCGTATGGTTTTTTATGTTTGATGAAGAAATTGAAAATGAAGAAAATTGCGATTAATTCCAGCTATTGTTCCTTTAGCTCATGAATTTCATCAAAATTATGTTTTTTCCAATTGGATAACTTTGTCTATATATATAAAACTCTTTGTCCTGACTGACTGACTCACTGACTGACTGACTGACTGAGAATCAACGTGCAGCCCAAACGGTAAAAGATAGAGAGCTGAAATTTGCACACAACATAGATGAGATAATTTAATCGTGCAATAAGACGGCGTTTTGGGAAATTCGACGTCTAAGTGGGTCAAATCGGGGTCAAAGGTCACGAAATTGCTTAGTATGAAAAACTTTTTTGTTTCTTAAGATATCTCAACAAAACTCACAATAGGAACAATCCGATGAAAAACACCTTTAGTATGAAAAACTTTTTTGTTTCTTAAGATATCCAACAAAACTTGCAGATTATATGTTTGGTACTGTCTCTTACATTCTGACCAAATTTGGTCAAAGTGGAATGACTATATCTTATAGCTGCCATAGGAACAATCCGATGAAAAACACCTTTAGTATGAAAAACTTTTTTGTTTCTTAAGATATCTCAACCAAACTTGCAGATTGTTTGTTTGATACTGTCTCTAACATACTAACCAAATTTGGTCAAAGTCGGATGACTATATCATATAGCTGTAATAGGAACAATCGGATGCAATCGAAGATATCCTAACAAAATTCCCAGATCAACTCTTCGTGCCAAATTTGGACTAATTTTCTTAATTTAGCTTTTCCCGCCAAATTTAGCTTTTTCCCGCCAAATTTAGCTTTTTACCGCCAAATCACAAAATCCGACTTTTTAGCCAAAGTTCAATTGCAAGAAAAAAAAATTACCGCAGCGGACAGCGGAAGCTAAATATTTCCGGTTTTAGAAAAAATGCTATCTATCTATATATATAAAACTCTTTGTCCTGACTGACTGACTCACTGACTGACTGACTGACTGAGAATCAACGTGCAGCCCAAACGGTAAAAGTTAGAGAGCTGAAATTTGCATACAACATAGATGAGATAATTTCATCGTGCAGTAAGACGGCGTTTTGGGAAATTCGACGTCTAAGTGGGTCAAATCGGGGTCAAAGGTCACGAAATTGCTTAGTATGAAAAACTTTTTTGTTTCTTAAGATATCTCAACCAAACTCACAGATTATATGTTTGGTACTGTCTCTTTCATTCTGACCAAATTTGGTCAAAGTGGAATGACTATATCTTATAGCTGCCATAGGAACAATCCGATGAAAAACACCTTTAGTATGAAAAACTTTTTTGTTTCTTAAGATATCTCAACCAAACTCACAGATTATATGTTTGGTACTGTCTCTTACATTCTGACCAAATTTGGTCAAAGTGGAATGACTATATCTTATAGCTGCCATAGGAACAATCCGATGAAAAACACCTTTAGTATGAAAAACTTTTTTGTTTCTTAAGATATCTCAACCAAACTCACAGATTGTATGATTGGGGCTGTCTCTTACATTCTGACCAAATTTGGTAAAAGTCGGATGACTATATCATATAGCTGCCATAGGAACAATCGGATGCAATCGGAGATATCCCAACAAAACTCTAAGATTAACTTTTCTTGCCAAATTTGGACTAATTTTTCCCGCCAAATCACCAAATCCGACTTTTTAGCCAAAGTTCAATTGCAAGGAAAAAAATTAAGGCAGCGGACAGCGGAAGCTAAATATTTCCGTTTTTTTTTTAGAAAAAATGTTATCTATATATATAAAACTCTTTGTCCTGACTGACTGACTCACTGACTGACTGACTGACTGAGAATCAACGTGCAGCCCAAACGGTAAAAGATAGAGAGCTGAAATTTGCACACAACATAGATGAGATAATTTCATCGTGCAATAAGACGGCGTTTTGGGAAATTCGACGTCTAAGTGGGTCAAATCGGTGTCAAAGGTCACGAAATTGCTTAGTATGAAAAACTTGTTTGTTTCTTAAGATATCTCAACCAAACTCAGATATTATATGTTTGGTACTGTCTCTTACATTCTGACCAAATTTGGTCAAAGTGGAATGACTATATCTTATAGCTGCCATAGGAACAATCCGATGAAAAACACCTTTAGTATGAAAAACTTTTTTGTTTCTTAAGATATCCAACCAAACTTGCAGATTATATGTTTGGTACTGTCTCTTTCATTCTGACCAAATTTGGTCAAAGTGGAATGACTATATCTTATAGCTGCCATAGGAACAATCCGATGAAAAACACCTTTAGTATGAAAAATTTTTTTGTTTCTTAAGATATCTCAACCAAACTCACAGATTGTATGATTGGGGCTGTCTCTTACATTCTGACCAAATTTGGTAAAAGTCGGATGACTATATCATATAGCTGCCATAGGAACAATCGGATGCAATCGGAGATATCCCAACAAAACTCTAAGATTAACTTTTCTTGCCAAATTTGGACTAATTTTTCCCGCCAAATCACCAAATCCGACTTTTTAGCCAAAGTTCAATTGCAAGGAAAAAAATTAAGGCAGCGGACAGCGGAAGCTAAATATTTCCGTTTTTTTTTAGAAAAAATGTTATCTATATATATAAAACTCTTTGTCCTGACTGACTGACTCACTGACTGACTGACTGACTGAGAATCAACGTGCAGCCCAAACGGTAAAAGATAGAGAGCTGAAATTTGCACACAACATAGATGAGATAATTTCATCGTGCAATAAGACGGCGTTTTGGGAAATTCGACGTCTAAGTGGGTCAAATCGGGGTCAAAGGTCATGAAATTGCTTAGTATGAAAAACTTTTTTGTTTCTTAAGATATCTCAACAAAACTCACAATAGGAACAATCCGATGAAAAACACCTTTAGTATGAAAAACTTTTTTGTTTCTTAAGATATCCAACAAAACTTGCAGATTATATGTTTGGTACTGTCTCTTACATTCTGACCAAATTTGGTCAAAGTGGAATGACTATATCTTATAGCTGCCATAGGAACAATCCGATGAAAAACACCTTTAGTATGAAAAACTTTTTTGTTTCTTAAGATATCTCAACCAAACTTGCAGATTGTTTGTTTGATACTGTCTCTAACATACTAACCAAATTTGGTCAAAGTCGGATGACTATATCATATAGCTGTAATAGGAACAATCGGATGCAATCGAAGATATCCTAACAAAATTCCCAGATCAACTCTTCGTGCCAAATTTGGACTAATTTTCTTAATTTAGCTTTTCCCGCCAAATTTAGCTTTTTCCCGCCAAATTTAGCTTTTTACCGCCAAATCACAAAATCCGACTTTTTAGCCAAAGCTCAATTGCAAGGAAAAAAAATTACCGCAGCGGACAGCGGAAGCTAAATATTTCCGGTTTTAGAAAAAATGCTTTCTATCTATATATATAAAACTCTTTGTCCTGACTGACTGACTCACTGACTGACTGACTGACTGAGAATCAACGTGCAGCCCAAACGGTAAAAGTTAGAGAGCTGAAATTTGCATACAACATAGATGAGATAATTTCATCGTGCAGTAAGACGGCGTTTTGGGAAATTCGACGTCTAAGTGGGTCAAATCGGGGTCAAAGGTCACGAAATTGCTTAGTATGAAAAACTTTTTTGTTTCTTAAGATATCTCAACCAAACTTACAGATTATATGTTTGGTACTGTCTCTTTCATTCTGACCAAATTTGGTCAAAGTGGAATGACTATATCTTATAGCTGCCATAGGAACAATCCGATGAAAAACACCTTTAGTATGAAAAACTTTTTTGTTTCTTAAGATATCTCAACCAAACTCACAGATTATATGTTTGGTACTGTCTCTTACATTCTGACCAAATTTGGTCAAAGTGGAATGACTTTATCTTATAGCTGCCATAGGAACAATCCGATGAAAAACACCTTTAGTATGAAAAACTTTTTTGTTTCTTAAGATATCTCAACCAAACTCACAGATTGTATGATTGGGGCTGTCTCTTACATTCTGACCAAATTTGGTAAAAGTCGGATGACTATATCATATAGCTGCCATAGGAACAATCGGATGCAATCGGAGATATCCCAACAAAACTCTAAGATTAACTTTTCTTGCCAAATTTGGACTAATTTTTCCCGCCAAATCACCAAATCCGACTTTTTAGCCAAAGTTCAATTGCAAGGAAAAAAATTAAGGCAGCGGACAGCGGAAGCTAAATATTTCCGTTTTTTTTTTAGAAAAAATGTTATCTATATATATAAAACTCTTTGTCCTGACTGACTGACTCACTGACTGACTGACTGACTGAGAATCAACGTGCAGCCCAAACGGTAAAAGATAGAGAGCTGAAATTTGCACACAACATAGATGAGATAATTTCATCGTGCAACAGGACGGCGTTTTGGGAAATTCGACGTCTAAGTGGGTCAAATCGGGGTCTAAGGTCACGAAATTGCTTAGTATGAAAAACTTTTTTGTTTCTTAAGATATCTCAACCAAACTCAGATATTATATGTTTGGTACTGTCTCTTACATTCTGACCAAATTTGGTCAAAGTGGAATGACTATATCTTATAGCTGCCATAGGAACAATCCGATGAAAAACACCTTTAGTATGAAAAACTTTTTTGTTTCTTAAGATATCCAACCAAACTTGCAGATTATATGTTTGGTACTGTCTCTTTCATTCTGACCAAATTTGGTCAAAGTGGAATGACTATATCTTATAGCTGCCATAGGAACAATCCGATGAAAAACACCTTTAGTATGAAAAACTTTTTTGTTTCTTAAGATATCTCAACCAAACTTACAGATTATATGTTTGGCACTGTCTCTTACATTCTGACCAAATTTGGTCAAAGTGGAATGACTATATCTTATAGCTGCCATAGGAACAATCCGATGAAAAACACCTTTAGTATGAAAAACTTTTTTGTTTCTTAAGATATCCAACAAAACTTGCAGATTATATGTTTGGTACTGTCTCTTACATTCTGACCAAATTTGGTCAAAGTGGAATGACTATATCTTATAGCTGCCATAGGAACAATCCGATGAAAAACACCTTTAGTATGAAAAACTTTTTTGTTTCTTAAGATATCTCAACCAAACTTGCAGATTGTTTGTTTGATACTGTCTCTAACATACTAACCAAATTTGGTCAAAGTCGGATGACTATATCATATAGCTGTAATAGGAACAATCGGATGCAATCGAAGATATCCTAACAAAATTCCCAGATCAACTCTTCGTGCCAAATTTGGACTAATTTTCTTAATTTAGCTTTTCCCGCCAAATTTAGCTTTTTCCCGCCAAATTTAGCTTTTTACCGCCAAATCACAAAATCCGACTTTTTAGCCAAAGTTCAATTGCAAGGAAAAAAAATTACCGCAGCGGACAGCGGAAGCTAAATATTTCCGGTTTTAGAAAAAATGCTATCTATCTATATATATAAAACTCTTTGTCCTGACTGACTGACTCACTGACTGACTGACTGACTGAGAATCAACGTGCAGCCCAAACGGTAAAAGTTAGAGAGCTGAAATTTGCATACAACATAGATGAGATAATTTCATCGTGCAGTAAGACGGCGTTTTGGGAAATTCGACGTCTAAGTGGGTCAAATCGATTGCAAGGAAAAAAATTAAGGCAGCTGACAGCGGAAGCTAAATATTTCCGTTTTTTTTTTAGAAAAAATGTTATCTATATATATAAAACTCTTTGTCCTGACAGACTGACTCACTGACTGACTGACTGACTGAGAATCAACGTGCAGCCCAAACGGTAAAAGATAGAGAGCTGAAATTTGCACACAACATAGATGAGATAATTTCATCGTGCAATAAGACGGCGTTTTGGGAAATTCGACGTCTAAGTGGGTCAAATCGGGGTCAAAGGTCACGAAATTGCTTAGTATGAAAAACTTTTTTGTTTCTTAAGATATCTCAACCAAACTCAGATATTATATGTTTGGTACTGTCTCTTACATTCTGACCAAATTTGGTCAAAGTGGAATGACTATATCTTATAGCTGCCATAGGAACAATCCGATGAAAAACACCTTTAGTATGAAAAACTTTTTTGTTTCTTAAGATATCCAACCAAACTTGCAGATTATATGTTTGGTACTGTCTCTTACATTCTGACCAAATTTGGTCAAAGTGGAATGACTATATCTTATAGCTGCCATAGGAACAATCCGATGAAGAACACCTTTAGTATGAAAAACTTTTTTGTTTCTTAAGATATCTCAACCAAACTCACAGATTATATGTTTGGTACTGTCTCTTTCATTCTGACCAAATTTGGTCAAAGTGGAATGACTATATCTTATAGCTGCCATAGGAACAATCCGATGAAAAACACCTTTAGTATGAAAAACTTTTTTGTTTCTTAAGATATCTCAACCAAACTTGCAGATTGTTTGTTTGATACTGTCTCTAACATACTAACCAAATTTGGTCAAAGTCGAATGACTATATCATATAGCTGTAATAGGAACAATCGGATGCAATCGAAGATATCCTAACAAATTCCCAGATTAACTCTTCGTGCCAAATTTGGACTAATTTTCTTAATTAAGCTTTTCCCGCCAAATTTAGCTTTTTCCCGCCAAATTTAGCTTTTTACCGCCAAATCACCAAATCCGACTTTTTAGCCAAAGTTCAATTGCAAGGAAAAAAAATTACCGCAGCGGACAGCGGAAGCTAAATATTTCCGTTTTTTTTTTAGAAAAAATGTTATCTATATATATAAAACTCTTTGTCCTGACTGACTGACTCACTGACTGACTGACTGACTGAGAATCAACGTGCAGCCCAAACGGTAAAAGATAGAGAGCTGAAATTTGCACACAACATAGATGAGATAATTTCATCGTGCAATAAGACGGCGTTTTGGGAAATTCGACGTCTAAGTGGGTCAAATCGGGGTCAAAGGTCACGAAATTGCTTAGTATGAAAAACTTTTTTGTTTCTTAAGATATCTCAACCAAACTCAGATATTATATGTTTAGTACTGTCTCTTACATTCTGACCAAATTTGGTCAAAGTGGAATGACTATATCTTATAGCTGCCATAGGAACAATCCGATGAAAAACACCTTTAGTATGAAAAACTTTTTTGTTTCTTAAGATATCTCAACCAAACTCACAGATTATATGTTTGGTACTGTCTCTTACATTCTGACCAAATTTGGTCAAAGTGGAATGACTATATCTTATAGCTGCCATAGGAACAATCCGATGAAAAACACCTTTAGTATGAAAAACTTTTTTGTTTCTTAAGATATCTCAACCAAACTCACAGATTGTATGATTGGGGCTGTCTCTTACATTCTGACCAAATTTGGTAAAAGTCGGATGACTATATCATATAGCTGCCATAGGAACAATCGGATGCAATCGGAGATATCCCAACAAAACTCTAAGATTAACTTTTCTTGCCAAATTTGGACTAATTTTTCCCGCCAAATCACCAAATCCGACTTTTTAGCCAAAGTTCAATTGCAAGGAAAAAAATTAAGGCAGCGGACAGCGGAAGCTAAATATTTCCGTTTTTTTTTTAGAAAAAATGTTATCTATATATATAAAACTCTTTGTCCTGACTGACTGACTCACTGACTGACTGACTGACTGAGAATCAACGTGCAGCCCAAACGGTAAAAGATAGAGAGCTGAAATTTGCACACAACATAGATGAGATAATTTCATCGTGCAATAAGACGGCGTTTTGGGAAATTCGACGTCTAAGTGGGTCAAATCGGGGTCAAAGGTCACGAAATTGCTTAGTATGAAAAACTTTTTTGTTTCTTAAGATATCTCAACAAAACTCACAATAGGAACAATCCGATGAAAAACACCTTTAGTATGAAAAACTTTTTTGTTTCTTAAGATATCCAACAAAACTTGCAGATTATATGTTTGGTACTGTCTCTTACATTCTGACCAAATTTGGTCAAAGTGGAATGACTATATCTTATAGCTGCCATAGGAACAATCCGATGAAAAACACCTTTAGTATGAAAAACTTTTTTGTTTCTTAAGATATCTCAACCAAACTTGCAGATTGTTTGTTTGATACTGTCTCTAACATACTAACCAAATTTGGTCAAAGTCGGATGACTATATCATATAGCTGTAATAGGAACAATCGGATGCAATCGAAGATATCCTAACAAAATTCCCAGATCAACTCTTCGTGCCAAATTTGGACTAATTTTCTTAATTTAGCTTTTCCCGCCAAATTTAGCTTTTTCCCGCCAAATTTAGCTTTTTACCGCCAAATCACAAAATCCGACTTTTTAGCCAAAGTTCAATTGCAAGGAAAAAAAATTACCGCAGCGGACAGCGGAAGCTAAATATTTCCGGTTTTAGAAAAAATGCTATCTATCTATATATATAAAACTCTTTGTCCTGACTGACTGACTCACTGACTGACTGACTGACTGAGAATCAACGTGCAGCCCAAACGGTAAAAGTTAGAGAGCTGAAATTTGCATACAACATAGATGAGATAATTTCATCGTGCAGTAAGACGGCGTTTTGGGAAATTCGACGTCTAAGTGGGTCAAATCGATTGCAAGGAAAAAAATTAAGGCAGCGGACAGCGGAAGCTAAATATTTCCGTTTTTTTTTTAGAAAAAATGTTATCTATATATATAAAACTCTTTGTCCTGACAGACTGACTCACTGACTGACTGACTGACTGAGAATCAACGTGCAGCCCAAACGGTAAAAGATAGAGAGCTGAAATTTGCACACAACATAGATGAGATAATTTCATCGTGCAATAAGACGGCGTTTTGGGAAATTCGACGTCTAAGTGGGTCAAATCGGGGTCAAAGGTCACGAAATTGCTTAGTATGAAAAACTTTTTTGTTTCTTAAGATATCTCAACCAAACTCAGATATTATATGTTTGGTACTGTCTCTTACATTCTGACCAAATTTGGTCAAAGTGGAATGACTATATCTTATAGCTGCCATAGGAACAATCCGATGAAAAACACCTTTAGTATGAAAAACTTTTTTGTTTCTTAAGATATCCAACCAAACTTGCAGATTATATGTTTGGTACTGTCTCTTACATTCTGACCAAATTTGGTCAAAGTGGAATGACTATATCTTATAGCTGCCATAGGAACAATCCGATGAAGAACACCTTTAGTATGAAAAACTTTTTTGTTTCTTAAGATATCTCAACCAAACTCACAGATTATATGTTTGGTACTGTCTCTTTCATTCTGACCAAATTTGGTCAAAGTGGAATGACTATATCTTATAGCTGCCATAGGAACAATCCGATGAAAAACACCTTTAGTATGAAAAACTTTTTTGTTTCTTAAGATATCTCAACCAAACTTGCAGATTGTTTGTTTGATACTGTCTCTAACATACTAACCAAATTTGGTCAAAGTCGAATGACTATATCATATAGCTGTAATAGGAACAATCGGATGCAATCGAAGATATCCTAACAAATTCCCAGATTAACTCTTCGTGCCAAATTTGGACTAATTTTCTTAATTAAGCTTTTCCCGCCAAATTTAGCTTTTTCCCGCCAAATTTAGCTTTTTACCGCCAAATCACCAAATCCGACTTTTTAGCCAAAGTTCAATTGCAAGGAAAAAAAATTACCGCAGCGGACAGCGGAAGCTAAATATTTCCGTTTTTTTTTTAGAAAAAATGTTATCTATATATATAAAACTCTTTGTCCTGACTGACTGACTCACTGACTGACTGACTGACTGAGAATCAACGTGCAGCCCAAACGGTAAAAGATAGAGAGCTGAAATTTGCACACAACATAGATGAGATAATTTCATCGTGCAATAAGACGGCGTTTTGGGAAATTCGACGTCTAAGTGGGTCAAATCGGGGTCAAAGGTCACGAAATTGCTTAGTATGAAAAACTTTTTTGTTTCTTAAGATATCTCAACCAAACTCAGATATTATATGTTTAGTACTGTCTCTTACATTCTGACCAAATTTGGTCAAAGTGGAATGACTATATCTTATAGCTGCCATAGGAACAATCCGATGAAAAACACCTTTAGTATGAAAAACTTTTTTGTTTCTTAAGATATCTCAACCAAACTCACAGATTATATGTTTGGTACTGTCTCTTACATTCTGACCAAATTTGGTCAAAGTGGAATGACTATATCTTATAGCTGCCATAGGAACAATCCGATGAAAAACACCTTTAGTATGAAAAACTTTTTTGTTTCTTAAGATATCTCAACCGGGTGCATGTAATAACGCTCAGTGTCATAACGCCCGTGGGCGTTATGTCACAGATTTTTGTGTCATAAGGCCCGCGGGCATTATGACACTTTCAAAAATTACTACAAAAAAATTTTTTTGTCACTCGGCACATTGCGCTAATTTCTTCATACCTAATAAATATATATTTTTTGCGCAGTGCCGAGTGACAAAAAAATTTGTTTGTAGTAATTTTTAAGTAAAACTTAATATTATTCGTCACAAAATTGGATATCAGAAATTTTGGTGCATTAAAATGTTTTCGTCACTAGACTTTTACCTCGTAAAGAGGTTTTTTTTATAAGATAATGGGAACACTGCACGGCGAGCATTCAACGATTATGTAGCATTTTCTCAAATTACGTGAGTTGACCAGCAAATAATTCAAAATCTTAGAACAATTTTAATATGTTTGTCATGTCAAATTCCGATCCAGTTAGATAAATTTGAACAATTCTGTTTTAAAACTGAGAAATTGATTGTTGACAATTATGAATGGCTGCCAATGACGGAAACTATTCACAAAATAATTGTTCATTCTCGGCAGATTATGAAAAATACAGTACTTCCTGTACAGTACTTCCTTCTGAATCACGCAACAAAATCTATAAAGAAGACAGACTTCATCACGCACGGAAGCACAGCAGAATAAATAATTTTACAGATGTTTTTAATCGAGCTATGGATACCTCAGATCCAATTACTTATTTCATCAACAAACCTTGTGAAGTGAGTTCGATAACACAAAAGTCTTGCCCTTCCCATCGATGTTTTAAAACTCTTATCATGTGAAATTGAAGGCCCAGAACAAACATCTGAGGAATTCGAATATGAATTACCCGTATGGTTTTTTATGTTTGATGAAGAAATTGAAAATGAAGAAAATTGCGATTAATTCCAGCTATTGTTCCTTTAGCTCATGAATTTCATCAAAATTATGTTTTTTCCAATTGGATAACTTTGTCTATATATATAAAACTCTTTGTCCTGACTGACTGACTCACTGACTGACTGACTGACTGAGAATCAACGTGCAGCCCAAACGGTAAAAGATAGAGAGCTGAAATTTGCACACAACATAGATGAGATAATTTAATCGTGCAATAAGACGGCGTTTTGGGAAATTCGACGTCTAAGTGGGTCAAATCGGGGTCAAAGGTCACGAAATTGCTTAGTATGAAAAACTTTTTTGTTTCTTAAGATATCTCAACAAAACTCACAATAGGAACAATCCGATGAAAAACACCTTTAGTATGAAAAACTTTTTTGTTTCTTAAGATATCCAACAAAACTTGCAGATTATATGTTTGGTACTGTCTCTTACATTCTGACCAAATTTGGTCAAAGTGGAATGACTATATCTTATAGCTGCCATAGGAACAATCCGATGAAAAACACCTTTAGTATGAAAAACTTTTTTGTTTCTTAAGATATCTCAACCAAACTTGCAGATTGTTTGTTTGATACTGTCTCTAACATACTAACCAAATTTGGTCAAAGTCGGATGACTATATCATATAGCTGTAATAGGAACAATCGGATGCAATCGAAGATATCCTAACAAAATTCCCAGATCAACTCTTCGTGCCAAATTTGGACTAATTTTCTTAATTTAGCTTTTCCCGCCAAATTTAGCTTTTTCCCGCCAAATTTAGCTTTTTACCGCCAAATCACAAAATCCGACTTTTTAGCCAAAGTTCAATTGCAAGAAAAAAAAATTACCGCAGCGGACAGCGGAAGCTAAATATTTCCGGTTTTAGAAAAAATGCTATCTATCTATATATATAAAACTCTTTGTCCTGACTGACTGACTCACTGACTGACTGACTGACTGAGAATCAACGTGCAGCCCAAACGGTAAAAGTTAGAGAGCTGAAATTTGCATACAACATAGATGAGATAATTTCATCGTGCAGTAAGACGGCGTTTTGGGAAATTCGACGTCTAAGTGGGTCAAATCGGGGTCAAAGGTCACGAAATTGCTTAGTATGAAAAACTTTTTTGTTTCTTAAGATATCTCAACCAAACTCACAGATTGTATGATTGGGGCTGTCTCTTACATTCTGACCAAATTTGGTAAAAGTCGGATGACTATATCATATAGCTGCCATAGGAACAATCGGATGCAATCGGAGATATCCCAACAAAACTCTAAGATTAACTTTTCTTCCCAAATTTGGACTAATTTTTCCCGCCAAATCACCAAATCCGACTTTTTAGCCAAAGTTCAATTGCAAGGAAAAAAATTAAGGCAGCGGACAGCGGAAGCTAAATATTTCCGTTTTTTTTTTAGAAAAAATGTTATCTATATATATAAAACTCTTTGTCCTGACTGACTGACTCACTGACTGACTGAGAATCAACGTGCAGCCCAAACGGTAAAAGATAGAGAGCTGAAATTTGCACACAACATAGATGAGATAATTTCATCGTGCAATAAGACGGCGTTTTGGGAAATTCGACGTCTAAGTGGGTCAAATCGGTGTCAAAGGTCACGAAATTGCTTAGTATGAAAAACTTGTTTGTTTCTTAAGATATCTCAACCAAACTCAGATATTATATGTTTGGTACTGTCTCTTACATTCTGACCAAATTTGGTCAAAGTGGAATGACTATCACTGCGGACGGCAGTCCGCGCTAGTGACGAAAGCAGCACGAAGGGTGCGAAGGCGACTAGCATATATACACAGGAAGAATGGAAGATTTGCTATGACTGTCCGATCAGGTCGAGTTATATACCGATCGAAAGGTATTAATTAAACTTACAAGTGTGCATACTAAGACTTTTGAAAACTCACCTGGTTCGTGAGATAAACAGGTGTAAGTAAGAGGGGCAAAATTTACATTATTGGAGCTAATGGGGCCGTTGGAGCCTTTTTGAATTTTCGTTGAATTTTTTACAATTCTCATCAAAAATACGCGTCGAATGACACCTCGATCATGAAAATCGGACAACTGGTTCAAAAAATAATTAATTTTGAAATTTTGAGTCGCCTTCCGAAAATGAGATGAAAAGTCAGTATGTTTGTTTGTTTGTTTGTTTGTTTGTTTGTATCAAAGCGATGTTTTAGCTTAAAAGTTTGAATGAGGACTTGTTCCCGCTCAAAAATCTAGAAACGTTTGTTCTACGACTTTTTCGAAAAATCGCTAGTTTAGCGGGAAATCGCTAAAAACCGCTAAAATTAAAAACCCCCATAGTGTCCAAACTATGAAAGCTACAGATATGATCTATATGTCGTTGGAAAGGTACTTTGAAGGGCTCTTAAGCATATGTTCAAACTTTTTTTCTAAAGTACACAGGTAAAAAGCTACAGGTGAAAAAAGGTAATTTTTTCCACATTTTGGCGGTTTTCGAGAAAACGCCGCTAGCGATTTTTTTTAATTTTGAATATGTTTGAGCTTTTAATATTTCGCGTTTTTTGATACATCATGCATAAATTTTTGTTGATTGGTTTGGAAGATATAACCTATTAACTGAATATATACGTTTTACTTTGAATTGGAAAAGGACAGCAGCAACAAAGTGTCATAGCAGCCAGAGTTTGAGAGTGCTGATAAATTTTGCGCTTGGCATGTTGGCATGTGTGTTAGTAAAGAGAAACAGTGTTGCCAGACAGTTTCTTTTTGCTTGTACAAACAATAAACACCGATTGACAAAGTTACACTGTAAAAAAATATTTCAATTGTCAAAACTTCCTATGTCTTATTAAAAAATTTCTGATATCTTATGAAAAAACCTCTTTACGAGGTAAAAGTCTAGTGACGAAAACATTTTCATGCCCCAAAATTTCTGATATCCAATTTTGTGACGAAAAATATTACATTTTACACATGAATTATTAAAAAAAAAATTTTTTCACTGGCTCTGCGCAAAAAAGTACTACTAGTATATACTGGTATTTATTAGTTATGAAAAATTTAGCGCAATGTGTCCAGTGACAAAATTTTTTTTTAATAATTCATGTGTAAAATGTAATATTTTTCGTCACAAAATTGGATATCAGAAATTTTGGGGCATGAAAATGTTTTCGTCACTAGACTTTTACCTCGTAAAGAGGTTTTTTCATAAGATATCTTATAGCTGCCATAGGAACAATCCGATGAAAAACACCTTTAGTATGAAAAACTTTTTTGTTTCTTAAGATATCCAACCAAACTTGCAGATTATATGTTTGGTACTGTCTCTTTCATTCTGACCAAATTTGGTCAAAGTGGAATGACTATATCTTATAGCTGCCATAGGAACAATCCGATGAAAAACACCTTTAGTATGAAAAATTTTTTTTTTTCTTAAGATATCTCAACCAAACTCACAGATTGTATGATTGGGGCTGTCTCTTACATTCTGACCAAATTTGGTAAAAGTCGGATGACTATATCATATAGCTGCCATAGGAACAATCGGATGCAATCGGAGATATCCCAACAAAACTCTAAGATTAACTTTTCTTGCCAAATTTGGACTAATTTTTCCCGCCAAATCACCAAATCCGACTTTTTAGCCAAAGTTCAATTGCAAGGAAAAAAATTAAGGCAGCGGACAGCGGAAGCTAAATATTTCCGTTTTTTTTTTAGAAAAAATGTTATCTATATATATAAAACTCTTTGTCCTGACTGACTGACTCACTGACTGACTGACTGACTGAGAATCAACGTGCAGCCCAAACGGTAAAAGATAGAGAGCTGAAATTTGCACACAACATAGATGAGATAATTTCATCGTGCAATAAGACGGCGTTTTGGGAAATTCGACGTCTAAGTGGGTCAAATCGGGGTCAAAGGTCACGAAATTGCTTAGTATGAAAAACTTTTTTGTTTCTTAAGATATCTCAACAAAACTCACAATAGGAACAATCCGATGAAAAACACCTTTAGTATGAAAAACTTTTTTGTTTCTTAAGATATCCAACAAAACTTGCAGATTATATGTTTGGTACTGTCTCTTACATTCTGACCAAATTTGGTCAAAGTGGAATGACTATATCTTATAGCTGCCATAGGAACAATCCGATGAAAAACACCTTTAGTATGAAAAACTTTTTTGTTTCTTAAGATATCTCAACCAAACTTGCAGATTGTTTGTTTGATACTGTCTCTAACATACTAACCAAATTTGGTCAAAGTCGGATGACTATATCATATAGCTGTAATAGGAACAATCGGATGCAATCGAAGATATCCTAACAAAATTCCCAGATCAACTCTTCGTGCCAAATTTGGACTAATTTTCTTAATTTAGCTTTTCCCGCCAAATTTAGCTTTTTCCCGCCAAATTTAGCTTTTTACCGCCAAATCACAAAATCCGACTTTTTAGCCAAAGTTCAATTGCAAGGAAAAAAAATTACCGCAGCGGACAGCGGAAGCTAAATATTTCCGGTTTTAGAAAAAATGCTATCTATCTATATATATAAAACTCTTTGTCCTGACTGACTGACTCACTGACTGACTGACTGACTGAGAATCAACGTGCAGCCCAAACGGTAAAAGTTAGAGAGCTGAAATTTGCATACAACATAGATGAGATAATTTCATCGTGCAGTAAGACGGCGTTTTGGGAAATTCGACGTCTAAGTGGGTCAAATCGGGGTCAAAGGTCACGAAATTGCTTAGTATGAAAAACTTTTTTGTTTCTTAAGATATCTCAACCAAACTCACAGATTATATGTTTGGTACTGTCTCTTTCATTCTGACCAAATTTGGTCAAAGTGGAATGACTATATCTTATAGCTGCCATAGGAACAATCCGATGAAAAACACCTTTAGTATGAAAAACTTTTTTGTTTCTTAAGATATCTCAACCAAACTCACAGATTATATGTTTGGTACTGTCTCTTACATTCTGACCAAATTTGGTCAAAGTGGAATGACTTTATCTTATAGCTGCCATAGGAACAATCCGATGAAAAACACCTTTAGTATGAAAAACTTTTTTGTTTCTTAAGATATCTCAACCAAACTCACAGATTGTATGATTGGGGCTGTCTCTTACATTCTGACCAAATTTGGTAAAAGTCGGATGACTATATCATATAGCTGCCATAGGAACAATCGGATGCAATCGGAGATATCCCAACAAAACTCTAAGATTAACTTTTCTTGCCAAATTTGGACTAATTTTTCCCGCCAAATCACCAAATCCGACTTTTTAGCCAAAGTTCAATTGCAAGGAAAAAAATTAAGGCAGCGGACAGCGGAAGCTAAATATTTCCGTTTTTTTTTTTAGAAAAAATGTTATCTATATATATAAAACTCTTTGTCCTGACTGACTGACTGACTGACTGAGAATCAACGTGCAGCCCAAACGGTAAAAGATAGAGAGCTGAAATTTGCACACAACATAGATGAGATAATTTCATCGTGCAACAGGACGGCGTTTTGGGAAATTCGACGTCTAAGTGGGTCAAATCGGGGTCTAAGGTCACGAAATTGCTTAGTATGAAAAACTTTTTTGTTTCTTAAGATATCTCAACCAAACTCAGATATTATATGTTTGGTACTGTCTCTTACATTCTGACCAAATTTGGTCAAAGTGGAATGACTATATCTTATAGCTGCCATAGGAACAATCCGATGAAAAACACCTTTAGTATGAAAAACTTTTTTGTTTCTTAAGATATCCAACCAAACTTGCAGATTATATGTTTGGTACTGTCTCTTTCATTCTGACCAAATTTGGTCAAAGTGGAATGACTATATCTTATAGCTGCCATAGGAACAATCCGATGAAAAACACCTTTAGTATGAAAAACTTTTTTGTTTCTTAAGATATCTCAACCAAACTTACAGATTATATGTTTGGCACTGTCTCTTACATTCTGACCAAATTTGGTCAAAGTGGAATGACTATATCTTATAGCTGCCATAGGAACAATCCGATGAAAAACACCTTTAGTATGAAAAACTTTTTTGTTTCTTAAGATATCCAACAAAACTTGCAGATTATATGTTTGGTACTGTCTCTTACATTCTGACCAAATTTGGTCAAAGTGGAATGACTATATCTTATAGCTGCCATAGGAACAATCCGATGAAAAACACCTTTAGTATGAAAAACTTTTTTGTTTCTTAAGATATCTCAACCAAACTTGCAGATTGTTTGTTTGATACTGTCTCTAACATACTAACCAAATTTGGTCAAAGTCGGATGACTATATCATATAGCTGTAATAGGAACAATCGGATGCAATCGAAGATATCCTAACAAAATTCCCAGATCAACTCTTCGTGCCAAATTTGGACTAATTTTCTTAATTTAGCTTTTCCCGCCAAATTTAGCTTTTTCCCGCCAAATTTAGCTTTTTACCGCCAAATCACAAAATCCGACTTTTTAGCCAAAGTTCAATTGCAAGGAAAAAAAATTACCGCAGCGGACAGCGGAAGCTAAATATTTCCGGTTTTAGAAAAAATGCTATCTATCTATATATATAAAACTCTTTGTCCTGACTGACTGACTCACTGACTGACTGACTGACTGAGAATCAACGTGCAGCCCAAACGGTAAAAGTTAGAGAGCTG
Organism: Drosophila limbata; assembly: GCA_963924055.1. Taxonomy (NCBI): domain Eukaryota; kingdom Metazoa; phylum Arthropoda; class Insecta; order Diptera; family Drosophilidae; genus Drosophila; species Drosophila limbata. The sequence goes on from CAWUOW010000382.1 coordinate 827,904, forward strand.
AAATTTGCATACAACATAGATGAGATAATTTCATCGTGCAGTAAGACGGCGTTTTGGGAAATTCGACGTCTAAGTGGGTCAAATCGGGGTCAAAGGTCACGAAATTGCTTAGTATGAAAAACTTTTTTGTTTCTTAAGATATCTCAACCAAACTCACAGATTATATGTTTGGTACTGTCTCTTTCATTCTGACCAAATTTGGTCAAAGTGGAATGACTATATCTTATAGCTGCCATAGGAACAATCCGATGAAAAACACCTTTAGTATGAAAAACTTTTTTGTTTCTTAAGATATCTCAACCAAACTCACAGATTATATGTTTGGTACTGTCTCTTACATTCTGACCAAATTTGGTCAAAGTGGAATGACTTTATCTTATAGCTGCCATAGGAACAATCCGATGAAAAACACCTTTAGTATGAAAAACTTTTTTGTTTCTTAAGATATCTCAACCAAACTCACAGATTGTATGATTGGGGCTGTCTCTTACATTCTGACCAAATTTGGTAAAAGTCGGATGACTATATCATATAGCTGCCATAGGAACAATCGGATGCAATCGGAGATATCCCAACAAAACTCTAAGATTAACTTTTCTTGCCAAATTTGGACTAATTTTTCCCGCCAAATCACCAAATCCGACTTTTTAGCCAAAGTTCAATTGCAAGGAAAAAAATTAAGGCAGCGGACAGCGGAAGCTAAATATTTCCGTTTTTTTTTTAGAAAAAATGTTATCTATATATATAAAACTCTTTGTCCTGACTGACTGACTGACTGACTGAGAATCAACGTGCAGCCCAAACGGTAAAAGATAGAGAGCTGAAATTTGCACACAACATAGATGAGATAATTTCATCGTGCAACAGGACGGCGTTTTGGGAAATTCGACGTCTAAGTGGGTCAAATCGGGGTCTAAGGTCACGAAATTGCTTAGTATGAAAAACTTTTTTGTTTCTTAAGATATCTCAACCAAACTCAGATATTATATGTTTGGTACTGTCTCTTACATTCTGACCAAATTTGGTCAAAGTGGAATGACTATATCTTATAGCTGCCATAGGAACAATCCGATGAAAAACACCTTTAGTATGAAAAACTTTTTTGTTTCTTAAGATATCCAACCAAACTTGCAGATTATATGTTTGGTACTGTCTCTTTCATTCTGACCAAATTTGGTCAAAGTGGAATGACTATATCTTATAGTTGCCATAGGAACAATCCGATGAAAAACACCTTTAGTATGAAAAACTTTTTTGTTTCTTAAGATATCTCAACCAAACTTACAGATTATATGTTTGGCACTGTCTCTTACATTCTGACCAAATTTGGTCAAAGTGGAATGACTATATCTTATAGCTGCCATAGGAACAATCCGATGAAAAACACCTTTAGTATGAAAAACTTTTTTGTTTCTTAAGATATCTCAACCAAACTCACAGATTATATGTTTGGTACTGTCTCTTTCATTCTGACCAAATTTGGTCAAAGTGGAATGACTATATCTTATAGCTGCCATAGGAACAATCCGATGAAAAACACCTTTAGTATGAAAAACTTTTTTGTTTCTTAAGATATCTCAACCAAACTTGCAGATTGTTTGTTTGATACTGTCTCTAACATACTAACCAAATTTGGTCAAAGTCGAATGACTATATCATATAGCTGTAATAGGAACAATCGGATGCAATCGAAGATATCCTAACAAAATTCCCAGATTAACTCTTCGTGCCAAATTTGGACTAATTTTCTTAATTTAGCTTTTCCCGCCAAATTTAGCTTTTTCCCGCCAAATTTAGCTTTTTACCGCCAAATCACCAAATCCGACTTTTTAGCCAAAGTTCAATTGCAAGGAAAAAAAATTACCGCAGCGGACAGCGGAAGCTAAATATTTCCGTTTTTTTTTTAGAAAAAATGTTATCTATATATATAAAACTCTTTGTCCTGACTGACTGACTGAGAATCAACGTGCAGCCCAAACGGTAAAAGATAGAGAGCTGAAATTTGCACACAACATAGATGAGATAATTTCATCGTGCAATAAGACGGCGTTTTGGGAAATTCGACGTCTAAGTGGGTCAAATCGGGGTCAAAGGTCACGAAATTGCTTAGTATGAAAAACTTTTTTGTTTCTTAAGATATCTCAACCAAACTCAGATATTATATGTTTGGTACTGTCTCTTACATTCTGACCAAATTTGGTCAAAGTGGAATGACTATATCTTATAGCTGCCATAGGAACAATCCGATGAAAAACACCTTTAGTATGAAAAACTTTTTTGTTTCTTAAGATATCTCAACCAAACTCACAGATTATATGTTTGGTACTGTCTCTTACATTCTGACCAAAGTTGGTCAAAGTGGAATGACTATATCTTATAGCTGCCATAGGAACAATCCGATGAAAAACACCTTTAGTATGAAAAACTTTTTTGTTTCTTAAGATATCTCAACCGGGTGCATGTAATAACGCTCAGTGTCATAACGCCCGTGGGCGTTATGTCACAGATTTTTGTGTCATAAGGCCCGCGGGCATTATGACACTTTCAAAAGTGTCATATCGCCCGCAGGGCGTTATTTCACTTTTTTGTGGACTTTATGACACTATAAGAAGTGCATTAACGCCCGAATCTTAAAAGTATTAAATGTTTATTAAAAAAAAAACATTTATGTTAGACTTTAGAGAATTAGCCGCCTCCAATCCAAACTTATTATAAAGATAACTTCAAGCAATGGGGCATATCGGCTGCTACGGCATTGGTCATGCTTATTCATTATTGTAATCTGAATATGGGGGCATAGTATTACGAAGTTAGCTTAAAAAGCGCCGCGATTTTTTTAAAAAAAAATTTTTGCCTGCACCCTTACCAAAGTAAATTTTGATATTAGCTAATAATAATTCCAAACTTTATTGAAATACTTTTAAATTATTTTCAACTATTTGTCTGTCATATGGGCAGATCAATAGAGAATTTTTCGAGCGTTGTTCCAGATTTTTGTAGCACTCAGAGCATATTTTGAAATGGCTACAAGGCAAGGAAGTACCACATCCCTCGGTTTATCTAGGCAAATTCGGGATTCTTGATGCAGTTTACAAGTTTTAAGAAATTGAGGGTGTTATGACACTTCTAAAAAGTGTCATAACGCCCGCGGGCTCTAAGAAACATTGATAGAGGGCGATATGACACTTTTGAAAGTGTCAAAACGCCCGCGGGCGTTATGACACAAAAATGTGTGTCATAATGCCCGCGGGCGTTATGACACTGGGCGTTATGACACGCACCCATCTCAACCAAACTTGCAGATTGTTTGTTTGATACTGTCTCTAACATACTAACCAAATTTGGTCAAAGTCGAATGACTATATCATATAGCTGTAATAGGAACAATCGGATGCAATCGAAGATATCCTAACAAAATTCCCAGATTAACTCTTCGTGCCAAATTTTGACTAATTTTCTTAATTTAGCTTTTCCCGCCAAATTTAGCTTTTTTCCGCCAAATTTAGCTTTTTACCGCCAAATCACAAAATCCGACTTTTTAGCCAAAGTTCAATTGCAAGGAAAAAAAATTACCGCAGCGGACAGCGGAAGCTAAATATTTCCGGTTTTAGAAAAAATGCTATCTATCTATATATATAAAACTCTTTGTCCTGACTGACTGACTCACTGACTGACTGACTGACTGAGAATCAACGTGCAGCCCAAACGGTAAAAGATAGAGAGCTGAAATTTGCATACAACATAGATGAGATAATTTCATCGTGCAGTAAGACGGCGTTTTGGGAAATTCGACGTCTAAGTGGGTCAAATCGGGGTCAAAGGTCACGAAATTGCTTAGTATGAAAAACTTTTTTGTTTCTTAAGATATCTCAACCAAACTCAGATATTATATGTTTGGTACTGTCTTTTTCATTCTGACCAAATTTGGTCAAAGTGGAATGACTATATCTTATAGCTGCCATAGGAACAATCCGATGAAAAACACCTTTAGTATGAAAAACTTTTTTGTTTCTTAAGATATCTCAACCAAACTCACAGATTATATGTTTGGTACTGTCTCTTACATTCTGACCAAATTTGGTCAAAGTGGAATGACTATATCTTATAGCTGCCATAGGAACAATCCGATGAAAAACACCTTTAGTATGAAAAACTTTTTTGTTTCTTAAGATATCTCAACCAAACTCACAGATTGTATGATTGGGGCTGTCTCTTACATTCTGACCAAATTTGGTAAAAGTCGGATGACTATATCATATAGCTGCCATAGGAACAATCGGATGCAATCGGAGATATCCCAACAAAACTCTAAGATTAACTTTTCTTGCCAAATTTGGACTAATTTTTCCCGCCAAATCACCAAATCCGACTTTTTAGCCAAAGTTCAATTGCAAGGAAAAAAATTAAGGCAGCGGACAGCGGAAGCTAAATATTTCCGTTTTTTTTTTTAGAAAAAATGTTATCTATATATATAAAACTCTTTGTCCTGACTGACTGACTCACTGACTGACTGACTGACTGAGAATCAACGTGCAGCCCAAACGGTAAAAGATAGAGAGCTGAAATTTGCACACAACACAGATGAGATAATTTCATCGTGCAATAAGACGGCGTTTTGGGAAATTCGACGCCTAAGTGGGTCAAATCGGGGTCAAAGGTCACGAAAATGCTTAGTATGAAAAACTTTTTTGTTTCTTAAGATATCTCAACCAAACTCAGATATTATATGTTTGGTACTGTCTCTTACATTCTGACCAAATTTGGTCAAAGTGGAATGACTATATCTTATAGCTGCCATAGGAACAATCCGATGAAAAACACCTTTAGTATGAAAAACTTTTTTGTTTCTTAAGATATCCAACCAAACTTGCAGATTATATGTTTGGCACTGTCTCTTACATTCTGACCAAATTTGGTCAAAGTGGAATGACTATATCTTATAGCTGCCATAGGAACAATCCGATGAAAAACACCTTTAGTATGAAAAACTTTTTTGTTTCTTAAGATATCTCAACCAAACTCACAGATTATATGTTTGGTACTGTCTCTTACATTCTGACCAAATTTGGTCAAAGTGGAATGACTATATCTTATAGCTGCCATAGGAACAATCCGATGAAAAACACCTTTAGTATGAAAAACTTTTTTGTTTCTTAAGATATCTCAACCGGGTGCATGTAATAACGCTCAGTGTCATAACGCCCGTGGGCGTTATGTCACAGATTTTTGTGTCATAAGGCCCGCGGGCATTATGACACTTTCAAAAGTGTCATATCGCCCGCAGGGCGTTATGTCACTTTTTTGTGGACTTTATGACACTATAAGAAGTGCATTAACGCCCGAATCTTAAAAGTATTAAATGTTTATTAAAAAAAAAAACATTTATGTTAGACTTTAGAGAATTAGCCGCCTCCAATCCAAATTTATTATAAAGATAACTTCAAGCAATGGGGCATATCGGCTGCTACGGCATTGGTCATGCTTATTCATTATTGTAATCTGAATATGGGGGCATAGTATTACGAAGTTAGCTTAAAAAGCGCCGCGATTTTTTTAAAAAAAAATTTTTGCCTGCACCCTTACCAAAGTAAATTTTGATATTAGCTAATAATAATTCCAAACTTTATTGAAATACTTTTAAATTATTTTCAACTATTTGTCTGCAATATGGGCAGATCAATAGAGAATTTTTCGAGCGTTGTTCCAGATTTTTGTAGCACTCAGAGCATATTTTGAAATGGCTACAAGGCAAGGAAGTACCACATCCCTCGGTTTATCTAGGCAAATTCGGGATTCTTGATGCAGTTTACAAGTTTTAAGAAATTGAGGGTGTTATGACACTTCTAAAAAGTGTCATAACGCCCGCGGGCTCTAAGAAACATTGATAGAGGGCGATATGACATTTTTTTTTTTTTTTTTTTTTTTTTTTTTTTATTTAGAAGCAAACATTGCTGCCTCGAATTGTAATTATAAGAAAATTAAAAGTAATTATAAGAATAAATATAAAAGAAAGCCTAAGCAAAAATTACAATTTAGTTCTAATAACGACACCGACACGGTGGGGGAATTTTATTTGCCAGTCCGGCGAGCTATGCCCCTATTCACAGCCAAGGTCTATCAGTGGCGTTATTAGAAACCTAATTCTAGATAGGGGTATAGAGATAAAGAAAGAAAAGTTTTAAATACGTCTTAATGTATAACTAAAAACTAAAGATAGAGTAAGGATGAAAAATGCAACCCGATGGGGGAAGTTTGTTAGCCGGTCCGGCAAGCTATGCCCCTGTTCACAGCTGAGTTGGTTGCAAGTTTCATAGGAAAGAGAAAAAGATAGGAGGAGCAAAAAAAAAAAAAAAATATAGTATAAGGTCGGAAATTTAAGGCTTGATAGAATAATAGAAAAAGATATAAGATGCAAAAAATAGCAGAGAGTCAGAAATTTAAAGGATCGATAGAATAAAGAAAAATATGAATAGATAGAAAAGTATAAATAAGTCTTAAATTATAACGCCCGCGGGCGTTATGACACAAAAATGTGTGTCATAATGCCCGCGGGCGTTATGACACTGGGCGTTATGACACGCACCCATCTCAACCAAACTTGCAGATTGTTTGTTTGATACTGTCTCTAACATACTAACCAAATTTGGTCAAAGTCGAATGACTATATCATATAGCTGTAATAGGAACAATCGGATGCAATCGAAGATATCCTAACAAAATTCCCAGATTAACTCTTCGTGCCAAATTTGGACTAATTTTCTTAATTTAGCTTTTCCCGCCAAATTTAGCTTTTTCCCGCCAAATTTAGCTTTTTACCGCCAAATCACAAAATCCGACTTTTTAGCCAAAGTTCAATTGCAAGGAAAAAAAATTACCGCAGCGGACAGCGGAAGCTAAATATTTCCGGTTTTAGAAAAAATGCTATCTATCTATATATATAAAACTCTTTGTCCTGACTGACTGACTCACTGACTGACTGACTGACTGAGAATCAACGTGCAGCCCAAACGGTAAAAGATAGAGAGCTGAAATTTGCATACAACATAGATGAGATAATTTCATCGTGCAGTAAGACGGCGTTTTGGGAAATTCGACGTCTAAGTGGGTCAAATCGGGGTCAAAGGTCACGAAATTGCTTAGTATGAAAAACTTTTTTGTTTCTTAAGATATCTCAACCAAACTCAGATATTATATGTTTGGTACTGTCTCTTACATTCTGACCAAATTTGGTCAAAGTGGAATGACTATATCTTATAGGAACAATCCGATGAAAAACACCTTTAGTATGAAAAACTTTTTTGTTTCTTAAGATATCCAACCAAACTTGCAGATTATATGTTTGGCACTGTCTCTTACATTCTGAAAAAATTTGGTCAAAGTGGAATGACTATATCTTATAGCTGCCATAGGAACAATCCGATGAAAAACACCTTTAGTATGAAAAACTTTTTTGTTTCTTAAGATATCTCAACCAAACTCAGATATTATATGTTTGGTACTGTCTCTTACATTCTGACCAAATTTGGTCAAAGTGGAATGACTATATCTTATAGGAACAATCCGATGAAAAACACCTTTAGTATGAAAAACTTTTTTGTTTCTTAAGATATCCAACCAAAAATGCAGATTATATGTTTGGCACTGTCTCTTACATTCTGACCAAATTTGGTCAAAGTGGAATGACTATATCTTATAGCTGCCATAGGAACAATCCGATGAAAAACACCTTTAGTATGAAAAACTTTTTTGTTTCTTAAGATATCTCAACCAAACTCACAGATTATATGTTTGGTACTGTCTCTTACATTCTGACCAAATTTGGTCAAAGTCGGATGACTATATCATATAGCTGCCATAGGAACAATCGGATGCAATCGGAGATATCCTAACAAAACTCTAAGATTAACTTTTCTTGCCAAATTTGGACTAATTCGCTTAATTTAGCTTTTTCCCGCCAAATTTAGCTTTTTCCCGCCAAATCACCAAATCCGACTTTTTAGCCAAAGTTCAATTGCAAGGAAAAAAATTAAGGCAGCGGACAGCGGAAGCTAAATATTTCCGTTTTTTTTTTAGAAAAAATGTTATCTATATATATAAACTCTTTGTCCTGACTGACTGACTCACTGACTGACTGACTGACTAAGAATCAACGTGCAGCCCAAACGGTAAAAGATAGAGAGCTGAAATTTGCACACAACATAGATGAGATAATTTCATCGTGCAATAAGACGGCGTTTTGGGAAATTCGACGTCTAAGTGGGTCAAATCGGGGTCAAAGGTCACGAAATTGCTTAGTATGAAAAACTTTTTTGTTTCTTAAGATATCTCAACCAAACTCAGATATTATATGTTTGGTACTGTCTCTTACATTCTGACCAAATTTGGTCAAAGTGGAATGACTACATCTTATAGGAACAATCCGATGAAAAACACCTTTAGTATGCAAAACTTTTTTGTTTCTTAAGATATCTCAACCAAACTCACAGATTATATGTTTGGTACTGTCTCTTACATTCTGACCAAATTTGGTCAAAGTGGAATGACTATATCTTATAGCTGCCATAGGAACAATCCGATGAAAAACACCTTTAGTATGAAAAACATTTTTGTTTCTTAAGATATCTCAACCGGGTGCATGTAATAACGCTCAGTGTCATAACGCCCGTGGGCGTTATGTCACAGATTTTTGTGTCATAAGGCCCGCGGGCATTATGTGGACTTTATGACACTATAAGAAGTGCATTAACGCCCGAATCTTAAAAGTATTAAATGTTTATTAAAAAAAAAACATTTATGTTAGACTTTAGAGAATTAGCCGCCTCCAATCCAAACTTATTATAAAGATAACTTCAAGCAATGGGGCATATCGGCTGCTACGGCATTGGTCATGCTTATTCATTATTGTAATCTGAATATGGGGGCATAGTATTACGAAGTTAGCTTAAAAAGCGCCGCGATTTTTTTAAAAAAAAATTTTTGCCTGCACCCTTACCAAAGTAAATTTTGATATTAGCTAATAATAATTCCAAACTTTATTGAAATACCTTTAAATTATTTTCAACTATTTGTCTGCAATATGGGCAGATCAATAGAGAATTTTTCGAGCGTTGTTCCAGATTTTTGTAGCACTCAGAGCATATTTTGAAATGGCTACAAGGCAAGGAAGTACCACATCCCTCGGTTTATCTAGGCAAATTCGGGATTCTTGATGCAGTTTACAAGTTTTAAGAAATTGAGGGTGTTATGACACTTCTAAAAAGTGTCATAACGCCCGCGGGCTCTAAGAAACATTGATAGAGGGCGATATGACACTTTTGAAAGTGTCAAAACGCCCGCGGGCGTTATGACACAAAAATGTGTGTCATAATGCCCGCGGGCGTTATGACACTGGGCGTTATGACACGCACCCATCTCAACCAAACTTGCAGATTGTTTGTTTGTCTCTAACATACTAACCAAATTTGGTCAAAGTCGAATGACTATATCATATAGCTGTAATAGGAACAATCGGATGCAATCGAAGATATCCTAACAAAATTCCCAGATTAACTCTTCGTGCCAAATTTGGACTAATTTTCTTAATTTAGCTTTTCCCGCCAAATTTAGCTTTTTCCCGCCAAATTTAGCTTTTTACCGCCAAATCACAAAATCCGACTTTTTAGCCAAAGTTCAATTGCAAGGAAAAAAAATTACCGCAGCGGACAGCGGAAGCTAAATATTTCCGGTTTTAGAAAAAATGCTATTTATCTATATATATAAAACTCTTTGTCCTGACTGACTGACTCACTGACTGACTGACTGACTGAGAATCAACGTGCAGCCCAAACGGTAAAAGATAGAGAGCTGAAATTTGCATACAACATAGATGAGATAATTTCATCGTGCAGTAAGACGTCGTTTTGGGAAATTCGACGTCTAAGTGGGTCAAATCGGGGTCAAAGGTCACGAAATTGCTTAGTATGAAAAACTTTTTTGTTTCTTAAGATATCTCAACCAAACTCAGATATTATATGTTTGGTACTGTCTCTTACATTCTGACCAAATTTGGTCAAAGTGGAATGACTATATCTTATAGCTGCCATAGGAACAATCCGATGAAAAACACCTTTAGTATGAAAAACTTTTTTGTTTCTTAAGATATCTCAACCAAACTCACAGATTGTATGACTGGGGCTGTCTCTTACATTCTGACCAAATTTGGTCAAAGTCGGATGACTATATCATATAGCTGCCATAGGAACAATCGGATGCAATCGGAGATATCCTAACAAAATTCCCAGATTAACTCTTCTTGCCAAATTTTGACTAATTCGCTTAATTTAGCTTTTTCCCGCCAAATTTAGCTTTTTCCCGCGAAATTTAGCTTTTTCCCGCCAAATCACCAAATCCGACTTTTTAGCCAAAGTTCAATTGCAAGGAAAAAAATTAAGGCAGCGGACAGCGGAAGCTAAATATTTCCGTTTTTTTTTTAGAAAAAATGTTATCTATATATATAAAACTCTTTGTCCTGACTGACTGACTGACTGACTGAGAATCAACGTGCAGCCCAAACGGTAAAAGATAGAGAGCTGAAATTTGCACACAACATAGATGAGATAATTTCATCGTGCAACAGGACGGCGTTTTGGGAAATTCGACGTCTAAGTGGGTCAAATCGGGGTCTAAGGTCACGAAATTGCTTAGTATGAAAAACTTTTTTGTTTCTTAAGATATCTCAACCAAACTCAGATATTATATGTTTGGTACTGTCTCTTACATTCTGACCAAATTTGGTCAAAGTGGAATGACTATATCTTATAGCTGCCATAGGAACAATCCGATGAAAAACACCTTTAGTATGAAAAACTTTTTTGTTTCTTAAGATATCCAACCAAACTTGCCGATTATATGTTTGGTACTGTCTCTTTCATTCTGACCAAATTTGGTCAAAGTGGAATGACTATATCTTATAGCTGCCATAGGAACAATCCGATGAAAAACACCTTTAGTATGAAAAACTTTTTTGTTTCTTAAGATATCTCAACCAAACTTACAGATTATATGTTTGGCACTGTCTCTTACATTCTGACCAAATTTGGTCAAAGTGGAATGACTATATCTTATAGCTGCCATAGGAACAATCCGATGAAAAACACCTTTAGTATGAAAAACTTTTTTGTTTCTTAAGATATCCATCAAAACTTGCAGATTATATGTTTGGTACTGTCTCTTACATTCTGACCAAATTTGGTCAAAGTGGAATGACTATATCTTATAGCTGCCATAGGAACAATCCGATGAAAAACACCTTTAGTATGAAAAACTTTTTTGTTTCTTAAGATATCTCAACCAAACTTGCAGATTGTTTGTTTGATACTGTCTCTAACATACTAACCAAATTTGGTCAAAGTCGGATGACTATATCATATAGCTGTAATAGGAACAATCGGATGCAATCGAAGATATCCTAACAAAATTCCCAGATCAATTAATCAAATAATTTTCTTAATTTAGCTTTTCCCGCCAAATTTAGCTTTTTCCCGCCAAATTTAGCTTTTTACCGCCAAATCACAAAATCCGACTTTTTAGCCAAAGTTCAATTGCAAGGAAAAAAAATTACCGCAGCGGACAGCGGAAGCTAAATATTTCCGGTTTTAGAAAAAATGCTATCTATCTATATATATAAAACTCTTTGTCCTGACTGACTGACTCACTGACTGACTGACTGACTGAGAATCAACGTGCAGCCCAAACGGTAAAAGTTAGAGAGCTGAAATTTGCACACAACATAGATGAGATAATTTCATCGTGCAGTAAGACGGCGTTTTGGGAAATTCGACGTCTAAGTGGGTCAAATCGGGGTCAAAGGTCACGAAATTGCTTAGTATGAAAAACTTTTTTGTTTCTTAAGATATCTCAACCAAACTCACAGATTATATGTTTGGTACTGTCTCTTTCATTCTGACCAAATTTGGTCAAAGTGGAATGACTATATCTTATAGCTGCCATAGGAACAATCCGATGAAAAACACCTTTAGTATGAAAAACTTTTTTGTTTCTTAAGATATCTCAACCAAACTCACAGATTATATGTTTGGTACTGTCTCTTACATTCTGACCAAATTTGGTCAAAGTGGAATGACTTTATCTTATAGCTGCCATAGGAACAATCCGATGAAAAACACCTTTAGTATGAAAAACTTTTTTGTTTCTTAAGATATCTCAACCAAACTCACAGATTGTATGATTGGGGCTGTCTCTTACATTCTGACCAAATTTGGTAAAAGTCGGATGACTATATCATATAGCTGCCATAGGAACAATCGGATGCAATCGGAGATATCCCAACAAAACTCTAAGATTAACTTTTCTTGCCAAATTTGGACTAATTTTTCCCGCCAAATCACCAAATCCGACTTTTTAGCCAAAGTTCAATTGCAAGGAAAAAAAATTACCGCAGCGGACAGCGGAAGCTAAATATTTCCGGTTTTAGAAAAAATGCTATCTATCTATATATATAAAACTCTTTGTCCTGACTGACTGACTCACTGACTGACTGACTGACTGAGAATCAACGTGCAGCCCAAACGGTAAAAGTTAGAGAGCTGAAAATTGCATACAACATAGATGAGATAATTTCATCGTGCAGTAAGACGGCGTTTTGGGAAATTCGACGTCTAAGTGGGTCAAATCGGGGTCAAAGGTCACGAAATTGCTTAGTATGAAAAACTTTTTTGTTTCTTAAGATATCTCAACCAAACTCACAGATTATATGTTTGGTACTGTCTCTTTCATTCTGACCAAATTTGGTCAAAGTGGAATGACTATATCTTATAGCTGCCATAGGAACAATCCGATGAAAAACACCTTTAGTATGAAAAACTTTTTTGTTTCTTAAGATATCTCAACCAAACTCACAGATTATATGTTTGGTACTGTCTCTTACATTCTGACCAAATTTGGTCAAAGTGGAATAACTTTATCTTATAGCTGCCATAGGAACAATCCGATGAAAAACACCTTTAGTATGAAAAACTTTTTTGTTTCTTAAGATATCTCAACCAAACTCACAGATTGTATGATTGGGGCTGTCTCTTACATTCTGACCAAATTTGGTAAAAGTCGGATGACTATATCATATAGCTGCCATAGGAACAATCGGATGCAATCGGAGATATTCCAACAAAACTCTAAGATTAACTTTTCTTGCCAAATTTGGACTAATTTTTCCCGCCAAATCACCAAATCCGACTTTTTAGCCAAAGTTCAATTGCAAGGAAAAAAATTAAGGCAGCGGACAGCGGAAGCTAAATATTTCCGTTTTTTTTTTAGAAAAAATGTTATCTATATATATAAAACTCTTTGTCCTGACTGACTGACTGACTGACTGAGAATCAACGTGCAGCCCAAACGGTAAAAGATAGAGAGCTGAAATTTGCACACAACATAGATGAGATAATTTCATCGTGCAACAGGACGGCGTTTTGGGAAATTCGACGTCTAAGTGGGTCAAATCGGGGTCTAAGGTCACGAAATTGCTTAGTATGAAAAACTTTTTTGTTTCTTAAGATATCTCAACCAAACTCAGATATTATATGTTTGGTACTGTCTCTTACATTCTGACCAAATTTGGTCAAAGTGGAATGACTATATCTTATAGCTGCCATAGGAACAATCCGATGAAAAACACCTTTAGTATGAAAAACTTTTTTGTTTCTTAAGATATCCAACCAAACTTGCAGATTATATGTTTGGTACTGTCTCTTTCATTCTGACCAAATTTGGTCAAAGTGGAATGACTATATCTTATAGCTGCCATAGGAACAATCCGATGAAAAACACCTTTAGTATGAAAAACTTTTTTGTTTCTTAAGATATCTCAACCAAACTTACAGATTATATGTTTGGCACTGTCTCTTACATTCTGACCAAATTTGGTCAAAGTGGAATGACTATATCTTATAGCTGCCATAGGAACAATCCGATGAAAAACACCTTTAGTATGAAAAACTTTTTTGTTTCTTAAGATATCTCAACCGGGTGCATGTAATAACGCTCAGTGTCATAACGCCCGTGGGCGTTATGTCACAGATTTTTGTGTCATAAGGCCCGCGGGCATTATGACACTTTCAAAAGTGTCATATCGCCCGCAGGGCGTTATGTCACTTTTTTGTGGACTTTATGACACTATAAGAAGTGCATTAACGCCCGAATCTTAAAAGTATTAAATGTTTATTAAAAAAAAAAACATTTATGTTAGACTTTAGAGAATTAGCCGCCTCCAATCCAAATTTATTATAAAGATAACTTCAAGCAATGGGGCATATCGGCTGCTACGGCATTGGTCATGCTTATTCATTATTGTAATCTGAATATGGGGGCATAGTATTACGAAGTTAGCTTAAAAAGCGCCGCGGTTTTTTTAAAAAAAAATTTTTGCCTGCACCCTTACCAAAGTAAATTTTGATATTAGCTAATAATAATTCCAAACTTTATTGAAATACTTTTAAATTATTTTCAACTATTTGTCTGCAATATGGGCAGATCAATAGAGAATTTTTCGAGCGTTGTTCCAGATTTTTGTAGCACTCAGAGCATATTTTGAAATGGCTACAAGGCAAGGAAGTACCACATCCCTCGGTTTATCTAGGCAAATTCGGGATTCTTGATGCAGTTTACAAGTTTTAAGAAATTGAGGGTGTTATGACACTTCTAAAAAGTGTCATAACGCCCGCGGGCTCTAAGAAACATTGATAGAGGGCGATATGACACTTTTGAAAGCCCGCGGGCGTTATGACACTGGGCGTTATGACACGCACCCATCTCAACCAAACTTGCAGATTGTTTGTTTGATACTGTCTCTAACATACTAACCAAATTTGGTCAAAGTCGAATGACTATATCATATAGCTGTAATAGGAACAATCGGATGCAATCGAAGATATCCTAACAAAATTCCCAGATTAACTCTTCGTGCCAAATTTGGACTAATTTTCTTAATTTAGCTTTTCCCGCCAAATTTAGCTTTTTCCTGCCAAATTTAGCTTTTTACCGCCAAATCACAAAATCCGACTTTTTAGCCAAAGTTCAATTGCAAGGAAAAAAAATTACCGCAGCGGACAGCGGAAGCAAAATATTTCCGGTTTTAGAAAAAATGCTATCTATCTTCTATATCTATATATATATAAAACTCTTTGTCCTGACTCACTGACTGACTCACTGACTGACTCACTGACTGACTCACTGAGAATCAACGTGCAGCCCAAACGGTAAAAGATAGAGAGCTGAAATTTGCACACAACATAGATGAGATAATTTCATCGTGCAATAAGACGGCGTTTTGCGAAATTCCACCTGTAAGAGGGTCAAAATCAAGGTCAAAGGTCACGGAATTGCTTAGTATGAAAAACTTTTTTGTTTCTTAAGATATCTCAACCAAACTCACAGATTACATGTTTGGTACTGTCTCTTACATTCTGACCAAATTTGGTCAAAGTGGAATGACTATATCTTAAAGCTGCCATAGGAACAATCCGATGAAAAACACCTTTAGTATGAAAAACTTTTTTGTTTCTTAAGATATCTCAACCAAACTCACAGATTACATGTTTGGTACTGTCTCTTACATTCTGACCAAATTTGGTCAAAGTGGAATGACTATATCTTAAAGCTGCCATAGGAACAATCCGATGAAAAACACCTTTAGAATGAAAAACTTTTTTGTTTCTTAAGATATCTCAACCAAACTCACAGATTATATGTTTGGTAGTGTCTCTTACATTCTGACCAAATTTGGTCAAAGTGGAATGACTATATCTTAAAGCTGCCATAGGAACAATCCGATGAAAAGCACCTTTAGTATGAAAAACTTATTTGTTTCTTAAGATATCTCAACCAAACTCACAGATTGTATGATTGGGGCTGTCTCTTACATTCTGACCAAATTTGGTCAAAGTCGGATGACTATATCATATAGCTGCCATAGGAACAATCGGATGCAATCGGAGATATCCTAACAAAACTTTTAGATTAACTCTTCTTGCAAATTTTGACTAATTCGCTTAATTTAGCTTTTTCCCGCCAAATTTAGCTTTTTCCCGCCAAATCACCAAATCCGACTTTTTAGCCAAAGTTCAATTGCAAGGAAAAAAATTAAGGCAGCGGACAGCGGACAGCGGAAGCTAAATATTTCCGTTTTTTTTTTTTAGAAAAAATGTTATCTATATATATAAAACTCTTTGTCCTGACTCACTGACTCACTGACTCACTGACTGAGAATCAACGTGTAGCCCAAACGGTAAGAGATAGAGAGCTGAAATTTTTACACAACATAGGTCAGATAATTTCATCGTGCAATAAGACGGCGTTTTGCAAAATTCGACCTCTAAGTGGGTCAAATCGGGGTCAAAGGTCACGGAATTGCTTAGTATGAAAAACTTTTTTGTTTCTTAAGATATCTCAACCAAACTCACAGATTATATGTTTGGTACTGTCTCTTACATGCTGACCAAATTTGGTGAAAGTGGAATGACTATATCTTATAGCTGCCATAGGAACAATCCGATGAAAAACACCTTTAGTATGAAAAACTTTTTTGTTTCTTAAGATATCTCAACCAAACTCACAGATTGTATGTTTGGTACTGTCTCTTACATTCTGACCAAATTTGGTCAAAGTGGAATGACTATATCTTATAGCTGCCATAGGAACAATCCGATGAAAAAACCTTTAGTATGAAAAACTTTTTTGTTTCTTAAGATATCTCAACCAAACTCACAGATTGTATGTTTGGTACTGTCTCTTACATTCTGACCAAATTTGGTCAAAGTGGAATGACTATATCTTATAGCTGCCATAGGAACAATCCGATGAAAAACACCTTTAGTATGAAAAACTTTTTTGTTTCTTAAGATATCTCAACCAAACTCACAGATTATATGTTTGGTACTGTCTCTTACATTCTGACTAAATTTGGTGAAAGTGGAATGACTATATCTTATAGCTGCCATAGGAACAATCCGATGAAAAACACCTTTAGTATGAAAAACTTTTTTGTTTCTTAAGATATCTCAACCAAACTCACAGATTGTATGTTTGGTACTGTCTCTTACATTCTGACCAAATTTGGTCAAAGTGGAATGACTATATCTTATAGCTGCCATAGGAACAATCCGATGAAAAAACCTTTAGTATGAAAAACTTTTTTGTTTCTTAAGATATCTCAACCGAACTAACAGATTGTATGTTTGGTACTGTCTCTTACATTCTGACCAAATTTGGTCAAAGTGGAATGACTATATCTTATAGCTGCCATAGGAACAATCCGATGAAAAACACCTTTAGTATGAAAAACTTTTTTGTTTCTTAAGATATCTCAACCAAACTCACAGATTATATGTTTGGTACTGTCTCTTACATTCTGACCAAATTTGGTCAAAGTGGAATGACTATATCTTATAGCTGCCATAGGAACAATCCGATGAAAAACACCTTTAGTATGAAAAACTTTTTTGTTTCTTAAGATATCTCAACCAAACTCACAGATTGTATGATTGGGGCTGTCTCTTACATTCTGACCAAATTTGGTCAAAGTCGGATGACTATATCATATAGCTGCCATAGGAACAATCGGAGATATCCTAACAAAACTCTCAGATTAACTTTTCTTGCCAAATTTGGACTAATTCGCTTAATTTAGCTTTTTCCCGCCAAATTTAGCTTTATCACGCCAAATTTAGCTTTTTCCCGCCAAATCACCAAATCCGACTTTTTAGCCAAAGTTCAATTGCAAGGAAAAAAAATATACGCAGCGGACAGCGGAAGATAAATATTTCCGGTTTTTTTTTAGAAAAAATGCTATATTATATAAATTTGTTAAAACGGGCAACTAAATACAATGTTGCGAGCGAAGCGAGCTGCGGTTTGGCGAGCGAAGCGAGCAGGGGGCGAATATTATGTAAATTTGTTAAACTGGACAACTAAAGACAATGTTGCGAGCGAAGCGAGCTGGGGGTTGGCGAGCGAAGCGAGCAGGGGGCGTAGCCCCCTAGTCTATATATATAAAACTCTTTGTCCTGACTGACTGACTCACTGACTGACTGACTGACTGAGAATCAACGTGCAGCCCAAACGGAAAAAGATAGAGAGCTGAAATTTGCATACAACATAGATGAGATAATTTCATCGTGCAGTAAGACGGCGTTTTGGGAAATTCGACGTCTAAGTGGGTCAAATCGGGGTCAAAGGTCACGAAATTGCTTAGTATGAAAAACTTTTTTGTTTCTTAAGATATCTCAACCAAACTCAGATATTATATGTTTGGTACTGTCTCTTACATTCTGACCAAATTTGGTCAAAGTGGAATGACTATATCTTATAGGAACAATTCGATGAAAAACACCTTTAGTATGAAAAACTTTTTTGTTTCTTAAGATATCCAACCAAACTTGCAGATTATATGTTTGGCACTGTCTCTTACATTCTGACCAAATTTGGTCAAAGTGGAATGACTATATCTTATAGCTGCCATAGGAACAATCCGATGAAAAACACCTTTAGTATGAAAAACTTTTTTGTTTCTTAAGACATCTCAACCAAACTCAGATATTATATGTTTGGTACTGTCTCTTACATTCTGACCAAATTTGGTCAAAGTGGAATGACTATATCTTATAGGAACAATCCGATGAAAAACACCTTTAGTATGAAAAACTTTTTTGTTTCTTAAGATATCCAACCAAACATGCAGATTATATGTTTGGCACTGTCTCTTACATTCTGACCAAATTTGGTCAAAGTGGAATGACTATATCTTATAGCTGCCATAGGAACAATCCGATGAAAAACACCTTTAGTATGAAAAACTTTTTTGTTTCTTAAGATATCTCAACCAAACTCACAGATTATATGTTTGGTACTGTCTCTTACATTCTGACCAAATTTGGTCAAAGTCGGATGACTATATCATATAGCTGCCATAGGAACAATCGGATGCAATCGGAGATATCCTAACAAAACTCTAAGATTAACTTTTCTTGCCAAATTTGGACTAATTCGCTTAATTTAGCTTTTTCCCGCCAAATTTAGCTTTTTCCCGCCAAATCACCAAATCCGACTTTTTAGAAAAAGTTCAATTGCAAGGAAAAAAATTAAGGCAGCGGACAGCGGAAGCTAAATATTTCCGTTTTTTTTTTAGAAAAAATGTTATCTATATATATAAAACTCTTTGTCCTGACTGACTGACTCACTGACTGACTGACTGACTAAGAATCAACGTGCAGCCCAAACGGTAAAAGATAGAGAGCTGAAATTTGCACACAACATAGATGAGATAATTTCATCGTGCAATAAGACGGCGTTTTGGGAAATTCGACGTCTAAGTGGGTCAAATCGGGGTCAAAGGTCACGAAATTGCTTAGTATGAAAAACTTTTTTGTTTCTTAAGATATCTCAACTAAACTCAGATATTATATGTTTGGTACTGTCTCTTACATTCTGACCAAATTTGGTCAAAGTGGAATGACTACATCTTATAGGAACAATCCGATGAAAAACACCTTTAGTATGAAAAACTTTTTTGTTTCTTAAGATATCTCAACCAAACTCACAGATTATATGTTTGGTACTGTCTCTTACATTCTGACCAAATTTGGTCAAAGTGGAATGACTATATCTTATAGCTGCCATAGGAACAATCCGATGAAAAACACCTTTAGTATGAAAAACATTTTTGTTTCTTAAGATATCTCAACCGGGTGCATGTAATAACGCTCAGTGTCATAACGCCCGTGGGCGTTATGTCACAGATTTTTGTGTCATAAGGCCCGCGGGCATTATGACACTTTCAAAAGTGTCATATCGCCCGCAGGGCGTTATGTCACTTTTTTGTGGACTTTATGACACTATAAGAAGTGCATTAACGCCCGAATCTTAAAAGTATTAAATGTTTATTAAAAAAAAAACATTTATGTTAGACTTTAGAGAATTAGCCGCCTCCAATCCAAACTTATTATAAAGATAACTTCAAGCAATGGGGCATATCGGCTGCTACGGCATTGGTCATGCTTATTCATTATTGTAATCTGAATATGGGGGCATAGTATTACGAAGTTAGCTTAAAAAGCGCCGCGATTTTTTTAAAAAAAAATTTTTGCCTGCACCCTTACCAAAGTAAATTTTGATATTAGCTAATAATAATTCCAAACTTTATTGAAATACCTTTAAATTATTTTCAACTATTTGTCTGCAATATGGGCAGATCAATAGAGAATTTTTCGAGCGTTGTTCCAGATTTTTGTAGCACTCAGAGCATATTTTGAAATGGCTACAAGGCAAGGAAGTACCACATCCCTCGGTTTATCTAGGCAAATTCGGGATTCTTGATGCAGTTTACAAGTTTTAAGAAATTGAGGGTGTTATGACACTTCTAAAAAGTGTCATAACGCCCGCGGGCTCTAAGAAACATTGATAGAGGGCGATATGACACTTTTGAAAGTGTCAAAACGCCCGCGGGCGTTATGACACAAAAATGTGTGTCATAATGCCCGCGGGCGTTATGACACTGGGCGTTATGACACGCACCCATCTCAACCAAACTTGCAGATTGTTTGTTTGATACTGTCTCTAACATACTAACCAAATTTGGTCAAAGTCGAATGACTATATCATATAGCTGTAATAGGAACAATCGGATGCAATCGAAGATATCCTAACAAAATTCCCAGATTAACTCTTCGTGCCAAATTTGGACTAATTTTCTTAATTTAGCTTTTCCCGCCAAATTTAGCTTTTTCCCGCCAAATTTAGCTTTTTACCGCCAAATCACAAAATCCGACTTTTTAGCCAAAGTTCAATTGCAAGGAAAAAAAATTACCGCAGCGGACAGCGGAAGCTAAATATTTCCGGTTTTAGAAAAAATGCTATCTATCTATATATATAAAACTCTTTGTCCTGACTGACTGACTCACTGACTGACTGACTGACTGAGAATCAACGTGCAGCCCAAACGGTAAAAGATAGAGAGCTGAAATTTGCATACAACATAGATGAGATAATTTCATCGTGCAGTAAGACGTCGTTTTGGGAAATTCGACGTCTAAGTGGGTCAAATCGGGGTCAAAGGTCACGAAATTGCTTAGTATGAAAAACTTTTTTGTTTCTTAAGATATCTCAACCAAACTCAGATATTATATGTTTGGTACTGTCTCTTTCATTCTGACCAAATTTGGTCAAAGTGGAATGACTATATCTTATAGCTGCCATAGGAACAATCCGATGAAAAACACCTTTAGTATGAAAAACTTTTTTGTTTCTTAAGATATCTCAACCAAACTCACAGATTATATGTTTGGTACTGTCTCTTACATTCTGACCAAATTTGGTCAAAGTGGAATGACTATATCTTATAGCTGCCATAGGAACAATCCGATGAAAAACACCTTTAGTATGAAAAACTTTTTTGTTTCTTAAGATATCTCAACCAAACTCACAGATTATATGTTTGGTACTGTCTCTTACATTCTGACCAAATTTGGTCAAAGTCGGATGACTATATCATATAGCTGCCATAGGAACAATCGGATGCAATCGGAGATATCCTAACAAAACTCTAAGATTAACTTTTCTTGCCAAATTTGGACTAATTCGCTTAATTTAGCTTTTTCCCGCCAAATTTAGCTTTTTCCCGCCAAATCACCAAATCCGACTTTTTAGAAAAAGTTCAATTGCAAGGAAAAAAATTAAGGCAGCGGACAGCGGAAGCTAAATATTTCCGTTTTTTTTTTAGAAAAAATGTTATCTATATATATAAAACTCTTTGTCCTGACTGACTGACTCACTGACTGACTGACTGACTAAGAATCAACGTGCAGCCCAAACGGTAAAAGATAGAGAGCTGAAATTTGCACACAACATAGATGAGATAATTTCATCGTGCAATAAGACGGCGTTTTGGGAAATTCGACGTCTAAGTGGGTCAAATCGGGGTCAAAGGTCACGAAATTGCTTAGTATGAAAAACTTTTTTGTTTCTTAAGATATCTCAACTAAACTCAGATATTATATGTTTGGTACTGTCTCTTACATTCTGACCAAATTTGGTCAAAGTGGAATGACTACATCTTATAGGAACAATCCGATGAAAAACACCTTTAGTATGAAAAACTTTTTTGTTTCTTAAGATATCTCAACCAAACTCACAGATTATATGTTTGGTACTGTCTCTTACATTCTGACCAAATTTGGTCAAAGTGGAATGACTATATCTTATAGCTGCCATAGGAACAATCCGATGAAAAACACCTTTAGTATGAAAAACATTTTTGTTTCTTAAGATATCTCAACCGGGTGCATGTAATAACGCTCAGTGTCATAACGCCCGTGGGCGTTATGTCACAGATTTTTGTGTCATAAGGCCCGCGGGCATTATGACACTTTCAAAAGTGTCATATCGCCCGCAGGGCGTTATGTCACTTTTTTGTGGACTTTATGACACTATAAGAAGTGCATTAACGCCCGAATCTTAAAAGTATTAAATGTTTATTAAAAAAAAAACATTTATGTTAGACTTTAGAGAATTAGCCGCCTCCAATCCAAACTTATTATAAAGATAACTTCAAGCAATGGGGCATATCGGCTGCTACGGCATTGGTCATGCTTATTCATTATTGTAATCTGAATATGGGGGCATAGTATTACGAAGTTAGCTTAAAAAGCGCCGCGATTTTTTTAAAAAAAAATTTTTGCCTGCACCCTTACCAAAGTAAATTTTGATATTAGCTAATAATAATTCCAAACTTTATTGAAATACCTTTAAATTATTTTCAACTATTTGTCTGCAATATGGGCAGATCAATAGAGAATTTTTCGAGCGTTGTTCCAGATTTTTGTAGCACTCAGAGCATATTTTGAAATGGCTACAAGGCAAGGAAGTACCACATCCCTCGGTTTATCTAGGCAAATTCGGGATTCTTGATGCAGTTTACAAGTTTTAAGAAATTGAGGGTGTTATGACACTTCTAAAAAGTGTCATAACGCCCGCGGGCTCTAAGAAACATTGATAGAGGGCGATATGACACTTTTGAAAGTGTCAAAACGCCCGCGGGCGTTATGACACAAAAATGTGTGTCATAATGCCCGCGGGCGTTATGACACTGGGCGTTATGACACGCACCCATCTCAACCAAACTTGCAGATTGTTTGTTTGATACTGTCTCTAACATACTAACCAAATTTGGTCAAAGTCGAATGACTATATCATATAGCTGTAATAGGAACAATCGGATGCAATCGAAGATATCCTAACAAAATTCCCAGATTAACTCTTCGTGCCAAATTTGGACTAATTTTCTTAATTTAGCTTTTCCCGCCAAATTTAGCTTTTTCCCGCCAAATTTAGCTTTTTACCGCCAAATCACAAAATCCGACTTTTTAGCCAAAGTTCAATTGCAAGGAAAAAAAATTACCGCAGCGGACAGCGGAAGCTAAATATTTCCGGTTTTAGAAAAAATGCTATCTATCTATATATATAAAACTCTTTGTCCTGACTGACTGACTCACTGACTGACTGACTGACTGAGAATCAACGTGCAGCCCAAACGGTAAAAGATAGAGAGCTGAAATTTGCATACAACATAGATGAGATAATTTCATCGTGCAGTAAGACGTCGTTTTGGGAAATTCGACGTCTAAGTGGGTCAAATCGGGGTCAAAGGTCACGAAATTGCTTAGTATGAAAAACTTTTTTGTTTCTTAAGATATCTCAACCAAACTCAGATATTATATGTTTGGTACTGTCTCTTTCATTCTGACCAAATTTGGTCAAAGTGGAATGACTATATCTTATAGCTGCCATAGGAACAATCCGATGAAAAACACCTTTAGTATGAAAAACTTTTTTGTTTCTTAAGATATCTCAACCAAACTCACAGATTATATGTTTGGTACTGTCTCTTACATTCTGACCAAATTTGGTCAAAGTGGAATGACTATATCTTATAGCTGCCATAGGAACAATCCGATGAAAAACACCTTTAGTATGAAAAACTTTTTTGTTTCTTAAGATATCTCAACCAAACTCACAGATTGTATGATTGGGGCTGTCTCTTACATTCTGACCAAATTTGGTAAAAGTCGGATGACTATATCATATAGCTGCCATAGGAACAATCGGATGCAATCGGAGATATCCCAACAAAACTCTAAGATTAACTTTTCTTGCCAAATTTGGACTAATTTTTCCCGCCAAATCACCAAATCCGACTTTTTAGCCAAAGTTCAATTGCAAGGAAAAAAATTAAGGCAGCGGACAGCGGAAGCTAAATATTTCCGTTTTTTTTTTTAGAAAAAATGTTATCTATATATATAAAACTCTTTGTACTGACTGACTGACTCACTGACTGACTGACTGACTGAGAATCAACGTGCAGCCCAAACGGTAAAAGATAGAGAGCTGAAATTTGCACACAACATAGATGAGATAATTTCATCGTGCAATAAGACGGCGTTTTGGGAAATTCGACGTCTAAGTGGGTCAAATCGGGGTCAAAGGTCACGAAATTGCTTAGTATGAAAAACGTTTTTGTTTCTTAAGATATCTCAACCAAACTCAGATATTATATGTTTGGTACTGTCTCTTACATTCTGACCAAATTTGGTCAAAGTGGAATGACTATATCTTATAGGAACAATCCGATGAAAAACACCTTTAGTATGAAAAACTTTTTTGTTTCTTAAGATATCCAACCAAACTTGCAGATTATATGTTTGGCACTGTCTCTTACATTCTGACCAAATTTGGTCAAAGTGGAATGACTATATCTTATAGCTGCCATAGGAACAATCCGATTAAAAACACCTTTAGTATGAAAAACTTTTTTGTTTCTTAAGATATCTCAACCAAACTCACAGATTATATGTTTGGTACTGTCTCTTACATTCTGACCAAATTTGGTCAAAGTCGGATGACTATATCATATAGCTGCCATAGGAACAATCGGATGCAATCGGAGATATCCTAACAAAACTCTAAGATTAACTTTTCTTGCCAAATTTGGACTAATTCGCTTAATTTAGCTTTTTCCCGCCAAATTTAGCTTTTTCCCGCCAAATCACCAAATCCGACTTCTTAGCCAAAGTTCAATTGCAAGGAAAAAAATTAAGGCAGCGGACAGCGGAAGCTAAATATTTCCGTTTTTTTTTTAGAAAAAATGTTATCTATATATATAAAACTCTTTGTCCTGACTGACGGACTCACTGACTGACTGACTGACTGACTCACTGACTGACTGACTGACTGAGAATCAACGTGCAGCCCAAACGGTAAAAGATAGAGAGCTGAAATTTGCACACAACATAGATGAGATAATTTCATCGTGCAATAAGACGGCGTTTTGGGAAATTCGACGTCTAAGTGGGTCAAATCGGGGTCAAAGGTCACGAAATTGCTTAGTATGAAAAACTTTTTTGTTTCTTAAGATATCTCAACCAAACTCAGATATTATATGTTTGGTACTGTCTCTTACATTCTGACCAAATTTGGTCAAAGTGGAATGACTACATCTTATAGGAACAATCCGATGAAAAACACCTTTAGTATGAAAAACTTTTTTGTTTCTTAAGATATCTCAACCAAACTCACAGATTATATGTTTGGTACTGTCTCTTACATTCTGACCAAATTTGGTCAAAGTGGAATGACTATATCTTATAGCTGCCATAGGAACAATCCGATGAAAAACACCTTTAGTATGAAAAACTTTTTTGTTTCTTAAGATATCTCAACCGGGTGCATGTAATAACGCTCAGTGTCATAACGCCCGTGGGCGTTATGTCACAGATTTTTGTGTCATAAGGCCCGCGGGCATTATGACACTTTCAAAAGTGTCATATCGCCCGCAGGGCGTTTTGTCACTTTTTTGTGGACTTTATGACACTATAAGAAGTGCATTAACGCCCGAATCTTAAAAGTATTAAATGTTTATTAAAAAAAAAACATTTATGTTAGACTTTAGAGAATTAGCCGCCTCCAATCCAAACTTATTATAAAGATAACTTCAAGCAATGGGGCATATCGGCTGCTACGGCATTGGTCATGCTTATTCATTATTGTAATCTGAATATGGGGGCATAGTATTACGAAGTTAGCTTAAAAAGCGCCGCGATTTTTTTAAAAAAAAAATTTTGCCTGCACCCTTACCAAAGTAAATTTTGATATTAGCTAATAATAATTCCAAACTTTATTGAAATACCTTTAAATTATTTTCAACTATTTGTCTGCAATATGGGCAGATCAATAGAGAATTTTTCGAGCGTTGTTCCAGATTTTTGTAGCACTCAGAGCATATTTTGAAATGGCTACAAGGCAAGGAAGTACCACATCCCTCGGTTTATCTAGGCAAATTCGGGATTCTTGATGCATTGATAGAGGGCGATATGACACTTTTGAAAGTTTCAAAACGCCCGCGGGCGTTATGACACAAAAATGTGTGTCATAATGCCCGCGGGCGTTATGACACTGGGCGTTATGACACGCACCCATCTCAACCAAACTTGCAGATTGTTTGTTTGATACTGTCTCTAACATACTAACCAAATTTGGTCAAAGTCGAATGACTATATCATATAGCTGTAATAGGAACAATCGGATGCAATCGAAGATATCCTAACAAAATTCCCAGATTAACTCTTCGTGCCAAATTTGGACTAATTTTCTTAATTTAGCTTTTCCCGCCAAATTTAGCTTTTTCCCGCCAAATTTAGCTTTTTACCGCCAAATCACAAAATCCGACTTTTTAGCCAAAGTTCAATTGCAAGGAAAAAAAATTACCGCAGCGGACAGCGGAAGCTAAATATTTCCGGTTTTAGAAAAAATGCTATCTATCTATATATATAAAACTCTTTGTCCTGACTGACTGAGAATCAACGTGCAGCCCAAACGGTAAAAGATAGAGAGCTGAAATTTGCATACAACATAGATGAGATAATTTCATCGTGCAGTAAGACGGCGTTTTGGGAAATTCGACGTCTAAGTGGGTCAAATCGGGGTCAAAGGTCACGAAATTGCTTAGTATGAAAAACTTTTTTGTTTCTTAAGATATCTCAACCAAACTCAGATATTATATGTTTGGTACTGTCTCTTTCATTCTGACCAAATTTGGTCAAAGTGGAATGACTATATCTTATAGCTGCCATAGGAACAATCCGATGAAAAACACCTTTAGTATGAAAAACTTTTTTGTTTCTTAAGATATCTCAACCAAACTCACAGATTATATGTTTGGTACTGTCTCTTACATTCTGACCAAATTTGGTCAAAGTGGAATGACTATATCTTATAGCTGCCATAGGAACAATCCGATGAAAAACACCTTTAGTATGAAAAACTTTTTTGTTTCTTAAGATATCTCAACCAAACTCACAGATTGTATGATTGGGGCTGTCTCTTACATTCTGACCAAATTTGGTAAAAGTCGGATGACTATATCATATAGCTGCCATAGGAACAATCGGATGCAATCGGAGATATCCCAACAAAACTCTAAGATTAACTTTTCTTGCCAAATTTGGACTAATTTTTCCCGCCAAATCACCAAATCCGACTTTTTAGCCAAAGTTCAATTGCAAGGAAAAAAATTAAGGCAGCGGACAGCGGAAGCTAAATATTTCCGTTTTTTTTTTTAGAAAAAATGTTATCTATATATATAAAACTCTTTGTCCTGACTGACTGACTCACTGACTGACTGACTGACTGAGAATCAACGTGCAGCCCAAACGGTAAAAGATAGAGAGCTGAAATTTGCACACAACATAGATGAGATAATTTCATCGTGCAATAAGACGGCGTTTTGGGAAATTCGACGTCTAAGTGGGTCAAATCGGGGTCAAAGGTCACGAAATTGCTTAGTATGAAAAACTTTTTTGTTTCTTAAGATATCTCAACCAAACTCAGATATTATATGTTTGGTACTGTCTCTTACATTCTGACCAAATTTGGTCAAAGTGGAATGACTATATCTTATAGGAACAATCCGATGAAAAACACCTTTAGTATGAAAAACTTTTTTGTTTCTTAAGATATCTCAACCAAACTCAGATATTATATGTTTGGTACTGTCTCTTTCATTCTGACCAAATTTGGTCAAAGTGGAATGACTATATCTTATAGCTGCCATAGGAACAATCCGATGAAAAACACCTTTAGTATGAAAAACTTTTTTGTTTCTTAAGATATCTCAACCAAACTCACAGATTATATGTTTGGTACTGTCTCTTACATTCTGACCAAATTTGGTCAAAGTGGAATGACTATATCTTATAGCTGCCATAGGAACAATCCGATGAAAAACACCTTTAGTATGAAAAACTTTTTTGTTTCTTAAGATATCTCAACCGGGTGCATGTAATAACGCTCAGTGTCATAACGCCCGTGGGCGTTATGTCACAGATTTTTGTGTCATAAGGCCCGCGGGCATTATGACACTTTCAAAAGTGTCATATCGCCCGCAGGGCGTTATGTCACTTTTTTGTGGACTTTATGACACTATAAGAAGTGCATTAACGCCCGAATCTTAAAAGTATTAAATGTTTATTAAAAAAAAAAACATTTATGTTAGACTTTAGAGAATTAGCCGCCTCCAATCCAAACTTATTATAAAGATAACTTCAAGCAATGGGGCATATCGGCTGCTACGGCATTGGTCATGCTTATTTATTATTGTAATCTGAATATCTTATAAAAAAACCTCTTTACGAGGTAAAAGTCTAGTGCCGAAAACATTTTCATGCCCCAAAATTTCTGATATCCAATTTTGTGACGAAAAATATTAAATTTTACACATGAATTATTAAAAAATAAAATTGTTGTCACTGGCACTGCGCAAAAAAGTACTATTTATTAGGTATGAAAAATTTAGCGCAATGTGCCCAGTGACAAAAAGTTTATTTTTTAATAATTCATGTGTAAAATTTAATATTTTTCGTCACAAAATTGGATATCAGAAATTTTGGGGCATGAAAATGTTTTCGGCACTAGACTTTTACCTCGTAAAGAGGTTTTTTTATAAGATATCAGAAATTTTTTAATAAGACATCGGAAATTTTGACAATTGCAATATTTTTTTAAACAATTCAATAATTATATAATTAAGAGAATTAAAAACACATTCAATCAGAGACGTTGCAATATTATATATATTTATAAATATATTTCGATCTTGCTGTAATTGGAATCACAAAATGTTTCATCCGCCGCAAAAAGAATTCACCACTTGCAAGCAGTATCTTTCCACATGCACTGCAAGCAGTGCAAGTAGTGTGCATGCAGTAGTATACATGCAGTAGTGTAAAGGAAAAAGGTATATTCAATCAACAGGTAATATCTTGCCCAAACGAATTTTGACAGATAGGTGTTGTATGTCAAAAGACGCGGAATTAAATTGTCTACAACATACTACATATTTAAAAGTGATTTGATGTGTAGATTTTTCTTAAATCGCCAAAATGTGGAGAAAAATACCTTATTTCACCTGTGGCTGTTTACCTATTTTCTTAAAAAAAAAACTTTGAAGGTATGTCTAATAGCCCTTAGAAATACCTTTTAAATGATATATAGATCACATATGTAGCTTCTATCGTTTGGATGCTATGGGGTTTTTAGTTTTAGCGGTTTTTAGCGATTTCCCGCTAAACTAGCGATTTTTCGAAAAAGTCGTAGAACAAACGTTTCTAGATTTTTGAGCGGGAACAAGTCCTCATTCAAACTTTTAAGCTAAAACAACGATTTGATCTATACAAACAAACAAACAAACAGACAAACAAACAGACTGACTTTTCATCTCGTTTTGAGAAGAACACCAAAAATTTCAAAATAATTTATCTTTTGAACCAGTAGTCGGATTTTGATGATTGAGGTGTCATTCAACGCGTATTTTTACGAGAAATATTAAAAAATTAAAAATGTTGACCAAAAGGCTCCAGCGGCCCCATTAGCTCCAATAATTTAAATTTTGCCCCTCCCACTTACACCTGTTTATCTCAAGAACTAGGTGAGTTTCTTAAAGTCTTAGTATGCACATTTGTAAGTTAAATTGATACCTTTCGATCGGTATATAACTCGACCCGATCGGACGGTCATAGCAAATTTTCCATTCTTCCTGTGTATATATGCTAGTCGCTTTCGCACCCTTCGTGCTGCTTTCGTCACTAGCGCGGACTGCCGTCCGCAGTGATGGGGGCATAGTATTACGAAGTTAGCTTAAAAAGCGCCGCAGGCAAAAAATTTTTTTTAAAAAAATCGCGCGAAAATTTTTGCCTGCACCCTTACCAAAGTAAATTTTGATATTAGCTAATAATAATTCCAAACTTTATTGAAATACTTTTAAATTATTTTCAACTATTTGTCTGCAATATGGGCAGATCAATAGAGAATTTTTCGAGCGTTGTTCCAGATTTTTGTAGCACTCAGAGCATATTTTGAAATGGCTACAAGGCAAGGAAGTACCACATCCCTCGGTTTATCTAGGCAAATTCGGGATTCTTGATGCAGTTTACAAGTTTTAAGAAATTGAGGGTGTTATGACACTTCTAAAAAGTGTCATAACGCCCGCGGGCTCTAAGACACATTGATAGAGGGCGATATGACACTTTTGAAAGTGTCAAAACGCCCGCGGGCGTTATGACACAAAAATGTGTGTCATAATGCCCGCGGGCGTTATGACACTGGGCGTTATGACACGCACCCATCTCAACCAAACTTGCAGATTGTTTGTTTGATACTGTCTCTAACATACTAACCAAATTTGGTCAAAGTCGAATGACTATATCATATAGCTGTAATAGGAACAATCGGATGCAATCGAAGATATCCTAACAAAATTCCCAGATTAACTCTTCGTGCCAAATTTGGACTAATTTTCTTAATTTAGCTTTTCCCGCCAAATTTAGCTTTTTCCCGCCAAATTTAGCTTTTTACCGCCAAATCACAAAATCCGACTTTTTAGCCAAAGTTCAATTGCAAGGAAAAAAAATTAAGGCAGCGGACAGCGGAAGCTAAATATTTCCGGTTTTAGAAAAAATGCTATCTATCTATATCAGCTATCGGCACGGCCCTATCTCGTGCGCATAGGAAATTTTCGTGGCGACTGCGCTGCCGCTCACGTACGCTCACGTACGACACACTTCTACGATTTGCTTCTGTTAACGTTCCTGCTATTCCGCTGTTAGGCGAACAAAAATGCACACTAACGCAATGCAAACATATGAATGTGTTGGTGCCGACCACTGATCTATATATATAAAACTCTTTGTCCTGACTGACTGACTCACTGACTGACTGACTGACTGAGAATCAACGTGCAGCCCAAACGGTAAAAGATAGAGAGCTGAAATTTGCATACAACATAGATGAGATAATTTGATCGTGCAGTAAGACGGCGTTTTGGGAAATTCGACGTCTAAGTGGGTCAAATCGGGGTCAAAGGTCACGAAATTGCTTAGTATGAAAAACTTTTTTGTTTCTTAAGATATCTCAACCAACTCAGATATTATATGTTTGGTACTGTCTCTTTCATTCTGACCAAATTTGGTCAAAGTGGAATGACTATATCTTATAGCTGCCATAGGAACAATCCGATGAAAAACACCTTTAGTATGAAAAACTTTTTTGTTTCTTAAGATATCTCAACCAAACTCACAGATTATATGTTTGGTACTGTCTCTTACATTCTGACCAAATTTGGTCAAAGTGGAATGACTATATCTTATAGCTGCCATAGGAACAATCCGATGAAAAACACCTTTAGTATGAAAAACTTTTTTGTTTCTTAAGATATCTCAACCAAACTCACAGATTGTATGATTGGGGCTGTCTCTTACATTCTGACCAA
This sequence comes from Drosophila limbata, assembly GCA_963924055.1. Lineage (NCBI taxonomy): Eukaryota > Metazoa > Arthropoda > Insecta > Diptera > Drosophilidae > Drosophila > Drosophila limbata. Next base: position 859,762 of record CAWUOW010000382.1, read on the forward strand.
ATTTGGTAAAAGTCGGATGACTATATCATATAGCTGCCATAGGAACAATCGGATGCAATCGGAGATATCCTAACAAAACTCTAAGATTAACTTTTCTTGCCAAATTTGGACTAATTTTTCCCGCCAAATCACCAAATCCGACTTTTTAGCCAAAGTTCAATTGCAAGGAAAAAAATTAAGGCAGCGGACAGCGGAAGCTAAATATTTCAGTTTTTTTTTTTAGAAAAAATGTTATCTATATATATAAAACTCTTTGTCCTGACTGACTGACTCACTGACTGACTGACTGACTGAGAATCAACGTGCAGCCCAAACGGTAAAAGATAGAGAGCTGAAATTTGCACACAACATAGATGAGATAATTTCATCGTGCAATAAGACGGCGTTTTGGGAAATTCGACGTCTAAGTGGGTCAAATCGGGGTCAAAGGTCACGAAATTGCTTAGTATGAAAAACTTTTTTGTTTCTTAAGATATCTCAACCAAACTCAGATATTATATGTTTGGTACTATCTCTTACATTCTGACCAAATTTGGTCAAAGTGGAATGACTATATCTTATAGGAACAATCCGATGAAAAACACCTTTAGTATGAAAAACTTTTTTGTTTCTTAAGATATCCAACCAAACTTGCAGATTATATGTTTGGCACTGTCTCTTACATTCTGACCAAATTTGGTCAAAGTGGAATGACTATATCTTATAGCTGCCATAGGAACAATCCGATGAAAAACACCTTTAGTATGAAAAACTTTTTTGTTTCTTAAGATATCTCAACCAAACTCACAGATTATATGTTTGGTACTGTCTCTTTCATTCTGAATAAATTTGGTCAAAGTGGAATGACTATGTCTTATAGCTGCCATAGGAACAATCCGATGAAAAACACCTTTAGTATGAAAAACTTTTTTGTTTCTTAAGATATCTCAACCAAACTCACAGATTATATGTTTGGTACTGTCTCTTACATTCTGACCAAATTTGGTCAAAGTCGGATGACTATATCATATAGCTGCCATAGGAACAATCGGATGCAATCGGAGATATCCTAACAAAACTCTAAGATTAACTTTTCTTGCCAAATTTGGACTAATTCGCTTAATTTAGCTTTTTCCCGCCAAATTTAGCTTTTTCCCGCCAAATCACCAAATCCGACTTTTTAGAAAAAGTTCAATTGCAAGGAAAAAAATTAAGGCAGCGGACAGCGGAAGCTAAATATTTCCGTTTTTTTTTTAGAAAAAATGTTATCTATATATATAAAACTCTTTGTCCTGACTGACTGACTCACTGACTGACTGACTGACTGAGAATCAACGTGCAGCCCAAACGGTAAAAGATAGAGAGCTGAAATTTGCACACAACATAGATGAGATAATTTCATCGTGCAATAAGACGGCGTTTTGGGAAATTCGACGTCTAAGTGGGTCAAATCGGGGTCAAAGGTCAGGAAATTGCTTAGTATGAAAAACTTTTTTGTTTCTTAAGATATCTCAACCAAACTCAGATATTATATGTTTGGTACTGTCTCTTACATTCTGACCAAATTTGGTCAAAGTGGAATGACTATATCTTATAGGAACAATCCGATGAAAAACACCTTTAGTATGAAAAACTTTTTTGTTTCTTAAGATATCCAACCAAACTTGCAGATTATATGTTTGGTACTGTCTCTTTCATTCTGAATAAATTTGGTCAAAGTCGGATGACTATATCATATAGCTGCCATAGGAACAATCGGATGCAATCGGAGATATCCTAACAAAACTCTAAGATTAACTTTTCTTGCCAAATTTGGACTAATTCGCTTAATTTAGCTTTTTCCCGCCAAATTTAGCTTTTTCCCGCCAAATCACAAAATCCGACTTTTTAGCCAAAGTTCAATTGCAAGGAAAAAAATTTAGGCAGCGGACAGCGGAAGCTAAATATTTCCGTTTTTTTTTTAGAAAAAATGTTATCTATATATATAAAACTCTTTGTCCTGACTGACTGACTCACTGACTGACTGAGAATCAACGTGCAGCCCAAACGGTAAAAGATAGAGAACTGAAATTTGCACACAACATAGATGAGATAATTTCATCGTGCAATAAGACGGCGTTTTGGGAAATTCGACGTCTAAGTGGGTCAAATCGGGGTCAAAGGTCACGAAATTGCTTAGTATGAAAAACTTTTTTGTTTCTTAAGATATCTCAACCAAACTCACAGATTATATGTTTGGTACTGTCTCTTACATTCTGACCAAATTTGGTCAAAGTGGAATGACTATATCTTATAGCTGCCATAGGAACAATCCGATGAAAAACACCTTTAGTATGAAAAACTTTTTTGTTTCTTAAGATATCTCAACCGGGTGCATGTAATAACGCTCAGTGTCATAACGCCCGTGGGCGTTATGTCACAGATTTTTGTGTCATAAGGCGTTATGTCACTTTTTTGTGGACTTTATGACACTATAAGAAGTGCATTAACGCCCGAATCTTAAAAGTATTAAATGTTTATTAAAAAAAAAAACATTTATGTTAGACTTTAGAGAATTAGCCGCCTCCAATCCAAACTTATTATAAAGATAACTTCAAGCAATGGGGCATATCGGCTGCTACGGCATTGGTCATGCTTATTCATTATTGTAATCTGAATATCTTATAAAAAAACCTCTTTACGAGGTAAAAGTCTAGTGCCGAAAACATTTTCATGCCCCAAAATTTCTGATATCCAATTTTGTGACGAAAAATATTAAATTTTACACATGAATTATTAAAAAATAAAATTGTTGTCACTGGCACTGCGCAAAAAAGTACTATTTATTAGGTATGAAAAATTTAGCGCAATGTGCCCAGTGACAAAAATTTTATTTTTTAATAATTCATGTGTAAAATTTAATATTTTTCGTCACAAAATTGGATATCAGAAATTTTGGGGCATGAAAATGTTTTCGGCACTAGACTTTTACCTCGTAAAGAGGTTTTTTTATAAGATATCAGAAATTTTTTAATAAGACATCGGAAATTTTGACAATTGCAATATTTTTTTAAACAATTCAATAATTATATAATTAAGAGAATTAAAAACACATTCAATCAGAGACGTTGCAATATTATATATATTTATAAATATATTTCGATCTTGCTGTAATTGGAATCACAAAATGTTTCATCTGCCGCAAAAAGAATTCACCACTTGCAAGCAGTATCTTTCCACATGCACTGCAAGCAGTGCAAGTAGTGTGCATGCAGTAGTATACATGCAGTAGTGTAAAGGAAAAAGGTATATTCAATCAACAGGTAATATCTTGCCCAAACGAATTTTGACAGATAGGTGTTGTATGTCAAAAGACGCGGAATTAAATTGTCTACAACATACTACATATTTAAAAGTGATTTGATGTGTAGATTTTTCTTAAATCGCCAAAATGTGGAGAAAAATACCTTATTTCACCTGTGGCTGTTTACCTATTTTCTTAAAAAAAAAACTTTGAAGGTATGTCTAATAGCCCTTAGAAATACCTTTTAAATGATATATAGTTCACATATGTAGCTTCTATCGTTTGGATGCTATGGGGTTTTTAGTTTTAGCGGTTTTTAGCGATTTCCCGCTAAACTAGCGATTTTTCGAAAAAGTCGTAGAACAAACGTTTCTAGATTTTTGAGCGGGAACAAGTCCTCATTCAAACTTTTAAGCTAAAACAACGATTTGATCTATACAAACAAACAGACTGACTTTTCATCTCGTTTTGAGAAGAACACCAAAAATTTCAAAATAATTTATCTTTTGAACCAGTAGTCGGATTTTGATGATTGAGGTGTCATTCAACGCGTATTTTTACGAGAAATATTAAAAAATTAAAAATGTTGACCAAAAGGCTCCAGCGGCCCCATTAGCTCCAATAATTTAAATTTTGCCCCTCCCACTTACACCTGTTTATCTCAAGAACTAGGTGAGTTTCTTAAAGTCTTAGTATGCACATTTGTAAGTTAAATTGATACCTTTCGATCGGTATATAACTCGACCCGATCGGACGGTCATAGCAAATTTTCCATTCTTCCTGTGTATATATGCTAGTCGCTTTCGCACCCTTCGTGCTGCTTTCGTCACTAGCGCGGACTGCCGTCCGCAGTGATGGGGGCATAGTATTACGAAGTTAGCTTAAAAAGCGCCGCAGGCAAAAAATTTTTTTTAAAAAAATCGCGCGAAAATTTTTGCCTGCACCCTTACCAAAGTAAATTTTGATATTAGCTAATAATAATTCCAAACTTTATTGAAATACTTTTAAATTATTTTCAACTATTTGTCTGCAATATGGGCAGATCAATAGAGAATTTTTCGAGCGTTGTTCCAGATTTTTGTAGCACTCAGAGCATATTTTGAAATGGCTACAAGGCAAGGAAGTACCACATCCCTCGGTTTATCTAGGCAAATTCGGGATTCTTGATGCAGTTTACAAGTTTTAAGAAATTGAGGGTGTTATGACACTTCTAAAAAGTGTCATAACGCCCGCGGGCTCTAAGACACATTGATAGAGGGCGATATGACACTTTTGAAAGTGTCAAAACGCCCGCGGGCGTTATGACACAAAAATGTGTGTCATAATGCCCGCGGGCGTTATGACACTGGGCGTTATGACACGCACCCATCTCAACCAAACTTGCAGATTGTTTGTTTGATACTGTCTCTAACATACTAACCAAATTTGGTCAAAGTCGAATGACTATATCATATAGCTGTAATAGGAACAATCGGATGCAATCGAAGATATCCTAACAAAATTCCCAGATTAACTCTTCGTGCCAAATTTGGACTAATTTTCTTAATTTAGCTTTTCCCGCCAAATTTAGCTTTTTCCCGCCAAATTTAGCTTTTTACCGCCAAATCACAAAATCCGACTTTTTAGCCAAAGTTCAATTGCAAGGAAAAAAAATTAAGGCAGCGGACAGCGGAAGCTAAATATTTCCGGTTTTAGAAAAAATGCTATCTATCTATATATATAAAACTCTTTGTCCTGACTGACTGACTCACTGACTGACTGAGAATCAACGAGCAGCCCAAACGGTAAAAGATAGAGAGCTGAAATTTGCATACAACATAGATGAGATAATTTGATCGTGCAGTAAGACGGCGTTTTGGGAAATTCGACGTCTAAGTGGGTCAAATCGGGGTCAAAGGTCACGAAATTGCTTAGTATGAAAAACTTTTTTGTTTCTTAAGATATCTCAACCAAACTCAGATGTTATATGTTTGGTACTGTCTCTTTCATTCTGACCAAATTTGGTCAAAGTGGAATGACTATATCTTATAGCTGCCATAGGAACAATCCGATGAAAAACACCTTTAGTATGAAAAACTTTTTTGTTTCTTAAGATATCTCAACCAAACTCACAGATTATATGTTTGGTACTGTCTCTTACATTCTGACCAAATTTGGTCAAAGTGGAATGACTATATCTTATAGCTGCCATAGGAACAATCCGATGAAAAACACCTTTAGTATGAAAAACTTTTTTGTTTCTTAAGATATCTCAACCAAACTCACAGATTGTATGATTGGGGCTGTCTCTTACATTCTGACCAAATTTGGTAAAAGTCGGATGACTATATCATATAGCTGCCATAGGAACAATCGGATGCAATCGGAGATATCCCAACAAAACTCTAAGATTAACTTTTCTTGCCAAATTTGGACTAATTTTTCCCGCCAAATCACCAAATCCGACTTTTTAGCCAAAGTTCAATTGCAAGGAAAAAAATTAAGGCAGCGGACAGCGGAAGCTAAATATTTCCGTTTTTTTTTTTAGAAAAAATGTTATCTATATATATAAAACTCTTTGTCCTGACTGACTGACTCACTGACTGACTGACTGACTGAGAATCAACGTGCAGCCCAAACGGTAAAAGATAGAGAGCTGAAATTTGCACACAACATAGATGAGATAATTTCATCGTGCAATAAGACGGCGTTTTGGGAAATTCGACGTCTAAGTGGGTCAAATCGGGGTCAAAGGTCACGAAATTGCTTAGTATGAAAAACTTTTTTGTTTCTTAAGATATCTCAACCAAACTCAGATATTATATGTTTGGTACTATCTCTTACATTCTGACCAAATTTGGTCAAAGTGGAATGACTATATCTTATAGGAACAATCCGATGAAAAACACCTTTAGTATGAAAAACTTTTTTGTTTCTTAAGATATCCAACCAAACTTGCAGATTATATGTTTGGCACTGTCTCTTACATTCTGACCAAATTTGGTCAAAGTGGAATGACTATATCTTATAGCTGCCATAGGAACAATCCGATGAAAAACACCTTTAGTATGAAAAACTTTTTTGTTTCTTAAGATATCTCAACCAAACTCACAGATTATATGTTTGGTACTGTCTCTTTCATTCTGAATAAATTTGGTCAAAGTGGAATGACTATGTCTTATAGCTGCCATAGGAACAATCCGATGAAAAACACCTTTAGTATGAAAAACTTTTTTGTTTCTTAAGATATCTCAACCAAACTCACAGATTATATGTTTGGTACTGTCTCTTACATTCTGACCAAATTTGGTCAAAGTCGGATGACTATATCATATAGCTGCCATAGGAACAATCGGATGCAATCGGAGATATCCTAACAAAACTCTAAGATTAACTTTTCTTGCCAAATTTGGACTAATTCGCTTAATTTAGCTTTTTCCCGCCAAATTTAGCTTTTTCCCGCCAAATCACCAAATCCGACTTTTTAGAAAAAGTTCAATTGCAAGGAAAAAAATTAAGGCAGCGGACAGCGGAAGCTAAATATTTCCGTTTTTTTTTTAGAAAAAATGTTATCTATATATATAAAACTCTTTGTCCTGACTGACTGACTCACTGACTGACTGACTGACTGAGAATCAACGTGCAGCCCAAACGGTAAAAGATAGAGAGCTGAAATTTGCACACAACATAGATGAGATAATTTCATCGTGCAATAAGACGGCGTTTTGGGAAATTCGACGTCTAAGTGGGTCAAATCGGGGTCAAAGGTCATGAAATTGCTTAGTATAAAAAACTTTTTTGTTTCTTAAGATATCTCAACCAAACTCACAGATTATATGTTTGGTACTGTCTCTTACATTCTGACCAAATTTGGTCAAAGTGGAATGACTATATCTTATAGCTGCCATAGGAACAATCCGATGAAAAACACCTTTAGTATGAAAAACTTTTTTGTTTCTTAAGATATCTCAACCGGGTGCATGTAATAACGCTCAGTGTCATAACGCCCGTGGGCGTTATGTCACAGATTTTTGTGTCATAAGGCCCGCGGGCATTATGACACTTTCAAAAGTGTCATATCGCCCGCAGGGCGTTATGTCACTTTTTTGTGGACTTTATGACACTATAAGAAGTGCATTAACGCCCGAATCTTAAAAGTATTAAATGTTTATTAAAAAAAAAAACATTTATGTTAGACTTTAGAGAATTAACCGCCTCCAATCCAAACTTATTATAAAGATAACTTCAAGCAATGGGGCATATCGGCTGCTACGGCATTGGTCATGCTTATTCATTATTGTAATCTGAATATCTTATAAAAAAAACCTCTTTACGAGGTAAAAGTCTAGTGCCGAAAACATTTTCATGCCCCAAAATTTCTGATATCCAATTTTGTGACGAAAAATATTAAATTTTACACATGAATTATTAAAAAATAAAATTGTTGTCACTGGTACTGCGCAAAAAAGTACTATTTATTAGGTATGAAAAATTTAGCGCAATGTGCCCAGTGACAAAAATTTTATTTTTTAATAATTCATGTGTAAAATTTAATATTTTTCGTCACAAAATTGGATATAAGAAATTTTGGGGCATGAAAATGTTTTCGGCACTAGACTTTTACCTCGTAAAGAGGTTTTTTTATAAGATATCAGAAATTTTTTAATAAGACATCGGAAATTTTGACAATTGCAATATTTTTTTAAACAATTCAATAATTATATAATTAAGAGAATTAAAAACACATTCAATCAGAGACGTTGCAATATTATATATATTTATAAATATATTTCGATCTTGCTGTAATTGGAATCACAAAATGTTTCATCTGCCGCAAAAAGAATTCACCACTTGCAAGCAGTATCTTTCCACATGCACTGCAAGCAGTGCAAGTAGTGTGCATGCAGTAGTATACATGCAGTAGTGTAAAGGAAAAAGGTATATTCAATCAACAGGTAATATCTTGCCCAAACGAATTTTGACAGATAGGTGTTGTATGTCAAAAGACGCGGAATTAAATTGTCTACAACATACTACATATTTAAAAGTGATTTGATGTGTAGATTTTTCTTAAATCGCCAAAATGTGGAGAAAAATACCTTATTTCACCTGTGGCTGTTTACCTATTTTCTTAAAAAAAAAACTTTGAAGGTATGTCTAATAGCCCTTAGAAATACCTTTTAAATGATATATAGATCACATATGTAGCTTCTATCGTTTGGATACTATGGGGTTTTTAGTTTTAGCGGTTTTTAGCGATTTCCCGCTAAACTAGCGATTTTTCGAAAAAGTCGTAGAACAAACGTTTCTAGATTTTTGAGCGGGAACAAGTCCTCATTCAAACTTTTAAGCTAAAACAACGATTTGATCTATACAAACAAACAAACAAACAGACAAACAAACAGACTGACTTTTCATCTCGTTTTGAGAAGAACACCAAAAATTTCAAAATAATTTATCTTTTGAACCAGTAGTCGGATTTTGATGATTGAGGTGTCATTCAACGCGTATTTTTACGAGAAATATTAAAAAATTAAAAATGTTGACCAAAAGGCTCCAGCGGCCCCATTAGCTCCAATAATTTAAATTTTGCCCCTCCCACTTACACCTGTTTATCTCAAGAACTAGGTGAGTTTCTTAAAGTCTTAGTATGCACATTTGTAAGTTAAATTGATACCTTTCGATCGGTATATAACTCGACCCGATCGGACGGTCATAGCAAATTTTCCATTCTTCCTGTGTATATATGCTAGTCGCTTTCGCACCCTTCGTGCTGCTTTCGTCACTAGCGCGGACTGCCGTCCGCAGTGATGGGGGCATAGTATTACGAAGTTAGCTTAAAAAGCGCCGCAGGCAAAAAATTTTTTTTAAAAAAATCGCGCGAAAATTTTTGCCTGCACCCTTACCAAAGTAAATTTTGATATTAGCTAATAATAATTCCAAACTTTATTGAAATACTTTTAAATTATTTTCAACTATTTGTCTGCAATATGGGCAGATCAATAGAGAATTTTTCGAGCGTTGTTCCAGATTTTTGTAGCACTCAGAGCATATTTTGAAATGGCTACAAGGCAAGGAAGTACCACATCCCTCGGTTTATCTAGGCAAATTCGGGATTCTTGATGCAGTTTACAAGTTTTAAGAAATTGAGGGTGTTATGACACTTCTAAAAAGTGTCATAACGCCCGCGGGCTCTAAGACACATTGATAGAGGGCGATATGACACTTTTGAAAGTGTCAAAACGCCCGCGGGCGTTATGACACAAAAATGTGTGTCATAATGCCCGCGGGCGTTATGACACTGGGCGTTATGACACGCACCCATCTCAACCAAACTTGCAGATTGTTTGTTTGATACTGTCTCTAACATACTAACCAAATTTGGTCAAAGTCGAATGACTATATCATATAGCTGTAATAGGAACAATCGGATGCAATCGAAGATATCCTAACAAAATTCCCAGATTAACTCTTCGTGCCAAATTTGGACTAATTTTCTTAATTTAGCTTTTCCCGCCAAATTTAGCTTTTTCCCGCCAAATTTAGCTTTTTACCGCCAAATCACAAAATCCGACTTTTTAGCCAAAGTTCAATTGCAAGGAAAAAAAATTACCGCAGCGGACAGCGGAAGCTAAATATTTCCGGTTTTAGAAAAAATGCTATCTATCTATATATATAAAACTCTTTGTCCTGACTGACTGACTCACTGACTGACTGACTGACTGAGAATCAACGTGCAGCCCAAACGGTAAAAGATAGAGAGCTGAAATTTGCATACAGCATAGATGAGATAATTTCATCGTGCAGTAAGACGGCGTTTTGGGAAATTCGACGTCTAAGTGGGTCAAATCGGGGTCAAAGGTCACGAAATTGCTTAGTATGAAAAACTTTTTTGTTTCTTAAGATATCTCAACCAAACTCAGATATTATATGTTTGGTACTGTCTCTTACATTCTGACCAAATTTGGTCAAAGTGGAATGACTATATCTTATAGCTGCCATAGGAACAATCCGATGAAAAACACCTTTAGTATGAAAAACTTTTTTGTTTCTTAAGATATCTCAACCAAACTCACAGATTATATGTTTGGTACTGTCTCTTACATTCTGACCAAATTTGGTCAAAGTGGAATGACTATATCTTATAGCTGCCATAGGAACAATCCGATGAAAAACACCTTTAGTATGAAAAACTTTTTTGTTTCTTAAGATATCTCAACCAAACTCACAGATTGTATGATTGGGGCTGTCTCTTACATTCTGACCAAATTTGGTAAAAGTCGGATGACTATATCATATAGCTGCCATAGGAACAATCGGATGCAATCGGAGATATCCCAACAAAACTCTAAGATTAACTTTTCTTGCCAAATTTGGACTAATTTTTCCCGCCAAATCACCAAATCCGACTTTTTAGCCAAAGTTCAATTGCAAGGAAAAAAATTAAGGCAGCGGACAGCGGAAGCTAAATATTTCCGTTTTTTTTTTTAGAAAAAATGTTATCTATATATATAAAACTCTTTGTCCTGACTGACTGACTCACTGACTGACTGACTGACTGAGAATCAACGTGCAGCCCAAACGGTAAAAGATAGAGAGCTGAAATTTGCACACAACATAGATGAGATAATTTCATCGTGCAATAAGACGGCGTTTTGGGAAATTCGACGTCTAAGTGGGTCAAATCGGGGTCAAAGGTCACGAAATTGCTTAGTATGAAAAACTTTTTTGTTTCTTAAGATATCTCAACCAAACTCAGATATTATATGTTTGGTACTATCTCTTACATTCTGACCAAATTTGGTCAAAGTGGAATGACTATATCTTATAGGAACAATCCGATGAAAAACACCTTTAGTATGAAAAACTTTTTTGTTTCTTAAGATATCTCAACCAAACTCACAGATTATATGTTTGGTACTGTCTCTTTCATTCTGAATAAATTTGGTCAAAGTGGAATGACTATGTCTTATAGCTGCCATAGGAACAATCCGATGAAAAACACCTTTAGTATGAAAAACTTTTTTGTTTCTTAAGATATCTCAACCAAACTCACAGATTATATGTTTGGTACTGTCTCTTACATTCTGACCAAATTTGGTCAAAGTCGGATGACTATATCATATAGCTGCCATAGGAACAATCGGATGCAATCGGAGATATCCTAACAAAACTCTAAGATTAACTTTTCTTGCCAAATTTGGACTAATTCGTTTAATTTAGCTTTTTCCCGCCAAATTTAGCTTTTTCCCGCCAAATCACCAAATCCGACTTTTTAGAAAAAGTTCAATTGCAAGGAAAAAAATTAAGGCAGCGGACAGCGGAAGCTAAATATTTCCGTTTTTTTTTTAGAAAAAATGTTATCTATATATATAAAACTCTTTGTCCTGACTGACTGACTCACTGACTGACTGACTGACTGAGAATCAACGTGCAGCCCAAACGGTAAAAGATAGAGAGCTGAAATTTGTACACAACATAGATGAGATAATTTCATCGTGCAATAAGACGGCGTTTTGGGAAATTCGACGTCTAAGTGGGTCAAATCGGGGTCAAAGGTCAGGAAATTGCTTAGTATGAAAAACTTTTTTGTTTCTTAAGATATCTCAACCAAACTCAGATATTATATGTTTGGTACTGTCTCTTACATTCTGACCAAATTTGGTCAAAGTGGAATGACTATATCTTATAGGAACAATCCGATGAAAAACACCTTTAGTATGAAAAACTTTTTTGTTTCTTAAGATATCCAACCAAACTTGCAGATTATATGTTTGGTACTGTCTCTTTCATTCTGAATAAATTTGGTCAAAGTGGAATGACTATGTCTTATAGCTGCCATAGGAACAATCCGATGAAAAACACCTTTAGTATGAAAAACTTTTTTGTTTCTTAAGATATCTCAACCAAACTCAGATATTATATGTTTGGTACTGTCTCTTACATTCTGACCAAATTTGGTCAAAGTGGAATGACTACATCTTATAGGAACAATCCGATGAAAAACACCTTTAGTATGAAAAACTTTTTTGTTTCTTAAGATATCTCAACCAAACTCACAGATTATATGTTTGGTACTGTCTCTTACATTCTGACCAAATTTGGTCAAAGTCGGATGACTATATCATATAGCTGCCATAGGAACAATCGGATGCAATCGGAGATATCCTAACAAAACTCTAAGATTAACTTTTCTTGCCAAATTTGGACTAATTCGCTTAATTTAGCTTTTTCCCGCCAAATTTAGCTTTTTCCCGCCAAATCACCAAATCCGACTTTTTAGCCAAAGTTCAATTGCAAGGAAAAAAATTAAGGCAGCGGACAGCGGAAGCTAAATATTTCCGTTTTTTTTTTAGAAAAAATGTTATCTATATATATAAAACTCTTTGTCCTGACTGACTGACTCACTGACTGACTGAGAATCAACGTGCAGCCCAAACGGTAAAAGATAGAGAACTGAAATTTGCACACAACATAGATGAGATAATTTCATCGTGCAATAAGACGGCGTTTTGGGAAATTCGACGTCTAAGTGGGTCAAATCGGGGTCAAAGGTCACGAAATTGCTTAGTATGAAAAACTTTTTTGTTTCTTAAGATATCTCAACCAAACTCACAGATTATATGTTTGGTACTGTCTCTTACATTCTGACCAAATTTGGTCAAAGTGGAATGACTATATCTTATAGCTGCCATAGGAACAATCCGATGAAAAACACCTTTAGTATGAAAAACTTTTTTGTTTCTTAAGATATCTCAACCGGGTGCATGTAATAACGCTCAGTGTCATAACGCCCGTGGGCGTTATGTCACAGATTTTTGTGTCATAAGGCCCGCGGGCATTATGACACTTTCAAAAGTGTCATATCGCCCGCAGGGCGTTATGTCACTTTTTTGTGGACTTTATGACACTATAAGAAGTGCATTAACGCCCGAATCTTAAAAGTATTAAATGTTTATTAAAAAAAAAAACATTTATGTTAGACTTTAGAGAATTAGCCGCCTCCAATCCAAACTTATTATAAAGATAACTTCAAGCAATGGGGCATATCGGCTGCTACGGCATTGGTCATGCTTATTCATTATTGTAATCTGAATATCTTATAAAAAAACCTCTTTACGAGGTAAAAGTCTAGTGCCGAAAACATTTTCATGCCCCAAAATTTCTGATATCCAATTTTGTGACGAAAAATATTAAATTTTACACATGAATTATTAAAAAATAAAATTGTTGTCACTGGCACTGCGCAAAAAAGTACTATTTATTAGGTATGAAAAATTTAGCGCAATGTGCCCAGTGACAAAAATTTTATTTTTTAATAATTCATGTGTAAAATTTAATATTTTTCGTCACAAAATTGGATATAAGAAATTTTGGGGCATGAAAATGTTTTCGGCACTAGACTTTTACCTCGTAAAGAGGTTTTTTTATAAGATATCAGAAATTTTTTAATAAGACATCGGAAATTTTGACAATTGCAATATTTTTTTAAACAATTCAATAATTATATAATTAAGAGAATTAAAAACACATTCAATCAGAGACGTTGCAATATTATATATATTTATAAATATATTTCGATCTTGCTGTAATTGGAATCACAAAATGTTTCATCTGCCGCAAAAAGAATTCACCACTTGCAAGCAGTATCTTTCCACATGCACTGCAAGCAGTGCAAGTAGTGTGCATGCAGTAGTATACATGCAGTAGTGTAAAGGAAAAAGGTATATTCAATCAACAGGTAATATCTTGCCCAAACGAATTTTGACAGATAGGTGTTGTATGTCAAAAGACGCGGAATTAAATTGTCTACAACATACTACATATTTAAAAGTGATTTGATGTGTAGATTTTTCTTAAATCGCCAAAATGTGGAGAAAAATACCTTATTTCACCTGTGGCTGTTTACCTATTTTCTTAAAAAAAAAACTTTGAAGGTATGTCTAATAGCCCTTAGAAATACCTTTTAAATGATATATAGATCACATATGTAGCTTCTATTGTTTGGATGCTATGGGGTTTTTAGTTTTAGCGGTTTTTAGCGATTTCCCGCTAAACTAGCGATTTTTCGAAAAAGTCGTAGAACAAACGTTTCTAGATTTTTGAGCGGGAACAAGTCCTCATTCAAACTTTTAAGCTAAAACAACGATTTGATCTATACAAACAAACAAACAAACAGACAAACAAACAGACTGACTTTTCATCTCGTTTTGAGAAGAACACCAAAAATTTCAAAATAATTTATCTTTTGAACCAGTAGTCGGATTTTGATGATTGAGGTGTCATTCAACGCGTATTTTTACGAGAAATATTAAAAAATTAAAAATGTTGACCAAAAGGCTCCAGCGGCCCCATTAGCTCCAATAATTTAAATTTTGCCCCTCCCACTTACACCTGTTTATCTCAAGAACTAGGTGAGTTTCTTAAAGTCTTAGTATGCACATTTGTAAGTTAAATTGATACCTTTCGATCGGTATATAACTCGACCCGATCGGACGGTCATAGCAAATTTTCCATTCTTCCTGTGTATATATGCTAGTCGCTTTCGCACCCTTCGTGCTGCTTTCGTCACTAGCGCGGACTGCCGTCCGCAGTGATGGGGGCATAGTATTACGAAGTTAGCTTAAAAAGCGCCGCAAGCAAAAAATTTTTTTTAAAAAAATCGCGCGAAAATTTTTGCCTGCACCCTTACCAAAGTAAATTTTGATATTAGCTAATAATAATTCCAAACTTTATTGAAATACTTTTAAATTATTTTCAACTATTTGTCTGCAATATGGGCAGATCAATAGAGAATTTTTCGAGCGTTGTTCCAGATTTTTGTAGCACTCAGAGCATATTTTGAAATGGCTACAAGGCAAGGAAGTACCACATCCCTCGGTTTATCTAGGCAAATTCGGGATTCTTGATGCAGTTTACAAGTTTTAAGAAATTGAGGGTGTTATGACACTTCTAAAAAGTGTCATAACGCCCGCGGGCTCTAAGACACATTGATAGAGGGCGATATGACACTTTTGAAAGTGTCAAAACGCCCGCGGGCGTTATGACACAAAAATGTGTGTCATAATGCCCGCGGGCTTTATGACACTGGGCGTTATGACACGCACCCATCTCAACCAAACTTGCAGATTGTTTGTTTGATACTGTCTCTAACATACTAACCAAATTTGGTCAAAGTCGAATGACTATATCATATAGCTGTAATAGGAACAATCGGATGCAATCGAAGATATCCTAACAAAATTCCCAGATTAACTCTTCGTGCCAAATTTGGACTAATTTTCTTAATTTAGCTTTTCCCGCCAAATTTAGCTTTTTCCCGCCAAATTTAGCTTTTTACCGCCAAATCACAAAATCCGACTTTTTAGCCAAAGTTCAATTGCAAGGAAAAAAAATTACCGCAGCGGACAGCGGAAGCTAAATATTTCCGGTTTTAGAAAAAATGCTATTTATCTATATATATAAAACTCTTTGTCCTGACTGACTGACTCACTGACTGACTGACTGACTGAGAATCAACGTGCAGCCCAAACGGTAAAAGATAGAGAGCTGAAATTTGCATACAGCATAGATGAGATAATTTCATCGTGCAGTAAGACGGCGTTTTGGGAAATTCGACGTCTAAGTGGGTCAAATCGGGGTCAAAGGTCACGAAATTGCTTAGTATGAAAAACTTTTTTGTTTCTTAAGATATCTCAACCAAACTCAGATATTATATGTTTGGTACTGTCTCTTACATTCTGACCAAATTTGGTCAAAGTGGAATGACTATATCTTATAGGAACAATCCGATGAAAAACACCTTTAGTATGAAAAACTTTTTTGTTTCTTAAGATATCCAACCAAACTTGCAGATTATATGTTTGGCACTGTCTCTTACATTCTGACCAAATTTGGTCAAAGTGGAATGACTATATCTTATAGCTGCCATAGGAACAATCCGATGAAAAACACCTTTAGTATGAAAAACTTTTTTGTTTCTTAAGATATCTCAACCAAACTCACAGATTATATGTTTGGTACTGTCTCTTACATTCTGACCAAATTTGGTCAAAGTCGGATGACTATATCATATAGCTGCCATAGGAACAATCGGATGCAATCGGAGATATCCCAACAAAACTCTAAGATTAACTTTTCTTGCCAAATTTGGACTAATTTTTCCCGCCAAATCACCAAATCCGACTTTTTAGCCAAAGTTCAATTTCAAGGAAAAAAATTAAGGCAGCGGACAGCGGAAGCTAAATATTTCCGTTTTTTTTTTTTAGAAAAAATGTTATCTATATATATAAAACTCTTTGTCCTGACTGACTGACTCACTGACTGACTGACTGACTGAGAATCAACGTGCAGCCCAAACGGTAAAAGATAGAGAGCTGAAATTTGCATACAACATAGATGAGATAATTTCATCGTGCAATAAGACGGCGTTTTGGGAAATTCGACGTCTAAGTGGGTCAAATCGGGGTCAAAGGTCACGAAATTGCTTAGTATGAAAAACTTTTTTGTTTCTTAAGATATCTCAACCAAACTCACAGATTATATGTTTGGTACTGTCTCTTTCATTCTGACCAAATTTGGTCAAAGTGGAATGACTATATCTTATAGCTGCCATAGGAACAATTCGATGAAAAACACCTTTAGTATGAAAAACTTTTTTGTTTCTTAAGATATCTCAACCAAACTCACAGATTGTATGATTGGGGCTGTCTCTTACATTCTGACCAAATTTGGTAAAAGTCGGATGACTATATCATATAGCTGCCATAGGAACAATCGGATGCAATCGGAGATATCCCAACAAAACTCTAAGATTAACTTTTCTTGCCAAATTTGGACTAATTTTTCCCGCCAAATCACCAAATCCGACTTTTTAGCCAAAGTTCAATTGCAAGGAAAAAAATTAAGGCAGCGGACAGCGGAAGCTAAATATTTCCGTTTTTTTTTTTAGAAAAAATGTTATCTATATATATAAAACTCTTTGTCCTGACTGACTGACTCACTGACTGACTGACTGACTGAGAATCAACGTGCAGCCCAAACGGTAAAAGATAGAGAGCTGAAATTTGCACACAACATAGATGAGATAATTTCATCGTGCAATAAGACGGCGTTTTGGGAAATTCGACGTCTAAGTGGGTCAAATCGGGGTCAAAGGTCACGAAATTGCTTAGTATGAAAAACTTTTTTGTTTCTTAAGATATCTCAACCAAACTCAGATATTATATAATTGGTACTGTCTCTTACATTCTGACCAAATTTGGTCAAAGTGGAATGACTATATCTTATAGGAACAATCCGATGAAAAACACCTTTAGTATGAAAAACTTTTTTGTTTCTTAAGATATCCAACCAAACTTGCAGATTATATGTTTGGCACTGTCTCTTACATTCTGACCAAATTTGGTCAAAGTGGAATGACTATATCTTATAGCTGCCATAGGAACAATCCGATGAAAAACACCTTTAGTATGAAAAACTTTTTTGTTTCTTAAGATATCTCAACCAAACTCACAGATTATATGTTTGGTACTGTCTCTTTCATTCTGAATAAATTTGGTCAAAGTGGAATGACTATGTCTTATAGCTGCCATAGGAACAATCCGATGAAAAACACCTTTAGTATGAAAAACTTTTTTGTTTCTTAAGATATCTCAACCAAACTCACAGATTATATGTTTGGTACTGTCTCTTACATTCTGACCAAATTTGGTCAAAGTCGGATGACTATATCATATAGCTGCCATAGGAACAATCGGATGCAATCGGAGATATCCTAACAAAACTCTAAGATTAACTTTTCTTGCCAAATTTGGACTAATTCGCTTAATTTAGCTTTTTCCCGCCAAATTTAGCTTTTTCCCGCCAAATCACCAAATCCGACTTTTTAGCCAAAGTTCAATTGCAAGGAAAAAAATTAAGGCAGCGGACAGCGGAAGCTAAATATTTCCGTTTTTTTTTTTAGAAAAAATGTTATCTATATATACAAAACTCTTTGTCCTGACTGACTGACTCACTGACTGACTGACTGACTGAGAATCAACGTGCAGCCCAAACGGCAAAAGATAGAGAGCTGAAATTTGCACACAACATAGATGAGATAATTTCATCGTGCAATAAGACGGCGTTTTGGGAAATTCGACGTCTAAGTGGGTCAAATCGGGGTCAAAGGTCACGAAATTGCTTAGTATGAAAAACTTTTTTGTTTCTTAAGATATCTCAACCAAACTCACAGATTATATGTTTGGTACTGTCTCTTACATTCTGACCAAATTTGGTCAAAGTGGAATGACTATATCTTATAGCTGCCATAGGAACAATCCGATGAAAAACACCTTTAGTATGAAAAACTTTTTTGTTTCTTAAGATATCTCAACCGCCCGCAGGGCGTTATGTCACTTTTTTGTGGACTTTATGACACTATAAGAAGTGCATTAACGCCCGAATCTTAAAAGTATTAAATGTTTATTAAAAAAAAAAACATTTATGTTAGACTTTAGAGAATTAGCCGCCTCCAATCCAAACTTATTATAAAGATAACTTCAAGCAATGGGGCATATCGGCTGCTACGGCATTGGTCATGCTTATTCATTATTGTAATCTGAATATCTTATAAAAAAACCTCTTTACGAGGTAAAAGTCTAGTGCCGAAAACATTTTCATGCCCCAAAATTTCTGATATCCAATTTTGTGACGAAAAATATTAAATTTTACACATGAATTATTAAAAAATAAAATTGTTGTCACTGGCACTGCGCAAAAAAGTACTATTTATTAGGTATGAAAAATTTAGCGCAATGTGCCCAGTGACAAAAATTTTATTTTTTAATAATTCATGTGTAAAATTTAATATTTTTCGTCACAAAATTGGATATCAGAAATTTTGGGGCATGAAAATGTTTTCGGCACTAGACTTTTACCTCGTAAAGAGGTTTTTTTATAAGATATCAGAAATTTTTTAATAAGACATCGGAAATTTTGACAATTGCAATATTTTTTTAAACAATTCAATAATTATATAATTAAGAGAATTAAAAACACATTCAATCAGAGACGTTGCAATATTATATATATTTATAAATATATTTCGATCTTGCTGTAATTGGAATCACAAAATGTTTCATCTGCCGCAAAAAGAATTCACCACTTGCAAGCAGTATCTTTCCACATGCACTGCAAGCAGTGCAAGTAGTGTGCATGCAGTAGTATACATGCAGTAGTGTAAAGGAAAAAGGTATATTCAATCAACAGGTAATATCTTGCCCAAACGAATTTTGACAGATAGGTGTTGTATGTCAAAAGACGCGGAATTAAATTGTCTACAACATACTACATATTTAAAAGTGATTTGATGTGTAGATTTTTCTTAAATCGCCAAAATGTGGAGAAAAATACCTTATTTCACCTGTGGCTGTTTACCTATTTTCTTAAAAAAAAAACTTTGAAGGTATGTCTAATAGCCCTTAGAAATACCTTTTAAATGATATATAGATCACATATGTAGCTTCTATCGTTTGGATGCTATGGGGTTTTTAGTTTTAGCGGTTTTTAGCGATTTCCCGCTAAACTAGCGATTTTTCGAAAAAGTCGTAGAACAAACGTTTCTAGATTTTTGAGCGGGAACAAGTCCTCATTCAAACTTTTAAGCTAAAACAACGATTTGATCTATACAAACAAACAAACAAACAGACAAACAAACAGACTGACTTTTCATCTCGTTTTGAGAAGAACACCAAAAATTTCAAAATAATTTATCTTTTGAACCAGTAGTCGGATTTTGATGATTGAGGTGTCATTCAACGCGTATTTTTACGAGAAATATTAAAAAATTAAAAATGTTGACCAAAAGGCTCCAGCGGCCCCATTAGCTCCAATAATTTAAATTTTGCCCCTCCCACTTACACCTGTTTATCTCAAGAACTAGGTGAGTTTCTTAAAGTCTTAGTATGCACATTTGTAAGTTAAATTGATACCTTTCGATCGGTATATAACTCGACCCGATCGGACGGTCATAGCAAATTTTCCATTCTTCCTGTGTATATATGCTAGTCGCTTTCGCACCCTTCGTGCTGCTTTCGTCACTAGCGCGGACTGCCGTCCGCAGTGATGGGGGCATAGTATTACGAAGTTAGCTTAAAAAGCGCCGCAAGCAAAAAATTTTTTTTAAAAAAATCGCGTCATAATGCCCGCGGGCGTTATGACACTGGGCGTTATGACACGCACCCATCTCAACCAAACTTGCAGATTGTTTGTTTGATACTGTCTCTAACATACTAACCAAATTTGGTCAAAGTCGAATGACTATATCATATAGCTGTAATAGGAACAATCGGATGCAATCGAAGATATCCTAACAAAATTCCCAGATTAACTCTTCGTGCCAAATTTGGACTAATTTTCTTAATTTAGCTTTTCCCGCCAAATTTAGCTTTTTCCCGCCAAATTTAGCTTTTTACCGCCAAATCACAAAATCCGACTTTTTAGCCAAAGTTCAATTGCAAGGAAAAAAAATTACCGCAGCGGACAGCGGAAGCTAAATATTTCCGGTTTTAGAAAAAATGCTATCTATCTATATATATAAAACTCTTTGTCCTGACTGACTGACTCACTGACTGACTGACTGACTGAGAATCAACGTGCAGCCCAAACGGTAAAAGATAGAGAGCTGAAATTTGCATACAACATAGATGAGATAATTTCATCGTGCAGTAAGACGGCGTTTTGGGAAATTCGACGTCTAAGTGGGTCAAATCGGGGTCAAAGGTCACGAAATTGCTTAGTATGAAAAACTTTTTTGTTTCTTAAGATATCTCAACCAAACTCAGATATTATATGTTTGGTACTGTCTCTTACATTCTGACCAAATTTGGTCAAAGTGGAATGACTATATCATATAGCTGCCATAGGAACAATCGGATGCAATCGGAGATATCCCAACAAAACTCTAAGATTAACTTTTCTTGCCAAATTTGGACTAATTTTTCCCGCCAAATCACCAAATCCGACTTTTTAGCCAAAGTTCAATTGCAAGGAAAAAAATTAAGGCAGCGGACAGCGGAAGCTAAATATTTCCGTTTTTTTTTTTAGAAAAAATGTTATCTATATATATAAAACTCTTTGTCCTGACTGACTGACTCACTGACTGACTGACTGAGAATCAAAGTGCAGCCCAAACGGTAAAAGATAGAGAGCTGAAATTTGCACACAACATAGATGAGATAATTTCATCGTGCAATAAGACGGCGTTTTGGGAAATTCGACGTCTAAGTGGGTCAAATCGGGGTCAAAGGTCACGAAATTGCTTAGTATGAAAAACTTTTTTGTTTCTTTAGATATCTCAAGTATGAAAAACTTTTTTGTTTCTTAAGATATCCAACCAAACTTGCAGATTATATGTTTGGCACTGTCTCTTACATTCTGACCAAATTTGGTCAAAGTGGAATGACTATATCTTATAGCTGCCATAGGAACAATCCGATGAAAAACACCTTTAGTATGAAAAACTTTTTTGTTTCTTAAGATATCTCAACCAAACTCACAGATTATATGTTTGGTACTGTCTCTTACATTCTGACCAAATTTGGTCAAAGTCGGATGACTATATCATATAGCTGCCATAGGAACAATCGGATGCAATCGGAGATATCCTAACAAAACTCTAAGATTAACTTTTCTTGCCAAATTTGGACTAATTCGCTTAATTTAGCTTTTTCCCGCCAAATTTAGCTTTTTCCCGCCAAATCACCAAATCCGACTTTTTAGCCAAAGTTCAATTGCAAGGAAAAAAATTAAGGCAGCGGACAGCGGAAGCTAAATATTTCCGTTTTTTTTTTAGAAAAAATGTTATCTATATATATAAAACTCTTTGTCCTGACTGACTGACTCACTGACTGACTGACTGACTGAGAATCAACGTGCAGCCCAAACGGTAAAAGATAGAGAGCTGAAATTTGCACACAACATAGATGAGATAATTTCATCGTGCAATAAGACGGCGTTTTGGGAAATTCGACGTCTAAGTGGGTCAAATCGGGGTCAAAGGTCACGAAATTGCTTAGTATGAAAAACTTTTTTGTTTCTTAAGATATCTCAACCAAACTCAGATATTATATGTTTGGTACTGTCTCTTACATTCTGACCAAATTTGGTCAAAGTGGAATGACTATATCTTATAGCTGCCATAGGAACAATCCGATGAAAAACACCTTTAGTATGAAAAACTTTTTTGTTTCTTAAGATATCCAACCAAACTTGCAGATTATATGTTTGGTACTGTCTCTTTCATTCTGACCAAATTTGGTCAAAGTGGAATGACTATATCTTATAGCTGCCATAGGAACAATCCGATGAAAAACACCTTTAGTATGAAAAACTTTTTTGTTTCTTAAGATATCTCAACCAAACTTACAGATTATATGTTTGGCACTGTCTCTTACATTCTGACCAAATTTGGTCAAAGTGGAATGACTATCTTATAGCTGCCATAGGAACAATCCGATGAAGAACACCTTTAGTATGAAAAACATTTTTGTTTCTTAAGATATCTCAACCAAACTCACAGATTATATGTTTGGTACTGTCTCTTTCATTCTTACCAAATTTGGTCAAAGTGGAATGACTATATCTTATAGCTGCCATAGGAACAATCCGATGAAAAACACCTTTAGTATGAAAAACTTTTTTGTTTCTTAAGATATCTCAACCAAACTTGCAGATTGTTTGTTTGATACTGTCTCTAACATACTAACCAAATTTGGTCAAAGTCGAATGACTATATCATATAGCTGTAATAGGAACAATCGGATGAAATCGAAGATATCCTAACAAAATTCCCAGATTAACTCTTCGTGCCAAATTTGGACTAATTTTCTTAATTTAGCTTTTCCCGCCAAATTTAGCTTTTTCCCGCCAAATTTAGCTTTTTACCGCCAAATCACCAAATCCGACTTTTTAGCCAAAGTTCAATTGCAAGGAAAAAAAATTACCGCAGCGGACAGCGGAAGCTAAATATTTCCGTTTTTTTTTTAGAAAAAATGTTATCTATATATATAAAACTCTTTGTCCTGACTGACTGACTCACTGACTGACTGACTGACTGAGAATCAACGTGCAGCCCAAACGGTAAAAGATAGAGAGCTGAAATTTGCACACAACATAGATGAGATAATTTCATCGTGCAATAAGACGGCGTTTTGGGAAATTCGACGTCTAAGTGGGTCAAATCGGGGTCAAAGGTCACGAAATTGCTTAGTATGAAAAACTTTTTTGTTTCTTAAGATATCTCAACCAAACTCAGATATTATATGTTTGGTACTGTCTCTTACATTCTGACCAAATTTGGTCAAAGTGGAATGACTATATCTTATAGCTGCCATAGGAACAATCCGATGAAAAACACCTTTAGTATGAAAAACTTTTTTGTTTCTTAAGATATCCAACCAAACTTGCCGATTATATGTTTGGTACTGTCTCTTACATTCTGACCAAATTTGGTCAAAGTGGAGTGACTATATCTTATAGCTGCCATAGGAACAATCCGATGAAAAACACCTTTAGTATGAAAAACTTTTTTGTTTCTTAAGATATCTCAACCGGGTGCATGTAATAACGCTCAGTGTCATAACGCCCGTGGGCGTTATGTCACAGATTTTTGTGTCATAAGGCCCGCGGGCATTATGACACTTTCAAAAGTGTCATATCGCCCGCAGGGCGTTATGTCACTTTTTTGTGGACTTTATGACACTATAAGAAGTGCATTAACGCCCGAATCTTAAAAGTATTAAATGTTTATTAAAAAAAAAAACATTTATGTTAGACTTTAGAGAATTAGCCGCCTCCAATCCAAACTTATTATAAAGATAACTTCAAGCAATGGGGCATATCGGCTGCTACGGCATTGGTCATGCTTATTCATTATTGTAATCTGAATATCTTATAAAAAAACCTCTTTACGAGGTAAAAGTCTAGTGCCGAAAACATTTTCATGCCCCAAAATTTCTGATATCCGATTTTGTGACGAAAAATATTAAATTTTACACATGAATTATTAAAAAATAAAATTGTTGTCACTGGCACTGCGCAAAAAAGTACTATTTATTAGGTATGAAAAATTTAGCGCAATGTGCCCAGTGACAAAAATTTTATTTTTTAATAATTCATGTGTAAAATTTAATATTTTTCGTCACAAAATTGGATATCAGAAATTTTGGGGCATGAAAATGTTTTCGGCACTAGACTTTTACCTCGTAAAGAGGTTTTTTTATAAGATATCAGAAATTTTTTAATAAGACATCGGAAATTTTGACAATTGCAATATTTTTTTAAACAATTCAATAATTATATAATTAAGAGAATTAAAAACACATTCAATCAGAGACGTTGCAATATTATATATATTTATAAATATATTTCGATCTTGCTGTAATTGGAATCACAAAATGTTTCATCTGCCGCAAAAAGAATTCACCACTTGCAAGCAGTATCTTTCCACATGCACTGCAAGCAGTGCAAGTAGTGTGCATGCAGTAGTATACATGCAGTAGTGTAAAGGAAAAAGGTATATTCAATCAACAGGTAATATCTTGCCCAAACGAATTTTGACAGATAGGTGTTGTATGTCAAAAGACGCGGAATTAAATTGTCTACAACATACTACATATTTAAAAGTGATTTGATGTGTAGATTTTTCTTAAATCGCCAAAATGTGGAGAAAAATACCTTATTTCACCTGTGGCTGTTTACCTATTTTCTTAAAAAAAAAACTTTGAAGGTATGTCTAATAGCCCTTAGAAATACCTTTTAAATGATATATAGATCACATATGTAGCTTCTATCGTTTGGATGCTATGGGGTTTTTAGTTTTAGCGGTTTTTAGCGATTTCCCGCTAAACTAGCGATTTTTCGAAAAAGTCGTAGAACAAACGTTTCTAGATTTTTGAGCGGGAACAAGTCCTCATTCAAACTTTTAAGCTAAAACAACGATTTGATCTATACAAACAAACAAACAAACAGACAAACAAACAGACTGACTTTTCATCTCGTTTTGAGAAGAACACCAAAAATTTCAAAATAATTTATCTTTTGAACCAGTAGTCGGATTTTGATGATTGAGGTGTCTCGCGTATTTTTACGAGAAATATTAAAAAATTAAAAATGTTGACCAAAAGGCTCCAGCGGCCCCATTAGCTCCAATAATTTAAATTTTGCCCCTCCCACTTACACCTGTTTATCTCAAGAACTAGGTGAGTTTCTTAAAGTCTTAGTATGCACATTTGTAAGTTAAATTGATACCTTTCGATCGGTATATAACTCGACCCGATCGGACGGTCATAGCAAATTTTCCATTCTTCCTGTGTATATATGCTAGTCGCTTTCGCACCCTTCGTGCTGCTTTCGTCACTAGCGCGGACTGCCGTCCGCAGTGATGGGGGCATAGTATTACGAAGTTAGCTTAAAAAGCGCCGCAAGCAAAACATTTTTTTTAAAAAAATCGCGCGATTTTTTTAAAAAAAAATTTTTGCCTGCACCCTTACCAAAGTAAATTTTGATATTAGCTAATAATAATTCCAAACTTTATTGAAATACTTTTAAATTATTTTCAACTATTTGTCTGCAATATGGGCAGATCAATAGAGAATTTTTCGAGCGTTGTTCCAGATTTTTGTAGCACTCAGAGCATATTTTGAAATGGCTACAAGGCAAGGAAGTACCACATCCCTCGGTTTATCTAGGCAAATTCGGGATTCTTGATGCAGTTTACAAGTTTTAAGAAATTGAGGGTGTTATGACACTTCTAAAAAGTGTCATAACGCCCGCGGGCTCTAAGACACATTGATAGAGGGCGATATGACACTTTTGAAAGTGTCAAAACGCCCGCGGGCGTTATGACACAAAAATGTGTGTCATAATGCCCGCGGGCGTTATGACACTGGGCGTTATGACACGCACCCATCTCAACCAAACTTGCAGATTGTTTGTTTGATACTGTCTCTAACATACTAACCAAATTTGGTCAAAGTCGAATGACTATATCATATAGCTGTAATAGGAACAATCGGATGCAATCGAAGATATCCTAACAAAATTCCCAGATTAACTCTTCGTGCCAAATTTGGACTAATTTTCTTAATTTAGCTATTTCCGTTTTTTTTTTTAGAAAAAATGTTATCTATATATATAAAACTCTTTGTCCTGACTGACTGACTCACTGACTGACTGACTGACTGAGAATCAAAGTGCAGCCCAAACGGTAAAAGATAGAGAGCTGAAATTTGCACACAACATAGATGAGATAATTTCATCGTGCAATAAGACGGCGTTTTGGGAAATTCGACGTCTAAGTGGGTCAAATCGGGGTCAAAGGTCACGAAATTGCTTAGTATGAAAAACTTTTTTGTTTCTTTAGATATCTCAAGTATGAAAAACTTTTTTGTTTCTTAAGATATCCAACCAAACTTGCAGATTATATGTTTGGCACTGTCTCTTACATTCTGACCAAATTTGGTCAAAGTGGAATGACTATATCTTATAGCTGCCATAGGAACAATCCGATGAAAAACACCTTTAGTATGAAAAACTTTTTTGTTTCTTAAGATATCTCAACCAAACTCACAGATTATATGTTTGGTACTGTCTCTTACATTCTGACCAAATTTGGTCAAAATCGGATGACTATATCATATAGCTGCCATAGGAACAATCGGATGCAATCGGAGATATCCTAACAAAACTCTAAGATTAACTTTTCTTGCCAAATTTGGACTAATTCGCTTAATTTAGCTTTTTCCCGCCAAATCACCAAATCCGACTTTTTAGCCAAAGTTCAATTGCAAGGAAAAAAATTAAGGCAGCGGACAGCGGAAGCTAAATATTTCCGTTTTTTTTTTAGAAAAAATGTTATCTATATATATAAAACTCTTTGTCCTGACTGACTGACTCACTGACTGACTGACTGACTGAGAATCAACGTGCAGCCCAAACGGTAAAAGATAGAGAGCTGAAATTTGCACACAACATAGATGAGATAATTTCATCGTGCAATAAGACGGCGTTTTGGGAAATTCGACGTCTAAGTGGGTCAAATCGGGGTCAAAGGTCACGAAATTGCTTAGTATGAAAAACTTTTTTGTTTCTTAAGATATCTCAACCAAACTCAGATATTATATGTTTGGTACTGTCTCTTACATTCTGACCAAATTTGGTCAAAGTGGAATGACTATATCTTATAGCTGCCATAGGAACAATCCGATGAAAAACACCTTTAGTATGAAAAACTTTTTTGTTTCTTAAGATATCCAACCAAACTTGCAGATTATATGTTTGGTACTGTCTCTTTCATTCTGACCAAATTTGGTCAAAGTGGAATGACTATATCTTATAGCTGCCATAGGAACAATCCGATGAAAAACACCTTTAGTATGAAAAACTTTTTTGTTTCTTAAGATATCTCAACCAAACTTACAGATTATATGTTTGGCACTGTCTCTTACATTCTGACCAAATTTGGTCAAAGTGGAATGACTATCTTATAGCTGCCATAGGAACAATCCGATGAAGAACACCTTTAGTATGAAAAACATTTTTGTTTCTTAAGATATCTCAACCAAACTCACAGATTATATGTTTGGTACTGTCTCTTTCATTCTTACCAAATTTGGTCAAAGTGGAATGACTATATCTTATAGCTGCCATAGGAACAATCCGATGAAAAACACCTTTAGTATGAAAAACTTTTTTGTTTCTTAAGATATCTCAACCAAACTTGCAGATTGTTTGTTTGATACTGTCTCTAACATACTAACCAAATTTGGTCAAAGTCGAATGACTATATCATATAGCTGTAATAGGAACAATCGGATGAAATCGAAGATATCCTAACAAAATTCCCAGATTAACTCTTCGTGCCAAATTTGGACTAATTTTCTTAATTTAGCTTTTCCCGCCAAATTTAGCTTTTTCCCGCCAAATTTAGCTTTTTACCGCCAAATCCGACTTTTTAGCCAAAGTTCAATTGCAAGGAAAAAAAATTACCGCAGCGGACAGCGGAAGCTAAATATTTCCGTTTTTTTTTTAGAAAAAATGTTATCTATATATATAAAACTCTTTGTCCTGACTGACTGACTCACTGACTGACTGACTGACTGAGAATCAACGTGCAGCCCAAACGGTAAAAGATAGAGAGCTGAAATTTGCACACAACATAGATGAGATAATTTCATCGTGCAATAAGACGGCGTTTTGGGAAATTCGACGTCTAAGTGGGTCAAATCGGGGTCAAAGGTCACGAAATTGCTTAGTATGAAAAACTTTTTTGTTTCTTAAGATATCTCAACCAAACTCAGATATTATATGTTTGGTACTGTCTCTTACATTCTGACCAAATTTGGTCAAAGTGGAATGACTATATCTTATAGCTGCCATAGGAACAATCCGATGAAAAACACCTTTAGTATGAAAAACTTTTTTGTTTCTTAAGATATCCAACCAAACTTGCCGATTATATGTTTGGTACTGTCTCTTACATTCTGACCAAATTTGGTCAAAGTGGAGTGACTATATCTTATAGCTGCCATAGGAACAATCCGATGAAAAACACCTTTAGTATGAAAAACTTTTTTGTTTCTTAAGATATCTCAACCAAACTTGCAGATTGTTTGTTTGATACTGTCTCTAACATACTAACCAAATTTGGTCAAAGTCGGATGACTATATCATATAGCTGTAATAGGAACAATCGGATGAAATCGAAGATATCCTAACAAAATTCCCAGATTAACTCTTCGTGGCAAGTTTGGACTAATTTTCTTAATTTAGCTTTTCCCGCCAAATTTAGCTTTTTCCCGCCAAATTTAGCTTTTTACCGCCAAATCACAAAATCCGACTTTTTAGCCAAAGTTCAATTGAAAGGAAAAAAAATCACCGCAGCGGACAGCGGAAGCTTAATATTTCCGGTTTTAGAAAAAATGCTATCTATCTATATATATAAAACTCTTTGTCCTGACTGACTGACTGACTGACTGACTGAGTATCAACGTGCAGCCCAAACGGTGAAAGATAGAGAGCTGAAATTTGCACACAACATAGATGAGATAATTTCATCGTGCAATAAGACGGCGTTTTGGGAAATTCGACGTCTAAGTGGGTCATATCGGGGTCAAAGGTCACGAAATTGCTTAGTATGAAAAACTTTTTTGTTTCTTAAGATATCTCAACCAAACTCACAGATTATATGTTTGGTACTGTCTCTTTCATTCTGACCAAATTTGGTCAAAGTGGAATGACTATATCTTATAGCTGCCATAGGAACAATCCGATGAAAAACACCTTTAGTATGAAAAACTTTTTTGTTTCTTAAGATATCTCAACCAAACTCACAGATTATATGTTTGGTACTGTCTCTTACATTCTGACCGAATTTGGTCAAAGTGGAATGACTATCTTATAGCTGCCCTAGGAACAATCCGATGAAAAACACCTTTAGTATGAAAAACTTTTTTGTTTCTTAAGATATCTCAACCAAACTCACAGATTGTATGATTGGGGCTGTCTTTTACATTCTGACCAAATTTGGTCAAAGTCGGATTACTATATCATATAGCTGCCATAGGAACAATCGGATGCAATCGGAGATATCCTAACAAAACTCTAAGATTAACTTTTCTTGCCAAATTTGGACTAATTCGCTTAATTTAGCTTTTTCTCGCCAAATTTAGCTTTTTCAATCCAAATCACCAAATCCGACTTTTTAGCCAAAGTTCAACTGCAAGGAAAAAAATTAAGGCAGCGGACAGCGGAAGCTAAATATTTCCGTTTTTTTTTTTAGAAAAAATGTTATCTATATATATAAAACTCTTTGTCCTGACTCACTGACTGACTCACTGACTCACTGACTCACTGACTCACTGACTGAGAATCAACGTGTAGCCCAAACGGTAAGAGATAGAGAGCTGAAATTTTTACACAACATAGGTCAGATAATTTCATCGTGCAATAAGACGGCGTTTTGCAAAATTCGACCTCTAAGTGGGTCAAATCGGGGTCAAAGGTCACGGAATTGCTTAGTATGAAAAACTTTTTTGTTTCTTAAGATATCTCAACCAAACTCACAGATTATATGTTTGGTACTGTCTCTTACATTCTGACCAAATTTGGTCAAAGTGGAATGACTATATCTTATAGCTGCCATAGGAACAATCGGATGAAAAACACCTTTAGTATGAAAAACTTTTTTGTTTCTTTAAATATTTCAACCAAACTCACAGATTGTATGTTTGGGACTGTCCTTTACATTCTGACCAAATTTGGTCAAAGTAGCATGACTATATCTTATAGCTGCCATAGGAACAATCGGATGAAAAACACCTTTAGTATGAAAAACTTTTTTGTTTCTTAAGATATCTTAACCAAACTCACAGATTACATGTTTGGTACTGTCTCTTACATTCTGACCAAATTTGGTCAAAGTGGAATGACTATATCTTATAGCTGCCATAGGAACAATCCGATGAAAAAGCCTTTAGTATGAAAAACTTTTTTGTTTCTTAAGATATCTCAACCAAACTCACAGATTGTATGATTGGGGCTGTCTCTTACATTCTGATCAAATTTGGTCAAAGTCGGATGACTATATCATATAGCTGCCATAGGAACAATCGGATGCAATCGGAGATATCCTAACAAAACTTTTAGATTAACTCTTCTTGCCAAATTTTGACAAATTCTCTTAATTTAGCTTTTTCCCGCCAAATTTAGCTTTTTCCCGCCAAATTTAGCTTTTTCCCGCTAAATCACCAAATCCGACTTTTTAGCCAAAGTTCAATTGCAAGGAAAAAAATTAAGGCAGCGGACAGTGGAAGCTAAATATTTCCGTTTTTTTTAAAGAAAAAATGTTATATTATATAAATTTGTTAAAACGGGCAACTAAATACAATGCTGCGAGCGTAGCGAGCTGCGGGTTGGCGAGCGAAGCGAGCAGGGGGCGAATATTATGTAAATTTGTTAAGCCGGACAACTAAAGACAATGTTGCGAGCGAAGCGAGCTGGGGGTTGGCGAGCGAAGCGAGCAGGGGGCGTAGCCCCCTAGTATTATATAAATTTGTTAAAACGGGCAACTAAATACAATGCTGCGAGCGTAGCGAGCTTCGGGTTGGCGAGCGAAGCGATCAGGGGGCGAATATTATGTAAATTTGTTAAACCGGACAACTTAAGACAATGTTGCAAGCGAAGCGAGCAGGGGGCGTAGCCCCCTAGTTTTTATGTATAAAGGTGTATTTTAGTAAATATATATTCATGCAGATATTCAATTTCAAAATATATATAGAAAAAAAAACAAAAAACCTCATTCAAAAATCTAGCTTATTTTAAAAGTTATTAATTAAAATTCGATTTTTCGGATTTCGCTCCATAGTGCCCTGGTAGCAATCAAAACTGCAAATATGCAGCACAAGAAGAAGTCAAAAGAAGTTGGCCTCTTTGCTTCTTCACAAGCGGTCTTTTTATCTCGTGGCCAGCAAAGAAAACGCTTGTGCGCGAATGTATCGCTAATAAATTTTGTTCTTCTTAACCACACACAAAAAAAAAAAGTAGTTGTCAGTTTGTGCTTAATTTATGTCAGTGGCATATGTAAGTATGATTAGTGAATTTAAACCCCCGTAATTTTTCATATTTCGTGCAAGATCGCCTATTCATAATTTCTTTCGCTGACCCGCCGCCACGAATTCAGCATTTGAGCTCAAATGAAACTTTAGTTGTGCCGAGTCCGAAACGGGTAAGCAGTTAATTTTGATTGAGGTGAACCGTTGTTTACTATCCAATGGAAGGTGACTTATCGTGCAAACCGCGTAAAGCGTGGTTTTTGATGTATTTTATTATTCTGCATTAACCCTGTAATGCCTAACCCTGCCTTTAGGCGGGGTCAACAAAAAGCTTCATCAAAACTACAAATATTAATGTTTTGACAAAATTTTATAATTAACATATTGGTAATATATGCCCATATAACAAATGACTTTAATCCGATTCGATTTGCAGAAATATGACATCAAAGTCAAAAAAGCCGGTTTTGGGCGAAATTAAATAAATTTTGGCAAACGCTGATTTTTAGACAAGGAAAAAAGGTAGTACATCTTATCGTACAGAGTTAAGAAAAATACTGGCTGATAGGAAATTTGGTCACCTTTTAAATGATGTAACAATATATAGGGAAAATGTAAATTAAGTTCACTAAAATCGCTTTAAGCGTAACCCCGCCTAAAGGCAGGGTTGGGCATTCCCGCCTAAATTTTTGTCAGTATTTGCTAGGGATGAAAAATATGTTGAAGCCATCGATTTCATCGTTCGATGTTTCCTAAATTAATATCTATAGTGATTGGGTGGAGCGATGTTTATAAAGCAAATCAATTATCAATTTGCTATATAATATATATATATATTATATATTGAATTGATAAAATCATCGATTGCTAATCAAATTGATAAAATCATCGATTGCTAATGTATCGGTTCCTATTTTCATCTCTATTGAGTGGTCTACATTTTTTGCATACGGTTTTTGTTCTATTGTCTAAGCTCGAAAAAAATGTCGCGTCTAAAAATAAGTAATCTAACTGACAAAGAAATTGCAACAATGATGAATGAAATTCTAACCGATGAAGAGGATACAGACGGTGAAGAAGATTACGATTTTGGAGATGACGATGACGGCGAAGCACAATGTGGCTCAGTATCTGATACGTTTATTAATGACTGCCTCAACTCTACTGATGCTTTAATAAATAAAATGAATTTGAGTATCCTGGATTTTTGAAACAACCGCGACATCAATCGGAGCAGCTGATGAAAATTCACCAGCCCCATCCGCTCCCGTGGGTTCCCTTGCATCTGGTGGCTCCCAGGCTATTTGCCTCGAAGAAACAAACGTCATCGTGAGCCTCTTACTGATCTCGAATTCGAGGATAATGGACCTACTGGTCCTACAGGTGGTGCTTTTGTCGGCAATATAAATGAGGCAACAAATAGTTCACCTATTTTCAAAGCAATTATTTGGAAAAAAATGCATTTGCGCCTCCATGAGAATGAGCTCGTGTTCCAAGGCCCCAAGGAAATATCAATGGAACTGAAATCATTGAAAACTCCATATGATTGCCTCAGATATTTTCTGACAGATGAGTTTCTAAATGTATGAGTAGTTGCTAAATCTCTGACTTGTTTAATACTTTATCTAACTATTTCTCGCTTTCAGTTCTTGTCAGAGCAAATGGACTTATACGCTCGTCAAAAAGATATCAATACTCGGTTCATAACGGATGGAGTGGAGCTACAAAAGTTTATTGGAATCTTGTTTTCATGTCGGTCTATAAATATCCTAATACTCGATTTTATTGGGGAAAATATTCATTTGAAATAATAAGAGCTACAATGTCTCGAAATCGATTTGACGAGATTCGTCAAAGACTACATTTTAACGATAACTCGAAGGTCATTTCCAAAGATCAGCCTGGCTATGATCAATTATTCAAAGTGAGACCCCTTATTAAACACTTCAATGAAAGATTTCAGACAATTCCTATGCTCCAAAGATTAAGTGTTGATGAGCAAATGTGTTCTACAAAAATGACAGGAAATCCGACCCGTCAATATATGCCAGCTAAACCTCATAAATGGGGAACAAAACTTTTCTCCATATGCGACTCAGCTGGATTCTCATATGCTTTCGAAATTTATTCAGGCGCTGGAGATAACGTAATACTGGATAATGCTCCTGATCTTGGCGCTGCATCGAATGTCGTCGTAAGACTTTCTCAAAAAGTGCCCGACAACGTCAACCATATTATATATTTTGACAATTTCTATACATCGCATGGTTTAATTGTCTATCTGCGAAGCCGTGGTATTCATAGTTTGGGAACCGTGCGAGTCAATCGTGTGCCAAAGTGCAATATATCTTCCGATGCTGATCTTGCCAAGAAGAATGCTCTTCGTGGATATTCAGAAGAATTTGTTGGATCAGCATTTGGTGTTGATATTTCCAACGTTTTATGGCGTGACACAAGAACAGTGTATTTGCTATCATCATACGTTGGAACTCTGCAATTCCTGTCAAGAAAAATGGATACACCAATGCATAAAGTCACTCGATGGGATCGAAAGAATAAAACAAATTTGGAAATAGATTGTCCAATGATAATTAAAGAATATAACCGCCATATGGGCGGTGTCGACTTGATGGACGGACTTATTGGTCGTTACCATATTCGAATGAAGACCAGGAAGTGGACAAACCGGGTATTTTTTTTATCTATTGGATATGGCCATGGTAAACGCGTATGTGCTTTATTATCGGCTACAGATTGATGTCACGCCTTGCCAACTTCCTGTGTTCCGTAGTGAAGTTGCCGAGACGATGTGTATGTATGGATCGGTTGCATCCCGTAGCCGAGGTCGTCCATTATCACTTTCTGCATCGCCTGCATCAACAAGATCAATAAAACAAAATAGGGTATTCCCAGTCCCAGATGTGCGTTACGACCAAATCGGTCACTGGTGCAAGTTTCTAGACCGATCTGGGAAAAAAATATGCAAAATTAGTGGGTGCAAATCAGAAACTCAGGCTTTTTGTACAAAATGCAACATTCATTTATGCAATTCAAGCATAAAAAATTGTTTTACAACAATAAATAAATGATATGAATCCAATAAACAACAAATGATTTTTTTCCAAAAAATTTTGGCGGGAATGCCCAACCCCGCCTTTAGGCGGGGTACATATTTTTACCTGTAACAGGTAACCTAAGCGTCTGGTTAAAAAACTAAGTTCAGATTCGTTCATTTTGACCAAAAATTAGTCTAAAATGGTTTTTCCAGCACGATAGAAAAATAAGGCATTAGAGGGTTAAACAATATATATGTAATAAAATTAAGACTTATTTCAAAATTCTTACCAATCGTGTTCACTTCTTCTTCAATAGTGACGCTTGATTTCGATTACATTCTTTTCAATTGGTACAAAGCTTAACATAACAATAACATAACTTAAATTTTAACATTAATCGATATGTACTTCAGCTATGTTATTATTTGATAGAGATTTCATTTGATAAATAACATTCGATTCGGACATTTAAATAATAATAAAAATACGATTTCAAATAAAGATTAAATTAAGCAACATCCCCGCCTCCGTGAATCGAAGTATTCTGAGGTTCACCAACTACGTCGAGGATTGCCAATTTTAATGCCGGTCTGCGTAGAATACCTGATGATATTTTCACGGTGGTACTACGAACTTGTCCATCCTGAGCGGTGTGAGCTGAGATGATTCTACCGCGCTTCCAGTGCCCACGGCTTTCATTCTCGTCACAAATGATTACGTAGTCGTCTACCTTTATAGGTTCCACTCGTTGATACCACTTTGTACGCCTGGTTAAGTTGGGTAGATACTCTAAAACCCATCGTTTCTAAAATGTCTACTTCATTTGTTGTAGTATGCGCCATTGTTTCCTCAAGCACACATTATTTTCAATCGCTGCAGTCTGATTGGAGTTTGGACATCCTATCAAAAAATGGTTTGGAGTCAATGGTTCTGCATCATCGGGCTCGATCGGGATGTGAGTCAATGGACGTGAATTAATAAGGTTCTCTGCTTCGATCAGGAGTGCTTGGAATGTCTCTAATTGAGGCGCCGTCTCTTTTAGTGTAAATGATAGTACTGCTTTAACACTACGAACCATACGCTCCCATGCGCCCCAGCTGCTGGATTTCCAGGAGTTTTAAATTGCCAATCAATACCAAGCCGACCACATACAACTGCCATGCCACCCACAGCCTTTATCCATTCGCCCTTGCTCAAACCAACAAAATGACTACCTTGATCGCTTCTGATTCTATGAGGCACACCTCGGAGATTAACAAAATTATTCAAACAAATAAGTGTTGCATCGGATGACAGATCTCGCGCCACTTTAATATGAATTGATCTGCTTGTCATACAAGTGAAGAGCGCTGCCCAACGTTTTTCCTTTCGTCTTCCAGTAGCCACGAAGTACGGCCCAAAAGAATCCAGTCTTGTATAAGTGTAGGCTCTCACAATCGGCGACATTCGGTCCATTAGCAGCTGCCCCATTAACACCGGCATTGGAGCTGAGATAGGTTTTTGCAGACTTCACAATTAGTTTTTACCTTTTTAACGTATAGACTAGGGTGTCCCTTATTTGGTCAAAGTCAATATTTTTAAACGCATACGGGCTAGTTCTGTTCATTAGGTCCTAAAGCACTCAGAAATAAATTTTTACCTCAATCGGAGTATGGTAACCCGTGCCGACTTGGATCGGAAAATTTAAAGATTATATGGGACAAAAAAAAATTTTTTTTTTTTTTTTTAATTTTTTATTTTTTTATTTTGTTTATTAGGTCCTAAAGAACTCAAAACCAAGTTTTCACCTTAATCGGAGTACGATAACCCATTCAAATTTGCATCGAAACATGAAAAAACAGTATTTTAACACTGATTATACATTTTTCGATGTTTTTTCATGTTTCGATGCAAATTTGAATGGGTTATCGTACTCCGATTAAGGTGAAAACTTGGTTTTGAGTTCTTTAGGACCTAATAAACAAAATAAAAATAAAAAAAATTAAAAAAAAAAAAAAAAATTTTTTTTGTCCCATATAATCTTTAAATTTTCCGATCCAAGTCGGCACGGGTTACCATACTCCGATTGAGGTAAAAATTTATTTCTGAGTGCTTTAGGACCTAATGAACAGAACTAGCCCGTTTGCGTTTTAAAATATTGACTTTGACCAAATAAGGGACACCCTAGTATAGACGGTATCTAAAATTGTTGCCTGATGTTGGTTATTACAGTATTTGTGTTTATGTGTTTACATTGAGCTATTAAGTAGGCTAATTCACTATCTTTGGGTTGAATTATAGGGTTCTTTACATTATAATGCACACATCTTAAACGGATTACACCATCATCTCCCAGTGCTGGAGCAATTGGGCTTGAGCTTAATACCTATCAGCCACTCTGAAGATCCTCATACTCCTTAATGAAGCAAGCTTTCTGCACCGACTGGCATATTAATATTTCAGCATGTTTAATTTCATCTGCACTCAGTGGCTTTATCATGTCCTTTTGTGTTTTAATATGCTTGCTATGTTTGCTTTTAAATATCTGAGCTGGTCGGTAAACCCATCTGATAACTCTTAACAGCTTGTGGTAATTCGAAAATTTCATGGTTGCTGCAAGGATCCGTTCCTCCTGTATGGAAAATATAAACTTGGAGCGTTTTTCTTCAGATAGATTGTGCTTGGCTAAATCTTCATGAAGAGTTGGCCAAGTGTCAATTCCAGCTCTTAAAAAGCTTGGTCCTTCTAACCAATGATTTTGTACATCCTTTGATTTCATTCTTGTTGCGACGTCTGCAGGATTTTGTGATCCAGGAGTCCATCCCACTGGTCAACATTTGAACTGTCAAAAATTTCCGCTATGCGATGTCCGACAATCGGATATAATCCAGTTTACTACCGTTTTGGAATCAGACCACAACACCACTTTGGATGGCTTCCTATCGTGATTTTCAAGAATTGCATTTTTTAGTCGAACTCCTAAAACAGCAGCGTGTAGTTCGACGCGTGGAATTGTAAACATTTTCAATGGACTACATTTAGCTTTTCCCATGATGAATGATATAAAAACATGTTTATCAAATTCCAATCTCCAGTATGCAACGGCTGCATATGCTTCTTCACTGGCGTCTACAAAAACGTGAAGTTGTAAATCTGTATTTAAATTTAAAAATTCGGAGTGGTAACATCTGTGCATTGTTGTTAGTTTAGCTTGCCGAGATCAGTGCACCAATCATACCAGATCTTATGCAAGTTGTCGGGTATTTCATCATCCCACTTGACATTGATTCGGCAAAGTTCTTGTATTAGAATTTTGACTTTTATTACGAAGTGAGCAAGAAATCCAAAGGCGTCAAATATTGACATTACCATTGACAGAACATGGTGCTTTGTAGAGGGTTTTCTTGCTGCGATGACTTCTTCTGGCATTCGATTAAATTTGAACACAAAGAAAAACTCGTCAGAAGAGTGATCCCAATGCATGCCTAAAATTTTTTCCTTACTATTTTCCTTGGTACATATTTTGGTGAGTGGTGACAATTCAGGTTAATTTCTTGAGTTTAGTGCTTTCATTAATTCTGTTGAGTTGGAAACGAGCCCATGCAGCTCAAAATTTCCATTCGCATGAATTTCCATTACTTTCTTAATTACATCAGTAGCCTCCTTTATGTCGTTAAAGCTGTCAACATAGTCATCAACATAGTGCTTTTCTATTATTGCTTCGACGGCTTGTTCGTTCTGATTTGTGTATGGTTCAGCGTTCAGGTTTTTGACATATTAAGCAGAGCACGGTGAGCTCGCTGATCAAAATATCATAACGTTCATTACATAAACATCTGGTGGCTTTGATCGATCTCCATTCCTCCATAGAAATCTCTGTGAATTTTGGTACTCCTTACGTATGCCAACGCGATGGAACATCTCTTTAATATCGCCACAGATTCCAATTCTTCCTTATCGCATTTTGAATAAAATTGATGTTAATGGCACTGACTGATAACCTTCTGGTCCCTTCATTATGTTTGAGTTTAAAGCAATTTCATTGACACATGCTGCTGCGTCGAAGACAATTCGCAATTTGTTGTTCTTGTTTACGTTGCATAGGTACCATAGATATATTTCATTTGATAGATTTTGACACTTGACATTAGTTTTGTGTCATAACCTTTATTGACATATTCCTACATTTTTTCCGTGTACCATTTCATCAAATTCTTCAAAAGACCAGTCTTTTTCCATTTTACTTTCTATTATTTCCAATCTTTTCAAGACTGTAGGGTAACTATCAGTGTTCTCAATTTTGCCTTTCTTCCATGACAATCCAGTTTCATATTGGTTTTCTATTTTCTTTGTAGTATCATTTAATATCTTTTCTGCAGTTATATTTGCTGCAGATTGTATCGGCTTCAATAATTTAACTCCAAAATTATCTATGGAAAAATAATCTGTTATTAGATTGTGTATTTCGGATAATAAGTCATAGTCCTGTTTGATGTGGTGTACATGACCCTTTGAGCTGCTTTCATTTGACCCAAAAATTATCCATCCCAGTTATGTTCTATGCGCTGTAAAATATTCACTCATATTTATTATCTCGATTGGTCGTCTATATATGAGACATGTCAATTAATATTTATGGCTTAGCGTCGTAATTATCTTCAATTGGCAACTGGTCTATCATGGAAAAGTGCTTGCGGAGTTTTGACAAATTTAAAGATTGGCTTGGCAACATTAATTCTTTAACTGTTCGTATATTTTTCATGGCGCTGTTACAATTGTATCCCCTAATTTCAATGTTTATTTGTTGCGACATGTGACTGGATGATTTATCCCTGATCCATTTGAGTGTCAATAAATTTTCATTTCCTTTTGCTCCAATTGCGTCAGCTATTCCTTCTTCAATCAGTGAAATTGTGGATCCTTCGCCAATAAATGCCATAATTTGAATTGTGCCTTTTAATCCTGTTAAGTTTATTGGCAACAACTTGAAAAGTGTTTTGTTTTGAAGAGAGTCTCAATTGATGGTGGCAGTAGTTACGGCTGAATCTGTATTTTGATCTTTCTGTTCATCTTCCTGTAAGTTTTTCTTAGCCTGTTCCTTTTGCATGTAGCAATCGGTTACGTAATTTGTTGTAGCTGTTAATCTTACATTCACGGCAATTTGTGCAATTTTGAATTGTATGCCCTTGGCGCAGGCTTACAGAGATTGAGGAAGCATAAATCCAGAGTTCCAGGCGCCAACGTAGGCCACGCCCAAACCCTGAGATTACGAGTCTCATGATCTACTGAGACTGAGTTAGCCGGGCAATCTCATTATAGCTGTAAACCCGACTCAGCCGTCTGATCGTCGCATCGCGGGCTCGTTCTGCTGACCCGGATGCCTGCTATCTTTTCCTCCGCCAGTGCGCGGCCGGTATAGCGCCTCCACCACCGGATCTGTCCCTGGATCTATTTCTGGCTTCGGATCATCAGCTTCGTTGACTGCAAGCAATTGCTGCAAGCTAATGCTCATGTCGGTCCAGTTCACCATCTTAGCGATCCTCGGGTGCCTTTCATTTCGATTGTTGCTCTGAACATAAAAATCCCGGATTGCTGCGAGCCAGTGCCACTGACGAGCCTTCTGTTCCTGATCTTTTAAATCCGAGTATCCGGATGCGCTTGCTCCTTGCGCCTTGTGTGGTGCTTCCAGTTCTTTGATGACGCCCACATCGCTGACGTCGTCCTTTGCTGCTTTTGGAGGAAGAGGGGTCAATGTCAGCATCGGTTCCCGCACCTGCTGTTTCTTCAGAGCTTCGTTGTGCCACTTATCGACGAGGCACTCGGTTTCCTTGGCCATGAGAGCTGTAGGAAGTTCCAAGAGCGCACGAAGCTGCTGCTGCTCTGCTGGCACAAGATCCACGGAATACATAATTTGAACCGTTTCCCGGATCTGCGCCATGAAGGTCAACATCTCCTGCCGGAACATTGCCTTATACTCGGCGAGCTCTGTGTCAATTGCCGCCATGTATGTTTGCTGGGCTTGAAACAGAGCGATGTTGATCGCCGATCTGAGCTCACTCGGTACCGCAGCATCTCCTCTAGAACTATCCATTCCTTCCACTTATAAATTTTTCCTAATCTCTTAATAGTTTTTTCCTATTTGCCTCTCAATAAATATATACTATACACTTTAAATAATTCCTAGCACATGCAACATACATACATAATAATAACAAAAATCACACAAAAAACTATCTACATATTATACCCTATATAAATAAATATGAAACTAATCCTAAAAATATCTTTTACTTTTATTTATTAGCATAAAAAAGAAACAAAAGATATGGCCTGAGATTCGATTATTATACTAATAACCGCCAGGTACTCTGTATTGCCTCAACTAATAACAACTAATAAATAAACAAAAAAAAACGAACTCCAAATACAAACCATCGAACAAATATTCACAAACAAAAATGGGTGTGGGATCCGTCGGTAACTATCGTATTTCCTTCCTGCCAGCAGGCTCCTACTCACAAATCGACTTTTTAAACTATGGAACTGTAGCAATACTAAACACTGACAAGACTGGACAACAACGAACTGGTAAACATACTTCAAGACGCGGACCACAGTAATGACTTTGAATAATAGCTTCTACTAATAAAATTTTAACTTTAATAAACAAGCAAGTTGGACTTCATCAGGCCTAGGAACGGCAACGCGGCTTTGGATAAGGAAATTCCATTCCGGGACCAGCCCCTAGACCTGACTACTGGCTATCGCCATCTCAAACGCTACACCAGACAGACCAACCGTGGCAGCAACAGGTGAGGCATTGAGGTCCTCCCCGCGGTCCAATCAAAGCTGGCCACCTGATGCGCGCTGACAAAGATGACGATAGTTTTCTATTTGATTTTACTTTAACTTTAAGCCACCTGCTTAAGGCGGAACTCTAATCCTTGCATCCATTTCCATTGGGCGCCACTTGTTATGATCCGACTTGACTATCGCAACCAGATATCGATTTGCTGGCTAGCTATCGGCATAACTCAGGGATGAGTACGACCTCGATACCTGGCGAGTCGGGTAACAAAGAAATTTATATTTTTAATTCGGAATAAATACTCGGACCTCGGTTTCACAACACCTACACGGACAATCTGCTGGCAAGGATTTGGTGGACAGATGACATTATCCACACATATGACGCCCTCCCATCTTTTAGTCGGCTTTCGATATTTTTATGCCGACTCCCTAATCCAAACTTCACCCAACCTACCACATATCCATCTCACCCAAATAAATAAATTAATCTATCATTTCAATTAAACGTTATAAATTTGAATTATCATCATTAATAATTTTTCCTACCATTTTACCTATCGTATTTTACATTATAATTTATTCGATAGTTTTGTTGTATTCAATATTCAACACAACAAAAGTCACAAAACTATCGCACGAAACTCTACAAACTTAAACTTTCTGGCAACACTGTTTCAGTGGGTGCGAGAAACGTAAACAAGAACTAAACAGCTGTTAATTACAACTTATAAAAAAAACCTCTTTACGAGGTAAAAGTCTAGTGACGAAAACATTTTCATGCCCCAAAATTTCTGATATCCAATTTTGTGACGAAAAATATTAAATTTTACACATGAATTATTAAACAAAAATGTTTGTCACTGGCACTGCGCTAAAAAATACTATTTATTAGGTATGAAAAATTAAGCGCAATGTGCCCAGTGACAAAAATTTTTGTTTAATAATTCATGTGTAAAATTTAATATTTTTCGTCACAAAATTGGATATCAGAAATTTTGGGGCATGAAAATGTTTTCGTCACTAGACTTTTACCTCGTAAAGAGGTTTTTTTTATAAGATATCAGAAGTTTTTTAATAAGACATTGGAAATTTTGACAATTGATATATTTTTTGACAGTGTAACTTTGTCAATCGGTGTTTATTGTTTGTACAAGCAAAAGCAAACTGTCTGGCAACACTGGTTTCCTTCATAGTTTAATTCATATGAATAAATTAAAGCCCACATTGTTGTAAGACAAAACTGAACTGTCTGGCAGCACTGGTTATTATCGCTTCACATAAATATTTTATTTACATACGCTTCTGGCATTGTTACTTTGCTAGAAGATTTTCAATATGCACACAGACAGATCGACTACAGCGATTCTTTATTTTGCAGCTAAGATTTCTGCCAACACCTTTTTTAAATTGAAAAACAATAAAAAAAACATTAGTGGATCATATACTAACAAATTAATTGCATTTAAAAATAAAAACATAAAAAAGTTTCGTCCGTGCCTGAATTCGAACCCGGAACCCGAGCTGAGAATTCATGCAAAAATCGGGCGCTCTACACTTTGCGCCACTGGCGATCTTTAAGAACGACTGTCTAATAATAGATTTCATTGTTACTGGACTGTTAGTCAAATAAAATTGCCGCTGCTGTTCTATTTTAATTCAAAGTAAAACGTATATATTCAGTTAATAGGTTATATCTTCCAAACCAATCAATAAAAATTTATGCATGATAATCATCTACTAACAAATTAATTGCATTTAAAATTAAAAAAATAAAAAAGTTTCGTCCGTGCCTGAATTCGAACCCGGAACCCGAGCTGAGAATTCATGCAAAAATCGGGCGCTCTACACTTTGCGCTACTGGCGATCTTTAATTACGACTGTCTAATTATAGATTTCATTGTTACTGGACTGTTAGTCAAATAAAATTGCCGCTGCTGTTCTATTTTAATTCAAAGTAAAACGTATATATTCAGTTAATAGGTTATATCTTCCAAACCAATCAACAAAAATTTATGCATGATGTATCAAAAAACGCGAAATATTAAAAGCTCAAACATATTCAAAATTAAAAAAAATCGCTAGCGGCGTTTTCTCGAAAACCGCCAAAATGTGGAAAAAATTACCTTTTTTCACCTGTAGCTTTTTACCTGTGTACTTTAGAAAAAAAGTTTGAACATATGCTAAAAAGCCCTTCAAAGTACCTTTCCAACGACGTATAGATCATATCTGTAGCTTCTATGGTTTGGACCCTATAGGGGTTTTTAGTTTTAGCGGTTTTTAGCGATTTCCCGCTAAACTAGCTATTTTTCGAAAAAGTCGTAGAACAAACGTTTCTATATTTTTGAACAGGAACAAGTCCTCATTCAAGCATTTTAGCTAAATTAACGATTTGATCCAAACAAACAAACAGACAAACAGACAAACAGACAAACTGACTTTTCATCTCATTTTCGGAAAGCGACTAAAAATTTCAAAATTAATTATCTTTTGAACCAGTAGTCGGATTTTGATGATTGAGGTGTCATTCGACGCGTATTTTTATGAGAAATATTAAAAAATTAAAAATGTTGACCAAAAAGCTCCAGCGGCCCCATTAGCTCCAATCATTTAAAATGTGACCCTCCCACTTACACCTGTTTATCTCACAAACCAGGTGAGTTTTCAAAAGTCTTAGTATGCACATTTGTAAGTTAAATTTATACCTTTCGATCGGTATATAATTCGACCTGATCGGACAGTCAAAGCAAATTTTTCATTCTTCCTGTGTATATATGCTAGTCGCCTTCGCACCCTTCGTGCTGCTTTCGTCACTAGCGCGGACTGCCGTCCGCAGTGATAAAGTGTAATGTATAAATAATATATTCATAATATAATGTAAATATGGGACTGTGTGCGGCTTAGCAGGTAAGTATTTTACTATAGGCCTTCCCTAATAAGCTCTTCGTGGGGGCGGATTGGCAGAAATTAAATGCTTGTGAGTATGACGGTAAATTTGTGTTTGTACACACACAATCGAATTAAATTGAACAATTAAACAACTTATTTTACAGGAGATACAATTAGTGAATGGACAGCATCAACAGCGGCACCAGCTGACTAAACCAGCTTGAGTGCAGGAGAATGCTGCGAGCCTATGGTAGCAACTGCGCCAAGTGCCGGCAGGGACGAACTCACTCGCAATCCTCG
Source organism: Drosophila limbata (assembly GCA_963924055.1). Classification (NCBI taxonomy): domain Eukaryota; kingdom Metazoa; phylum Arthropoda; class Insecta; order Diptera; family Drosophilidae; genus Drosophila; species Drosophila limbata. The sequence continues at coordinate 904,626 of CAWUOW010000382.1, forward strand.
TGCGTGCTGCGTCGTGTGTTGCTCCGCCTGATGCCTACGTTGTCGCGCTGTTTTGTGCGAGTTGCTTTTGTGGCTTTCGTGTCCCTCGTCTGTCGGTCCCTCGTTCTGTTGTGTGTGTGTGCGTAGATATAGCTGCTGCGGGTGCTGTGGAGTCGCGTCTGTGTAAGTATTGTTGTATCTCAGACGGCGTAGTTTCCATTTAATTTTATTTTATGTTGCAGATTTTAAATGTTCTGCCGAAGAACACGCGTTTTCTCTCGCACCAAAAAAATGACTCTCTCTCTAACCCTAGAAACTCCTGTCAAAAACTAATCCTCTATTCCTTAATTCCTATCATCCGTTTTCCATGTTTGGTCGACGCTGATACATGGCGTTGGCAACTATCGCATCGATAATATCGATATATCAGCGCCGACCATAACATAATATACCCTGAGCCTAGGCCTCGGCAATTCAATATAATAATATAAATGAGTGATTTTAACCAATTTATACATTATCTTTAAATTTTAAAAATTTATTAAACGTAAAAATATTTTTAAAAACTCAAAAAATGCGTTGACCTATTCAGGATTTGAACCCACGCCTCTCGCGCAATTCAAACAAACGAAAAATAATAAATAATTAAAAATCATTTGCGTTGACCAGACCGGGATTCGAACCCCGATCTTCAGTTTCGCGGGCCTAGCACCTATCACTTAGACCACTCTGCCAATTAGACTGATGCTGGCAAATTCGGTTTACATTCTCGATGAACATTCTGGCAGAGTCAATGCAAGTGAATTAATTGAACATTAAATCGATTTATATACATATGAAGCTGCCAATCTTTATAGCTTAATATCTTCACTATTTGTGGCCCAATCGTGTTGAAAGTTGGTGATTAGTCTATGGGCATGATCCTACACCCGTTGAAATAAAAAAATTCAAAATTTAACTCAAACCCCTAAATTAAAGGTGATGTCAGTTTTTGATGAATTACGCCCCCACAACGAGCGTGGCACAATTTTAACATAAACTTGTTCTGCCTGACATTATAGGAAGTCTTCATTCCAAATTTATTGGTCCTAGCTTTTACCATATCTGAGATCCTTTCGTTTACACGGACCGTCAGACAGACGGACATGGCTATATCGAAGCTGTGCGAAGCTAAGCTTGGCGAAAGCTCTGCGAGTGCGGATCACATGTTTTGGGTTTGTGACTCGGCTACCATGACGTCACAGCGGAAAAAATGCCGTATTTCGCATAGCGCTGCCGTTTAAACGGATTTATGTGTTGGTAGCTGACATCGAGGAAATTCGCCCTTGTGTGTGCTGGCTTTTGATTGCCATTGAAATTTTATATGGTGTGTATTTTGGCTGCCCAAGTGGCATAAAGTTTGCAAGTGTGCTGCACACATTATCAAAGGCCTTTTTCTATTGAATAATAGTTTAATTTTTCTAATGCTTTTGTAATTTGCGAGTGCGGTGGTGCCTACAATCGAAAAGAGATGAAATTTTCATTTATTAAATGAAATTATCAAAGCCAGGTTAGCCAACGCCAATTATGCAAATGCCTTAAGCATGAAGACTGCAAATCAATTTAATAGTTTACAACAACAATAACTTTCAGCCGAATAAACATTTATGTATGCCTTGCAAAAGCTTGCAAGACTCGAACCCGATCATAAGCTTTTATTTCAGATATACACCTGCTCAGTCACATACCTAGCAGTATGCGAAACGTTACAGTATTAATTATTTGGCGCCCAACGTGGGGCCGATAGTTGGACGATAGTTTTTTTATTTATTTGGCGTTCGGTTGAACGGCTCAAATTTGTAAAGTACTCGTTTAATTATTGGGCACCCATTCGTGTAATTCTTGAGCGATTCAGTTGCAGACCTATTTTCAAGGAAATGGTTAAACGGCTTAGTTTCTTAAGGATATCATCTCGACTTAGAACAATTATAGTAGTCAACAACGTCTATTGACTTTTCTCCCCCTTATTTTTCCAATTATTTCCCCGCTTTTCATGTTTTGAATTAAAATAGTATGATAACGAGTTAACGGTTCAAAAATACCACTAATGCCATATTTTATTTTAATTCAAGCGCTTCGTTATCCCTGCTTTGTATTAAAAGGGTAGGATGAAGAGTTAGTGTTCTAAAATAACGCTAATGCCAAGTCTAATTTTAACACGATTCGCTCCCATCTTTCATGTTGATGATGAATGAAACATTGAGTGGACTGTAATTTTGCATTTTGTATATTTGAGGAGCGCTGTCCTGCTTGATTTGCTGTCTGTTTAAAAACTAAAAACGTAATTCACACAAGACGCTGAAGACGCGTCACATATTTTGCATGTGTGTGTGTTAACATAACCAAAATGAGTACAGAATATGTTAATGTTAAGTGACTTAAATTGGCGATGGCAAATGTTAATAAAAGTAATAATTCAAATAACTCCATAAATTCACTGGATGCAATTGGTTCATCAACATCCAGGGCCGCCCTAAAACAACGTTTCTGAAGACGGTAAAACTGCTAGCTTCGTAATAGGTCTAGTCATCTCTCCACTTGCTGTCTTAAGTTTGACAGCACGAACAAGTCCATCTGGTCCTGGATAGGTTTCCAATACACGAGCTAATATCCAGGCAGCTGGTGGTAGGTTGGAATCCTTGACGAGTACCACGTTATCGACTGAAATGTTGGCTTTTTTGTTGGTCCACTTCTGGCGTTGATGCGATGTGGTTAAGTATTCCTGATGCCACCGTTTCCAAAACCCTTGGTACATCGATTGTAAATGCTGCCAATAATCCAAACGATTAATTGGCAGATCGCTGAGATCTCCTTCTTGGACAGTTGTGAATGGCCGACCGATGAGAAAATGTGCAGGCGACAGATATGTGATATCAGTGTCCGGAGTGTAACACAGCGGTCGTGAGTTAATCACAGCGCTGATCTGTGCTAACAATGTGTGCATTTGCTCAAATGTTAAAGATGTGTTGCCAATGACACGGCGTAGGTGCAGCTTGACAGATCGTACTGAGGACTCCCATTTGCAAAGTAAAATGCCATTTTATTCCATTGTCGGCGAGTGTTTGAGTCACTGTATTGTTGGGCTTCTGGGATACTACTAGTTGTTGCAGCTCATCGAGGATTTGTTTAGCGCCTACAAAATTTTTCCTATTGTCGCTGAAGATTTGGGTGCATTTTCCTCGTAACGACATAAAACGGCGTAGACATGCAAAAAAAGCTTCAGTACTCAAATCTGTGGCCAGCTCCAGGTGTATAGCAGAGGTGACCATACAAACAAATAGACATATGTAGCCCTTTGTTTTTCGTGGATTGCGATCCTTGTGTTCTTTGAGCAAAAAGGGTCCCGCATAGTCGCAGCCTGAGTGCTGAAATGGTAATGCCTCCGTAATGCGAACGGCTGGACATCATTTGGTGAGCAGTATGATGCCTTTGGCGAAAACATCGGATGCAATCGTACACCAGTTTGCGTATAAGATTGCGTGCGCCGAGTATCCAATACTTTTGACGCACAATCACAAATAGTGCAGAGACTCCGGGGTGCAAATTTGTGCAGTGTTCATGTTCGAGGATCAGTCTGGTTATGCGGTGTGTTTTTGGCAGCAAGATTGGATGCTTGACATCTGGTGGCAATTGTGAGTTGCCCAATCGTCCGCCGACTCGTAGAAGTCCATCCTTGCATACCATTGGTGCGAGCTTGATGAGTTGAGATCGATTCTTAAGTGGTTTGTTTGCAAGTATTAGTTGGCGATCGTCGTTGAAACATGCTTGTGCTTGTTTCAGACAGATGATCCGAGCTGCTTGGATTTCGTCAAATGTGAGTGCTGTGTGATTCGGTAGTTTGCCCGCCATCGATGGTCTGATTCGTTGCACATAACGCAAAACGTATGCTACAATGCGAATGAGCTTTGCCTAGGATGAGACGCGTTGTATCAAAGCTTCCAGGGGTGATGTATCGTCTTCCTGCGTGATGAATGCTGTGACCTTCATCTCTTCTTGACCTTGAACATCTGAAAAAGAAGAACAGAATTGTTTGTCGCCTAGCATTGCTGCATACTTCTTTCGATCACGCAGCCATGTTGGTCCATTCCACCATAAGTCGAAATTGATAACATTTGCAGAGAGCATGCCTCTCGATGCATAATCAGCCGGGTTTTCCGTTGAGTTGACATGATGCCATGCGTCGCGTGGTGTGGCATCCAGAATTTCAGAAGTGCGATTGGCCACAAATGTTTTCATCTTTGAAGGTTGTTTCGATAGCCATGCCAGAACGATTGTTGAATCGCACCATGCGTGTACCTTCACTTCCTTGTCTCTTAGTGCATTCTTGACTGCTACAACGAGTCTACAAAGTAGCACTGCACCACAAAGCTCCAGGCGTGGTAGTGATTGTTGTTTCAGCGGAGCAACTCTTGTTTTTGCAGTGACGAGTGAGGTAGTTATACTGCCATCTTCATGTATGACTCGGCTATATATAACCGCAGCATATGCCTTGATGGAGGCATCCGAAAACCCATGGAGTTCGATGCTTTCTTCCTCTCTGTCAACGAATCGTGGAAGCCTTAGTCGTTGAAGTGAATTAAGATCGGTGCAACATTTGTGCCACCAATCAGCCAGTTTTGGGGGAAGCGGCGTCTCCCAATCCAAATCCAGTAGCCACAAATCTTGAAACAATATCTTAAATTGCACCACTACTGGCGCGATCAGGCCCAGCGGATCGAAGATTTGTGCCACGAGGGATAGCACTTGTCGCTTGGTGCTATCAGCTTGTGTCGGTAGACAGGCATTGTATGACAATGTGTCTTCTCCTGGTTGCCAGTGTAAGCCAAGAAAATTTGCTGACTTGTTGCTGTTGTCCGATGAATTAGAGATGCATGGCGTGTTTGAGACCCATTTGCTCAAACTCATTTCGGCGCATGATAACAACTTAATGAGCTCGTCTCGTTTGTGTAACAGCTCATCTTCTGTGTTTGCTCCGGTTAGAACATCATCAACATAGAATTCATCCATCAAAATCTTGGTTGCTGTTGGAAATTCTTCCTTGTAGTCATGAGCCAACTGCTGGAGGACTCCAATGGCCAAATATGGTGCGCTCGAGGTGCCGTATGTAATCGTGCACAGTTGGTAGTGCTTGATAGGATTAGACAACGTTTCTCTCCATACAATACGCTGGTAGTTGCGATGCTCAGCAGCTACCCAGATCTGTCGGTACATCTTAACGATATCTGCAGAAAAGACAAACTTGTACATTCTAAAGCGTACGCAAATGTCGAACAAGTTTCGTTGAATCGTAGGTCCAGTGTGTAAGGAGTCGTTCAAAGCCATGCCGTCGATATTCTTAAACGACCCGTCGAATACTACCCGTAGCTTCTGGGTAATAACAGGGTGATGTGGCAAATAGTATGTTTGCCCAATGTCGATTTCTTCCGGTGCTAATTCACTCATGTGACCAAGATCTTCGTACTCTCGCATCAACTCTACCTACTGAGATTGTAATTTGCGATCCCGCTGCAGACGCCGTTCTACAGCCATGAAACGTGAGAGTGATCCTTGCAGAGTGTCTGCGAACTGTTGATGTTCCGTCTTAAAAGGAAGTTGCACGATGTACTTCCCATTGGTGTCACGTGTGTGTGTGTCGAGAAAGTGTTGCTCGACTCCTTCATCATCTTGTTCCTTGTAACCCTTGTTGTTTACTTCCTCCAGTTCCCAAATCGTTTTAGAGAGGAATCAATATCGATCGTGGTGTGCAATGTTGCAGCTGTTGATGAGCCTTCAGTTTTGATTGCTGTTATGACCCATCCGAATATTGAAGAAATGGCTATGATGTTTCCTTCGCGGTCGAACATCTTTTTACCAGTGAATACTGCCCATACATGATCGCTGCCCAGTAGAATGTCGATTGGTGCTAACGATCTGTAGCTGGAGACTGCCAGTTGAAATCCGTCGAATACCTTTAGTGAGTTTGCTTCGATGTCACGCCTGGCCAATGTTGACGTTATCTTGCTTAAAACATGTGCTTTGACCTCCATTGTGTAGTCCGAGATCCGTGATTTAATATGCAACTTGCTGCATCCTTTAGTAGCGTCAGCGTTGATCGATGAAATTCCCGATACCAATATGCGTGATGGTGTGCGTGCAATCCCAAGTGCTTGTATGCAACGCTCCGATATGTAAGACAATTCTGAGCCACTGTCTAATAGTACCCGGCATAAAGTATTTGATCCTTGCGCATTTTGAACCCACACTTGTGCAGTAGGTAACTCCTTTCGTAAATCTTGTGTCTTTGTCCTTGTAGCTGTTGATGTACCATGTGCACATTCAACCCATTTTTTGTCTTGTGCTCGTGAAACGTGACTGATTGTCACCGTCGTGTCTGGCTGTGTCCGGCCCTCTGTGGCCTGCCCATTAGAATTGTGCGTATGCAGCAATGTGTGATGACGTCCCTGACAATTTTTGCAAGTGTACTGTACTTCTTACGAAAATGTTCATGAATGCAGGCCATTGCAGGCCTTGTAGTCACCCGAAAATGGCTTAACTTTAATTTTCGGCAGATCATTTACTCGATTCGTATTTGCTCTTAACATTGATGTTGTTGCTGTTTGTTGCTCAGCCAAGTGTTCGTTGAGTTCTTGTTGTTGTTGTAGAAACATCAAAAGTGCGTCGTTATTGCAAAGCGTGTTGCTGCTTGCACCATTAGCTGTGGCGCCATCTTGAATGCCGTCGTTTTGTCGTCTCTCTATTTTCGTGGACGCTTCTATTGCGCGTCTACGAGCTTGTAGTGATGAAATAGCACGCATGTACTTGTCTTCATACTTTTCGTAGTCGAGAAGAGGGTCTGTGTACCCATCCAGCTCCTCGTAAATAACCATGCGATGTCCCAGAGTCTCAAATTCTTTCCAAACTGAATTGAGTCTGTCTATTGATGCGCATATGTAGTCCAATGTGTATTCTTCTTGCGAATTCTCTGCTGCCGCTAGCAAGCGAGTTATACTTGCCTTGCTACACGTTCTTGCAGACTTGAGAACTTTAAATTGCTCCATATTGAACAATTACCCAATTGAGAAATAAACAAAACAACAAATCCGGCTCGAAGGACCAAATTATGATGATGAATGAAACATTGAGTGGACTGTAATTTTTTATTTTGTTTATTTGAGGAGCGCGGTCCTGCTTGATTTGCTGTCTGTTTAAAAACTAAAAACGTAATTCACACAAGACGCTGAAGACGCGTCAAATTCTTTGCATGTGTGTGTGTTAACATAACCAAAATGAGTACAGAATATGTTAATGTTAAGTGACTTAAATTGGCGATGGCAAATGTTAATAAAAATGCTAATTTAAATAACTTCATAAATTCACTGGATGCAATTGGTTCATCAACACAAGTATTGGATTTAAATAAATATGAGGTAGAGTTAGCTATTTCTAAAATAACACTGATGCCGTATTCTTTTTGAATGCAAGTGGCGTGGATACTGGGTACATAAATATGCATATTAGGGTGGGTTAATTTGTATGGACCAAAAAAAACGCACCTTGCGGTTATCAAAATCGTAATCTACGGTGAATTCTAAGAAGATTTGCCCAAGAAAAAATAGGTCTAAAATCATTTTCGAGCTTCCGATTTTTTTGATCAAAATTTCATGTTTGTATAAAATCTCTTTTCTTGACTCACAGACTAAGAATCAATGTGTAGCATAAATGGTTAAAGATAGAAAGCTGAAATTTGCACACAACATAAACGGCGTTTTGCGAATTTCGACCTCTAAGTGGGTTAAATCGGGGTCAAAGGTCACGGAATTGCTTAGTATGAAAAACTTTGTTGTTTCTTAAGATATCTTAACCAAACTCACAGATTGTATGATTGGGGCTGTCTCTTACATTCTGACCAAATTTGGTAAAAGTCGGATGACTATATCATATAGCTGCCATAGGAACAATCCGATGAAAAACACCTTTAGTATGAAAAACTTTTTTGTTTCTTAAGATATCTCAACCAAACTTGCAGATTGTTTGTTTGATACTGTCTCTAACATACTAACCAAATTTGGTCAAAGTCGGATTACTATATCATATAGCTGCCATAGGAACAATAGGATGCAAAATAACCTTTAGTATGAAAAACTCTGTTTTTGTATGAGATATTCTTACAAAACTCACAGAAAAACTCTTCTTGCTAAATTTCGACTTCTTACCAAAATTTAGCCTTTTCCCGCCAAATTTAGCCTTTTCCCGCCAATTTTTTTTAGCTCTTTCTCGCCAAATTTATCTTATTTTCTCGCTAAATTTAGCTATTTTCCTACTAAATTTTTTTTTTCCCGCCAAATGTTGATTTATCTTGAAAAATCACCAAAAAGAAGCTAAAAAATATATTAACAACATTAAGAAAAATTAAAAAAATTTTGTATTTAAATAAATTTTAATTGAGATTAAATATTTATACCCGTTACTTATTAAAAATAAGTAAAAGGGGATATTGTATTCGTTGCAATGTATGTAACAGGGAGAAGGAAGCATCTCCGACCCTATAAAGTATATATATTCTTGATCAGCATCAACAGCCGAGTCGATATAGCCATGTCCGTCTGTCCGTCCGTCTGTCCGTCCGTGTGAGCGCCTAGATCTCAGAGACTATAAGAGCTAGAGCAACCAAATTTGGCACACAGATTTCTATAAACCCCACGCAGGTCAAGTTTATTTCAAAATTTTGCCACGCCCCTTTCCGCCTCCGTAAATCGCGAAAATCCACCACACGCACAGTTTTTAAGATATTAGGTTTTTTTAAACGGTGAACGTTAGCTATTGTTTTTACCGATCATTCTACTAAATCCCAACAAGATCGGACAAACAGAAAGGTGGTACTGGCTGATTAAAGCTTTTAAGCAATAAAAGTGCCTAAAAGCATGCAATAAAAAAAAGGTTAAATTTATTTAGGTAAGTAACGGGTATCCTATAGTCGGGAGCTCGACTATAGCCTTTCCCACTTGTTTGATTTGATTTTATTCTTATTTATTTGGATTGCTTGCTTTGATCTTATCAACCATTCAAAGAATGCAAATCATAAAAGAGTGCACTTGGGTAAGTGTACCTTAACGGGAAACGTTCGAAACGCTCTTTATGTGCATCAGGTCTTTCTTTCGCGATTTAAACTTTAAGGCCGAACTTACTATTGAATTAATTATGGAGACTGCTATGTCAATTCGTTGTTCAGATAATAGTGATACATTATCAAGTAATGCGGAATCAAATTTGCTGCATATGCCAGTTCCAAAGTTTTTTTCTTTTGGTGTGCCAAGTGATTTACACAAACTAAATTTGCCCACTTGCCGCGATGTTTTCAAATATTATTTTTTTTTTTTTTTGATTGATCGGTCTAAAACTGACAATAAAATGTTTTCATACGGATCTTTTACTCCACAAGTAGCGGATAAATTAATTGAAATTTGGAACAAGTTGAATATTGCAATAATGACGAAGAAAACCATACAAAGTAAACTAAATAACTTGCTTAATAAATATTTTAAGGAAAATCACTTAATAAATATACTAATGAATCAAAATTCACTTCAACATCCAAAAAACACACCGCATTTGTGGAGGCAATGAATGGTTTATTCTATATAGGAAAATGCAAGTGCAGTTTGCAAATTAACCCTTGTTCATGTGGATTGATGCCTCTTCGCTTACATGAATTTTTGATTGATCAGCTAACCGAACGAAAGCTGACAATTCCAGAAATTTATACGGAGTCTGTTTATATTCAATCGGATTTGCATACTTTTCATAATGCCGAATCATCCTACCGGCCTGAGTCAGCTGACATGGACATAGACATGGATTCTATTTTCAAACCACCAAATTTAAACGACTCAATTAATTGTAAACGCGGTCGGTATACGACAAATCTTCATACCCCTAATTATGCAATGATGTGCGACAGATTTGGTGTATCAGACAGAGTTGCTGCAAGTTTGGCTACGGCACTTTTTAAAGATGTAGGATTCAAAAGCGACAATGGGGAACTAATTTATATGTATAAATGTAAAGTTGCGCGAGAAAAGAAAAAATTCAGGGATTCTGTGCTTACAAAACAATGCAGGAACTCTAGCTTGCTGGCTTTCTCTTTTGATGGCAGAAAAGATGAATCCTTGCAAATGGTTAAATGGTTAAAGAATCGCATATCGTCGTTGTGCGAGAACCCAACACCGAGCTTTTGGGTCATTTAAGACTCGATGCTGAAGATTCTGGAACAAAACAAAGGCAGCTGTATCACTTTTTTATAGAAAAGAACTTAGACCTTTCCGATCTAGTTGGTATTTGCTGCGACAGTGAAGTAACTAATACTGGCACGGAAAACGGTATATTACGACGATTTGAAGTACAATTAAACAGACCTTTGCACTGGTTTGTTAGCTTGTTGCATTTTAATGAGTTACCTTTTCGCCACTTATTTGCTGCTCTGGAAAAATCGACCACAAGTGGTCCACGAACGAACAGTGGAGTTCTTTCAAAGTTAATGGAAACCTGTGATCAGATTCAGGTAAACAATCAATTGGTACTTCATTAAATATCTCTATTTTTTTTAAATATGCAACTTGTTCTTCTTTTAGGTTATTCCCGACTTTGAACGCATTTTGCTGGGGAATATGCCCCCTGCCTTGTCTGCAGATCAGGAAAAAAATCGACCATGTGACGTCAAATATTTGCATCGGATAGCTTTTGCTGTTCATAACGGTTACAGTCCAGAAGATAAATCGCGATGGTCTAATGGCAGTCACGGTTGAAAGTCGAAAATCAGTATATAGGATGGACAGCAAACAAGACCTTAAAAATATGTAACTCTAAAAAATTTGTATATTAAATTTTTTTTCCTATTTTGATTTGTTAAGCATTTAGATAATACCAACATTTTGATTACTACCATTAAAAGATAAAGCTATTAAAGATTAATATTCTGAATTGTTTTAATTTTTATGAGCAGACAGGCTACAGAACTTAGCATAAAAAACATTCCAATGTTTATATTATTCTGAATATACAGTCGGCAGTATTATTTTGATAAACGGTCACTTGTCCTTGCATTAATTGACCCATCCTATATCTTAAGGAACAAAAAAGTTTTTCGTACTAAAGGTTATTTTGCATCCTATTGTTCCTATGGCAGCTATATGATATAGTAATCTGACTTTGACCAAATTTGGTCAGAATGTAAAAGACAGTCCCAAACATACAATCTGTGAGTTTGGTTAAGATACCCTCTAGTACAGCGGATCGATTCTGAATTAACGTTTCATCGACGATTTGGTGACTGCCGTCGATTCCCGCTTGATACCCTCACAATGTGTTCGATTGACGTATTTTGCAACGCGATGTCCGCTAAAGACGTCAATGCCTTTGAATGCATTCTAGATCGCTGCAATGGTATGCAGGGAAGGGACATACCCGATTCTCGTTCGACACAATAGTATGCAGGCAAGGAACATAAGTGACGCTCGTTCGCTTCTTTGGTATGCAGGGAGGGAACATAAGTGACGCTCGTTCGCTACTTTGGTATGCAGAGAGAGATACTATTATCGATTCTCGTTCGCTTCTTTGGTATGCATAGAGAGATATTATCGATTCTCGCTCGTTTTTTGGTATGCAGAGAGCGATATTATCGATTCTCGTTCGCTTCTTTGGTATGCAGACAGCGATATTATCGATTCTGGTTCGCTTCTTTGGTATGCATTGAGAGATGCTACTCTTTTGATGCCAATACCGCCCACATGCATATAATAAATATTTCACTTTAATGTAATTAATGAAATTTATTAATTTTGAATTAATTATAATACATAATTTTATATTTATTATTATTAACATTATACATATTATGATGAAATTGGGGGTTATGATTACATGGCAAAGTGTCTGATTGGTTTCAACTTGGTGATTCCCAGCACGATCCATGTAGGATTGCCCCTAGCATCTCACCGCCTCCACGTGGCAACCCTGGAAACAGTCACGCTGTCACCCGACAAACGGCTGGCTAAGGTGAGAAGGCGCTTCGCTGCAGCCAGATGGGCTCACTGAAGAGGAAATCCAGAAAGCGTCTGTTCCCGCATCGGGCGGCAATCTGGTTAGCGTCTGCTCCATATTGGACGGCTAGGATTATAGTCTTTCTCCGAATCGGTAGACAGAAAAGAAGATTCGACAGTCGGCAGAAATAACATTCTGGCACCTGAGTACCCAGATTGAAACCCTGGCGAAATGGCTGCTGGGCTAATGTTAGGGCTGTCTCCGTCCTATTCAAACATAGCTAGTCTTCAAGTACGTTCGAAACATGACATTGTTTACTCAATGCTACAGGTGCAGTTGAGAAAACTCCTGCTTCGTGTCCGCCCTGGCTCTGAACACATGTGCTCATAAGGCCTTGTGTCAACCCTTGCATGGACCTCACTGCAAGCAAAGGGACCCATGGGGGCAACAAAGGACGACTGTACTTATTTTTCATGTAGAGATAGCGGCTTGAAGTTTGGACCCATACAACATGAACAATGAAACAACACAACAAAAACAACAACAAGAACAAACAGCAGCAGAGGACGTGATCACTGTGTTCCAACAAAGTGGAAAAACTGCAAGGTCACCGGTAGAGCAGCAAGGGACTCCATTCCGAAATTGCACGCAACAGGCATTGGCGAATCCACCTCAATTTTTGGAAGCGGAGAACGCTCCAACAGCCGCAACTCTAGCTGCCACTCCAGCAGCTCAGCAACATCAGCAAGGCCGGTTAATGACGCCAACCCAGGTGTTCATCGCGAAGATGAGGGCGGATGAAGAAGCAGCAGTGGCTGATTGCAGACGAGTTCTGCGAAAAATCAAGGCGGCAATGATGAAGCAGCGGAACATAAGCATGGATGTCAAAGATGGTGTATCTGAGCTTAGCGAGTTCCTGACTATTCTCGAGACCTGCAGGTCTAGCTGGATCAAAGCGGAGACAGCGAGGAATTCAGCAAGAGAAGCTGCCCGAAAAGACGCAGAGATGGACACGCCCACAACAAGCAAGAGAGTTGACGATATGCTACCTACAAGCAAGCGAGTAGCCACAAGCCCTGCTGAGACGGCGATGTCTCACAAGAAGGGGCGGGATGATGGTCCCGGGAAATGGCAAGCAGTCGCTAGCAAAAAGACCAAGAAGACACAAAAGCAGCAGGCCAAAGCACAGCCTACAAAGGAACCTGAGCTTCAGTCGAGAGCGGAAAATAAGGGACAGAATCAGAAGATAAGCAAAACGCGTACAACCAAGCAAAAAAACGATGCGGTAATAATAAAGCCAGCAAATGGACACAGCTACGCTGATGTGCTTAAAAGCCTGCGAGCCAACGCAAAGTTTGACGCAGACGTCAATATTAAAGGCGTGCGCAAGACGAGGACAGGTGCTCTCCTCCTCGAATTGGAAAAAGGCGAGAAGCTGAATCCGGAACTCTGCGAGCAAATCAAGGCAGCGCTCCAAGAAACTGCTGACGTTGCTAGCGCCAGGCCTATGGCTACAATAGTCATAAGGGACCTCGATGCGTTGACAGTACAGGAAGATGTGCTTAATGCTGTCAAAAGCTTGTTGCCCGATGGATCGAGCGACATCAAGGTGACAGTATCTGCCCCAAATTCCCGCGAACAGACGCAGGCCTTCGTCACGCTGACAGAGGACAATGCTGCGAAGCTCCTTGCAGCAGGAAAAATTAAGATCGGCTGGCTTAAAGTCAAAATGAAGAGATGGGACACTGTCAAGAAGTGTTTTAGATGCCTGGGCATTGGTCACATGCAGTATGACTGCAAAGGACCAAACCGGAAAGGTGAAGGCCTGTGCTTTCGGTGCGGTGAAACTGGCCACAAAATGGCGCAGTGTCAAAAAGCTCCCAAATGCTGGGCGTGCATCGATGCAAAGCTAGCTCCCGTAGATCATTTACCGGGTTCCACCAGATGCGGAGCGCGCAAGCACCAGAACGCGTCAAATAAATAGATGAGAGTCCTCCAGGCAAATATGCACCGGAGTAGAACTGCGGACAATCTCCTAAAACAGCTACTGCTGGAGAAGGGGACAGACGCAGTCATCATCAGCGAGCAGTACGCGGAAGCGAGAAGTGGAAACTGGCTGCAAGACGACAGTGGGACTGCAGCTATCTGGATTCTATCCAGTGGAATTTTCACGATAGTTAACAGAGGACAAGGAAATGGATTCGTGTGGGTTAAGGGCAGCAAATACTCGCTTATGAGCTGCTACTTAACACCAAGCGATGCCATTGCGGAATTCGAGGCCAAACTCGAAAGCATCGAAGACTGCGCACGAGGAATCGGAGAACCTCTGGTCATAGCAGGTGACTTTAACGCTAGGGCAGTCGAATGGGGATCAAGCAGCACAGACCCACGAGGGCGGCGAATACTCGACATGGCGTCTAGACTGGGCCTTGTAGTTGCAAACTCAGGCACCAGCACAACATTCCGAAGACCAGGATGTGTGGCCACTACACCGGACATTACTCTCGTCTCTGAGAGGCTTGCTGGAGCGCTCAGAAACTGGAAAGTACTCGAAGATTATACTGGTAGCGACCACCAGTATATCGAATACAGTATTGAGTTGACCAGTCGCCCTGAACCAACAAATGTTCAGAGAGGAACACGTAAGTGGAAGAGCGAGCGCCTAGACATCCCATCGTTACTAGCGACCCTCGACAGCAGCACGGCGCAACAGGTCTCAGCTCATGACTCGGAAACGATTGTGCAACAGACGATGCGAAGCATCATCAGGGCTTGCGATGTTGCCATGCCCAGGGTTCAACGAGCAAGCCGAAGGAAGGCGGCTTACTGGTGGAACGAGGAAATAGCCGAGTTGAGAAGTGCGTGTCTCCGCTGTAGGCGGAAGCTCACCAGATCCCGAAGACGTGGCCCAGCAGAAGCAGAAGTGAGCGCCTACAAAACGGCAAGACAGGGGTTGAATGCTGCTATAAAAACCAGCAAGGCGACCAAGTGGGAGGAGCTCAGAAATGACATAAATAGCAACCCTTGGGGCATGGGCTACAAGTTAGTCATGAAGAAGCTGGGTGCCAACCCATCCCTTCCGCTCCTGGACAGCAGCAAGATGGCCGAGATTGTTGGTACACTGTTTCCGACTCACCAACCACTAG
This sequence comes from Drosophila limbata, assembly GCA_963924055.1. Lineage (NCBI taxonomy): Eukaryota > Metazoa > Arthropoda > Insecta > Diptera > Drosophilidae > Drosophila > Drosophila limbata. The sequence goes on from CAWUOW010000382.1 coordinate 919,805, forward strand.
AAGCACCATCGGAAGAGCTGCCAGACGAGGTGCCTCCCTTGTTCACGTTGCAAGAGCTGGCGTCCGCTGCTGGCGCGCTAAAGAACAACAAATCTCCGGGACCAGATGGAGTTCCAACCGAGGTATTGAAAGCGATTGCATCCGAACGTCCGCATGTGCTGCTAGACATGTACAATGCCTGCCTAATGGAAGGAAACTTTCCTGCCGTTTGGAAGCAGCAGAAACTGACTTTAATCAGCAAAGGAAAGGGCAACCCAGAGCGCGCCGAAGCATACCGACCACTGTGCATGCTAGACACGTCCGGTAAACTGCTGGAAAGGCTAATCAAGCCAAGACTTGCGGCTGCGGTCGAGAGCGCTGGTGGACTGTCACCTAGACAGCACGGTTTCAGAACCGGCCACTCCACACTAGGAGCGATCCACGATGTCATTGACACCGTAGCGAACGCGCAGAGGGGTAACCACTACTCGCGCAAAATAGTGCTGCTAGCGACACTAGATGTTCGCAACGCATTCAACAGTGTAAGATGGAGTGACATCGTCAACACCCTGGAGTCCAGGTACCGAGCTCCAAGGTACTTAATGAAGATGACGAGGAGCTATCTTAGTGATCGTGTACTTTTGTACGACACAAGTGATGGCAGCAGGCAACTCGCGATCACGTCTGGCGCAGCACAGGGGTCTATCCTTGGTCCTGACCTGTGGAATGACACCTACGACAGCATCTTAGAGATGAGAATGCCAGATGACACCCACTTAGTGGCTTTTGCCGATGACGTTGCTGCAGTGATTGTTGCGCGTGACACCACTGAAGCACAGCGCAAGCTTAACGTGGTGATGGTCCAGGTGCAAGCGTGGCTACTTGATCACGGCCTCAAGCTGGCGGCGGAAAAAACGGAGCTTCTTCTCCTCACAAGAAGTCACATACCGCTTGAAGTGTCGCTGCAGGTTTGCGGCCATGCAAAAAGCACGCAAAGATCGGCGAAGTACTTGGGGCTACAGCTGGACTGCAGACTCAACTACTGGGCGCAGATCCAGCACGCAGCCAAGAAAGCCAGCAGAGCTACAGCATCCCTAGCCAGACTGATGGCAAACATCGGAGGTCCCACGCAGAGCAAGCGTAGACTGCTCCTGACGGTCACCAACACCATTCTGTTATATGGATGTGAGGTGTGGGCTGAAGCTCTGGAAGCTGATTCCCGACGCAAGGTGTACGCGTCGGTGCAACGTACTGCGGCTCTTAGGATCGCATCGGCTTACCGGACTGTATCTGAAGCGGCAGTACTGGTGATTAGCAGCTGCATACCCATTGACCTGCTAGCCTTTGAACGCAGGAAACGCTGGGTAGAAAAGCGGGGAGGAAGAGTGTCGACCTTCAGAGAAGCTAGACAGCAGACAATTCAGCAGTGGCAAGAACGGTGGTGTGCAGCAACAACCGGCAGATGGACTTCGAGACTGATACCGAACGTGAAGAGCTGGACGGAGAGAGGACATGGCGAGGTAAATTATTACCTAACACAGCTGCTGTCTGGACATGGTTATTTTCGCAAATACCTTTTCCGAGTGGGCAAAACGGAAGGCTGCAACTGCATCTATGGTGATGCGGATGTAGATGATGCAGAGCATACATTTTTCCATTGCCAGAAGTGGAACGAGCACAGACGCACGGCAGAAACCATAATGGGGCCCATCGAGCCCGAAAACATTGTGGAGAAAATGCTGCTACGGAAAGAGTCCTGGGACGCTGTATCGACCTTCGCGGGAAATGTTCTTCTGGAGAAGAAACGCGATTTGGACGCAGCAATACTGGAGGAGCGACGCGTGGCACAAATATAGGCACAAAAACATGATGATGTGCTTAAGAAAGGGCGAATCCGGACGCGGATCAACTAGCAGAACGTTATAAAGCGTGAATAGTTGGCGCACTGAGCGAAAAGGCACCACTTCGAAGTTATGCGAAAGCGATCCCGAAGTGGAAAAAGGCCTAGAGAGGGGGGGTCGTTAGTGGGTGCGAGCCCCACATACCTCTCTGCGACGGCAGATTGAGAGATGCGTGCAGGCATTTTCCTCTCCTCAGCCCAAAAAAAAAAAAAAAAAAAAAAAAAAATGATGAAATTTATTATTATTAATTATTACTGTTAATCACATTATTATTACATTTAATCACATTATTGTTACTATTAATCACATTTTTAATTCCCCTGATTATTAATTATAAATATTATATATTATTAATTGTTTATATTATTTGTATTATTAATACTATTAGTATTACATATATATTATAAATAATTGATATTATATTAATAAAAATTATTATTATATATATTAATATTACATGTATTTTTATTAATTATTAGTATTATATACATTATTATTTTACATATAATTATTAGGCTTTAGTATTATATACATTACTATTATATATATTATTATTAATTATTAGTATTATGAACATTATTATTTTACATATTAATATTAGGTTTTAGTATTATATACATTACTATTATATATGTTATTATTAATTATTAGTATTATGAACATTATTATTTTAATTATTAATATTAGGTATTAGTATTTTACATATTATTATCAGTCATTGTTATTTTCTTGTAAATCCGCCTTCCGCTTTAGGTATTGTTTCTTATGGAAAGTTTTCTTTTGTGCCATAAGAGCGAGGCGCAGCTCCTCCTCCACATCGCCACTTGCGGAGTCCGGAATTGAGTTTGGAATAATATAAAGAAATAGGAATAAAATTTATAAATTTGTTTAACATTATTTCTTAAATATATTACCAAGAAGAGCACGGTAAAATTTGGGCAACGACTTGAGTCCTTTCTTTTGCTTTACTCCATGTATGTTGTATTTCTCCACAATTGTCTCCGAAAGGATACGTGGTAATCCCTTTTTGATGCCCACAGGAGCAAGAATTTTCTTCATTGCTGTCACCTGCGAAACAAAAATACAAAACTTATAAGAATATATGTATATCAATTGCATTCTAGCTGCTTATCTTACATATTTAAGTTGTGTTTCTGGGCTAATTGCTTCCTCCAGCCTCAGCAAATCCTCCTCTTTTTCCAGAGGAAATATATTGGACAGCTCCTCGGAATTGCTCTTTTCAGATATAAGCTGCCGAATCAGCACAGTTTGATTTGCTATCTGGTCGGCCAGTAGCATGATTTGATGTTGTTGTTGTTGTTCTTGTTTTTTACCAGTTCTCGAAAAATAAAAAATATGTTAATAATGTAAAAAATGTGTAAATAATTTTTTATAATTACCAATCAACGCATCGATTTTTTGGTCCGTACTCATGCCATTGGGTGGAATATTTTCTTCTGTATTGAATTAATTGGAAAAAATATTGTGAATCAAATTAGATAATTAATTGGTTTTTAATATACTTACGCAGTGGAGTCGGAGCAAAACGTTAAATTGGGCTAGACATTTTTTTCTATTAGGAATAACATATTAGTATAAATAAATTTTATATGAAGGTGGAGAATTAATTGTATTAAAAGCAAAATTGTAAGTTTATTAAATTGAATAACAGTGAAGAAGCGGCATAAGCAACAATCCCCCCTTGTATGGTAACCCGACAGCCTTAGACTCAAAGTCAGAGAATTGAAATGTTTCGACTTCACCTAATGAATCCTTTTTTGCAAAATAAATCCCCAAACTTTGGGAATTTATTGGGTCGCCAAAGAAGGGACTTAAATCTTTGAGTTTACGACCAATTATAAGGGCAGTTTCAGAATTATCTGAAAAGGACTCAATGCAGATAGGGATATTTTTCTTAATATAGCAATAACTGTTAGGGCAATCGGAAGTCAACACTAATTCTCTAAAAATAAATTTTTTGCCCTTTATTATAGGGAATTCACTTATAGTCGGGGCTATAAAGATTTCCTGAACTATTTTTCTATGGATCTGCTCTAGAATTTTTGATGGCTTTCTGACGGAATTTTTAAGAATTTGCAAATAATTTTCGAATCCATATGCGGAACCAGAAATCGGATCTCCGATCTGTTAAACTGTTTCGCTAACATGCAACAGGCTATGTACATTATATGACACACTGTCATCGCCGAAAATCTTTGGAAAATTCTCAACAAACAGATTTAGCATTTGCTGAGAAGTTTCCAAATTCGCATCGCGTTGCTGTGGATTACAAAGTAATCTGTAAGCACAGTGTAACAATAAAAATACATAGTACTGGTCATCATCAACTTCGTCTTGCAAAGCGACAATGCCAGTATATAACAGAAATTGGCGGAACTCAGTCGCTTTCCAATGCGGCAGTTCATTTAATGCTCGCTGTTTGCGTACAAACTCCTTCGGCACATGGCTCCGCATAAATCATAATTTACGTGAAACATTATTGTTTTGCAGATCGGACAATTTCTTCTTAACCAAATTGTTCTGAAGTCGATTCAAATATTTCCTCATGACTCCTAGTTCAACTAGGTGCATGCAGTCTAAGGGTATCTGAGTTACCATGCAAACACTAATCTTTTCTAAGGCGCACTTTTGCGATAAATCACTGCGGACGGCAGTCCGCGCTAGTGACGAAAGCAGCACGAAGGGTGCGAAAGGCGACTAGCATATATACACAGGATGAATGGAAAATTTGCCATGACTGTCCGATCGGGTCGAATTATAAACCGATCGAAAGGTATCAATCTAACTTAAAAATGTGCATAATAAGACTTTTGAAAACTTACATGGTTCGTGAGATAAACAGGTGTAAGTGGGAGGGACAAAATTTAAATGATTGGAGCAAATGGGGCCGTTGGAGCCTTTTAGATTTTTTTTTATAATTTTTCACTATACTTATCAAAAATACGCGTCGAATGACACCTTGATCATCAAAATCCGATCACTGTTTGAGAAGATAATTAATTTCGAAATTTTTGGTGCCCTTTTCAAAACGAGATGAAAAGTCAGTCTGTTTGTTTGTATGGATCAAAGCGTTGATTTAGCTTAAAAGTTTAAATGAGGACTTGTTCCCGATAAAAAATCTAGAAACGTTTGTTCTACGACTTTTTCGAAAAATCGCTAGTTTAGCGGGAAATCGCTAAAAACCGCTAAAATTGAAACCCCCATAGCATCCAAACGATAGGAGCTACAGATCTGTTCTATATGTCGTTGGAAAGGTGTTTTGAAGGGCTTTTAAGCATACCCTCAAAGTTTTTTTTTTAGTAAAAAGGTAAACAGCTACAGGTGAAATAAGGTATTTAATTCCCACATTAAGGCGATTTTTGTGAAAACGCCAGTAATGATTTTTTCTAATTTTCAATTGTACTTAAAAATTACTACAAAAAAATTTTTTTGTTACTCGGCACATTGCGCTAATTTCTTCATACCTAATAAATATATATTTTTTGCGCAGTGCCGAGTGACAAAAAAAATTTTTTTGTAGTAATTTTTAAGTAAAACTTAATATTATTCGTCACAAAATTGTATATCAGAAATTTTGGTGCATTAAAATGTTTTCGTCACTAGACTTTTACCTCGTAAAGAGGTTTTTTTTATAAGATATTCCTTACTGTGATGGCCGGGGAATGTCCTGTTCGTAAAATCGGCGTCCGTCAATAAAACCCCCGACTCTGTACTGTACGTTAATGTCGAATTAATTTTTTTGGCTACCTGTGTACATTTCGCACAACCATGGCGAGACGTATGACCCGGAGTACCACTAATAAAAGCTCTAGCCGGCGCATCACACACTATTGCTCGAAGTCTAACTAAAACCTTTCTTCCGTCAACTATTACACCGCTATTCATAACTTCACCTAACTCTGTGCAGAAGTCGCTAAGAAACTCATTACAATTTCCCGGCTTACTTTTACCTAAGAAAACACCGACCGGAAAAACTGGCACACTTCCAACATTATTTATACGAATTAAAATTGGCCACAGTTGAGCCTTAGAACTATTAAATAATGGTAATCCATCAATATTGATGTCTAAGCTCAAGCTGCTTGGCAATTTTATTCCTTCGTTTATTTTAACTAATTGATAACCCCCATTTAAATAAGATCCCCCATTAATGTTGGATATTTCGGGCCTTGAATCAGAGGCAAACTTGTAAAAAGCGTCCACATTTAAATTTTCACCACGTAGAATATTAATTAATTCAATGGTGCAATCGCGTCTGGGTTTATACTTTAAAAACCAATTGCGCAACTTCTCTGTCAAACTAATTTTATTTTCATCTACTCTAATGTCCAGTAAGTCAACGTCCATTCTATCTTGCGCAATCTCATCGGGCAAAGCCAAATCGAGCGCGCGCACTTCATGCGCCCCGGGGTGCTCCACTTCATTTCCTATGCACAATAAATTTTGCAAACGCTCCCTTTCTGCTGCTTTCAAGCGCCGCATTTGCCGCTCTCCAACCATATTATTTATTTTGATATTAACACTTTTGCTTAATAAAAACAAATTAAAAATCCACTTATTCACACAATTAATTTCACTTAAATCACAGCTCGATGTAAAAACACGCGTGCCACAGCCGAAACAAGACAAAGGCAAACAGAAAACATCAAAGCAGAACAATCGATTAAAACACGCATTTTTTGTTGCATTTTCGATTCTCTTTGAACTTGGCACGCGTCACACTCTTTCACTGCGCGACGTTTAAATACTCTTCCCAAAATCGAAAATATTTTACAGTAAAAATATTTTTTTCTTAACAATTAATTTCACCAAACTATAGAATATTTGTTTATTTTATTCATTAATTGTAATTTTAATAATAAGTGCTCATTACAATGCATTCCACTGACATGTCGTGAAATATTTTGCTGCTAAGGTCTTCAAAGATAGATATACCCTTATTTTCAATTACTTTTCTATTCCTTGCATACGTTCTCTCATGAAAAAAAGTGAGAGAGTCCGACTCTCTCTTTCTCTATCTCTCAAGCATTCGGCAACAATCATTTTCGACACGACGCATCGCCGAAAAAGAAGCAATGCAGAATCGACGTAAAGACAATTACTGCGCCAGCTGGACTAGAGGGTATCTTAAGAAACAAAGTTTTTCATACTAAGCAATTCCGTGACCTTTGACCCAGATTTGACCCACTTATAGGTCGAATTTCGCAAAACGCCGTATTATTGCACGATGAAATTATCTCATCTATGTTGTGTGCAAATTTCAGCTTTCTATCTTTAACCATTTATGCTACACATTGATACTCAGTCTGTGAGTCAAGAAAAGAGTTTTTATACAAACATGAAATTTTGAAACAGCAGAAATAAATTTTATACCCTTGGTAGTATACAATCAAAAACTTAGACCTTTCCTATTATGCATGGTTTTCCCCAATTATTTTTATGAAATTTTCTTATTGAATACATAAATATGGTGTCGATTTTTTTTTTCGCTCTCGTTTGATATTTTTCTTCTACATAATTTTTCGCTTTTGAAAAATTTTCTTTTTTAATTAGTATATTATTAGAAGTATTAGTATTAGTTTGTCTCTAGTCTAACTAGCAGGTACCCTGCCAGCATTTTATGAAATTTCTGAACAAATTTGAGTCTTTTTCGAGTCCCCTTTCTGATCAAAATAAGCATAATTGCGCTCTTTTCTGATCATAAATGTTACTGTTGTCGGGAGAAATCGGTAGGTTAACCGCGACAGTTGTAGAAGAGTCTTTTGTAGCTCGATTTTCTAACAATAAACGACTCTTTTTCGAGTAATATTTCAATCGAATCGAATAAATCATATTTTGAGAGCATTCATCAGTAATTTAAGACTTATTTTCCAATCTTTTTCGAGTCGCGCATAAAAAGAATTATTTTCTAATCATTTCAACGACTCAAAAAAGACTCAGGAAGGTGATTATTGTAAAAATGAACTTCCAAATGCTTGCAGGGTAGAGTCATGGCACATAATAGTCAAGAGAATTTAAACCAGATTCATGATCAAGAGCCTATCTGCTGTGTTTGCACTAAGGAAGTCGAGCACCCAAATCAGCTCTTAACCACCAGATGCAACCATTTCTTTCATCACGTCTGTTTTAATACTCGAACGGGTAATAAAAAAGTAAGCCCAGTTTGTCGCACTGCTCTCTGTAAATCAACATTGACTTTAACTCAAGAGTTAGCGACCGCACAAGCAGCAACCTCAGGTTCTATAACCAGGTCAAAGTCTGCCTCACGCTCGAGTGAACCCCCACAATCAGAATCTGATGTTGCAAGTGCGACTCAGGCTGCCAACATTGCAATAGGTAGAGAAGATTCAAATTCGTCTACACAAGAACAGACGAATAGAGCAATGGCAAATGATTTACAGTAGTCTATTATAAATGCTATGTCCGCAGTGATGGCACAGCAAACCCAATTTTTATCGCAAGCGATTGCAGCCGGGTTTCAGAGCTTAAATCTGCAAACCGCAGTTCCTTTGGCACGATCTGTAACGGAGCTAAGACCGCCAGTAGCTTCCCCAGCGATGCACCACCAATCCTTCGAAGATTTTGTTGGTTTGCCGAATCGTGGAGGAGTTGAGTTTAGATCTCATAATATGGCTGACGATAGCAATCAGCAATCTAGTAATTTGTTTGTTTGTTGAAAGTTCGATTCTCAGGACACTCAGCCATCTCAGTAGATATAGAGATGAAGCTCTCATGCATCAGACTCTTGATGGAAATTTTGGCTTACTTTCTCGGTATGCGAGCAACCTCTTTGAAGGTACCGTCAGTGAATGGTTTTGGCGTTGTCACAAAAGTGTAGACATTATTGAATAGAAGGCATTAGGTAAAGCACTTCAAGCCCAGTTCAAAGATGGCCGAACCGGCTTAGAAATACGAACAGCCATTTCGGAACGTAAACAAAGGGCAAACGAGTCTTTTGATAGGTTTTATGAGGCAATTGTGTCATTATCCGATCGACTTGTGCAACCTATGTCAGAGTTATCATTATTAGAAGTGTTGCGTGTAAATTTATTGCCAGTCACTCAGCACGAGATTTTATTTGCCAATATATTCAATAGTTCAGCTACGTGAAGTAGTTCGCAAGCGAGAGAGGTTTTTGAAAACCGTGGACAAATCTATTCAACGCGCTCCTCCAGTTCGGTTTGTTAGCGAAGTTTATACTCAGCCTGATTTGGTTAACATAGAGGAAATCGATACTGATGACGTCGATGGCGATTTAACTACTTTAGCTCTTTCCTGTTGGAATTGTGGCAACAACGGTCATCGATATCAAGATTGCGTAGCACAGCGCCGTGTGTTTTGCTATGGTTGCGGCAAGGCCGATACTTACAAGCATTATTATTATTGTAAATGCTTAACAGAAAACGGCCAAGCGCGTGCGCTGATAAGTGCACGCAAGCCAGTAGCTTCGATAGCCAAGAACACCGAGTAACTCTATGTAATTAACTGTTCAACAATTACATATCAATAAAAAAAAATATATTTTATTATACCCTGAGGGTATATTAAGTTTGTTCAAAAGTATGTAACAGGGAGAAGGAAGCATCTCCGACCCCATAAAGTATATATATTCTTGATCAGCATCAACCGCCGAGTCGATATAGCCATGTCCGTCTGTCCGTCTGTCTGACGGTGTAAACGAAAGGATCTCAGAGATGGTAAAAGCTAGGACCACCAAATTTGGAATGAAGACTCCCTATAATGTCAGGCAGAACAAGTTTATGTTAAAATTGTGCCACGCCCGTTGCTCATCTAGCGGCGTTTAATTAATACCTCATAGGGTAAAACCTTTTTTTTTTTTTTTTTAATATTTTTCTTTAGTTGCAAATAGTTTTAGTTACCATGTAAAACAAAATACAATTTTTTTTTTTACTTTGTGTGAGTTTTTTATTTTGTCAAAGCTTTAACTTTTTATCATAATTTGAACATTGTTTATTTCAATGACCAAATTATGAAAAAACTTAGAAATTTTGTGTTTCATTTTTTATTCCGATAAAAATATATTTAAAATTAATAATAAAAAAGATTTTAATATATTTTTTTTATTTATATGTATAGTTTTTTTGGATTAGAAGATAGGTGTTTTTGGCCCATTTCAATCCTTACTTATTTCATGTTTTTATTTAAATTAATTTAGTTTTAAATCACAAACTTTTTTTCTTACTTTAATATTTATGTGTATATATATAATACTTTTGTTGTCCATATAAAATCTATATTTGCTGCAGAAAGTAATATATTCTGATTTTCATAGTTGTAACTCCAGTCTAAATCAAGCATTTATTATTCTTCAAAAGCATTACAAAGTCGATTTTTTACCTCCCTTCCAAAAAAATATCATAATTTGAATGACTAAACGGTCTTTTGCTTAAACTCGTTATTAATGGGTCCGAAGAAATAATTAAGGAGTTCATCAGATCCGCTATTGTATGTGTGCGTGAAGTTTTACAACAATACTTTAGCCGAAGCTTTCGAAAATCTTTATTCCTAGCCTCCAAGGCTTCTTCCGACAAAATTTTGAATGCTTTTAACTATTAAGCCATTCTCCTTCTCAGTGCAGTTCAATATAGTTCTCCAGTGCTGAGCATCTTTTTTGAGAATCATTTTTGCTGTGCCATACTAAAAAAAGACTACGCTTGCAGACTGACAGGGTACCTAAAACTAACAATACTGTGAGCAGATGCACCTCGCTGCAACAGATCTTGGACATTTCACAAAGAAGATGAGCCACATTAAAACAAAAAAATTGTATCATCACCGGCAAATACCGGCGTCACCATTTATACTCTTAAGAAGTTAAAGATTGGTCACATTTGAGAAAAAAACAAAGTTGTTAGTTTTACCATAAATTATTAATATAACATAAGTCCAAAGGTCACAAAACATTTATTGTTATGTAAACACATATCTTTACTATTGAAAAAGTCAAAAAACCCATTAAAAATGTGATTTTCAAAAATTTTGCAGCACAATTTGCACACGTGCGAAAACTTAACACATTGCATTTCCAACAGCTGTTTTAACAAATGCTGTGATCAACAGCTCACAGCTGATAATTTAAAGTGCAATTATTGATTTGGTTGTTAAAGATTTGCTAAATAACCTTTCAGTTATCGACTGAAAAACTAATTTTATAATTTGTTAAAAGTAAATATTTCAATTTCGGTCCGCCAGATTACTTGAATCGACCACTGTGCGTTGTGGGGGGCGTAATTCATCAAAAACTGACATCACCTTTAATTTAGGGTTTTGAGTTAAATTTTGAATTTTTTTTTTATTTCAACGGGTGTAGGATCATGCCCATAGACTAACAACCAACTTTCAACACGATTGGGCCATAAATAGTGAAGATATTAAGCTATAAAGATTGGCAGCTTCATATCTATATAAATCGATTTAATGTTCAATTAATTAATTTTTCATTGACTCTGCCAGAATGTACATCGAGAATATAAACCGAATTTGCCAGCATCAGTCTAAGTGGCAGAGTGGTCTAAGTGATAGGTGCTAGGCCCGCGAAACTGAAGATCGGGGTTCGAATCCCGGTCTGGTCAACGCAAATGATTTTTAATTATTTATTATTTTTCGTTTGTTTGAATTGCGCGAGAGGCGTGGGCTCAAATCCTGAATAGGTCAACGAATTTTTTGAGTTTTTAAAAATATTTTTACTTTTAATAAATTTTTAAAATTTAAAGATAATGTATAAATTGGTTAAAATCACTCATTTATATTATTATATTGAATTGCCGAGGCCTAGGCTCAGGGTATATTACTGTCGAGTGCACTCGACTGATCCGCATGTTTTTATTTTATATTCGTGTACTTTATTTGTAAAAGTCAATTTAAAACTAATTACAAGATTTGTGATCTGGGCACAGCAAACCTTCAAAGCTCTGCTGGCTGTCTGTTTACATTTGTTTACTTATTGGAATTTGTTTACTTATTGGATTTTGTTAGTTTACATTTGGGTTTTAAAAGTTTACGTTTGAGTTCTACATAACTTTGCGTGTGTCTTTGATAAGCTTTGAAAAAAAGATCCCAGTGGCGGAAACCGGCCACAACGGATTGTTGTAACGCTTCGGAATGCATCGACGAATGTACATTCGTAACCGATACTTTCTTCACTTTTTGAACGTAGGTTGGTAATGGGGCGCCGCACACTGGGGTGAGAGACCCCAAAAGTGACGATTAATTCAAAATACAAATTTTGGAGTTGCGAAATCAAATTAATATGTGGTCAAAGAAGACAAAATTCTGCATTGGGGAGTGAAAAAGTTATGGCCCTATGTCTAATAGAAACCCTGTAATGTGACGCCAAAGTTGAAACTTTGTGTTTTCGTTTTTCGAAATACGAAAAATTTATATTTTTTTGTCACTTTTGATGACGAATTCCGCGTAAGAAATTACCAAAAATTAATTTTTTAAAATGGAAGTAATAAATTTGAATCCTCAACAATTTTTTTACATTTTTTTTAATTGAAAATTTTTAGTAATTTTATGGAAAAAAAATTTAAATAAAAAGTACCTGTGAAATCAGAGGTATTTTTATCTTTAGATAGGCAAAAGTTACTTCAAACGTAACCAAACGTAACCATTCTTTCTTTATTAAATTTGTAACATATCTGTCTAAGTGCTCTCCAAGGGGTTTTGCGCCCCGTTTTGCCCCGAGAGAGTTATTTGAATTCAAAGTTGCGCGCTAAATCTTAAAACAGAGTTACTTTTTCATTTTTAAGTGGTCAGCTGTTTCGGTCAGCTGATTTTGTCAGCTGTTTTGGTCAGCTGTAAGCTGTCTGTCAATTGCATTTAGCAAGACAAAGTAAAAGATCAACTTTAAGCTTAGCTTAAATTATTAAATTTATTTTATTGAGAAATGGAAAGCGAAGTAAAGTGTATGTACTAGTGTACTCTTATTAACAGTGAACGTCTAATGTGTCTATGTGTCTATTAAATTTGTAATAAATAGTATGCTTTTAATTGTGTTTCTCGTCTTTAGCTAGGGTGTTTGTTTATGACCGGTAAATATATGTTTCAGCATATGTTACAAAAGATTTTAGCTGACCTATATCATTGCATTTTTACGAACACTATTTTAGATCTTGCAAATTCAAACGAATTCACCGCGCGACGATTTTTTCAAAATGCAGAAGTTTCGGCGAAAATTACTGGAGTCGATCTCCAGCTAATAAAAAGGTTCCATACCGTTATGGTTGTCGCTGCATCCGGCCACGAGGTTAACATGGAATCGTTCCAAGAGTACACTCATGAAACTGCTAGGTACTTTGTAAAGTTGTATCCGTGGTATTATATGCCACCAACGATACACAAAATCTTAATTCACGGTACTGAAATTATTTCCAACGCTTTGCTACCAATTGGCCAACTCTCAGAAGAAGCTCAAGAAGCTCGAAACAAGGATTTCAAAAAGTATCGAGAGTGCTATTCGAGAAAAATGGATAGAATTAAGAGCAACCAAGATATTTTGAATATGTTTTTAATAAGCTCAGATCCAATAATTTCTTGCAAACGGAAGTTACAAAAAAAAAATTTAACACATAACCAAAAGAAGCTTTGTCTCTTTTAAAAGCACCAGAATTAAATGAAAGTGAAATAAATTAAAGTGAAGAAAGCGAAATTATATCGAGTCCGATTAATGCATACAATATTTAAATTTTTTTTTGTATTTATAATTTTTGTTATTATTAATAAACTTTGAATTATATATGACACGTTTTTTATTTCATGCATTTTTAGTACGTTTTTTCAATGGCAGATATATTATATAGTCAACCGATTCTTATTATTATTCATGAATATAGTCTACATGGATATATAATAGATTAAGGAAAATTTCAGCGTTAAAAATTATGGAATTCCTATTTTTGTTGTGAAAAAATCGAATATTAGGAAAATTGACTGAAATAAAAAAACTTAAAAAAAAAAACAAAAAAAAACAAGTGGGCGCGGCTACAGTCGAGATTGCTCGACTGGAGGATACCCTGTGCCAGTATCCATAAAATAGAATATTGGTTGGGACCATCTCATATGCATATTCTGTCAGTTTGGTTCAGTTATCTCAAACAACAAAAAAGTTGTTCATACTAAGACTTGATTTTCGACTGATCGTTCCTATGGCAGCTATATGATATAGTGATCCGATTTCAACCAATTTTGGTCAGGTTATAAGGGACCATCGCGTATGCATATTCTGTGAGTTTGATTCAGATAGATCAAACAACAAAAAAGTGTTTCATACAAAGACTTGATTTTCGACTGATGGTTGCTATGGCAGCTATATGATATAGTGGTCCGATTTCAATCAAATTTGGTCAGAATGTATGCGACCATCCCATATGCATATTCTGTCAGTTTGGTTCAGTTATCTCAAATAACAAAAAAGTTTTTCATACTGAGACTTGATTTTCGACTGATCGTTCCTATGGCAGCTATATGATATAGTGGTCCGATCCAAATTTAAAAACAAACTTGATCTGCGTCCGGTATCCAGAAACCTACATACCAAATTTGAAGTCTCTAGCTATTATAGTTTCTGAGATCGACGCGTTCAAACAGACGAACGGACAGACGGACAGACAGACGGACATGGCTCAATCGACTCGGCTGTTGATGCCGATCAAGAATATATATACTTTATATGGTCGGAGATGCTTCCTTCTGCCTGTTACATACATCACACAAATCTAATATACCCTTTTTGACCATTTTCAATGGGCACAGGGTATAAATAGTCTACGGAGTATCCAAAAGTTAATGATTTGTACTTTTAATGGTCTAATACAAAATAAAAAATTATAACATGATCAAATTTTTGGACGGTTGAATTAATCGTCACTTTTGGGGTCTCTCACCCCAGTGCGCGCCGTTTTGGCTCACACTGTTCTGCCATCGAACATGCACGAATGTCTTTCGGCTTTTGCTATTCTGCTTTGGTTGCAACCGAGCATGTGTGTGTTTGTGTTTTGTTGCTTCACACACATGCAAATGCGTAAGTATTAGATGCAACAATGCAACAAAACACGGGTTGTTGTTTGTGCAAATTTTGTTCGTTTCTATTCCCATATGGTTTTGTTTGTTTGTTTTGTCGCGTGTCAGTTCTGTTTCCGAGTGGCTGCAACACAGTGCTAATCTTCAACAATCTAAAGGAAAGTAAATTTGAGAAAGCCTATTGATAAATATATTGTTTTAATTATAAATTACATATTTATTTTTGACATTTTCTTCAATATAGATGCTGTCAAAGAAGAGGGCATGAGTAGCCGCGGCTACATACAGCTTATTAGAGCTGCATTTAAGTCAAATAAGGGCCGCATTGCCAAAAGAAAATTTGACTTAAAAATTAAGGAGCGGAAGAGAAAGGAGGATGAAGACAAGGACAACGACAACGACAAGGAAAACGACTAGGAAATAGATTACGCTTATTTAAGCGTTAATTATGTTAAAGTTTATAGTATAGTATAGTTTTGAATTGTTTTTTTATATCCTGTGCCCATTGAAAATGGTCAAAAAGGGTATATTAGATTTGTGTGATGTATGTAACAGGCAGAAGGAAGCATCTCCGACCATATAAAGTATATATATTCTTGATCAGCATCAACAGCCGAGTCGATTAAGCCATGTCGTCTGTCTGTCCGTCCGTCTGTCCGTCCGTCTGTTTGAACGCGTCGATCTCAGAAACTATAATAGCTAGAGACTTCAAATTTGGTATGTAGGTTGCTGGATACCGGACGCAGATAAAGTTTGTTTTTAAATTTGGATCGAACCACTATATCATATAGCTGCCATAGGAACGATCAGTGGAAAATAAATCTTAGTATGAAAAACCTTTTTGTTGTTTGAGATATCTCAACCAAACTAACAGTATATGCATATGGGATGATCATATACATCCTGACCAAATTTGATTGGAATCGGACCACTATATCATATAGCTACCGTAGGAACGATCAGTCAAAAATCAAGTCTTAGTTTGAAAAACTTTTTATACCCTGTGCTCATTGAAAATGGTCAAAAAGGGTATATTAGATTTGTGTGATGTATGTAACAGGCAGAAGGAAGCATCTCCGACCATATAAAGTATATATATTCTTGATCAGCATCAACAGCCGAGTCGCTTGAGCCATGTCCGTCTGTCTGTCCGTCTGTCCGTCCGTCTGTCCGTCTGTTTGAACGCGTCGATCTCAGGAACTATAATAGCTAGAGACTTCAAATTTGGTATGTAGGTTGCTGAATACCGGACGCAGATCAAGTTTGTTTTTAAATTTGGATCGGACCACTATATCATATAGCTGCCATAGGAACGATCAGTCGAAAATCAAGTCTCGGTATGAAAAACTTTTTTGTTGTTTGAGATATGTGAACCAAACTGACAGAATATGCATATGGGATGGTCGCATACATCCTGACCAAATTTGATTGAAATCGGATCACTATATCATATAGCTGCCATAGCAACCATCAGTCGAAAATCAAGTCTTAGTATGAAAAACTTTTTTGTTGTTTGATCTATCTGAATCAAACTCACAGAATATGCATACGCGATGGTCCCTTATAACCTGACCAAAATTGGTTGAAATCGGATCACTATATCATATAGCTGCCATAGGAACGATCAGTCGAAAATCAAGTCTTAGTATGAACAACTTTTTTGTTGTTTGAGATAACTGAACCAAACTGACAGAGTATGCATATGAGATGGTCCCTTATAACCTGACCGAAATTGGTTGAAATCGGATTACTATATCATATAGCTGCCATAGGAACGAACAGTCAAAAATCAAGTCTTAGTATGAACAACTTTTTTGTTGTTTGAGATAACTGAACTAAACTGACAGAATATGCATATGAGATGGTCCCTTATAACCTGACCAAAATTGGTTGAAATCGGATCACTATATCATATAGCTGCCATAGGAACGATCAGTCGAAAATCAAGTCTTAGTATGAACAACTTTTTTGTTGTTTGAGATAACTGAACCAAACTGACAGAATATGCATATGAGATGGTCCTAACCAATATTCTATTTTATGGATACTGGCACAGGGTATCCTCCAGTCGAGCAAACTCGACTGTAGCCGAGCCCACTTGTTTCTTATTATACCCGTTACTTATTAAAAATAAGTAAAAGGGGATATTGTATTCGTTGCAATGTATGTAACAGGGAGAAGGAAGCATCTCCGACCCTATAAAGTATATATATTCTTGATCAGCATCAACAGCCGAGTCGATATAGCCATGTCCGTCTGTCCGTCCGTCCGTCCGTCTGTCCGTCCGTGTGAGCGCCTAGATCTCAGAGACTATAAGAGCTAGAGCAACCAAATTTGGCACACAGATTTCTATAAACCCCACGCAGGTCAAGTTTGTTTCAAAATTTTGCCACGCCCCTTTCCGCCTCCGTAAATCGCGAAAATCCACCACAGGCACAGTTTTTAAGATATTAGGTTTTTTTAAACGTGAACGTTAGCTATTGTTTTTACCTATCATTCTACTAAATCCCAACAAGATCGGACAAACAGAAAGGTGGTTCTGGCTGATTAAAGCTTTTAAGCAATAAAAGTGCCTAAAAGCATGCAATAAAAAAAAAGTTAAATTTATTTAGGTAAGTAACGGGTATCCTATAGTCGGGAGCTCGACTATAGCCTTTCCCACTTGTTTTTTATTTAATTTTTATTTTGATTTTCAATGTTACTCATTTTTTTCTAATTTTTGTTACATTTTTCTTTTGATTTTTAATTTAATTTTTATTTTTTTAATTTTATTTAATGTTTTGTTGTTTATTTTTTTTTGTTATTACATTTTTAATTTGATTTTATAACTATAAATATCTTATAATACAAATAATTATAAATATTTTTATGAAAAATTACAATCTTTTATTTTGGGGTGGGTTTAGCATCTGCATTACAGTCCTATAGGCATTGTATACCAGCCAATAAAGCATCTGCATTACAATCCTATAGGCATTGTATACCAGTCAGTTAAACATCTGCATTACGATCCTATACGCAACAGTATACAGGACGGTAATGCAACACGAAGTGTGCTCACTCAATTAACCGCATACTAGCTCGATTACAAGTATGCGGTTTTGAAGCTTGTCCAGCTTAACAGCGGCCAACCTTATGGAAAAGTAATGCAAGTTTGGGTATGAATTCGAATTCATACTGGCCGCGAAGTATGGAGGTTGTAATCGATTCTCTAATGCGAATTCCCGCCACTGGGTATACTTTGCACAAACCACACGAAGTGGACATTTATTAATTCAATAAATCGTATAGGTTATGGGCCCAGACATTGCTGGTCTGCGCAAGTGACTCCGTTTGCAAATATAAATTTGATTGATGGTGAAAATGATTTCGTAGATGCATTCTATCGAGAAGCTCGATGATGACAACTATGGTGCCTGGTGCGTCCAGATGAAGAGCGTGTTAATTCATGCCGATCTGTGGTCTGTCGTTTGCGGGCGCATTGTAAAAAGAGAGAACGATAGCGCACAGGCAAAGTCAGATTTCGACACAAATGATGAGAAGGCTCTGGCGAGCATTATGTTGTGCATAAAAGCTACGCAAATCAACAATGTAAAGCATTGTAACACATAAGCGAATGTTTGGAATTTGTTGCGAGAGATCCATATACCAAAAGGACCGGCACGGCGTGTAAAACATTGCTAAAGCAATTATTGGCCACTAAAATGAAAGAAGGAGATAGCATGGTTGGACATCTTGGAAGCTTCTTTGACGTGGTGGAAAAACTACATGAGTCGAGGTTACACTGCCTGATGAGTTTTTGTGCATATTGCTCTTGTCGACGTTGCACAGTGGGAGAAATGGCAGATTTAGCTCCGATTTATTCAAATTTCAACTTAAATCTTGGCGCCAATATCGTTTTGTAATCGATAACTCTCAATATTCGTACAGCTGCAGAGCTTCAAACAGACCATATGTTCCATCAGTTTCTGCAAACCGTTATTCCAGCAATTTTAAGCACATGACTGAAATTGGCCAACAGCTTGTATATATTGTATTTTCATTCAAATTTTTGCTAATACATAAAGAAAGAGTTATGTTATTAATAACAAAATATGTGTTTGTGACCTGTGAAGTGCGACCGGGTTCGGTATCATTGTATTTTTTTAAAACTAGTCGATGTTTTCTGCTGTGGAAATGTCAAAAATGAGCTGCATATTTCCGCATATTATTTTTAATTCATTTTTTTTTTTTAGCTTCAAAGTCAGTGTCCAAGCTAGTGCTGTTCAATGAATGGCATACGGAAAGTAATGCTTCGAAGAAACTTTTTGCAGTGGAGGCATACATCTACACGCACATAATTGACAAAAATAAATATAACGAAGATGAATGCCTGAAAATAGCTCATAAAATACAAAATTTTTTTTAAAAAAATTAGCTATAAAATGGAGAGAAAATCATAGAATTAGTTCCAATTTTGAAAAAGTCAACAAGCAATGGTTAGATGATGAACTTGTGTTGGTGGACCTGAACTTAAATGCTGGACGACACAAAGTTAATTTTAGCGACTGTCAGGAGAAAACAAAAAAAAAAGTGTTTGCATAAATTATAATACATGTTGCCCTTCCGATAGGTATGATGTCAGAAGAAGCACTCGAGCCAAGGAATAAAGACCTTAGAAAGTTTCGCTTACACCACACTCGAAAAAGCTCGCGCAAAAACCTGATGGAAGACTTGGCTCATGCACTATTTATTTCATCGGACCCATTCATTACAATGTTGTCAAAAGGTTCAGTTTCCTCTTCCAAAAAGGATTTACCAATAGAAAAAGACATTATTGGACTTATTTTAAATGAAGAAGTGGATGAGGACCATTCAGATTATTCCTCATCCGATACGGAATAAGGCTATAACTGGAAAAAGAATTAATAAATAAAAGTGTTATACTAAAGTTGTTTCTTTGTATAAAATGTAATTATAAATTTAATAACAACATAAAAATTTTTTTTTAAAAGTACCAAATATATTTCTGCTAGACTGATTGTTTCTCCAACTTTACATGCGCGCATTTGCGCAAAAAAAATAAATTCCAGGTTATTATATAGTTGACAAATTCATACCAAAATTGGTAAAGATGTGCAAAGATTTTTCTTAAAAATTAAAAGAAAAAAAAATTGGAAAATTGCTAAAGAAATGCCTAAAATTTGGGCGAAACTGCTTGGATATCAAGTAGAGCAGTTTTAGACAAAACTTCAAAAAAAAAAAAAAATGTGCACTAAAATAAAATATTTCTGTATTGAGTTTGATTTGTGGTATATTTACATACAACTCAAAATTATCCGTAAAAAAATATCAAAATTTTTATAGAAGTTATTAATTAATCGCCGCTAAATCTGGCGTTTCTCCCACTGTGCGTTGACAAGTTCGTACGAGAATTTCGTAGTGGCAATAGAATCGCGCGATACTTTACCAACGCTTAGCTCGCTAAAAGTAAAGCTTCTAGAAGAAGGAGATCGGCGTAAAGAGGAGAATTGCCAGGAAGAAGGAGAACAGAAAATGTTCGAAATGCGTGCACAAAAGAAAGGAAAAAATCAGGGAGCACAAAAGCAATGCGAAAAGAATGAGCAAGACAATAAGCGCAGTGGCGACAAAAAGGCGGGATGTTGGAATTGCGGCCGACGCGGCCATATTGCTGTTAATTGCAAGTCGAAAGAACGCATAGAAAAGAGCAAAAATGATACCGAAGAGCCAAAGAGAGCATTTTCAGTCATGAATGCTAATATGAATAAAAGAGAGACGCTCTCTGAAAATGCCTGGTACTTGAACAGTGGCGCTACAGCGCACTTATGCAAAGAGA
Source organism: Drosophila limbata (assembly GCA_963924055.1). Classification (NCBI taxonomy): domain Eukaryota; kingdom Metazoa; phylum Arthropoda; class Insecta; order Diptera; family Drosophilidae; genus Drosophila; species Drosophila limbata. The sequence goes on from CAWUOW010000382.1 coordinate 940,583, forward strand.
AGGCTCAGTTTATCAGCTATACAGAATGTAAAGAGCGCATTATTCTTGCAGTTGACAATCACATCGAAGCGTGCGGTCGTGGAACTGTTCGCTTGTACTTAAAAAGTGGAGCAGTGGATCTGCTTGATATTTTGTACGTAAAAGGCCTGCAATGCAACTTTATATCAGTTGTCAAAGCAAGTAATAATGGTTTTACACTCGAGTTCAATGCAGAAAATGCGTATGTGAAAGATAAACACGGCCAGTTGGTGTTAGCTGCAAAGAAGCAACAGGATTTGTTCATGCTGGAAACAAATATGGAAAAGAGCTACGCCGCCAGAGTAAATGGCTCATAATTGATGAAATGGCATCGCCGGTTTGGACACCTAAATTTTGACAGTCTGCAGAAAATGATGAAGATCAACATGGTACACGGATTGAAGGCTGGTCAATGTGGAATAGAAGATCGTTCTTATGTAACGTGTGCAAAATGCAAAATATGTGTAAAACAGTTTCCGAAGGCTTCACAGAATCGTGCCAGAGAGGTGCAAGGGTTGATACACACAGATATATGTGGCCCTATGAGCAAGCCGTCACATCGTGGAGCAAGATATTTTGCAACGTTTATAGATGACAAGACGCGATTTGTGTCGTTTGCTTTCTAAAGACAAGAGACGAAATTTTTGAGAAATTTAAAGAATTCAAGGCGTATGCAGAAAAGCAAACCGGCAGTTACATTAAAGCGATCAGGAGCGACAACGGGAGAGAATATGTCAGCGAGATGTTTGAGAACTACTTAAAGACCAGCGGAATCAAGAGGCAGCTGACAGTCCCGCACACACCGCAGCAGAACGGCGTGGCAGTGCGTGCCAATAGGCACATTAATGAAGGCGCATTAATGAAGCATTCTGGGCAGAGGCCGTAAAGGCAGCTTCATATTTGCTCGAAGGCAATTGTGCTAGACAAGACGCACAAGAGAAAGTTCCAGCCCAAGGGAGAAGAGCACATCATGGTGGGCTACTCCGAAACTGCAAAGGCTTATCGTTTATATAATCCACATTGGGCGGAATTGCCCGTTTTTTGGCAAAAACTCTAATCTTAAAGCTTGAAACTTCAAACTTGGAGAATTTCCTATTCATATTATTTGTGACCACTGCGACCACGCCTTTCCACCCGCCCACATAATAGTGCTGCAAAACATAATTTTATGTTCATCATTTTTTCTTTAAAGTTTATATGTGATAAAGATAATTAATTATTAACAATGCATTGTTGGAAACATAAGTTATATTTAAATTAAGTAATATTTTTAAGTTGTATAACATTCATATTTGTTAAAATGTACATTCTACTTCTAGATCAAAATCAAAATGTTCTTTACTTTGAAACTCGTCTTCATCTCCATATGTCTAGTCTGCAACTTCAAATGCTGGCAACTTTAAAAGTGCAATAACTTCTTTTGGCAGTTTGTGTGCTTTTGAAGTCTTTTTTGAAGCGATGCTCGATAAATAAGGATCAGAAGAATCTAAAGCACGGTGAAATACGTCGGTTAAGTTGTTGATTCGGCTATTTTTTCTGGCGTGTAATATTCTATCACGCTTATAGTATTTGTTGCGAGCCTCAGATGCGTTTTCACCTAAGCAAACAACAGGAAGTACAGATGACTCAATAGTCTTTGCACCGTGAACTAAAATTTTGTGGACCGTAGCGGTCATTGGGTACCACGGATATTTCTTTAAATGCAAACTAAGCGTCTCTTCACAAAATTTTTGGAATTTAATCGAGCAAATTTCAAATTCGCATGATATAACTATTAAAATTATGTATAGTTTATTTAAAAGCTCTTCATCGATTTCCAATATAGAGGCAAAAAGTGAGACGTTTGAAAATGCCCTTCTCGCCGTATTGCCATCATTAGAGTTTCCAGAACCATTCTGGCTTGGTTTGTTTATATGTAACCCCATTTCAGACCAAAGATCTTCTTTCAATGTCCTTTTTGCGTTTCAGCATTGTGTCTTTGTCAGATTTCTTACTGATTCGCCATTTCTGAAGACCGACTCGATATGAAATATTCAGAACGAACTCCAAAATCCGAATCCATGCGTGGAGTGGACTAATTCCGTACTGTAAAGTATTCGGTTTGGACTTGAACTTTTGACTGTTGACGTACGCTTCTTTCAAAAAGTCCTTTGGGCTAGCACCGCAAATTGGACACGATTGTGTTGATTTAGTGCCTGTTAAAGTATTTAACACCTTTCCATCAATGAGCGTCATGTGTAAGTCAAAGACAACTTCAACAATCCTTTGGTCCGCCTCATAAAAAAATGGATTAAGGTGTTTTATTTGAGCATCTAAATGTGCTTTTGAATTTAAAATATGATCCCGACTTTCTTTGGTGAACTCTATTTTTAGCGGCCTGCAAAATTTGATGGATTGTGGGTACCGGTTTCTCCAAATAGTTCGCCCATGCTGATCCACCATAAGGAGTGGAATTATTGTTGTAACGAACAAAGATTGATCCAGGCTTTTTGGTTCGGGTTCATTAAATTTTTGTTTATAAACGCTCTGGCCGGTTGAACCGTCAAAACCATAGCTTACTGTTAGCTTCAATTTGTTTGTATCGATAAATTGTTCAATTACTGGCTTTTGATATAACAGTATCCGAGATGCAGTATGGTCAAGTAAGTTTTGCAGAGGCACTTCGGCAACAGTTTCTAAGACGCTTACATTTATAGGCCGGCACTTTTCCTTAGCCTCCTTCACCGTAACTCGGATATATATTGGAATTCTTTTCGATATTCTTTAAGCGTATGTTAATATATTGCTGCTTGGAAATCGAATTTTCTATAATAAATGCTAAGGCCTCATCAGGTGATAATGGTAATGGTTCTATCAATAAAAGCTGTTCCCTTAATTTTGGAGTATCAGAAGAATTTAATGTTGCATTTAGAATATGTAAAGTATCTGTATCATTTGTCTTCTTAGCAGACAAAGCCGCCGCACGAATGAGAAGATCAGTTGAATTTTCTTTTGAAAGTTCGGAAACCATTTTTCTTTTTATACGTGAACTTCCTTCGTCATAAGATACATGAGGCCTCCCAAGTTTTTTGCCATTATTATCCTTTTTTGAATAAAATGTTATATTTGATGCAAGCCAGCTAACATTTTGTTCTTTAAACCGTCGAATATTTCTTTGGGCTTTATTCAGCCGTCTCTTGACATCAGCAAACAAATTCTTTGTTTTAATTTTAATGTCCATCAAAGCATTTTCTGGTAGAGACTTTTTAAATTTTTTTGCGCAAACCCAGTCAAAAGTGGCGTTGATGTTGCGACGCTTTTTGAACCAAACTTCCAGCAAATCTCCACGACGAATAGCAACCACACCTATTGGAATATATCGAAAAACCGCAAATTTCCGCTTATGATTTAAACTCTACATAAATATATACACAATAACGCATACTACCACATAAGCACTTTTTATAATCCACGTTCATCTTGCTAGATATACTCCACGAAACACAACTATATTGAGGTTAGATTCGACAAAAATTATGGTTTAATAATAACATTGAAAACATAACGAGACAAAAGCACATATAATTAAACACATATATAACTCTTATCTACATACCTTGGTGATCATTTTCCATTTTAAACTATTTAGATTCTTCAAACCGTTTAAAAATGGGAGACTGTCAAACAATAATAAAATTTTCAAATTGGACCACATGCAGACACCGCGTGGCCCAAACAGCTGAGGGTTGCATAATAAAATTTAAATTTATTGTTTTCGAAGAGGAGGGACAATTACTTACTGGAAAAAATATTATAACCATAAAAATATTATAAAATAGAATTTAGACTTTTTGCCAAAAAACGGGAAATTCCGCCCAATGTGCAATCCACGTAAACGTAAGATAATAGAAGCTCGAGATGTAATATTTTTCGAATCTATTATGGCAGAAGAAGATAGAGTGAAGTCCCAGGATCAGTCACGTGATGCAGAGATCATGATGGTCATGCCTCCAGATAAGCCGAGTGATGAGTCATCGGTAGTACTCCAAGACGTGCCAGCATCGGCTACTGGCAATTCAATGCCTGACGAAGAGCTGGAGAGCATTGCAGACGAGCACTGCATTGAAGAAGAAGCGGCTGAGGAGCAAGTGCGTCGTGGTCCTGGAAGGCCAAAGAGGGTGCATACCGGGCGACGCGGTCGTCCACGCAAGATGTATAACACCTTGAATGCCATGACGAGAGATGACATCGATGCTCCTAAAAGCTACAGCGAGGCGCTGGACACGAGCCATGCTGAAGACTGGAAGTCTTCAATGCAGAAGGAGATTGATAGTCTGCGAGCCAATGACACCTGGTCATTGGTTGAATTGCCAAAGAACGAAATGGCTATTGGCTGCAAATGGGTATACGCTGTGAAGCGCGACAAGTTTGGCAATGTCGAGCGCTACAAATCACGACTGGTCGCGAAGGGCTTCAGCCAGCGCTACGGAATTAATTATTTTGAAACTTTCTCCCCAGTAGCTAGGTACTCGTCGATCAGGCTGGTGATGGCCATGGCAGTTGAACATGGCATGTACATGCACCAGATGGATGTGTCGGCAGCATATCTAAACAGCGAGCTCAATGAAGATGTCTACATGTGTGAGCCTGAAGGGTTCGTCGATGGAAGCCATCCCAAGCGTGTGTTAAAGCTGCACAAATCATTGTATGGGCTCAAGCAAAGTGGCCGAGAGTGGAATGAGAAGCTCAATAGCGTCCTACAAGAGATTGGCTTCATTCCATGCGCAACTGAACCTTGTGTGTACACACTTCGAGATGAGAAGCAGTTTGACGTAATCGTGGTGTATGTTGATGATCTCATACTGGCCAGCAAAAACAAAGATGACCTGGACAGGATCAAGAGACTGATATCTGATCAGCTTGAAGTCGTTGATGGTGGCAATCTAAAGCATTTCCTGGGAATGGAGATCGACCGAAAAGGTGAGACTGGTGGCATTACAGTGGGCCACAAGCAGTACATTCAAGATCTGTTGCACCAGTACGGCAAGGAAAATTGCAAGCCAAATGCTATACCGCTAGAAGCAGGCTTTCAAGTAAAGTGTGAAACTGATGGATGCCAAAAGATGGATCAAGTCAAGTATCAGTCGCTAATTGGCTCATTGATGTTCTTGGCTATTACAAGTCGTCCGGACATCCTGCTACTCCTGTTTTGTTCGTATTGTATTCTATGGCTACATTTTCGGATTCTAACCAATTTCGAAGACTTAAGCTGTTCATTCGTGTATCTCTATCTGATTTAATTAACGTGGGCTTTCCCATTGCTTCTGTTTCTACGGCCATCATGAATTTAGAATAAACGTCAATACAAGTCAAATATTTTTTTCTGTTAGTCATGTAATAATCTATCATGTATTTTTCTCTGATTTTATTAAGTTTTCATTGTAATTTCCATTGGCAATTTGGTGAATCTATGTTCCGCTTTAACAAGCTTGCAAATTTCGCATTTATTAATTATGTTTTGTATTAAATAATGATAATCGCGGAAATAAAAATTTGAAGCTTTAAATCCTGATCGTCGGTGCAAAAGATTGTTGTAATTTTAGTTCCTACTATGTTTTCTAGCATGTCTTTTACTTCGATTTCTTTTAATGGGGATACGTATTCTATTTTTGTAATGTTTTTGTTAAAGTATTTTTCTGTTGTGATCTTGAACTGAGTTCCTTTAATCATTATTATTTGAAATTTTGAAATGGTTAATTGGTCGTTCTGTTATTTGAATGTACTGGCTTCCGTCTTCTGATGCACTGTGTATTGTTGCTAAAGTCGTATCAGCTTCATTATCGATGTCTTCATTTTGTGCGGCACCTATAAATGTTTCATTGATTTTTATTCTAGACAAAGCATCTGTAATATGGTATTTTTTTCCTTGTATGTGTTTCATTTCAAAATCATATTCATTTAGTTTTAGTTTCCACCTTTGAAGTTTCATGTTGGGTTCCTTAAGAGACTCCAACCAAACTAATGGTTTGTGATCGATCTGAACTGTGCATCTACGACCATACAAATAAGGTCGGAAATATTTTGTGGACCAGACTATGGCTAATAGTTATTTTTCTATGGCTAAATAATTGACTTCATGCTCACTTAAAGTTCGACTTGCAAAACAAATTGGTTTATTTTCTTGTGCCAAAACTGCACCTAATGCATAATTACTTGCATCAGTGGTGAAAGTGAATTTTTTATTGAAATTGGGTCGTGTCAAAATGGGGTCGCTGGCTATTAACATTTTCAATTTATTAAAAGCATTTTTATATTCTTCATGTCAATTATTTGTTCTTTTTCAAGATACTTTGTCATTAATTTTGCAATTTTTGCGAAGTCTTCTATGAATTTTTATTAATACTCTGCTAAACCTAAGAATGATTTTATTTCTTTTTGAGTTTTTGGAATCAGATATCGTTGTATTGCTCATATTTTTTTATGGTTCAGGCTTTATGCCATCAGGTGTTACGATGTGTCCTAAAACTGTTGTTTCCCTTTGCATGAAAGTGCATTTGCTCAATTATAATTTGAGATAGTGTTTTTCAAACAGTCTAAGACTTTTCTTATGGAACTCTCATGCTCCTGAAGGGAAGTTAAAAAAATTATTATATCATCAAATAAACAAGGCAATATTGTCCAATGATACCATTTAAAACATGGTTCATGCAACGTTGGAAAGTTGCGGGTGCATTTTTTAAGCCGAATGGCATACGAGTGTATTCGTATTGACCATGTTTTGTCAAGAAAGCTGTCTTTTTGATGGAATCTGGGTGCATTTGAATTTAATGAAACCCTTTAGCCAAGTCAAGTGTTGTAAAGTACTGGCATCTGTCAAGCTTGTCTAATATCTAATCAATGTTTGGGATTGTAAATCGGTCATCTATTGTAACCTCATTTAGCTTTCTATAGTCTATTACTAGACGAAATTTACCATCTTTCTTACCTACAACTAGTAACGGACTGTTGTATGGCGAATTTGAATGTCTGATTATGCCCTGTTTTAACATGTTGTTTATTTGTTCGTTAACTTCACTTTCATGGATTTGTGCGTACGGATATGCTTTTCTGTAGATTGGTTCTTCTGTTTTTGTTTTTATTTCATGTTTAAGCCCAATTTACACGATTGGTTTCCGACCGACACTTTACGTTAATAAATCGTTGGTCTCGTGTGAACACGCAAAATTTTAGAGCGTTGGTTTGTCATCGAAGCAAACCGATGCCATTAACATAATACGTAAGAATGGCATTTTTTGGTGCTTGTTGGCAAAAATAAAAGTTATCAAACTGTGAAAGATGTCGCCAAAAGTAAGTATTACAAATATTTTGTGAATAAAATATTATATTATTTATTTAACCTTATCTATTTTAAAATATTTCAAACGATTTTTTGGATCCCGGACGCAATTATTATGCTCATTGAAGTTTGAAATAGAGTATGAAATATATGAATTCTTAATTCAAAGATTCAAAGTGATTCGATAGCTTCGGACTCTCGAGACGTTATCGAAGACGAATCAGTATTAGAAACGTCTAGCTGCTCGACTGCGGTTGCCGAAGAATCTGCTCCATCAGCAGAGTCCATTTTGAAGACTGCGAACGAACAAAATCCGAATTGACTTAAATTATAAAATCATTGCGTTATTTATGTATCTCTAAGTATTACTTTTAATGTCCTTATCTGAAAAAAATAAATAAATCTGAGCCCTGAAAATATATTTAATATAATTAAATTTGTTTTTTTTTTAATTTGGCTAAAAAATTTCTTAAGAAATCTTATACCAAGCTCATTTTTCAACCGATTGTTCCTATGGAAGCTATGGGATATAGTCATCCGATTTTGAATAAATTTCGTCAGAATGTAAGAGACAGTCCCAAACATACAATCTGTGAGTTTGCATGAGATATCTTCAGAAACAAAAAAGTTTTTCATTCTAAAGGTTATTTTCATCCTATTGCTCCAATGGAAGCTATAGGATATGGTAGTCCGATTTTGATAAAGCTTTATCAAATTGTGTATAGTAATAAAATATTGGCATGTAGTAAGTTTCGTAGAGATATCTTCAGAAACAAAAAAGTTTTCCATACAACATCTAATTTTGTTCATACAAATATCTTGGCGTGACCTTTGACCCGTTTTCGGGTCCATCAAATGAACTCCAATCGGGCTCAAATTTTGCAGGTGTATTCTAGGGGTAAAAACGAATATTTTTCAGCCCGGCGCTCATTGATATCGAAAATTTTTTTTAAAAAGGCCACCCTAACATACATACAATGTGTATTGCACTCATTATGTATGTGTGTGTAACACTTTACATGACAATTTCTCATTAAGACTGTAAAACAATTAGTTTGATTTTGACTTCTCATCGGTATGGAGCAGGAGAATATTCTTAAAAAAGTACGTGCAAAAACATTCACATTGGCGCCCCGACATAAGGGAAGGAGCTATGTATGAAACATATTATCCGAAATTGTTAAGGAGGATGGCACTATTTTCGATGGATTTGTATACTGCCGTTCGTACGACAATCTTTTAAAATATAAAATATTTTTAATAAATATGGAGCATGGAGAATATGTTGACATTGAAGACATGCTTCCTGATGCAAAAGGAAATAAAAGACGAAATAGCCGAAATTGTGCATCGTGGTGGAGCAACTGCAACAATAGATTTGTGGCTGATAAATATGTGCATAGAGACTTTTTAGGAAAGACCTTTCATTTCGAAAAAGAATTGCAGCTGTATGACATAATTTTAGGACTAAAATCAATGGATTTCGAATGCATTCAACATTTTGAGAAAATTAAACACATTCTTTAGCGTGTTCGGCGTAACTAATTTAGAGAAAGTACGGTTTGTTACTGACAGAGGCACAAATATTTTAAAAGCCTTGCAAGGCAACATAAGATTGAACTGCAGCAGCCATTTGCTTGCCAACGTTTTGGAGCCTGCATTTGATAAATCTTTGGAGGTAGCCGAACTTGTGGAAACTTTCAAAAAAATTGTCAGATACTTTAAAAAAGCAAACTTGCAGCACCAACTACTTACTTCTTGCCCGACACGATGGAACTCAAATTACACAATGTTTCAGACCATTGTAGACAATTGGTTTGACATTAATGAAATTTTGAAAGACAAACAAATATCACAACGCTCTAACAAATAGAAGACCTATGCAGAGATTTCGAAGTAATCTTTAAGAAACTACAACTATGCATCTCCCCTCGCTATGCTACGTCGTGCCATCTATTAACAAAATGCGGCATCTCTGTGAGCCACAAGCGACAGATGTAACTGCTGTATTGGGCTGCAAAGAAATAATCTTAATTATTGTAGATAAAATTTGGGTTGCAAATATTGATCTGTGGCATTTTCCTATTTCCGCCTGCCTTAAACATGCAATCAGAGGATCAAAGCCAGATTAAACAGTTTCGCCTATCACAAATTTACTTCTTAAACCAATTTCGGATGCCGTGTCACAATTTTCATTTGAATGCAGTGGTTCAGTTGACTCACTTTATTCAATCTTATCAAATAAGCGAAAAGATGTTAATTTTTTTTCCCCCTGAGCTGTTTAAAATCTCAACATTAACATCGATGAAAAGACCCACAGATGGACACCTACTGCAAGGAAATTGCGGAAATTACTGACAATTTTGATGTTTTAAAATGGCGGAAAACTAATGAAAAGACGTATTCAACGCTATCTAAATTGGCTCTTAAAGTACATACATAGTAGTGCAGCTGCAGAACGCGGATTTTCTTTGGCTGGAAACGTAATAACCGATAAAAGAAATCGTCTTGGCCTAAAATCTGTAGATAGCTTACTTTTCTTAAATTCATATTTTTCTAAAGTTTTTAAAATTAAATAATTATAAAAATAATAATAGAAATTTAAGTACAAAGTTAAAACTAAGAATTTATTAATATTAAGTATGTTCATAAATCAACATACTTTTTGAGCAACCCCCGGAATGCGACGCCACATGTGCAACACTCAAGTGACACAAAAAGGTCACGACGACATAGAATTACCACACGGGTCGGAATCCCGGTTCTCAGCAATAAAAAGATCAAATAAACATAACATAAGCGAGCCTGCATGTATGTGGGAGCAGGAAAGATCATAGAGCGGAAGGAGTAAAAGATATGTAGAGCAGATAAGAACATAGAGCACAAGGGTAAGAAGGAGTAAAAGATATGTGTCAAATAGTTATCTTATAAAAAAACCTCTTTACGAGGTAAAAGTCTAGTGCCGAAAACATTTTCATACCCCAAAATTTCTGATATCCAATTTTGTGACGAAAAATATTAAATTTTACACATGAATTATTAAAAAATAAAATGTTTGTCACTGGCACTGCGCATAAAAGTACTATTTATTAGGTATGAAAAATTTAGCGCAATGTGCCCAGTGACAAAAATTTTATTTTTTAATAATTCATGTGTAAAATTTAATATTTTTCGTCACAAAATTGGATATCAGAAATTTTGGGGTATGAAAATGTTTTCGGCACTAGACTTTTACCTCGTAAAGAGGTTTTTTTATAAGATATCAGAAATTTTTTAATAAGACATCGGAAATTTTGACAATTGCAATATTTTTTTAAACAATTAAATAATTATATAATTAAGAGAATTAAAAACACATTCAATCAGAGACGTTTCAATCTATATATATAAAACTCTTTGTCCTGACTCACTGACTGACTCACTGACTGAGAATCAACGTGCAGCCCAAACGGTAAGAGATAGAGAGCTGAAATTTTTACACAACATAGATGAGATAACAACAAGACGGCGTTTTGCGAAATTCGACCTCTAAGTGGGTCAAATCGGGGTCAAAGGTCACGGAATTGCTTAGTATGAAAAACTTTTTTGTTTCTTAAGATATCTCAACCAAACTCACAGATTATATGTTTGGAACTGTCTCTTACATTCTGACCAAATTTGGTCAAAGTCGGGTTTCTATATCATACAGCTGCCATAGGAACAATCGGATGCAAAATACCATTTAGTAAGAAAAACTTTTTTGTTTCTTAAGATATCTCAACCAGACTCGCAGATTGTTTGTTTGATACTGTCTCTAACATACTGACCAAATTTGGTCAAAGTCGGATGACTATATCATATAGCTGCAATAGGAACAATCGGATGCAATCGAAGATATCCTAACAAAACTCCCAGATTAACTCTTCGTGCCAAATTTGGACTAATTCTCTTAATTTAGCTTTTCCCGCTAAATTTAGCTTTTTCCCGCCAAATTTAGCTTTTTCCCGCCAAATCACCAAATCTGACTTTTTAGCCAAAGTTCAATTGCAAGGAAAAAAAATTAACGCAGCGGACAGCGGAAGCTAAATATTTCCGGTTTTTTTTAGAAAAAATGCTATATTATATAAATTTGTTAAAACGGGCAACTAAATACAATGTTGCGAGCGAAGCGAGCTGCGGGTTGGCGAGCGAAGCGAGCAGGGGGCGAATATTATGTAAATTTGTTAAACCGGACAACTAAAGACAATGTTGCGAGCGAAGCGAGCTGGGGGTTGGCGAGCGAAGCGAGCAGGGGGCGTAGCCCCCTAGTATTACATATATTTATAAATATATTTCGATCTTGCTGTAATTGGAATTACAAAATGTTTCATCTGCCGCAAAAAGAATTCACCACTTGCAAGCAGTATCTTTGCACATGCACTGCAAGTAGTGTACATGCAGTAGTATACATGCAGTAGTGTAAAGGTAAAAGGTATATTCAATTAACAGGTAATATCATGCCTAAACGAATTTTGAGAGATAGGTGTTATATGTCAAAAGACGCGGAATTGAATTTTCTACAACATACTACATATTTAAAAGTGAATTCATTTGTAGATTTTTCATAAATTAAAAAAAAAAAATTATTTCACCTGTAGCTGTTTACCTTTTTACTTTAAAAAAAAACTTTGAAGGTATGCCTAAGAGCCCTTCAAAATACCTTTTCATCGATATATAGATCATATCTCTAGCTTCTATCGTTTGGATGCTATGAGGGTTTTAATTTTAGCGGTTTTTAGCGATTTCCCGCTAAACTAGCTATTTTTCGAAAAAGTCGTAGAACAAACGTTTCTATATTTTTTAGCGGGAACAAGTCCTCATTCAAACATTTAAGCTAAATCAACGCTTTGATACTAACAAACAAACAAACAAACAAACAAACAGACATACTGACTTTTCATCTCATTTTCGAAAGGCGACTAAAAATTTCAACATTAATTATTTTTTGAACCAGTAATCGGATTTCGATGATCGAGGTGTCATTCGACGCGTATTTTTGATTAGAAGAGTAAAAAAATAAAAAATAAATCAAAAAGGCCCCAACGGCCCTGTTTGCTCCAATACTTTAAATTTTTCCCCTCCCACTTACACCTGTTTATCTCACGAACCAGGAAAGTTTCCAAAAGTCTTAGTATGCACATTTGTAAGTTAAATTGATACCTTTCGATCGGTATATAACTCGACCCGATCGGACAGTCATAGCAAATTTTCCATTCTTCCTGTGTATATATGCTAGTCGCTTTCGCACCCTTCGTGCTGCTTTCGTCACTAGCGCGGACTGCCGTCCGCAGTGATTACATAAGATAAGATCAGACCAGACGAAGAGTAAAAGAGAACCAAACATAATACAAGACTACTGTCGACTCTATCTAAATAATTACATAAGACAGTACAATAAGTAGGAAGAAGTCAGAAATATATTAATACTATATCTAACTCTGTTTATTAGTACATAAGAAACTCTTTAAAAACGCATACAACTCAATAAACGATGTCACTTCTTAAATTCAACTCGAGTGTTTTAGTTAGGGATTGGATTTGCGACAAAGACTTGATACCTCTGCATGCAAAGTATGAAGTCAATATGTGTTCCTTTCTTTTTTTGACATTGCCATATCAAACCATGTCATATTATATTTACTATAATTTTATAATTAAAAACAATGAATTATATCTTATACATACGTGTGAAATCAATTTTTATTTTTTATTAAGCCATGGATAATTAAATATGAAAATATATATACTTGCGTACTTGTATTCGCTAAGTACCAAGAAATTAAAAAATAATTTGATGAGCGCGTTTACTATGTGCGAGTTTAGTTGTCATTCGCTTTATATGTGCGTGGTTATTTATAATGTGTTTTATATGTGTTTATAAGTGCAGCTTAAGACAAAATAAAGACTAAATCTATCTTAGAATCTAAGTGAGCAAGAAACCGCAATCATTTTGTTTACATTTAGTTTCCTGCAGCTGCCTACGTGACCATTGTCGCTAAGTGCTCTTATTGAGAGGGGAAATAATGCTTACCGATGCAATTTTGTGTGTTTACAACTATGGTTCCCATAGAAAGGTGAAATTATGCTGTGTATGCAAATTGTTTGTTGATGAGCTTAATGCGTTGTGTGTATCAATCTTTTGTTTATTAATTTTGATCTGTAGATGCGTTGGTCGTGAGATTGCTAATGTGCTGTATTGACACTGGCTGTGGCTCTGCTTGGCTGTTGCTATTTAGGTTTGTATGTAAGTCTAGGTGTATAACTATGTTACTAAGTATATATAAAACTCTTTGTCCTGACTCACTGACTGACTGACTGAGCATCAACGTGTAGCACAAACCGTAGAAGATAGAAAACTGAAATTTTTACACAACATAGATGAGATTATTTTATTGCGCAATAAGACGGAGTTTTGCGAAATTCGACCTCTAAGTGGGTCAAATTGGGTTGAAAGTTCATGGAATTGCTTAGTATGAAAAACTTTTTTGTTTCTTAAGAAATCTCAAACATATGGTTGGTATTGTCTCTTACATTCTGACCAAATTTGCTCAAAGTCGGATGCTATAGGAACAACCGGATGCAAAATAACCTTTAGTATGAAAAACTTTTTTGGTTCTTAAGATATCTCAACCAAACTCACAGATTGTCTATTTAATACTGTCTTTAACAAACTGATCAAATGTGGTCAAAGTCGGATGACTATATCATATAGCTGCAATAGCAACAATCAGATGCAAAAATACTGTTTGGGAACCAGACACCCTGTATATCTATTTCGGTTTTCTTTGATCACTACAAGCAGTTTCAATGCGTTATCTATTTTGTATTATATTCACACGCGCACACATACAAAGCGCAGCTTACCTTTGTATGTATGCGTAAAGCTTTGCCTAAATTCATTGTCTAGGTCAGTACTTTTCCATTCATCTTTAACTGTAACTTGTTTACCACTTAATTCTGGCTCCACTTGTACAACGTACAGTCAGTCATATTTTTGCAAATAATGCAACCGCAGCGCATCGCGATCGACTTAATGAAATTGAATGTTCGGTGAAAACAAATCTATATCAAAGGAGTTTAATTTATAAACTTTAAACTTTTTGGTCCTTCGAGCCGGATCGCCAGTAACAGTTTGTTTTCGGGACATTTCAATTAAATTATTGTATTTTGTCAACGGTGATCTATAGATTTCTACATTTTATTCAACAACGGGGCTTCTGAAAAACCCAATTTCTCGTGCGTATAATAATGTCTTTATATTCGTGGAAGACATTCAATCCATACCCTGAAAACGACTTTGATGCATATGAAGAGAAGCAATACGCTACATATGCCGTTGTTCATGCTGAACATGACGGCAAATAGCTAGCTATCAGATAGCTATTTGCACAGCACTGATGCCGCCTTTTCACCACGGCTCTCTCTCCTTCTTTTTCCTCCTTTCTTCTCATGGCTCTACATGGGGCCGCCATAGTTTTAAAGTTAGTTGAACATCTGTACGAAAAGAATTAAGACGCGACACGCGCCGTGAAATAAAAGTATATATTGAAGTGCAAATTCTAGTGTTTTTTTTTCGAAATCGAGTTGCCTGCTTTTCTTCGCCCCACTACAACATTTGGTCCTTCGAGCCGGATTATTGTGAATCCTCTCACTTCTACATATCGTCGGTGGAGAAAGACAAGATAAGTTAATACACTGCATTTATATTCCATTGTACATACATATGTACATACATGCACTTACCCACATTGGCTCAGTTTTGGAGGGAAAGGTGCAGGCACGTGCACTGTCACAGCAGACGAGACGGGAGATTCTTGATCTGGATGAGATGGTCACCCTGGAGGATCTTCAGAAGGTTTTTAAGGAACAACTTGGCGTTTCGCTCGACGAGAAAGCCATAAAAAGTCCAGCATTTGGTGGCACGCAGAGGGCCATTATCAGCCTTCCAGCGACTTTGGCAACGAAAGTCCTCAACGCTGGCAAGGTGAGAATTGCCTGGTCAGTTTGTCGCATCCGGGAGCGGAACACACCCACTAGGTGCTATAAATGCTTAGAGTTCGGCCACATATCAGCGAACTGTGGCAGCTCTGTGGACAGAAGCGGCTGGTGTTTCCGTTGTGGTATAGGAGGCCACAAAGTGCGTGAATGCCAGAATGAGGCAAAATGTTTCTACTGTCCTGGAAATGGGAAACCACACAACCACATCTCTGGAAGCCTCAGATGCCCGATGACATCTAAAGCACCCACGAAGGTTTTTTTTTTTTTTTTTAAATTCTTTATTAATAATCAATAAATAACAATGAGGTTTTATTAAAATTAAATTAGGATACTAGGCTAGGCCTCCTTTACGGAACGGCCGCGGGAGCATTGCTTCGCAAAGGCAAAAGCGTCGCCTAGACCGTTTGTGCTCTTCTCTCGCGCTCAGTAACGCGCAGCACAACCAGAACGGATGCTGCAAAATCGCTGATCGCATCCCAGTTCTCCGGTGACTCCAACATGAGCGGAACCAGGTTATCCACTGAGATTTCGCTGCCCAATGCGACTTCCACTTGCTGTCGTGGAACGTGCTGTGCTGGAACACGAAAAGAAGACGTTCTCGGCGTTCTCCTCAGAGTTCTGACCGCATGACGTGCACTCCGCAGATGTTTCATGGTCAAAACGGCACAGGTAGCTTCGATAACAACCATGGCCACTCAAGAGCTGGGTCAGGTAGAAATTGACCTGCCCATGTTTCCTGCTGACCCAAGCCTCGATGTTTGGGATTAGGCGGTGAGTCCAGCGTCCCTTCGACGATGTATCCCAACGGTGCTGCCATTTTCTCAGGGTCTCTTGTCTGGATGCAGCGCGCACTACTTGCTTATCAGCCTGGGAGAGGCCTCTGCCATGAGTCTCCTGGAAGAACGAAGTTCTTTCCTCCGCCAGATACTCGATGGGGGGCACTCCCGCCATTACGTGAGCCGCCTCGTCTGACACCGTCCTAAATGCACAGGTGATGCGTAGAGCCGAGAGACGATGTGTCGCCAGCAGACTACGACAGTAGCTTGAAGTTTTGAGGGCATTAACCCAAACGAGGGCAGCGTATAGCATTACCGACCTAGTGACGCTGGTCAGCAACTTTCTTCTCCATTGCTTGGGGCCCCGAGTGTTTAGCATCAACCTTGAAAGGGCACGGTTGATTGTCGCTGCTTTGAAGCTCATGAATGCCAAGTGCTCTCGGAAGCACAGCCTTGTGTCTATCATTACCCCAAGGTACTTTACTGCTCTTTTCGATGACACCAGCGTACCTGATGTTGGCCGTCTCGACTTTTTTCCTGCTGCTAACCAGCACTGCTTCCGTTTTATGTGGCGCCAATTTGAGGCCAACAAGTTCCAACCAGCGTTGGATGCGGGCAATCGTTTCGTTGCAGGTCGCCTCGACGTTCTGCAGCTGCTTGGCCACTATCAGGACCGCGACATCGTCGGCAAAGCCCACAACTTGCGCTCCGACGGGAAGCGCAAGGCGCAGGATGCCGTCATACATTGCGTTCCATAGCAACGGACCTAGAACAGACCCCTGTGGGACTCCTCCTGTCACTCTGTACTGCTCAGTGCCCTCGTCGGTGTCATACAGAAGCAGTCTCCTCTCGAAATAGCTCCTTATGACGCGAAGCAGGTACAAGGGAATGTTGAACGATTCTAGTGCCCGGATTATGCAGCCCCACTTAGCCGTGTTGAACGCATTCCGGATGTCCAGGGTGACCATCAGACAGTACTTTTTGGTCCCGCCCTTCCAACGGGAGCCAGCAGTTGCGCTAGAGGCAATGTCCACGACTCTCTGAATGGCATCAATTGTGGATCTAGCCTTGCGGAATCCATACTGGTGCGGTGACAGATCTCCCGCCTCCGCGATGGCATGCTCCAGCCGTGTGCAGATGATCCTCTCTAACAGTTTTCCCGCGGTGTCGATAAGGCATATTGGCCTGTACGATGAAGCGATCCCTAGAGGCTTTCCCGGTTTGGGAATAAGGACCAGCTTCTGCCTCTTCCACCTCTCCGGAAATACACTTTGGCGCAGGCAGGCGTTGAACAACTCCACGAATATTCCTGGCCGTAGAGTGAGTGCGAGCTTGAAGACACTATTCGGGATAGAGTCTGGCCCTGGGGCTTTGCTCGTAATCATGCTCCTGGTAGCGGCAGCGATTTCCTCGTGTGTGACCTCCGCAATTGAGTCGACATTTAGAGGCTCAAGTGGGTCAGAATAGTCTCCGTCCAACGGATCCTCCATCCTCGGAAAAAGCTCCTTCACGATGGCTTTTATCTCATCAGGGGCAGAGGGCGGGGCTTGCCTAGATGTGCTCAGTTTCTTGGCTACAATCTTGTACGCCCTACCCCATGGGTCACGGTCAGCAGAATCGCAGAGCGCTAGGAAGCATTGACGCTTGCTCTCTCGTATGGCCGCCTTGAGGACACGCCTACGATCGCGAAATGTTATCTGCCACTGGACGAAGGATGCTCTCCCCCGGGAGCGCTGGTAGCGGCGTCTTGCTTGGTTACATTCACGTCGAAGGTCAGCAATGTTATCATTCCACCAGTACACCTGCTGGTGGTGCCGCCTGTAGTGCTTCCTTTGAGTCATCGTGGCGTTGCATGTCGACTCCAGGTGGTCCATGACCTCGTTGGCCATAAACTCCGCGGTTCCCTCAGTGTTGAAGCTGTACATCAGATCTGAGAATCTCTCTAAGTTGAGGCTATCGACGCGGTAGCGCTTCCATCTTGGAGCCGCTAACTCGTTGGCGACTGTCTGCTGACCAATGGTGTACAGAATTTGCAGGTGGTCGCTCGCAGTATAGGAGTTGCTGATCCTCCAGTTCGAAACATTAAGCAGAGAGCTGCTGGCGAACGTGAGGTCGACAATTGAGCCGACACCCGCTCTGCTGAATGTGTTCTGCTCTCCAACGTTGAGGAGCGCGAGGTCCAGTGTGGAAATGGACTCCAGAACGACTCTGCCTCTCGAGTTTGTTGTGACGCTGCCCCATTCTTCGGCCCATGCGTTAAAGTCACCTCCGATGACCACGGGGTGACGACCTCTGGCATCAGCCAATAGCGAATCCAGGATACTGGTGAAGTCGGGAAGCGACAGGCTAGGAGCGAGGTAAACGCTGTAGAACCAGATGACTCCAATTTTGGCGCGAACAAAGCCCGTCTCCGAACTTATTTCCAAGAGCTGCACTGGCGGGTCGCGGCAAGACCATATTGCAGCTTTATTGGTGGCGTCAAGGGCACAAACTGAGGACTCCGGCATCCTGTATGGCTCGCTGATGACTGCTACGTCTATCGACCTTTCTCTCACTGACTGACTCAGCAAATCCTGGGCCGCTGCGCAATGGTTCAGATTTAACTGAAGGATCTTCATCATTGGGTCTGATTTATGATGCCACTGCTGGCTGAAGGGCATCTTCTGCTGCCGGCAAAGTGATTAGCGTCCTCACGCTTGTTATCGATGCACAGGAAAAATTTCGGCTCTGCTTGGCAGCTTGCCGCCTTATGCCCGTTTGCACCGCACCTAAGGCAGCATCCGGAGCGGTCCACAGAGCTAGTGCACCTAACTGCTAGGTGTCCAAACTCCAGACACCTGTAACAGCGTCTTTGGGAAGTTCGCTCGCGGACCCTACATCTGGTCCACCCGACTTTCACTTTCCCCTCATGTAGAAGAGCCTTCGCCTGCTCGGGTGGCAGGCACACAATTGCAAGTTGTGTACCTGCGTATGCTGGCCGTAGGCTTTTAACGGAGCCTGGATCCACCACGGTCTTAATCTCAGCCGCTATAGCGGCTACGATGTCCTCCTTCGATGCGAGGCTATCGAGGTCTCTGATCTCTATTCACGTCTCCTGAGTAACCGTCCTGATGCCAGACTGTAGACCTAAAGCCTCGCTGATCTCCTCCTTGAGCTTCGAAGTGTTTTCTTTGCTCGCGCCGTTGAGCTCCAGAAGAAATTCGCCTTTAATGGTCTTCCGTATCCTGCTGACGTTCTCGCTCACCTCCTTTAGCTTCTCGTCCTGTCGCCTGGTGACGAGCCTGAGGATATCGCTGTAGCTTAGCTCGCCATGTGGCTGGATGATGATGGCATCAGGCCGTGGCTCGCGTGGTGGTTTTTTCTTCCTCGCTTTGGGTCCAACTTGCTGCCACTGTAGCTGCTTTTTAGCTGCAGGAGGCGCGCCATGGCTGAATGTGCCCGTAGGCGTATTCTCCTCCTGGCCACAGGCAGGCAGTTCAAGTTGCTTTGAAGACTCCCTTAGTTTTGCACCCCGTTGTCTCTTTGGCGACGACTTCCTGGTTGGCAGGTGAGGCGATTCCCGTAGCCTCTTTCCTCCGTTGGTGCTCGGTTTTGGGGATGTCTGAGTTCCAGTCGAGAGCGTTCCAGTTGAGCTACACTGCAACTTATCGAACTGGTTAAGAATCAGAGCCTGTAGGGCAACTATTCTCATGCCCAAGTCCTTCATCGATTTGTCGACATGGCGCTGTTCGTACATCCTCTTAACCAAGTCCTCTGCTCGCGCACCCAAACTGCGTAGCAGCTCCAGTGGGTCACTAGGTGTTTGCTGTGTCTCGCTATCGTTGGCTCCAAAGTGGAAAACGCTCGTTCCATTTGCTGCAGGTGGTGCAGACGGCGGGGTTCTGGCAAGTCCTTTGCGTCTACCAAAGACAGATTCCTCATTTTCGTTGTCTCCTCCTGGCGTGCGCGGTTGGAGATTCATCTCTTCCCGCATCAACAATGATAGACAAGAGTCAACCAGGACTCCCTCGATGGCCAAGAATTTCTTATTGGCTATTGAAGGTTATACCGCCTTAACCCGGTCGCCAGAGCCCCTTTGTGGGCACCACAGAAGTGGGGGGATGGCGGTTGGTCCAAGACCCTTAACCAGTGTCCTTTCGTGATCTCTTGATACCAAGTGAGCTCTGTTGCTGTCCCAAATTGTACCAGTTCAGGTCCAAAGTTAGCCCAACTTCGTGACTCCGATTTAAATTAAGTCAAAAACAGAAGCTTTAACTCAATTCAATGTCCGTCAGCACAGATAATTTTAATTTGAAAAAGATAAATTAATTTAAAAAAAATATATATAATTTAATTTAAATAAATAAAATCAATTCAAAAATAAACTCTGAGCTTGAATTAGTATGAATCCAAGGCAGAATACTCCAGAACCAAACGCGAGTCCAAGTCATACAGCGTGAATCCAGCCAGAGGTATGCGTTTTGATCATACTCAGATCAAAAAACTGAATTTGGTATTGAATTTAAATGAAAAGTGAAACATTTAAATTCAAATTGAAATTCAAAATATCCGTTTGGCGCGAACGGCTGAGTGGCTCTCAAGCAAAAGCTCGCAGATATTGCACCCCGCTATGATCGAAATGCAGCTATGTAGTGAGTTTGGACAGCTGATTTGCGACGTAGCGTGATATGCAAATAGGCAAGGTGAAAAGCAAGTCGGTTGCAACAAAAACCACAGGAGACAGAGCAAGCAGGGGAAAGTTGCGTGAAAGCGGGAAAGCTGCACTCACCACGAACCACGTCTGAAGCCCGCCTTGAGGATGTAAAAAGGCTCACAGCAATCGCCACAGATGCCGCCTAGCACCGGTAAGCACCGCAAAACCTTTGCAGCCTTTATATTCACGTTTGGACACCTTCCAGAAAACTTCACAGCGGAAAAGCGAGGGAAAACACAATAAATACTGAGGAGAACACCGAAACACGACCAGCGCGAACAGTGATTCAGTGATTCAGTCGCACCCACGAAGGTTAATATCGCCTGTATGCAAAGCTATTGAGTCTTTCCGCAATATTAATTGCTGTTATAGATCTCAACGGTATTGCACACACAATGCATACAAAGTATTAAGTCTTTCCGCAATGTTAGTTGCTGTTTTAGATCTCAATATTATTGTACGCAGGCCAATCCCTAAGTAAAACACTCTCGAGTTATGATTATGAACTGACATCGTTTATTGAATTGTATGTGGTTTTAAAGGATTCTTATGTACTAATAAACAGAGTTAGATATAGTGTTAATATATTCCTGACTTCTTCTTACTTATTGTATTGTCTTATGTATTTATTTAGATCGAGTCGACAGTTGTCTTGTATTATGTTTGGTTCTCTTTTACTCATTGTCTAGTCTGATCTTATCTTATGTAACAACTATTTGACACATATCTTTTACTCCTTCTTACCCTTGTGCTCTATGCTCTACATATATTTTACTCCTTGCTACTCTATGAACTTATCTGCTCCCACATACATGCAGGCTCGCTTATGTTTATTTGATCTTTTTATTGCTGAGAACCGGGAGTGCGTCACTTGAGTGTTGCACATGTGGTGGCGCATTCCGAGGGCTGATTGAAAAGTATGTTAATTTATGAACATTTTGAGGGGGGCCATGCTTAAGTGGCTGTTGTTGGTGGTGATCCGAACTCTATATTAATTCTATGCTTATCTGTCTTACATTTTTTTAGTATAAACATCGTACCTACAGCTATCATTGTAATTATTATTAGTATTAAGGAGGTGTGTCCTGATAAATGGTGAAATTCAATTTTTCTTAACCTAAAGTTATCAAGTTTTTTTCTTCTAATAATTTCTTTATGTAATTGATTTCTTCTGTATTATTTATAAGCTTATTTGTAATAGGTTTTATTTTGTTAAGTGGAATATTATTTGCTAGCTTAATTAGTGGTGTTGCTTGATGTTGAATGTCATCCTCTGTTGTAATTTCTTGAGACGCGGTCAGTAAATGCTTGTCTTGACGGGCAGAGCATCCTTCTTGTAGCTGTAAGATGCCTTGTACTGTTATTTGTAGTACTTGACTGTGTTGACTTCCGCAGGTCCATTCCAGGATTGGTTCGTTGAATATTTTGAACAACCAAGTGTTTCGGGTGTGCTTTGCTTTAACGTTGACATTTCGCATGAGTTATCTGCTGCACTCTTCCAGGGCCAATTTCCCTTGCATAGCCAGTGTTTGTTGGATTGCAGGTTACACATCGTTAATTGAGTGCCCGTTATCAAGGTGTAGATGTCTTGGTTGAAGTTGTATACCAAATATTCAGCCTTAACTTGAACTATGACTGTTCTCTTATGCTTTACAACTGGTATCGAAATTATTCGGTAGATCGTTGCTGATTCTTGGTTGAGCAACGGAATCTCGGCGTGTATTACTAGCCGATCATTTATTATCATAGCTTGTGCTTCCATTAGATTGTAAATCTCCTTTATTTCCGTACCAGTGGCATCTCCTGGCAGTCTTTGCTTGGCTGGTAGTTTTTCCTTTATCCTATTGATTTCTGCTTTCAGTTGTGATGGCTTGAGTAATTGTGGATTTATTCTTCCGTGATTTAAGTCAATGAATAGGTTTGTAATTGCTGTTTGTTTTTTTTCGCAATTTTCGATCAGTTGGATTACTTGCGATAGCATAATTTGATATGACAATGCCAATTGGTTTATGTATATCTTTTCTGCTATATCGTTTCGAAGTCTTTTTATTTCATTGTCCATTGCTTCAAATTGCTCGTTGACGGCTTCTGTTGTCTTCTTTAATATGTTGATTGTCGAATATATTATGTAAATCTTGTTGGTTGTCAAATACATTTTGTATGTTGGACTCTAACATCTTCCTGTCATCTGCATCCATTGTTCCGAATAGGATATGATGTATCGATCCCACGAACTCAAAAGGTGCCCGTCTCTTTCTTTTCACCTTTAGAAGTAATTCGTTGTTGTTTTTTAGTTGGGTGTATCTGAATGATAGTGCTTGTGTCATAATCGCGCATGCTCCCTCGAACTGAACTAAGTATTTGCAATTCAGTGCTACTTCCTCGATGAAATGGTTGATCCGGTTTAGTTCCAGTATGTATGGTTCTAGATTGTAATGAATAATCAGGTTCCATTTCGATGAAACTATGTCTAGCTTCCCTTGTACATCTAGATACATCATTGCATTGTCTTGTAGTGGAGTTATTTTCGCCTGATCCGTTTTCGTTGCATTGAGCCCTGTTGCTTTGTTTATTAATGTGAATGAAAGCAGAGCGGCGATTATTGTTACTACTGTGGTTGCCATATTCTTCCGATTTGCTTTGGTTTCTTCTCTATTGGTGTTTAATGGACTAAGCTTATGGATCGGTATCTTATTTAATCCCTTATAATTTTCGATTGAGGCTACTCTTACTTTTTCATCTATTCCTGGGTGAGTTTTTTCTACTCGTCCGAAAGGCCATTTTGTCTGATTTGTGTTTTCAATCTTGAGTGTTCTGTTTCCAATTCCTCCAAAGTGAGGACTTGCCGGCGGGATAAACTGCCATTCAGTCCTTTCCTTTTGCTCATCTTCCTCTTGGCAGCCTGTTTGCTTAGCCTGCTCCTCTGCAGATTTATCTCTGTTCTTTAGCTCCTTCTCGGCCTCCGTTTCCTGCTTGTCATCTTTTTCTTGTTGCTGCTGCACCTGATCTCCTGAACTTCTTTGTGCGGTATGGAGAACAGATGGCACATTGTCTTCCTTGCTGAATTTGTCCTTTAATTGTGTTGTTCTTCTGTTGTTTCGTTGTTTAGTTTTCTTTTTCTCAAGTGGCATGATGACTATGAATCTGCCACACCTATTTAATTTCTTTGTATTCTTGGCAAGTACCATACACTTAGCATTGTCCGTGGCTATTTCCTTTAAATTTATTGCTGTGTGAACTCGTCAGATCTCCTCCAATAAGGACATCAATCCTGCTTCGTTTATTAAACGTCGGATCCGCCAGAATTTCATTCGTCCAAACGTCTTTATTATATTCGAAGGATTGTGGAGGCTGAGGACTCACGACTTTTGTTAATATTACAGCATCGGTTTCGAATTTATCAACGCTTGGAAATCTTGGTCGAATTCTTAATTTGATGACGGATTTTGACACTCCAACAAGATTTTCGCCAAGTCCATACAGTTCTGTTCGCTTTTTTTGTATTGGTAATCTTAGCCTTTGCGCTGCTTCTTCGGAAACGACAGTAATTTGTGATCCTTGGTCTACTAGTGCGCGACAGATGATCCATTCACCAGTAAGTGTTTGTACTTCTACTAGAGCTGAAGCCAACAATGTAGTTTTTGCTGTTCTAGTTGACATTGTGGTTCTTGTTTCATATTCCATATGTAGTAAATCATGATGTTTCCCGTTGCATGTTCCACATCTTTCTGGGCAATCGTTGTTAAGTACAAATCTATGATTTAAACATCTAAAGCATATATGCTTGGCTCGCACGAATTCCCACCTATCCGTTGGATCCAATTTGCTAAATTTGTGGCAGGCATGTATGGTGTGGCCTGGCGTTTTACAATGTCCGCATGCGTTGTCTACTGTTGTACTCAACATCTTTGAGCTCTCTTTGAATGTCCTGGGTTTTACTGCTTGTATCGTTTGCAAATGTTTCTCCAGAAACTGCAAGACATCTTTTAGTGACTGTATTTCCTTTGTTTTACCAGAAGTATGCTCGTATTGCTGTATTCCATGTCGATCAAATTTTCTGATCAGAATACTCGCAATGAATGGCTCTGCGTCCTTAATCGGTATGCCCATACCTTGTATAGCGTGTAAACTCTTATTTGTTGTGTCTAAAATGTTTTGAACGCTTTTGTCTGATTCACTGTTCATGCTTGGCAGGTCCAGAATACGACTCCAATGGCTGGTGAATAGCTTTCTCTTGTTCTCGTATCTGTTCCTTAGTATATTCATAGCTGCTTCATAATTTTCGCTGCTTATGTGCAAGTGCCTTATTAATTGAGCACTCTCTCCTTTAACTAGTTCCTTCAGTCTTATGAATTTGGCTTTCGCATCCAATTCATCGTTAGCGTCGACTATTTGACCAAACATATCGGCGAAGTTTGACCATGATGTTATATCTCCAAAAAAGGGTGGAATGTCCACCGGTTTCAATTTTATTTTTTGTCCTGATGGCTTATTCTCCGAAATCCATCTGATTTTCTCCCTTTTTTCTTCAATGAGCTGTTCGTAACGAATTTGCATTGATGACGTTACTTGCTCATGGGATTTCAATTCTTTGAAGATTTCTGTTATCCTATCGAAATCTTCTTTGATCTCGTCCTGATCGTTTTGGATTTGTTTTGGATTTTGTCCAGCGCGATTCATTGTTTTTTCCATTGTATGTAGCGCCCTGTTAAATTCTTCTGTCCGCATTTCTTTTTTTTCCATCTTGCGAAACATTGTTTCGTTCAGTGCTCTATCGATGGTTTTCTTATTTAATTCTGACAATAATTTATTTTTCATAGCCTGAGTTTTCTCGAAGGCTCCTTTTGTAAAATATTCTCCTTCACATACGGATTCATTTTCTTCTAGAATCTGATGTTGCCTTTTAAACAATGCCCAGTACTCCTGAGCTTTTGTTGCCCAATCCAAGCTTGGGCATTCGTCCTTTTGTAATTCCTCGATCCACTGCTTAAATTGATAATATATGGTGTTTTGACTAGCACCCAATGCATTGAGCTGTTCCCGAGTATGAACCATTTTGAAATTATATATGTTTATTTTCAGAAACTCTATTCTATTTGTTCTATTTGTTTTTTCCTCAGTGATTTCGACGAGCCGCTTTTTGAGGATTGTTTTTTTTTTTTTCTCGTGTCGCCGCACGTTACATTGTTGCGCCGTTTTGTCTTGGGTTATCGTTCCTGATACTGCGTTGTCCAGGCCAGCGATACCCACGTCGCGTTCTTTGTTGCGCCGTTTATTTTGGGTTACCGTTCCTGATACTGTGTTGTCCAGGCCAGCGATACCCACGTCGCTTTCTTTGCTCAGCTCTGATCCCGCGCAGCTCTTATCATGCGTCGTCCAGTCGCTGTTCCCACGTCGCTCACTTATTCCAGCGTCGTTTTGTTGCTCCACCGCCGTTCGTCCAATCCCACGCTGCAGTCAATCGTGGTAGCAGGATATTATTATTTTTTTATTATCCCTAACTTTGCCACGATGCACGGTAGGTGCTATCAATGGACTTGATCTGCGCGATACCGATTAAAGTATTTGCTACAGTTGGCAGTCACTGAGCTAAATTGCTCGAAGGACCATATGTATGCAAAGCTATTGAGTCTTTCCGCAATATTAATTGCTGTTATAGATCTCAACGGTATTGCACACACAATGCATACAAAGTATTAAGTCTTTCCGCAATGTTAGTTGCTGTTTTAGATCTCAATATTATTGTACGCAGGCCAATCCCTAAGTAAAATACTCTCGAGTTATGATTATGAACTGACATCGTTTATTGAATTGTATGTGGTTTTAAAGGATTCTTATGTACTAATAAACAGAGTAAGATATAGTGTTAATATATTCCTGACTTCTTCTTACTTATTGTATTGTCTTATGTATTTATTTAGATCGAGTCGACAGTTGTCTTGTATTATGTTTGGTTCTCTTTTACTCATTGTCTAGTCTGATCTTATCTTATGTAACAACTATTTGACACATATCTTTTACTCCTCTTACCCTTGTGCTCTATGCTCTACATATATTTTACTCCTTGCTCTCTATGATCTTATCTGCTCCCACATACATGCAGGCTCGCTTATGTTTATTTGATCTTTTTATTGCTGAGAACCGGGAGTGCGTCACTTGAGTGTTGCACATGTGGTGGCGCATTCCGAGGGCTGATTGAAAAGTATGTTCATTTATGAACATCGCCAGTAATGTTTAGCTTTTACCAAATAAACCTAAACCATTGTGAGGCGGCAAGTGACTTGCTCAGTCAATCAGTGCGCGATCTCCGATCGGATGTTGCAATAATCAGCGAGCCCTATATATACCCAGAAGATTGCTGCTGGGTACAAAGTACATCGGGGAAAGCAGCTATATGGTCCTGTGACATGCCTCTCCTACGACCAACATCTTGTGCGGCATCTAATTATTTTGTGATGGCTAAGTTGTCAAACTTTTGGATATACAGCTGCTACTATCCACCAACCCTGAACCGCTATACTTTTGCTGCAGCCATTGATGAACTAGTTGAAGATGCTATGGACCACAAGCCAACAGTGATAGCAGGCGATTTCAATGCCTGGGCGCAGGAGTGGGGAAGCGACATCTCCAAACGCAGCAGCTCAGATGCGGTTGGAAAGGGAATCGCACTGCTTGAAGCTTTTGCGGCGCTCGAGGTGGTTCTACTGAACCATGGCACGGTTAACACCTTTAACCGGGGAGGCGTTGGCTCAGTTATTGACCTAACGTTTGTCACAAGCTTCCTCTCACATGCGGCCACTTGGCGCATGTGCAACCACTACACAGCCAGTGACCATGAGGCGTTGGTATTCTCACTTGGCAACGGAAGCGGTCGTTCCCTACATCAGACTGCAAGGATGCTGGCTTATCGTGCAGACACGCTCCAGATACCACTCTTTCTGGAAGTAATGGAAAACATGGCATTAGCAGGATCAGCGCAACAGATGGCAAAGCAGCTTTTAAGCCACATTACGCTTGCATGTGACGCTTGTATGAGCCGAACTAAGCGATTTATGGGCACTCGGCCGTCAACATACTGGTGGAACAACGAGATTGTTGCTGCCAGAAGTAAATGCCTTTCTGCCAGGAGAGCATATCAGCGGGCCCGTAAAAGAAATGTCATCAATTGGCCGGAGCTGCACATTTGCTACACATCAGCTAGGAGAAACCTTGAAAAAGCTATTAAATTTAGCAAACGCGAATATTTTCTGCAACTCTGCGATTCAGCCGACCATGACCCATGGGGGAGGGCTTATAAAACGGTCGTAAAGCGTCTACACGCCAACAAAGCTGAAGCGCCTTCTGACCCAGCTCAGCTAAAGGCAATTGTGGAGGCCTTATTCCCACCTGGTGTTAATAGTTTGTCACTTGACAATATTGAGCCCTTACCTCCATTTGTAGTAGAGCCAGTAACGACAGAGGAGCTGCTCTCTGTGGCCCGAAAGTTGAGCCCAAATAAAGCACCTGGCCCTGATGGAGTCCCCAACCGTGCCGTCAAGCTGGCAATATCATGCAGGCCGCACGCTTTTGAAACGGCATATACGCAGTGCCTCCGAGAAGGAATTTTTTCTGCCCAGTGGAAAACTCAACATCTTGCGCTGATTCCAAAACCGGGCAAGCCACCTGATGACCCTTCCTCCTATCGTCCAATATGCCTTATTGATTCGATGGGAAAGGTGTTGGAGCAGATCATTTGCACAAGGCTGGAGACGGCAATCGATGAGGCTAACGGACTATCCCCTAACCAGTTCGGATTTAGGAAAGGCATGTCAACGTTTGACGCTATAGGCAAGGTTGTCAGGATCGCGTCTGATGCAGCAGAGGGAACCCGATGGAAGGGTGGCAAAAAGGAGTATTGCCTAATTGTCACTCTTGACATTAGGAATGCTTTCAATTCGGTAAGATGGGACTGCATCATCAGTTCCCTGCGTCGGCTGCATATTCCCCCATACCTTGAGGCGATGGTCAGAAGCTACTTCAAGTGTAGACTTTTAAAATACGACACAACGTGTGGCACCCAATCGTATCACGTCTCGGCAGGCGTTCCACAAGGGTCTGTGATGGGCCCTTTTCTCTGGAATGTTGTCTATGATGGAGTCATGAGGCTGACGCTACCAGCTGGCTGCCAGCTAACCTGCTACGCTGACGATGTGGCACTTACAGTGGTTGGCAAGCACCTGAATGCGGTGGAAATCATTTGTAATGCGGCCATTCAGCAAATCTCGACTTGGCTACTCTCTGTGGGTCTCGAGTTAGCTGCCCACAAAACGGAGGCGGTACTCGTTAGCACAAGGTCAGCTGTGGAGACTGCACACATTCGAGTCGGTATGCAAGATATCTCTTCAAAACGAGCCATTCGTTACCTCGGCGTAATGATCGACACCAGGCTATGCTTCCGGGAGCACCTTTCCTATGTGCAAGAGAAAGCTGCCAACACCAGTCGAGCACTGTTTCGAATAATGTTGAACACCCGTGGACCAAAGCAAGAGAGAAGACTGTTGCTTACAAGCGTCGTCCGCTCAGCTATTACATACGCTGCAGCAATCTGGGCAGATGGAATTAAGATTCCAAGCTACGCCAAGGGAGTCAAATCCACTCATCGTCTCTGTGCGCTGCGAATATGCTGTGGATTTCGCACAATTTCGGATGATGCAGCACTTGTCATCGCAGCACTTGTCATCGCAGGAGTAATTCCAATAGACATCCTAGTGGCTGAGGAGAAGTCGGTGGCAGAAGCTATCCGGGCTGGCACCGATAAGAAAGAGAATGGCAACGCCGCTGGGACGTCGCAGAAAGGGGTCGGTGGACACACCGTCTCATTCCAGATCTTGGCCGCTGGATTAACAGAGAGCACGGGTCAGTCAACTTCCACACAACGCAGCTTCTCAGTGGTCACGGCTGCTTCAGCCAGTATCTGTACAGGTTTGGCCATGAAAGCTCACCAAACTGTAGATGGTGTGGAAATGAGACGGAGGATGCAGAGCACGTCATCTTTGCATGCGGGCGATTTGACCGTCTGAGAACCGACCTATGGCGATCTGCTGGCCATGTCCTCACACCCAGAAGCCTGGTTGAGAAGATGCTTGAAGATGCTGGATTCTGGACGGCATTTAACAACTTTGCAGCTATCACGATGAAAGAGCTCCGCAGATGTGAGCGCCAGAGAAGGGAGATAACATAGGAATATCTTTGTCCTTGCGAAGCTATGCTCTTCGGCTGTACCGCAGGGATGTGGACCTTTTTTATGTTTATATCTTATATTATTATTTAGTTTTAAAGTTTAAATGTGGAAAATAAAAAATCAAAAAAAAAAAAAAAAATGCACTTACCTCCATTATTTTGTGTCCGCCATTTGCACTGATTGTGTGCAAACTCCAATAAGAATCCAGAAAATCCACGATCCAAATCCTAATGTGCAGTCTGAACTTGATTAAAAAGAAAAAAAATAAAGTAATCGCAGTGCTTAATAAGTAACTCACAATTTCCTGTGAGCCTTTCCGCGTACTTACATATGTATGTATGTACATTTTTGTTCATACATATATGTTTGTACATACCTGCCGACAAATATCCAATCAGCAAAGTTCCATTCGCTATCCAACAATTTTGGTCAATGTCAAATCGTAAATGAAGTGGCTGCAAACATAATATAAACTCATAAAAACCCACCTTCAAATGTGCGAAGAGCTGTGTTGTGACATACATACATATATACTACTTACCTGCATATTACCTGCGTGCATACACAACACACATATAAGCCACTTATCCACATAAAACACTTATCCACAGATAAAACACATAACAATAACATAAAAAAAAAAACAAAAAAAAACAAGTTCACAAACAAAACAAACAAAATAAGATAAAAATTGTTATAATTAATTACCACAACACAACACTTAGTGACGGCGATCACCCGATAAGCTATCGATGAATGTGCAGTCCAGATCACATTCAACAAGTTCAATCATCGTTTACACGGCGTTACATTAAACACGACTTTTCCTGAAAATTGCTGAACGTGCAATTAATACGATTATTAATTAAATTCAAATTGTGTTTTGTTTGTGACTTGTTGTTTCATAATTTCCAATTTAATAATTTTTATGACAAACTTATATACATTTATTGCTTGAAATTATTATTTTTCCAAATTTACATATATTTGAAATTACGTGTATATAAAAACATACCAGCTTCACAGTGTGCCGTTCCGATCAAAATATTTCTGCATTTCGTGTTGATCCACTGTTCCAATTCCGCTGTTCCTTTTTGCTGTTTTTCATCCATTTGCGAAACCACAACATTTTGTCGCGTGCTGCAATACATCGTGGGAACAGAAAATTATTTTCTGAAACTGGTGCTGACATTGTTCCAATTCCGTTGTCCCATTTTGCTGTTTTCATCCATTTGCGAAACAACAACATTTTGTCGCGTGCTGCAATACATCGTGGGAACAGAAAATTATTTTCTGAAACTGGTGCTGACATTGTTCCAATTCCGTTGTTCCTTTTTGCTGTTTTCATCCATTTGCGAAACAACATTTTGTCGCGTGCTGCAATACATCGTGGGAACAGAAAATTATTTTCTGAAACTGGTGCTGACATTGTTCCGTTTCCATCGTTCTACTCATATTTTGTGAAGTCTTTCTCACATAATCAAAGGGTATAAATTTTCTTTTTTTGCATTTGTTTTTTTGCAAGACCAAGAACATATTGACTCCGTGGTGAGTCTATTATGTCCAGTGGAGACAATCCCGGAAAGAAATCTTTATCAGATCCTACACGCAAGCCCACTCCTGGCCCGACAGTAAAACCTTCTCCTTCTTCGTTAAGGCCCAAACCTTTAACGAAAACGCTCACGCCCAGCATTAAGAAAACTCTTAGTCCGAGCATCAAATCCGAGTCGCTGAAGACTCTTACTCCAAAGATCACACGTTCTATTACTCAAAGTCAGCAAAGTCGTATTAAAATGGCTGTCAATGATTTCATTGCTGCCAGTGACCGGCTCAGCCAATTCGAGGCTATTCTTGCCGGTTCCTCTCAGACTGGTCCGACTTTATCTTCCCTGAGGATCAGTCGCGACCAGGTCCAGAATATTTGGGCGATCATTGAGAAGGAGTATGGGCTCTGCTCCAAGGCTCTGAGAGAAGACTCCGCCAATTCCAATGACTTGACAGCCATGCAGTCAAAGTATGCGCACTGCTACGCTGTTTATGAGCGATGTGCTTCTCAACTCGGCGATCAGATAGAAGATATGGAAACCCAGAATAGACCGCCCACGCACCAAGCAGCTCCTGTTTCCGGCGGCTGCAGGCTGCCTCCGTGTGAAACCGAAGTCTTCCATGGCGATTATTCACGTTGGCCCACTTTCCGCGACCTGTTTACAGCGATTTACATCAATAATCCGAGGCTCACTCCAGTTGAGAAATTATTTCACCTCAACGCAAAAACAAGTGGAGAAGCAAATGATATTGTTTCTAGGTCCCCGCTCACCAACGAAGGTTTTGAGTCCGCATGGAGAAACTTGACGCAACGGTTCGAGAACACAAGGCTGCTCGTGACGAGTCAGCTTGAAATTTTGTTCGGTCTCTCGTCCATTCCTCAAGAGTGTGGTGCTGCCTTAAAAGGATTGCAGGCCACAGTGCAAGGGTGCCTCAACGCACTGAAATTAGCGAGCGTCCAGACAGAGAATTGGGACTGTTTCCTCGTTTAAATGTGTTCCCTCAAATTGCCGACTCTGACACTCTCCCTCTGGGAGCAGTCCATCCAAAATAGGTCAGAGATTCCGACATGGGCTGAATTTAACGCGTTTTTGCTCGATCGGTATCGTACTTTAGAGGCAATATCAGCTATCAAGGCTAATACGCAATCCCAAAGTAATCCAGGGAGGAAGGAGTCGGCCCCGAAAAAGGTGAAATCTTTCGAAACCAGGGTCAATGTGAAACCCCAGTCCTGCAAGTTGTGTTCGAAAGAGAATCATCCGATCCGTTTATGTCCCAGTTTTCTACGTTTGTCCGTCAATGAAAGGTCGTCGTACATTAAAAAGCAAAAGTTATGCTTAAACTGCTTTGCCAGAGGCCATCTTCTCAAAGATTGCACGAGTGCTCACAACTGCTACACGTGCAAAGGTCGCCACAATACTCTTCTACATCGTGGTGACCCTCCTCCATCAGCATCTGGCGCAGCTTCATCGAGTTCAACTCCTCCAAGCATACTGTCCACTTCATCCAATGTTCCAAATGTTCAGAACTATTTAGCAGCAAGTGTCCACGGCGTGCTTCTTGGTACGGCCATGATCAACATTTGCTATCATGGGACATCCTACAAAGCAAGGGCGCTGATTGATTCCGGATCAGAGGCTTCGTTCATTTCTGAACGAATTTTTCATTTGATCAAACTCCCATATCAGCCCGTTCAAGCACAAGTCGCTGGCTTAAATCAAGCAGTGGCTGCTAGTCCATCGAAGTTATGTCACTTCAACATTGGCTCCCCATCAAAGCCGAGGATTCAAGTCGAGACCTCGGCCTTTGTTCTTCCACAATTGGCAGGGAATCTACCATCGTATCCGATTCCACAAAGTCTTTTGAGAGAGCTGCCAAATATTCAGCTGGCTGACCCCTCGTTTCACGTGAGCTCGCAGATAGATGTGCTTTTAGGTGCAGATATCCTCCCATCTATTTTAGTTGGCGGCTCACTCCCGAATATATGCGGCTCTCTACTAGGCCAGGAAACCATTTTTGGATGGATTCTGACAGGGCCGGTAGCAAAGTCGCCTGCCAAGGCAGTCTCCTCGTTTTCCACGAGAGTCACGGTCAGTCCAGCACAAAGACTCGAGAATCTTCTCACCAAGTTTTGGGAGGTGGAAGATCTACCAGGTAAACTGGTAAAGGAGTCTGATTCCATATGTGAAGAGAACTTTGTCCGCACTACTACAAGAAATAGTTCTGGCAGATACGTCGTTACTCTTCCTTTCGTCACTCCTGATCATGTTCAGTTGGGACATTCTAGATCCATCGCACTGGCTCAGTTTCTCAGGAACGAGAATCGTTTGAAGAGAGACATTTCTTTGAAAGAGCAGTACGACTCAGTGATTCAGGAGTATTTGGACTTAGGCCATATGAGGCAAGTCCCTCCAAGTAACGACTCTAACGTTTTCTACTTGCCCCATCATGCTGTGTTTAAGCCAGACAGCACCACAACAAAGGTTCGCGTTGTGAATAACGCCTCCAATACTACTTCCAATGGTAAAAGCCTTAACTGGTCCTGCATACGGGACCAGTCCTCCAATCTGATCTGACGATTCAGATCCTAAAGTGGCGTTTTTATCGTTACGTTTCAACGCCGATATAACCAAGATGTATCGGCAGATACTTGAAGACCCGAAGCACACTCCTTTTCAGAGAATCCTCTTTCGCAACAAAGATGATCTGTTGTGCGACTACGAGCTCAACACGGTCACCTTTGGTGTCAACTGTGCTCCGTTCCTGGCGATTCGGGTTCTACAGCAGCTGTCCAAAGATGTTCAGAGCCAGTATCCATTGGCAAGCGTCATTCTGTCCGAACACATGTATGTTGACGATGTGCTGGCAGGAGCGCACTCCTCGTCCCAGGCGACTCTAGCAATTGAAGAACTGCGTGCTGCGCTCGACACAGCGGGTTTCCCCTTACGAAAATGGACATCCAATGAAAAGGCTGTGCTGCGCAATATTCCAAAAGAGCACTTACTGCGAGTTGATTTCCTTGAAATTGAAGAAGCTAGCGTCGCAAAAACACTAGGCATTCGATGGCAAGCTACTTCCGACGAGTTCTTCTTCGCTCCTGCTGACTTGTCCTCCACGAAATCCTTAACCAAACGTGAGGTGCTCTCCCAGATCGCGAGGCTGTTCGATCCCGCAGGATGGCTCGCTCCTGTGATAGTCAGTGCCAAGATTTTCATGCAGGAAATCTGGCTCCACGAACTCGGATGGGATGATCCTCTACCAGAAGAGCTGGTACGACGATGGAACGAATTCCTCCACAATTATCCATTTCTTGGCCAGATCCGCGATCCTCGCTATGTTGGTTTCCAGCCCAAGGCAAATGTCCAATTCCACGGATTTTGTGACGCATCTCAACGCGCATACGGCGCAGCCCTTTATGTGCGCACAGAAGTCCATGGGCGGATTTATATTCATCTTCTCACAGCGAAGACACGAGTAGCACCAGTCAAGACGGTGTCGCTGCCGCGCTTGGAATTGTGTGGCGCTGTGCTTCTGGCAGAATTAGGAACTGCCATCATCCCTCAGCTACCTGTCAATAGTTCCGAAATATTATATTGGACAGATTCCACTATCGTCTTGGCCTGGCTGAGTAGGACTCCATGCAGGTGGCCCACGTTCGTCGCCAATCGAGTGGCAAAAATCACTGCATCAAAGGGCATATGGGCTCATGTTCGGTCGGAGCAAAACCCAGCAGACTTGGCGAGCCTAGGCGTTACACCACAAGATCTGATCGGGAGCTCCTTGTGGTGGCATGGGCCGGACTGGCTACAAAAGGGAGAGGATCAATGGCCTATTCGAGAGGCTGTCATGGAAACGGAGCTGGAGCAACGCGCAGTAAAATGTAATGTTGCACAGGTACCCTCGAGCAGCGTCCTAGAGCGTTTTTCGAAGCTTGAC
The DNA here is from genome assembly GCA_963924055.1 of Drosophila limbata. Classification (NCBI taxonomy): domain Eukaryota; kingdom Metazoa; phylum Arthropoda; class Insecta; order Diptera; family Drosophilidae; genus Drosophila; species Drosophila limbata. The sequence goes on from CAWUOW010000382.1 coordinate 976,102, forward strand.
AAGGCATTGAGAGCTTTCGCGTTCGCCTTGCGCTTTACCCAGCGTTGTAGAAAACCTACGGTCTTATTTCCGGTTGAGCTCAGCAGCGCAGAAATTGCTGAGGCTCAAGACCAGCTCATAAAGATGTCACAACGCTCAGGGTACCCAAAGGAATATTGGTGCTTGAGGGAAAAGAAGCAGCTTCCTAAATCCAGCAACATTGCAAACCTGAATCCTTTCGTCGACCAGAAGGGTATACTTCGATCTTGCGGACGTGTTAATGCCTCCGCCTCCTTAAAATATGACGAAAAGCATCCAATCCTCCTCCCTTATGATTGTGACTTTTCACGCCTCCTGGTCCGCTTCACCCAACTTATTTCTCTCCACGGAGGCAACCAGCTGATGGTACGCCTCATACGGGCCAGGTACTGGATCCCTAAGGTGAAAGTTCTGGTCAAAGCCACAATCAGCTCCTGTAAGGTGTGCATCATACACCGCAGGAAACTGCAGACTCAGCTGATTGGCTCCCTTCCCGTCGAAAGGACAACGTTTTCGAGAGCCTCCACCAGCACGGGTGTCGACTTTGCGGGTCCTTTCGACATAAAAAATTACACTGGTCGTGCGTGCCTGATAACGGAAGGTTACGTTTGTGTCTTCGTATGTTTCAGTACGAAGGCAATCCACTTAGAGGCAACATCCGACCTTACTACAGAAAAATTCCTGGCTGCGTTCTCGAGATTCGTTGCGAGACGTGGTTGTCCTCGTCGAATGCATTCTGACAATGGGAAAACATTTGTTGGTGCTTCTGGAGCACTCACGAGAGACTTTCTAGCGGCTACAAAACTTGTGACGTCCAAGTTTAGTCACAGCGGCCTATCCTGGCGTTTCAATCCTCCTAGCGCTCCTCATATGGGCGGCCTTTGGAAAGCAGGCGTAAAAGGTTTTAAGACCTTGTTCTACAAATCCACGTCTACCATGAAGTACACATTCGAAGAGCTGTCCACTCTCTTATGTAGAATTGAAGCGTGCCTCAACTCAAGGCCAATTTCTCCGATGTCGGAAGATCCCTCCGACCTTCTGGCATTGACGCCAGGTCATTTCCTGATTGGTGGGCCTCTCGCATCTATTTCAGAGCCTGAAATCAAAGAATCGGTTATGTCCATCATCAATCGATGGCAACGTCTCAAGGCCATGAGCCAACAGTTCTGCTCACGGTGGAAAGAGGAATACCTCAAGGAGCTCCACAAGCGGAACAAATGGCAATTTCCGGGAAAGGATCTCCAGGTGGGCGATATGGTCATCGTGAAGGATGACAACCTACTGTCCAACGAGTGGCGACTAGGAAGAGTGGTCACCACTTACCCCGGTTCCGACAATAGGGTGCGTGTAGTTGACGTCCAGACTGCACAAGGACTCTTTTTTCTTTTTATCATAATCTCCTATATTCCAATATGCAACAGATATAGAATCGCACCACGTACAGCATACGCGCAGGAGTTGGATGGCAGACGTTCTCGAGGAACTAGATCCTATCGTTGCCGAGTCTGCCGCGGCATTCACCCGTTGCGGAAGTGCAACCGTTTCCTGCGTTTGAGCGCGGAGAAGCGTCTTCGGGCAGTACTGATTAATAAATACTGCTCCAACTGCCTGGCCCACCAGCATTCCGGGCAGTCCTGCCGGAGCAAGGTCAAATGTCGGAAGTGCCGCCAAGACCATCACACGCTCCTCCATATGCGCGAGCAAGGCAGCTCATCCAGGCAGCAGTCTCGCTCGCTTACATGTCGGCGAGGACAGGGTCTGCGCGGCGACAGTGGCCTCCAAGGCCAACGCGGATCTCCGTTTCGAGGTCCTCCTGAAGATCGTGGAGGGTCTTCTCATCCGCACGCCAGTGAGGCCGCTCGCGGACAGCGTGAGGGCAAGATTCGCCAATCTCACGTTGGCCAATGAAAACTTCCATCGCCCGTCCTCCATTTCCGTGGTCCTGGGAGCTGATGCCGCGAGCCACATCGTTAAGGAGAGCTTCATGCCGAGCCAGAACGGGCTTCCTATGGCGCAGAGCACCATCTTTGGTTGGATGGTGTCAGGATCGTGCTCGTGCTGATTCCGATCCCCCCTCTCTCCATTTCTTGCGTATCCTTGCAAAGGGGGGGGGGGGGAGAATGTTCATGCTGAACATGACGGCAAATAGCTAGCTATCAGATAGCTATTTGCGCAGCATTGATGCCGCCTTTTCACCACGGCTCTCTCTCCTTTTTTTTCCTCCTTTCTTCTCATGGCTCTACATGGGGCCGCCATAGTTTTTAAGTTAGTTGAACATCTGTACGAAAAGAATTAAGACGCGACACGCGCCGTGAAATAAAAGTATATATTCAAGTGCAAATTCTAGTGTTTTTTTTCGAAATCGACTTACCTGCTTTTCTTCGCCCCACTACAACAGCCGTTTTAAGTAATACCCTTGAAGAATTAAAAGCTGAGGTCGCTGACAACCGCGCGCCAGTCCAAGATCAAACGCCGAATTCTTCTCATAGAGGGCTGGTGGATTTTTAGTTCGAGCGTATCAAGCTCAACCTTTTTGCAAACATTTTTCGGACATGTTTACTGGAGCGATCGCTTCTAATGCAAGTCTCACTGATTGCCAAAGATTTCATTATTTAAAATCCAACCTATTTGGCGAAGCGCTAGCGTTAGTCAAACATATTCCTGTTCCTAACGAAAACAACAGTGAAGCTTGGGACAGGCTGGAAAAGCGATACAACAAACAAACGCTTATTATCAGATCATTTCTAAACAGTTTTATGACGCTTCCTAGTGTCACAACCACTAACATCAGCACCGTGCGTAAATTGGCAGACGGTGCAGACGAAGTAATTCGTAGGCTGCAAGCACTTAAATGTGAACAACGAGATCCCAGGCTTATTTTCATATTGTTATCAAAGTTGGATGTTGAAACTTTTCAAGCATGGGCAGAGTGTGCAGAATCGGAAGAAGTTAGCGTGTCCATCAACCAATTCCTGAAATTCCTAACCTCACGTTGCGACGCTTTAGAAGCTAGCCAACTCGTTCGTACACCACAAGCACGCCGATCAGCTACAACACACCACGCAGATGCGCATCAGAGCCGGGAGGAGCCAAAGTGTTTTGCATGCCAGCAGACTCATGGACTTTTTAGGTGCAATCAATTCTTAGCATTGGACATCGCAGCTCGCCGAGAATTTCTGAAGACTAAGAAGCTCTGTTTCAATTGCCTCAGCCCCTCACACATGGTCGCCAATTGCACATCGAAACAATCCTATGTTGCTAACTCTGCTATTCATAACCCTTTCCGAGTTTTTTGTTGTAATTATAACAATCTTTCTCAATTTATTACTAATTCTTCTTCTGTACAATTTCTGAATACTTCAATTATTTCTTACTTATCTAGCTTATAGTTAATGTATGTTTTAGTTTATTGTTGTTTAATACAATGTTATTCCGTCTTTGCCCGCGTGTCAACAAGCCCGTGCTTGGTGTCGTTTGGGCCACTTGAATGTACTGCTCGTTTAGTACATAAACGTTCAAAAAAAAAAAAAAAATCCTTTCAGTAGCAAGGATCAAGTCACCAGCCTTGCCGTAGCAAGGATCAACAGTCCTTACAGTATCAAGGATCAACAGTCCTTACAGTAGCATGGACTCTTCAGCAATCCTTACCGTAGCAAGGATCAAGTCACCAGCCTTGCCGTAGCAAGGATCAGCAGTCCTTACAGTATCAAGGATCAACAGTCCTTACAGTAGCAAGGATCAAGTCACCAGCCTTGCCGTAGCAAGGATCAACAGTCCTTACAGTAGCAAGGATCAGCAGTCCTTACAGTAGCAAGGATCAAGTCACCAGCCTTGCCGTAGCAAGGATCAACAGTCCTTACAGTAGCAAGGATCAAGTCACCAGCCTTGCCGCAGCAAGAATCAACAGTCCTTACAGTAGCAAGGACTCTTCAGCAATCCTTACCGTAACAAGGATCAAGTCACCAGCCTTGCCGTAGCAAGGATCAACAGTCCTTACAGAAGCAAGGATCAGCAGTCCTTACAGTAGCAAGGATCAAGTCACCAGCCTTGCCGTAGCAAGGATCAACAGTCCTTACAGTATCAAGGACCAACAGTTTCTTGCCGTAGCAAGGATCACTAGTCCTTGCAGTAACAAGGGCTCCTCAACAATCCTGGCAGTATCAAGGATCCCATCCCAGTCCTAGCAGTAGCCAGGACCTCACTTCGATCCTTGTTGCAACAAGGATCCCCACAACGATCCTTGCAGTAACAAGGGTTCTGAGGATTAACGGCCATACGAAGACGAAAGGCCGCGGGACAGCAGTGGCCACGGCATCAGTGAGGCTCCCCGCCAAATCCGAAGGACGACTACCAGGACCCCAGGACGAGTGGGCGCAGAAACCAACATTTATCTATTTTACTCTGTAATAACTGAAGTTAAAGAGTCGGCCAGGAGCCGCTAATGAATCCATCGAAATTGAAGTGATCTGAGTTCTTATTTATTCGCAAAACAGGCAACTATAAATTCGTTGCACGAACCTTAAATAATCGACCGAGTTAGCCCGGCCTAAAGGATCGTTACAAGTCTTTGTGAATTTTTCGACTATTTCATAAACATTTTCCTGTACTCTTTTTGTATTTACTATTTGTCCACCAAAAACAAAAATCTACATCCCTCAATTAATCCTTCTATCAACATTTTAAGTTCATCCGAGGCTGCAGGGTAAAAAATTCTTCGGGATTCTCACATATTGTGCTCTTATTGTCTTCGTCTGCCCAATTGTCTACATTCAGAAAAATAAAGGTGTGTGTCCAGCGATGTTTTCGATGTATTTAAAAAAAACATAGAAGAAAACATCGACGTTTCCAAATAAAAAACCTTTACAATTGAAACAAAAAAATTAACAGTTATTATTTTAAAGTTCTTGTTTTTGTTTATGGACAATAATTTGTCCACATTACTCGGACTAAGTCTTGTTCGGCGATCTGAAATTGTTTGCCCAGCTTTGCTAAAATCTCTCTCGGATTCGCAAGAAGATGCTTGAACACATACGAATTTTTGGGACACAGTTTTTAAGGATTTGTCATCAGTACTTATCTGTAAAAGAAATTGTTATTAAAGATATTTCTCAAATTATTTCGAAATTCTTACCTCCCATTATTTTAGAGGATCGCAATTATCCAAATGTTGCCTCATTGCAATAATAGCATCTTCCGGGTAGATTGAACTTTCCGGCAAATTTTATTTTGCATAAAAGAAAAAAAACTTGATGGCTGATCTGTGGTTGGTGTTGGTTGCTGTCGTGGAGTTTTTGACTTTATGGTTACCAGTTCCTGCTCCAAAGCCTTAACTGCTGGATCAGCATTTGTTTTTCTCAAAAAGCCATCTTTTTTAAGCGTGGATCAATCAGAGTAGCGATGCCAGGAATTGTACGAGCTTAAAAGTGGTCCAATCTTTCGAATAACCGACATTTCATAAAATTCCATACTTCCTGTGTTCGTAATTTTGCATGTAATTGATTCAATTTATGGTGAATCTCGGTAATTGTTGGAAAGATCGGAGACACGGAAACTTTCGTGTTAGTAGAAACTGATAAAGTCGCTTCCTCGTAAATTGACAGCAATTCTGACAAATCATTTAAAATGTCGAGTTCATCAGCTGAGATCGGTGAAGGAGCATTACCCCAATTTACCAATGTTATTGTTACATATTCATGTAATTGCAATATTCTTTTTAACATTGCATATGCACTGTTCCAGCGTGTAGTTACTTCTTGTAGCAATGTAAGCGGCTTTTCAGTATTCAGTGCTTTTTTAACTTTTCAGCGGCTATATTACCTTTTTTAAAAAAAAGTTACAATTCCCTTGCATTTGGAAAGTATTGAATCAAGTTTTAGAACATCCTGAACCAGCAGGTTTATCGTATTTGCCACGCAGGGCAAGTGATTGTATTCCAGAATCTCGCACGCTTTTTTCATAGTACTGTCCTTGTCTGTTGTAACGGTGACCACCTTAGATGAAAGACCCCATTCATCCAACTAGAGGTGGAGGACTATCGGTAGTCGGCGCCATCGATAACGGACGATAGTATTTTCAAAACCATCGATAGTCGACGATAGTCGACTTTAGTGCTATCGATAGCCGACGATAGTCCCGGACACATAAAATACATACTGTTTGTCAAAAAAAACTTTACACACTGAAAAAAACTTAATTTTTAGACTTTACTGTACATAAGAAAATAATAGCTTTTTATATGTATTTGCAAAACTTTCCTTAACCCATTAAGTACCCATTAAAAATTTCGAATTTTTGTGAACATCTACTTTTTCAACTTTGTTTTGATGCAAAAAAATTCTTCAAACAATTCTAAGAGACTGTAAAAAGAAATTTTCAAAAATCTCTTTTCTAGTTTTTTTTATGATTTTGGAAAATTGCTAGTGTCGTTCACGTAGGGAAGTTGCTTGGAATCCTCAAAGGCAGATAGTATCGCCCAGTCGATAGACAAAGAAGCGATGTTGTTTTCCAATGTATATGACGAGGATTTTATTCTGTAGAAAATACAACTTAGTATAATCTTAAGAATATAACTTATTTCTTACCGCAGTGACTGCTTCCCGTCCCGCGTTTTAACAAAAGGCACTCAAAATTCCAATACAATTGCTTAAATGCGTAAAAACAATGTGACCAGCGCAGCTGGCTATTCCAATCTCAAACTCTCTGATGCTTACAGCAACTATCGATATACATTCTAACTATGCTACTTATCGATTCTAATGTGTCCCGCGACATCCCCTCCCCCGTGAAGAAGCTGCTTCACTCACATCCAAAATTGCCAATTTGGAGACGGGACGCATTATGACTCGGGCTCGATCACGATCAGCAACGCGCACACTTGCGCGTCTGGGTACTCCATCGACTCCAGCGTAGACTTCTTCCACGATGCCCTTTCGCCACTCCCTGCGTGGCATGGCTGGATCGCATACGAACACCACATCTCCGGTACGCATTGGTTCGGTGCTCCGGCACCACTTCTCTCGGCGCACAAGCGTAGGCAAATACTCGTGCACCCATCTCTTCCAGAATCGGTCTCTCATAAGGCGCGCCATGCGCCACTGCTTCCTCGTAGTGCATTTCTCAGGCTCCTGTCCATCGATTCCGGGTACATCGGGCAGATTTGCTACTCCTTTCAGCAAATCGTTCGGCGTCAGAGGAGCTTCCTGATCCACTGCGACCGGCAAGTGGGTAAGCGGACGAGAATTCACAACATTCTCCGCTTCTATCAGGAAACTCTGAAGAACATGCTCCTTGGGTGAAATCTCCTTTAGTGTGTGTCGCAGAACTCGCTTTACGCACTGCACCATTCTCTCCCAGACTCCTCCTTCTGACGGATTTGCTGGGCAGTTGAAGATCCATTCGATCCCCTTTGTAGACAGCTCATCTTGTATCTTCTCTGGCTCGAATACGTCAGTGAATCTCTTTGCCTCACGATCGGCTCCCACGAAGTTCTTTCCATTGTCGCTGCGCAGTCTAGTCACTGGCCCGCGACGACACAGAAAGTTCCTCATGGCAATGATGCACGAATCGGTTGACAAATCGTATGCCAGCTCTAAATGAATCGCTCTTGTTGTCAGGCATGTAAACAAGGCGACCCACCGCTTCTCCTTGCGGCGACCGGCCGTGACAAGCAGTGGTCCAAAGTAGTCCAGTCCAGTATTTTTAAATGGCCAACCATTGGCTTCCAGGCGGTCCTCCGGCAGGGGACCCATCATAGGTGGCGCTGGCTGCGCTCGTTGTAACTTGCATGTAGCGCATGCGTAAACAATCTTCTGGAGAAGACGTCGCAGATTCGTCACCCAGAACTTGGTGCGAATCTCGCTTATTGTTGCATCCAGATTTTGATGCTTCATCTTCTTGTGGTGGTGCGCCACTATCAGCTCGGTGAGTGGATGCCGGTGTGACAGAATGACCGGCCGTCTTGCGCTGTATGGCATACATAGAGCTGCGTCCACTCTACCATAAGCACGCAAGATTCCATATTCATCCAGATAGGGCGCCAATCCTAGTATGTCGCTTCGTCCAGCGACTGTCTCCTTGTGATAGGCTGCTCGCATTTCGTCCGGGAATGCTTCACATTGTGACCGTCGTATCAGCAAGTACTCAGCGTCCTCACACTCGGCCGCTGTAAGGCCGTAACGTTCGAGCTGCTCCCACTGTCCACGGCACCGTCGAATGAATCTCTGTACCCAGGCAGTGGTTCTCAACAACCGGTTGTAGCTCGAGAATGTCTGAAATGGTATAAAAAAGTCGTTTGCAGCGACCAGCGCAAACTCACTTGGCATCTCTTCTTCGTCTTCGTATATATCATCTTGTGCCGCTGGCTGCGGCCAACAGTTGGCTGCCTCTCGCAAAAATGTGGGCCCGTTCAACCATCGGGACCCTGGGCTTAAATCCACATTGGATTGCGGCCTCGTTGCGTCATCTGCTGCGTTATCGGCGGTTGGCACCCATCGCCACTGCGCAATATCCGTGGACTCCAGAATCTCTGCCACACGATTCCCGACAAATTGCTTATATCGGCGGTGCGTGCTGCTTATCCAGTTCAGCACTGTCTTCGAATCTGTCCAGAGCACGATATCGCTGATAGCGATGCTGTGTTCCTGCTTCACAGTGGTCATCAATCTCGCTCCCAAAACGGCAGCTTGCAGCTCCAGTCGTGGTATTGACATCGTTCTCATTGGAGCACATTTCGTTTTTGCACACACGAAACGTACTCGTACGTCATCCTCGCTAGTGACCCTCCAGTAGGCCACTGCGGCAAACGCAGATTGACTTGCATCTACAAATACGTGTAGCTGCGTATCTCCAATTACTCCTGGGCCAAAGTAATAGCGTGGACATCGAAATTTCTCCACGTTGACCAACTCCTTGCGCCATTTCTCAAAGGCGCCACTGATTCCATCCGGTAGTGGTTCGTCCCACTTCACTTGTCGTCGCCAAATCTCCCTCAGCAGTAGTTTGGCGGTAATCATATAACAGCATAGAAATCCCAACGGATCAAATGTTGACATGATGAGGCTCAGGAACTCCCTCTTGGTAGGGATTCGTTCGCCGCTCAACACTTTGACCGGGACTTTGTGAAACTTCACGTTAAATTTGAAGTCGTCTGTGGCTGGCTGCCAGTACATTCCGAGTATCTTCTCTTCAGCGTTGCACCATCCAACGTCCTTAGCTGCTCCATATTGGCTCAAGGCGTCGGTCACAGATGGCGAGCTAGAAGCAAATCGGCACAAATCGAACCCAGCATTAGCGTGTATTTCTCTCACCCGTGTTGATACAGCGATGGCCTCCGTTTCCGTCGGGAAACTGTCCACATAATCATCCACGTAGTGGTACTCGGTGATGGCTTTGACTGCACGTGGGTCCGTGTGTTGATGCTCTAGCGCATTTATGGTTTTTACATAATGAGCCGCACTTGGCGAACAAGCTGCGCCAAACGTCATCACAAGCATCTCATACACATCTGGATCGCGTTCATCATTGCCGTCTCTCCATAGAAACCGCTGGGCACATCTGTCCTGTGGCTGTATCAACACCTGGTGAAACATCTCCTTGATGTCTCCGCATACTCCAACGGCGCCTTCCCTGAAGTGGAAGAGCACGGCTGGCAGCGGCTTGTAGTGTTGTGGCCCCTTCTCCAGAACAGAATTTAGCGATGTGTCGCCCACTTTGGCTGCCGCGTCGAACACCAAACGAAGTTTCCCTGGTTTGTTTGGGTTCACTACTCCAAAATGCGGCAGGTACCAGAGCTTGTCATTATTTTCCACGTCGATCTCGTGGCGTTCCAAGCGTCGGGCGTATCCTTTGCTCACATAGTCGTTCATGATCCGCTTATAGGCTTGTGCGAATTGTGCATCTCGTTTCATTTTCCTTTCCATATTGATAAGTCTCTTGCGCGCCATCTCATAGCTTCTTGGCAGCACAATCTTATCACTTCTCCATAACAGTCCAGTCTGAAAGCGTTGTCCCACTCTCACCGTGGTGTCTTCGAGCATCTTCTGTGCCCTGGCGTCGGCGCTGGCTGCAACCGGCGGCGCAGGCTTCACTCCAAAGTTCTCTATCTCGAAATAGTCGCTTACCATTTTATGCACAGCATTTTCCATAGGCACTGCTAGATGGCATGATATTGGTGGTGGCATATCCGAGTGACTGCTAGAGGGACCAAAGACCACCCATCCAAGCTTGGTGGCGGCTGCATATGGTCCTTTCTCGGCAAACCGTCTTGTTTGCATCGGTAATCCTAGATGCGCATGATCCAGTCCAATCAGAAGCTTTGGTACCACGTTGCTGTACGGCTTCATTGGCAGATGCGCATTATCCATGGTTCCTTGAACATCATCTCGACGCAAGCTTTGCATCGGCAGACTCAAGTTTCGAACCGAATTCACATTCCTTAGTTCATGGCGTTGGCGTTTCCCTGCTCCACAAATTTGCAGGTTAACCACGGTGGTAGGTTCTCTGGCCGATTTTCCACCAAACCAATTGATGTTTAGCTGTCGTCGCTCACCCTTCAGGTTTAGCTCTCGTCTGAGTTCGTCATCTATCATGGTCACGGACGATCCTTCATCGAAGAGTGCGTACGTGTCCAGCCGCTTATTTCCCGCACCAAACAACGTGACGGGCAATATGCGAAACAGTAGACGTGTTCCATGTGGGTCGACGCAACTCAGATTCCTTTCCGGTGCCGCTTGGATTGCCATTGGTGGCGTCCTTCGACCCGTATTCCCATTCAGATCCGCTGGCGGCGGCGTCCGTCGAGCTTCTCTAGCGGGATCAGTTGCTGGCTGCGGTGATCTCCTAGAGGTATTCAAATCTTCGTGCAGCAGGCGGTGATGTCTTCCACGGCATCCATTCACTTGGCATTCACTGTCGTCACGACATGACCTGGCCATGTGACCGCCTCGTAGGCACGAGAAGCAAAGTCGATGTTCCTTCACGAATCTCCACCTCGTCTGTGGTGAAGCTCGTTTGAAATCCTTACAATGTTGAACTCCATGTTGCCCGTGGCATATTGGGCACTGTGTGTTCCTATTCCCGTCTTGTCGGTCATTGCTCACATGCAGCATCCGACGTTTTGGTTCCTTTACCTCGACATCAGAGATTGTGCAAACAACGTTTGCTAGTTCACTCAGCCATCTGCTGAAGTGTACAATCGTCGGGTAAGTATTCAATGTTGCAGCAAATCTGGCCCATTCCAATCTTCTGCCGGTTGGCAGTTTCGTGACCAGTTCCTCAATCAGTGTAGGGTTTCCCAGATGCTGCTCTCCGTTGGGGATTGACTGAAGAAAGGCTGTGAGATTACTCACACGTGTAGCAAACGGAACGATCTTTATCAACTGGTGCTCCTGTATCTGTTGCGCCTCACGTACGCTTTGAAGCTGGCTTCGTATGAGCTGCTCTGGCCGCCCATATCTGAAGCGTAGTTGCTCGATCACAGCGTTCACGTTGCTTGGGTGGATGAGCAGGGACTTGACGGTGTCGCGTGCTTCACCCTTCAATGCCTTCAGTAATCGTAGGTTGTTCTCCAGATCCGTGCAGCCATATACTGCAGTTGTTTCCGTGTATGCATGGAAGAATATGGGCCAGTCCTCTGGCATTCCTCCGAATTCAGGAAGATCCGGTAATTTGCGTGTCGTCCTCATCGTCGACGTCGTGGATCCGCAGGCTAAAGTCGATGGCGTGTGTGCTGACGCGCATCCAGTAGCTGCTTGCTCCATGCCGTATGGCCTTGCGTGGCTCATAGTCACAAAGCAGTTTGATGCTGGTGGCACTGCATTAATGTGAGAAGACGACGCACACAAATATGGCGGCAAAGTTCCACTCGAAGATGTCGACATAATTCCGTTTATTTGAGGCGGCACATTTCCACTCAAATATGTCGACGCGGTTCCGTTGATTTGAGTTTGCAGATTTCCGCTCAAATATGTCGGCACAATTCCGTTGCTTTGCGGCGGCAAGTTTTCACTCAAAGATAGCGGTGCATTTCCACTCGTTGGCGCCATGATTTGCAGCGGCTGATTTGCACTCAACAGCGGCGGTGCATTTCCACTCAAATATGGCGGCAGCGTGCTTGTTGTACCGCTCACTCCAATGTTGCTGGTTGCAACGGGATCACTTGCTGTACTCACATGTACCCGATCTGCCGTTACACGCCGCAAGCTCTCCTCCAAGATGGCGATCCTCTGCATCAGGCTCGCGACCTGGGAATCACTGTTTTGCGCTTCTCCAGCTTGGCTGCTGGTCTGTGCGCACTCCTTTTGCATCACCGAATTCGCGGTGGCGTTCGTAGCTGCGGCCTGCACACTCAAATTGCCAGCCACTGTGCTGGCTGTGTGTTGCAGTTGCGGCTGACTTGACGCAATGCTCACTGTAGATGCCGTCGTCACCATGGCGGCTCCTGCATTCGTCGTCTGGTTCAGTCGTGAGCTTCTTCTGGGTGAATGTTGGGTTGCCATTGTCAACTTTCAATCCAGGGATCTGACAAACTCTCTAGCTGGGTGGAAGCCCTTGGCCTGTGTTGCGTGGTGATCAATATCAACACACACACACTGCAGTTTCACTCACTGCACCACATCAATCTCCAGCGCAAGTTGCCCTTGCAGACTCCAAATTCACAATGGCGGCGAATAAGCGAAACGCCGCGCAATGTGGTCTGCGAATAAAAGAAAAGCGCCTGTCGTTCACGTAGGGAAGTTGCTTGGAATCCTCAAAGGCAGATAGTATCGCCCAGTCGATAGACAAAGAAGCGATGTTGTTTTCCAATGTATATGACGAGGATTTTATTCTGTAGAAAATACAACTTAGTATAATCTTAAGAATATAACTTATTTCTTACCGCAGTGACTGCTTCCCGTCCCGCGTTTTAACAAAAGGCACTCAAAATTCCAATACAATTGCTTAAATGCGTAAAACAATGTGACCAGCGCAGCTGGCTATTCCAATCTCAAACTCTCTGATGCTTACAGCAACTATCGATATACATTCTAACTATGCTACTTATCGATTCTAATGTGTCCCGCGACAGCTAGCAAGCCACTTTTTGCATGAAAATGAGGAAAATGGGGTTAAAAACTTAATTTTTAACAATTTTTGAACTGTCGATAGTACTTCGGGAACTATCGAAAGAGGGTGGCTGCTATGGATGGTAGCTCGATAGCGTCCAACCATCGATAGTGCTATCGATAGTTCTCTACCTCTACATCCGACACTGCTCGTATAGAGTCAGCAATATTTTTGGCGGGTGCGTGTCATAACGCCCAGTGTCATAATCGCGCGATTTTTTTAAAAAAAATGTTTGCCTGCACACTTACCAAAGTAAATTTTGATATTAACTAATAATAATTTCAAACTTTATTGAAATACTTTTAAATTATTTTCAACTATTTGTCTACAATATGGGCAGAGCAATAGAGAATTTTTCGAGCGTTGTTCCAGATTTTTCTAGCACTCAGAGCATATTTTGAAATGGCTACAAGGCAAGGAAGTACCACATCCCTCGGTTTATCTAGGCAAATTCCTGATTCTTGATTCTTGATGCAGTTTATAAGTTTTAAGAAATTGAGGGTGTTATGACAATTCTAAAAAGTGTCATAACGCCCGCGGGCTCTAAGACACATTGATAGTGGGCGATATGACACTTTTGAAAGTGTCAAAACGGCTGCGGGCGCACCCACATTTAATACTTATAAGCTTCGGGCGTTAATGCACTTCTTATAGTGTCATAAATTCCACATAAAAGTGACATAACGCCCTTCGGGCGACATGACACTTTTGAAAGTGTCATAATGCCCGCGGGCCTTATGACACAAAAATCTGTGTCATAACGCCCACGGGCGTTATTACATGCACCCATTTTTGGCCGTGCGACTTGTGGTGATTATGAATTGAGACGTAAATAGCAATGCAGAGGTCAAATCAAATTTTTCCGTTACGAAATGGCATGTTAAAGTTATATAGCCTTCGTTTGCTCTTGATGTCCATAGATCTGTAGTTAACCTAACATATTCAACAGTATATAAAACTGAACGCACTTTGAGCCTTAACAGATCATATTCGCTAGGAAGAACTACATCACGCAAATGGGTTTTGCTCGGCAACTTATAGCGTGAGTCCAATTCGGGTACAAGTTCAACAAATTCTTCATCGCCAACATAACTGAAACGTCTCACGTCTTTAGCTATCATATTCATGACTTTTTGATCAAGTTTCTGTTTTTTCACAGAATCATTGCTATAGGTCGTCTCCTTGTTCAGAAAAATTGCAATGGATTTTGGCATTTGACCTTTTACAGTATTTAAGAGACTCGGATGCAAGCGTTTAACGTGGTCAAGAAGCTTTATTGTGTTTCCAGCTGTCTTTAACCATTTACCACAGTAGTTGCAAATACCATGAGTGTTATTAAGGCTTTTTTTTAAATGATCCCACGCAACCGAACGCTCTCTCTTCCGCTTTGGAGCTAACTCCTCCTCCCCCTATTTCGCTTCCTCTAAAGGTTCCTATCCTATTAAATAAATAAATAGAGCATGTTAGTATACTGTATGCAACACACAATATTACTTAAATAAACAACATATATTTTTACTTAATAATTGTGGCATAAGTTAATTTCGCGACAAATTTATTAATGCACGTAAAAATGCATGTATGTTATGTATCACTGCGGACGGCAGTCCGCGCTAGTGACGAAAGCAGCACGAAGGGTCCGAAGGCGACTAGCATCACTGCGGACGGCAGTCCGCGCTAGTGACGTAAGCATCACGAAGGGTGCAAGGGCGACTAGCATATTTACACAGGAAGAATGGAAAATTGGCTATGTCTGTCCGATCAGGTCGAGTTATATACCGATCGAAAGGTATCCTTACCTTACAAATGTGCACTTTTGGAGACTCACCTGGTTCGTGAGATAAACAGGTATACGTGGAAGGGGAAAAATTTAAATGATTTTTAATTATTTAATTTTTTAAGTTTTTACTATTCTGATCAAAAATACGCGTCGAATGACAACTTGATCATCAAAATCCGATCACTGGTTCAGAAGATAATTAATTTTGAAATTTTTGGTGCCCTTCTCAAAACAAGATGAATAGTCAGTCTGTTTGTCTGTTTGTTTGGATCAAATCGTAGATTTAGCTTACAAGTTTGAATGAGGACTTGTTCCCGATCAAATGTCTAGAAACGTTTATTCTAAGACTTTTTCGAAAAAACTCTAGTTAAGCAGGAAATCGCTAAAAACCGCTAAAATTAAAACCCCTATAGCATCCAAACGATAGAAGCTACAGATGTGATCTATATATCGTTTAAAAGGTATTTTGAAGGGCTCTGAGTCATACCTTCAAAGTTTTTATTTTAAAGCCTAGTACCGACGTGAGATAAAAGGACTAGCGTAAGTCAAATTCCATATAAAAAAAAAACGCTAGCGTAAAGCGAAAAAGTAGAAGACGACATTTGTCTCCGCTGGTCGGTCCGGACGTAAAGTAAACTGAAACTAAAAACGGAATTGCCAGATAGGGAACGGGCGTTATACAGCACTGTGTGGAACAGCTGACTGGCCCAGCGAAACAATGAACTGTTTAGAGTTTCGCTATCTATCTATCTCACTCTCTCACAGATTGACACTTTTTGAAACAGCAGACAAAATTCTGCTGATTAACGAGGTGGAGAAGAGTCCGATATTGTGGGACCTCACAGATAAAAAACACTTCGATTCGATTTGTATAAAAGATTCTTGGGAGAGTGTGGCCCAGACGCTCAACAGAAGCGGTAAGTTTCTTTGAATTACAACAGTGAAACGCTATTTAATAAAATTTATATTTCAGAAAATGATTGCAAGGTAGCGTGGAAGAGCCTGCGGGACAGCTACCGGTACCACTGCAAGGTGGCAGGCAAAAAAAGTGGCAGTGCCGGTGGAGTTGGGCCGCAGATGCCGAGGGCGAACGACGCGGTCGAGTGGCATTTGGCCCCTTATATGTCATTCCTTCCCGAAATGTCTTCGCAGAGGCGGTAAGTAAAAATGCCAAAATTACAACAAGTGCGCTGAAAATCTTCTTGCAGTACTTTCAGCACCAACATAAGTCAGTCCTCCAGTCAGTTTGGTTATCGAGAGACGGACTTGGACGAATCAAATTCATCAATTAATAGCATGATTGAATTTGATTCAACTCAGCAAGATGCAGATGCGAGCATATCATGCGGGGAATCATCGTACTCTTATGTAAGTATATAAGAAATACATTATAATAAATACACAAAAGTAACATTACAAACTTATGTTCAAGGCGCGACCCGGTAAAAAAAATGAAGATGGAGCAGCCAACGCCGGAAAAGGATGAGGTTATTGGCGTGCTGGAAACGATGATTGCCAAGCAGGATACCATTATGCAACTTCCAGAGCCAACCCCGCTTCGCTCAATCGTACGTTACTGGGATGAAAGGCTGAATGAGATGACCCCAGAGGAAGCGGAAGATGCAGAGCAGGAAATGACGCTGGTGCTTTGGAAGCATACGAACGCTGCAAAAAAAAAAGAAATGAATAATACCAATAATAACAATAATTATCACTATTAAATCATTAACATTCTAACTCTCTCTCTGTTTAGACGTGTTTTTGTGTGCTCCGTGAAAGTTCTTGTTTTAGTGCATTTCTAACACGTAATTATTAAATCAAATTTGTCTTGTTGTGATATCTACGCTTTTGGTGTTCTGTTGGTGCTTTTATTGTGTAAAAACAGTGATTGTTTCAATAATTACACCAAGATTGTCCAAAGTATTTTTGTTTTTGTTCTTATTGCTTTCCTCTCTCTTATTCTGTCTATTAGACCAGCTGTACATCGTTTGTGCTTGGGCAATTAACAGCTGTTAACTTGCTCTCTCGCCTTCAGTGTCGCTCTCTGTGCTCTCATCAATAATCTGCTGTAGCGTTTACCAGCAGTGTTGCCAACTTTTGTTTGAAAAAAAAAGCTGTTTTTGACGGGAGGAACGATGAAAAAAAGCTGAAAAGTTATTGAAAAAAGCCATAAAAAAAGCTAGTTTTATAATTCGTTAATTCCAGTATTTTCTCCTGAGAGCAGAAGAGTGAGCGCGCAAAATCAGGTTGCCTAGAAAGAAACTGAACCATTTGAGCATCTGCTGATCTTTTATTCATAAGATGTAAATAATTTCATCAATGTTGTCCTCATTCTCCTCATTTTCATTATCTTCTGATAATCCCGTTCCTATCATCCGCAGGAATTTATTGGGAAGTTTATGCAGCAGCACTTTTCAAGTCTGTGCAAGCCATATCAGTAAATTCATAACAAAATAAATTATTTTTATTTTAAGTAGCAAACAGTTAATCCAATTTCTCAATATTCCCAAGTGCAGTTTTTTTTTCGCAGTTTTGACTTTACAAGATTGACTTTGCTAAATATGCGCTCCACTTCGGCGTTGGACCAAAGCAACGATAACATATCAATGGCAACCTTAGCCAGGTCTGCAAAAGTATTGTTGCTCACAGAATCCTTATAGAAATTGACTTTCATCCAAATTTTTGTAGTGCTGTCATTATTTTGCCATTTCACGAAGTGAATTTTTTGTATTGCCTTTTAATTTGCCCTATATTTGGGCATTTACCAAAAAAATCTGAAAAAAAGCCATTTCAAAAAAGAAAAAGCCAGAATTCCCGCTGCCCGCAGTTTGCAAATTTTTCTAGCAAATGGCCTTTGAAAACAGCCAGATTTGACGGGAAAAAAGCGACTCTGGCAACACTGTTTACCAGCATTGTTTTGTTTGTGCTGCAAGCATTAGTTTTCCGTTAGCTACACACTCTCGCATATTTTGATCTCTTGCTTTGTGCTTGCTTTCTGCACTTTAAGCGGCCGTTTGTGACCAAGCGTTGTTATTGTTCTGCATTTTTCTTTTCATTTCGTTTATCATTCCCCTAAAGAATTTCATAGTCGACTATAAAATACCCTTTTTTATTATGTCGTCCGATTTAGTGTGTTTTTTTAACAAGTGTCATGGACCTGACCCTAAGCAAGAATTTATTTCTTGCTTCTTTTGTGACCGGACTTTTCACTTGAAGTGTGCTGGTATGACGGTAAAAGTCAAAGATTGTCTTGAGAAGAACAATGGTTTGAGATGGCGTTGTGATACTTGCCGGGACATTGAGGTGCAAGTTCGTAAATATATGGAGCGAACTAGAGACAGTTTTAAGGACTAGTCAAAAATCTTTCACAAGGCAAATGTCCTATTTTCGGATATGGAGAACTTATTCAGTAATTCATCATTATTGAATGAGTAAAAAGAGTAGTTCTGCTCCGCGCCAGGCACAGACGTCCTTTTCAATCCCGCCATCAGACCTGGGTCTGCAGCCATCTATTACTAACTCTCAGCCATCTACTTCTCAGCAAGCTAGGACTGGACTAGGACACAACCCACCCGATAGTGCAGTTTCCGCCTCACCTGTTCCGTCTGTTTCCAATAGAGTAAAATCAAATGCCACGCCAGTTGTTAAGGCAGCCAATACTTTGACTGTCATACCTCCTCGCATGTCTAAGCCCCTCCAAGGCGTTCCTCCTCCGGAGCCTATGAAGCATGTCTTTGTTTCTATGCTTGCCAAATATCAGTCCTCGTATGATGTTAAGGCTTACATCCAAAACATTATACAGGATCCTGACATTTCGGTGGATAAATTTAATTTTAATTATCCTAGGGAAATATCTTCATTTAAGATATCATGTTCGGAGAAGGTTTTTGATAAAATTTGTCATCAACACAAAGGGAAACTCTACTCGAAAGAGAGATCGGGCTCCGATCTCAGGTGTCGGCTCCTCTCTACCTGCTTCATCTTCAAATGAAGCATCAAAAAACTAATTTCTTCTCTAACTCTAGCCTATCAAAATGTTCGAGGCCTTAATAGTAAACTCTCTAATCTATATCTCAATAGTCATTCTTTTGATTTCGATGTCATTTGTTTTACTGAGACGTGGCTCAAGCCTGCCACATCAGACTTTTCTATTCTTTCTTCCAAATACTTTATATATAGATGTGATCGTATAGCTCGTAAAGGTGGCAGAGTAGTATTGGCCGTGGATTCTAATCTGTCGTCAGAACCGATTTCAACCACATTAAATTCTGATATTGAGTTTATTTGTGTGAAAGTTTCTTTTATTGAATTTTCAATTTATTTTACTTGTTCTTATATTCCACCCCTTTCTGATATGACTTTATACGATAGCCACCTGACTGCTATCAAATTTATATCATCTTTACTCTCTGATACTGACATGCTCTTTGTCTTAGGTGATTTTAATCTTTCAGATGTTCGACGGTTTTCCTCAAACGACTCGCATTCACTTTTTCCCGATAGCTCTCATGAATTTATTGACTGTTTTTCTGAGCTTTCTTTGGTGCAAATCAATCCTGTGTGCAATTCTATCAACACGACACTTGACCTGATATTCGTATTGGACTCTACCAATAGCATTGTATACAGGATTGATCCATTGGTAATTCCGGAAGACCCTTACCACCCAACTCTAAACGCACGAATTAACTTACCTTTGTGGCCTGTTGTTCTATTTTCTCAGCCACTTGAGCGAGTGCGGAGTTTTAGTATAACTGATTTTAATAAGTTAAACAGTCTAATTTCATGTTCTGATTGGTCTCAACTATACACATGTTCTAACTTGGATAATGCCATTAAGCTTTTTTATAATACTGTAGTATGTTGTATGCCAAATGAGCATATGCCCACAGTATTGTAGAGTATACAGTATAACAAGTGGTCATATGCCCAACTTAAAAGTAAGAGTAAGAACTCATAACATAACGACACTTTGTTGCTATGTTTATACAATCACAAATATCCATAATTGCAGTAATAGGATCCGCTACTTATGCGGACTGGCCGCAG
The DNA here is from genome assembly GCA_963924055.1 of Drosophila limbata. NCBI lineage: Eukaryota > Metazoa > Arthropoda > Insecta > Diptera > Drosophilidae > Drosophila > Drosophila limbata. The sequence goes on from CAWUOW010000382.1 coordinate 996,050, forward strand.
CGTGAGACCGCTAGCGTAAGCACTTCTTGAGTATGTACCATCAGTACATATATACATATACATAACTACATAGGCACATACATACTGCAACTCTCTCTCTCTGCCGACGCTCTTAGCGGCAGAGCTAACTTAGAATACTGTACGTTATAAGCAAAATATAATATTGAATAAATCCGAGAGAACACTCTCGATCGACACCATAAACATATCAGACGTCTTCTTTTTATTTATGTGTAAAAACGTTTAACTTAACATGGCGACCGTGACAAGTGTCACGAACGTGTGTGAAAAGAAAACTAATGGATAAAGACAATAAATAAAATAAATAAAGAAAATTAACTACAACTGAAGCAGCGGCAGCAGCAACATCAATCACCAACAACAACATATATTAAAATTGGAACGAGACAGACAATGGATTAAGCAGCGGCAGCAGCAACAACAATCATCAACACTATGCAGCAGCAGTAACAATTTGAACAACTACAACAGCAAAGCGGCAATTAAAGCAACGTAAAACTGCAGCAACGATGGAAAAACTGGCATCTTATGCGGCGTGGATTCGCTTCGCTTCGCTTTAGCCAACGGACGTGTTTTTTTATTGCGCTTCGCATTTGTTTATTTTTCCCTGCTTAAATCTGTTTTTTATTCGTAATTGTTGTGAAATAAGATTCAGTGGCTTTTTTGTTACATCGGTTGTGTTTCAAGAAAGCTTAAACTTGACATATAAATAAAGTTTCATTAAATTGTGTTTAAATACAGCAACAAATTGCAGCCCAAACAATCTGTTTGTTTGTGCATTTTACATTGCCGCCTGCTGATATTTTGATTTTGTATTATCACTTTGTGCTTGTGCATCGCGTTCTTTCGCGTTCTATCCTCGCTCTCATCGTGCTCTCTTTTATCTTTTCCTCTCAGCGTGCTCTCTAAGCTCTGTTGTTGGTGTTGGTCGCGGTGTTCCGTTTTCCATTCGTTCTCTGTGGCTTAATTCCGTTGTGCTTCGGTTCGTGCTCGCGCTCGCGCTCTCGTTCTCTTGTTATTGTCTATTGTTGTGTGTGTTTTGTAAGTACAAACTCAGCATCTGTAGCAATTAATCCTAGTGTGCCTAATAATATAATTTTATTTTTTCATCTTTAATATTTTCCCTTACCTCTGTATTCTTTTATATTTTCTTCATTTATCATGGATGTCTGTTACAATAAAAATTGCCAGGTTCGAGGCAACGTTAAGACGGGTTTTGTTTGTTGCTGGCTATGTGATAATATTTCACATGAAAAATGTGCTGGCCTAAACGGCCGAATTGTTGATTATATTCAAGCCAATTCTGGCTTAAAATGGACTTGTGAGTCATGTAGGGATGTCGAAAGGGATATGATGGGATTCATGAGGCAGACTAAGAGAGGCTTTGGGATTCTTTTCGGCCAGTTTAAAACGCTGTTCGATAGCTTCTCAGCTTTGGATGCCAATTATAAGGGCATGAAACTCTTGAATGAGTCTCCAAAGCGCAAAAAGGCCAATCTTAGACTGTCTATTGGCCCGAATGAACTTTCTGTTCCCACATTTTCACCGGTTGTGTCTGCTCCTGCTCTTATTAATCTTTCGTCCCCTTCTCCTCAAACGACTGTCAGTACGGATAGCATTGCCTTGTCTATGGATGTGGTTCCTCCTGACACCGTAGAAGCTTCTGATTCGGTTGTTATCAGTGCTGATGTTGCCGATCAACATGACAGCGCTAATACAACATCTGTCTCAAACGGTCAATCAACAAACGCAGTAACTACTGATGTTGTTAAAAAGACCCTTGTAGGTGTTCCACCAAAAAAACAAATTTTTGTTTCTAGGCTTTCCCCTGATACTACATCTGATGATGTTATGGCTTTTATTCAGGCCAAATCTGATGCCAAAATTTCGGTGGAAAAATTTAAATTTTCTTATCTACGGGAGATATCGTCGTTTAAAATAAGTGTTCCAGTCAATCACTTCAATAAAATTTGTTGTAAAGAATTCTGGCGCGATCACCTAATAGTAAAGGAATACAGTGTGAAAAAGAAAAATCGGACTCCGATTGTATTGCCTTCATCTTCTTCTATTTCTACTAGACCTGTTCAACCTCAAGTACTTTCTAATAGCTCAAAAAACTAACATCCTCCCTCTCTTTGGGCTATCAGAATGTAAGAGGGCTTCGTAGTAAGATTAATAACCTTTGTCTAAATAGCCTGTCCTTTCATTTTAATGTCGTTGCCTTTTCAGAAACTTGGTTAAGGCCCGACATTCATAATTCTGAAATTCTTTCTAATAAATTCTCCATTTATAGGAGAGATCGTACCCCACGAATTGGTGGTGGTGTGCTTATTGCTATTGATGCTGATTTATCTTAGGAAGTAGTAATAGCCGATAGTTCTATTGATATTGAATTTGTTGCTGTCAAACTGAGTATATGTGGCATTGATGTTTACATTACATGTTCTTATATTCCTCCTTCTTCAGACAACTCAGTCTATTCTTCGCATGCTTCTGCTATACATTCTGTTCTTTCGTTGCTCTCTGATCGTGATTTTCTTGTTGTTCTTGGTGATTTCAATATTGCCGGAACACATTGGATTTCATGTTCTGACTCCAACGTTTTGACTTCCACGACGCAGCATGATTTTCTCGATAATCTTTATGGGATGTCATTGTGTCAGATCAATGATATCCCAAATTCTTTGAATAGGATGCTTGATCTTATTTTCGTTTTGGATCCCTCTTTCATATCTGTTTCTCTTACTAACCCCATATCCTTTTCTGAAGACCCTTATCATCCGACTTTGGAGGTGTTGATGGACTTACCTGTCCGGGCACCTAATTTTTGTAATGAGCGTAAAAAGGGAGCTCGTCAATTTCGGAAAACCGATTTTTCAAAGCTTTCTCAACTCTTATTACAGACTGACTGGTCCCGGCTATATGGGTGCAGGGATTTGGATGGTGCAGTCTCGATTTTTTATTCGATTTTAAACTCCTTACTTGATTTTTGTGTTCCCCTATGTGTTCCATGCAGGTCTAATAAACCTGTTTGGTTTACGAGGGAGTTAACTAGCTTGAAAAATAGAAAATCAAGAATGTATAAAAAGTTCAAGAAAACGGGCTCTTTCTTGGATCTTTCTCGATATCTGATTGCACGATCCAATTTTTCTGTTCTTAATACCCAATGTTATAAAGATTATCTTGAAAGATGCAAACTGCAGTTTCGAAATGATCCGAAAAACTTTTATACGTTTGTTAATTCCAAGCGTAGATCATCAACACTTCCATCAACTGTGTTTTTTGAAAAAAAGACAGCGGATTCTGATCAGGCTATCGCCGATTGATTTGCCGAATTTTTTCAAACAACTTACAGCGTTCAAGATGATCAATTAAGATCGCCTTATCCATATCGTGTAAATGTTTCTAACTGCATTTTTGGACCTTTAATCACGGAAAGCTCGCTTTTAAGTGATCTAAAGGCCATAAAACCGGTATTTTCACCGGGACCTGATGGAGTACCAGGATGTGTTCTTCGGTACTGCGCTGAAGGCCTTTTGAAACCCCTGTATAGCTTATTTCAACTTTCTGTGGAGTTATGCTCTTTCCCAAAAGTTTGGAAAGAATCATTTATTATTCCTCTCCTTAAAAAAGGAAACAAGTCTAATGTCTGTAACTATAGAGGTATTTCTAAGTTGTCCGCTATTCCTAAGGCTTTTGAGAAAATTAAACCTTCTCAGCTGCAATATCTTTGTAGATCTATTATTTCACCCTACCAGCATGGGTTTGTGAAACATAGATCTACTACCACTAACTTATTGGAGTTCTCTACGTTTGTTATACATGGTTTTCAAAATAAAATGCAAACTGATGTCATTTACACTGATTTTAGTAAAGCTTTCGATTCGGTTAATCACAATCTTTTATTGCTTAAACTCCATCTTTTAGGTTTTCCTAATAACCTAATTCTGTGGATTTCAAGCTACTTAAATTTTAGAACCCAAAAAGTTTTTTTTAATGGTTTAGTTTCTAAACCTGTTCAAGTTTATTCTGGAGCTCCACAAGGAAGTCATCTCGGCCCCTTGTTATTTACGCTTTTTATAAATGATCTACCTTCTGTAATAAATCACTCTCGGGTTCTCATGTACGCCGATGACGTTAAACTTTGTATGTCGGCCACTGACAATCTTCTTGGTGTCAGGTTGCAAGCTGATCTTGACAGTTTTCAGACATGGTGTAAAGTAAATTTCTTAAGTCTTAATTGTAGTAAATGTAAAGTAATGTCTTTTAGTAGGCGAACTCCGTTTGAATTTAATTATGTTCTTGATTGTAAACCGCTTGAACGTATTATGTCGGTTACTGATTTGGGTATTCTTCTTGATCCTAAGCTGAAGTTTGACAAGCACATTGCATCTATTGCTAATCGAGCATTTGGCGTCTTGGGTTTCATAAAGCGTTGGTCGAAAGAATTTGACGATCCCTACATTACTAAACTACTTTATACTTCACTTGTCAGACCTATTCTGGAATATGGGTCTTGTATATGGAGTCCCCAATATAAGATTCATCAGGACAGAATAGAATCTGTACAAAAACAGTTTCTACTCTTTGCCCTACGGGGTCTGAATTGGAATACTAACATTCGCTTGCCTCCTTATCGTAGTAGACTTTTACTAATTAATCTTCCATCTCTTTCTGACCGGAGAACAATGCTTGCTGTAGTCTTTCTACACAAACTAATTATTGGTGAAATTGATTCATCTGAATTAATTAGCCAGATTAGTTTTGCTGTTCCTATCAGAAGTTCTAGAAATTTCTTACCTCTTTCTCTTCAATCCTGTGTTGCTAACTATGCTATTCATAACCCTTTCCGAGTTATTTGTTGTAATTATAACAATCTTTCTTAATTTATTACTAATTCTTCTTCTGTACAATTTCTTAACACTTCAATTATTTCTTACTTATCTAGCTTTTAGTTAATGTATGTTTTAGTTTATTGTTGTTTAATACAATGTTTGTCCGTCTTTGTCCGCGCGTCAACAATCCCGTGCTTGGTGTCGTTTGGGCCACTTGAATGTACTGCTCGTTTAGTACATCAACGTCCAAATAAATAGAAATTAAGTACTGAGTGAGTAGAGGTGAAGAGCTATGCCTAAAGGCAGACGCAGTGGAGTGCTAAAACGGCTAAAAACCAGAAAAGCCGAGCTCCTAAAGCTGCTATTTGCCCCCAACACAACAATAAGTTGGGAAACAGGCAATAAAATTCAAGCTGAAATCGACAATATCGAGTCGATTCAGCAAAAACATAAAGAAAGCTCAACCTCTACAAACGAAATATTGAATAAAAACATCAAAGTAATAAACTCGTGCGTTTCCACACCAGCTACAAAGAAGATACAACTCATGACGAAACCGGAAGCAAAGTGTCCAGCTGACTGCCCTGGACCACTGGAGACAACACACTGCAAATACACCTGCTGCAGGAAGACCGGCACCGGCGCCCCAACCGCCTGTGAAAATAACCAGCACCGGCGCCCCAACAGTCATCATCAAGGACCGGCAGCGCTACATAGAGCGCGCAACTTAAATTTAAAAAAAAAAATTTGTTAATTTAAAAAAAAAAAAATTGTTTATATAATAACACTAGTTTACAAAATTAAAACTTTTTTTTGCAAAGTGAATCAAAGTATTTTTTTCTTATGGAGTTTGGCCCGCTAAACACGAAAATGGCATTTAAAATTTTTTTTATGGAAGCGTTTTCGAAATATTTGAGTTTTTTCGAATTTTTGAGGTTACTCCAACACTTTTGAGTATATTTCCATTTTTAATTATCCGATTTTTGCAAGCATGCACTTTAATTAAAGGTAAGTTAATTCTCTTCAACTTTCTTTCATGCAGTATTAAGATCGGTTCAGCAGTTCAGGTGCTAGCGATTTTAAAAAGTTCGAAAATTGTCGTTTTTTATGTTTTTTTGTGTTTGATAGCTAAAATATTGTCCTGGAAAAAATAGAAATCACAAAGATAAACATTTAACGTAAAGCTTAATCTGTTCCAAAAAAAGTAAAGTATTGTTTATTAAAATCCATTGACAGATGGCGAAGTAATATATATTTAAATGTTTTTAGATTGTCACGTTTTTCCTTTATTTATGTTAACAGCTATGTTAACAGCTCTGTTAACCTGCCGACTCCCTTGCACATTGCAAGTGCCTCATGCGTAAACCGCTAAAAATAAGATTACTCACTTTTGCATTACTTCGCCATCTATCGATGGATTTTAATGAGCAATACTTTATTTTCTTTGTAACAGTTTAAGCTTCACGTTAAATCTTTAAGAAACATTTTATCTTTGTGATTTCTATTTTTTCCAGGACGATATGTTAGCTTTCGAGCTCAAAAAATCGCAAAAAACGCCCATTTTCGAACTTATTAAAATGGCTAGCACCTGAACTGCTGAACCGATCTTAATACTTTATGCAAGAAAGTTGAAGAGAATTAACTTACCTTTGATTTAAGTCCTTGTTCGGTAAAATCGGATCTGTAGAAATGGAAATATGCTTAAAAGTGTTGGAGTAACCTCGAAAATTCGAAAAAACTCGAATATTTCGAAAACGCTTCCATGAAAAAAATTTTAAGTGGCGTTTTCGTATTTAGCGGGCCAATGTCCATAAGAAAAAAATACTTTGGTTCACTTTGCATTTTGGCTGTAAACTAGTGTAATTAATTATAATGTTAATATAAATGAAATGTAAAGATATAATTGTAGTACTGAGCGATAATTGCGTTGCTCGTAATAGAGTATGGCCTGTGAAGCCATGCGAAACATTAGCCAGGAGATCACTGCGTTGATCGAATAGGAAATATTAAAACAAAATTTTTTTTTTTTAAAAAATTAATAATAAATAAAACATAAAATATATATATATTCTTGTTAAAAAAAAAAATCATAAATCCCAAACCCAAATTTCATGCTTTCGAATTCAATCTCAAAAGACGATAGTATATTAGAAGCAGGAAAATATGTTAAATTAATGTCAAAAAAAAAATAATAATAATAACGAATATATATTTGAGATTTTTGAGAATTTAGTTTGTTGTTGAAATGCAATTGAATCCAAGTCGTAAACAAAAAATTTGTTATCATTCTTTTGAAAATAAAACAAAGCAAAATACAGATAACCATTATATTAACTTGACATCAAATTCGATGTATATATAAAAAAAAAAGAGTTCAGTCCAATGAAGACGTTCATTTCGGACACGAGAACTAAAAATAAAAACCAGAATGATCAAAACAGTGAAAAACAAAAACAATAGTCACTACATTAGACATATTCCTGCAGGAAATAAACAAATATGCACAAAATTAAGTCATATAAAGCTTCTTAGCCCAACGTACATTAAGTACGAATTATAGTAGTGACCTTGTAATTAACATGATTAATTGCAAGCATTGAGATCATTAATATGAGTGTATGCTTATGCGAGAATGACTTAGGTCAGTTCACGCAAGGCTTAATCAGAAGCCGGTTTACACGAAAATTAAAAGACTCAAAAGAGGCACCGAGCAAGAAGGTCTTTGACTAAGGTCAATAGATATCTTCTATATATATGGGCATAATAGAAATATTAACAAGAGTTGCGCAACTCAGCCGGTGACCCAATAAGAAAGAAGCATGTCTACAATTCACGATGATCTATAAAAATTAAAATATATAACGATACAAATATAAATTTTATTAAAATATAAATTGTGAAATAAACACTATCAAAAAAAAATTAAAACAAATTCACACAAAAAAAAAAAAAAGTTTATAGTACGTATTAATATATGGCCTGATCAACTATATATAAATATTGTAAAAGAAAACATAATGATATATGTTATACAATTGCAGTTTCTGTCGTTAGTTTTAGCTGGAAATAACTTTTTATAATCTTTGTCCACTTCACGTTTTGAGGTATTTTCGATAGTTGTTATTAGCACAAAATTGTTTGAACTTGTTGCAAAATATTGGATATATATAATATGGTGAGGATCATATTGTTGTATATTTTATCCAAATGTAAAAAGAAAGTATATATTAAAAAAAAAAAGCAAATAAAATAATAAAATAAAAGATAATTCAACTATATAATAAAAAAGAAATAATGGTATAATGATGTAGTAACAAGTTAACACTTGTATGTATTGTTGTATTGTATTGTTTTAATGTTATAATGTTTTACGGATCAATTCTTTCTGAAAATCATTTATTGATAAATCTCAAATCTAATACTAAAAAATATACAAATATATATTCGCAAAATAAACAAGATTTTACTTCTTAAAAATATATAATCAAAAAAAAAGAAGGAAATACAAAAACAAATATTTCATAAAAAAAAAAGTATATACATATTAATTTTGAATTATAGAATAAAATAGCCCCATATGATAAAAAAAAAAAACAACGGTTTATTAACCTTTACGATTATTAAAAAAATAACAAAAATATAAATACAAAAAAAATTTTTTATTTTCTACTTCATATATTTTTAAATAATCACAACATATTTTAAACGTATAATTAACAAACATATAATTAACTTTTATAATTTCATTAAGGAATAAATTCCTTTTTATTTTTAATTATTATTGTCAAAAGAGACAGAATAATTCTCATATACACCTACATAAGTAAATACAAAAAAAAAGAATAAGAATATATATATATTTAAAAAAAAAAATAAAAAACATAAAATAAAAATTTTTTTGTAAAAAAAAAAAAAACAAAACAAAAAAAAAAAAAAAAAAAAAAATTGTATACAACATTGTTCATAAATGAACATACTTTTCAATCAGCCCTCGGAATGCACCACCACATGTGCAACACTCAAGTGACGCAAAAGGGTCACGACGGCAGAGAATTACCACACGGGTCGAGATCCCGGTTCTCAGCAATAAAAAGATCAAATAAACATAAGCGAGCCTGCATGTATGTGGGAGCAGATAAGATCATAGAGAGCAAGGAGTAAAATATATGTAGAGCAGATAAGAGCATAGAGCACAAGGGTAAGAAGGAGTAAAAGATATGTGTCAAATAGTTGTTACATAAGATAAGATCAGACTAGACAATGAGTAAAAGAGAACCAAACATAATACAAGACAACTGTCGACTCGATCTAAATAAATACATAAGACAATACAATAAGTAAGAAGAAGTCAGGAATATATTAACACTATATCTTATTCTGTTTATTAGTACATAAGAATCCTTTAAAACCGCATACAATTCAATAAACGATGTCAGTTCATAATCATAACTCGAGAGTGTTTTACTTAGGGATTGGCCTGCGTACAATAGTATTGAGATCTAATACAGCAACTAACATTGCGGAAAGACTTGATACTTTGTATGCATTGTGTGTGCAATACCGTTGAGATCTACAACAGCAAGTAACATTGCGGAAAGACTCAATAGCTTTGCATACATATGGTCCTTCGAGCAATTGAGCTCAGTGACTGCCAACTGTAGCAGATACTTTAATCGGTATCGCGCAGATCAAGTCCATTGATCGCACCTATCGTGCATCGTGGCAAAGCTAGGGATAATAAAATAAAAAAATAATAATATCCTGCTACCACGATTGACTGCAGCGTGGGACTGGACGAGCGGCGGTGGAGCTTCACACAACAAGCGACGCTGGAAAAAGAGCGGCGAGGGAATCAGCTTCGTAGCGTAAGAAGAGTAGCGCGGTGTCGGAGCTGAGGAAATTTTGCAACGGAAAGGATCAGCGACTGGACGACGCAGGAAAAGAGCTGCGCGGGATCAGAGCTGATCAACAATAAGTAAGCGACTTGGGAACAGCAACTGGACGACGCAGTAAAGAGCTGCGCGGGATCAGTGTTGGGAACCCAAGAAAAACGGCGCAACAAAGTAAGCGACGTGGGAGCAACAAGACTGGACGATGCAGTAAAGAGCTGCGCGGAATCAGAAGTTAGCAACCAAGAAAAAACGGCGCAAACAATTTAACGGCGGGAATCAGCGACTGGACGACGCAGGAAAAGAGCTGCGCGGGATCAGAGCTGATCAACAATAAGTAAGCGACTTGGGAACAGCAACTGGACGACGCAGTAAAGAGCTGCGCGGGATCAGTGTTGGGAACCCAAGAAAAACGGCGCAACAAAGTAAGCGACGTGGGAGCAACAAGACTGGACGATGCAGTAAAGAGCTGCGCGGAATCAGAAGTTAGCAACCAAGAAAAAACGGCGCAAACAATTTAACGGCGGGAATCAGCGACTGGACGACGCAGGAAAAGAGCTGCGCGGGATCAGAGCTGATCAGCAAAAAACGCGACGTGGGTATCGCTGGCCTGGACAACGAAGTATCAGGAACGATAACCCAAAATAAACGGCGCAACAAAAAAAGCGACGTGGGTATCGCTGGCCTGGACAACGCAGTATCAGGAACGATAACCCAAGACAAAACGACGCAACATTATAACGTGCGGCGACACGAGAAAAAAAAAAACAACCCTCAAAGTGTGGCTTTGCGAAGTCACAGAGGAAAAACGAATAGAAACAGGAGTTTCTAAAAATAAACGAAATCAACGAATCAACCAGATTGTGTCAACATCTGGGCGTTGAAGAAGAAAGCGACGTGGGAATCAGCGACTGGACGACGCAGGGAAAGATCTGCGCTGGTCAGAGTTGACAACCCAGAATAGCGGCGCAAGAAAAAATAGTTCTGTAGAACTAATAAAAAAGGAAGCGCTACGTTGAAAAGTGGTAAAACGGAATCCACAGCAGCGCAACATTGTAACGTGCGGCGACACGAGAGACCAGGCAACAGGAGTTGCTAAAAATAAATAAAAAAAAAAAATAAATAAATAAATAAATAAAATAGTTCAAAATGGCGTATACTAAAGAGGAGCTCAATGCACTGGAGGTTAGTCAATATGCCATATACGCCCAATTGAAAAGCTGGGGCGAAGAAATAAAAGAGGACAAATTCCCAAGTTTGGATTGGGCAACAAAAGTTCAAGAGAAATGGGAATTGTTCAAGAAACAAGATAAGATTCTACAGGAAAATTTATCCTTTTGGGCAGAAGATTATTTTATGGATGGAACCTTTGGGAGAACTCAAGCTATACAAAATGAAATAATGTCACAATTATACAAGAAAATTGCGAAACATGTTATGCGGATAGAAGAATTTAACAGAGCGATATATTCATTGGAAAGAACATTGAACATTTGTGAACAAAATCCAAAACTAATCCAAAACGATCTGGACGAGATCAAAGAAGATTTCGATAGGATAACAGAAATCTTCAAAGAATTGAAATCCCATGAGCAAGTAACGTCATCAATGCAAATTCGTTACGAACAGCTCATTGAAGAAAAAGGGGAGATGGAACGTTTTCTAAACTCAGAAAAAAGATTACGGAAAAATAGTGAGCGAATAATACGATTTATTCCATTTATGAAAAAGTATCCGGAGACACAAACACGTGGTGAAATCGATAAAAATAATGAAGAGCAAAAACGAGAGACTCCTGAAGAGCCAGAGACAAGGGAAGAGAAAACAGAACAACACACACAATCAAAGGACAAATTGAGCAAGGAAGACGATGTGCAATCTGTTCCCCATCCCGTAAAAAAAAGTTGAGCAGATCAAGTGCAGGAAAAAGATGGCAAGCAGAATCAGAAGATGGACGAGCAAGAAAGTAGCGAAGAGAAGGATAGCGTTAGACAGGCTGAAAATGACACGGATGATGGAGATCACCAAGGCGTTGCGGTAACCAAGAAAATCGTATCCGAAGATGAGCAAAATAATGAGAAGCAAACCCAGGAGAAGCGAAAACAAGGGCGCACTAATTTGGAACGGACGCTAGGTGAAGCAAAACAAAACAAGCCAAAACAGCTAAAAACGATCGATCAACCTAAGGACTCCAAGCAAAATGAAAGCGTACAACAGGAACAAGCGGAACAGGAAGCGGAGGTAAAGGAATATCAGCATATGAAAAAACCAAAGAACAGAAATAAAACTACTTTGGACAATGTCACAGAGGAGCAGTCCAAGCAAACAAAACATCGAGAAGAAAAGGTGCAAAAGGAAAGGATAGAATGTCAATTTATCCCGCCGGCAAGTCCTCACTTCGGAGGAATTGGAGACAGCACACTCAAGTACGAGGACAGGCTAGCGACAATTGAAGCTATTATCAACTCTCGGCCATTATATCCGATTGACTACGGAAAAGAATGCGAGGATATTCTGACTCCAGGTCATTTTCTAATCGGAAGACCGATGTTGGAGGTGAAGGAAACTGAAAGCGATAAGAAAATTTGGTTAACGGATCGTTGGAAATTACTATCGATAATGAAAACACATCTTTGGCAAAAATGGAAAGACAGTACTATTAAAAAACGAGAGCACAAGTCCGACAAAATAGCCACTTGTACGAGTAGAAGAATCTCACCCAGGAGTAGATGAAAAAAACGAGCATGCGAGTTTCAACAAGTAGCAGCCGAACACATATGGACATAGCTGCAATCCCGAAACACTTGGTTATTCAAGTTGTCAACAAACCAATTCTGGAATGGACCTGCGGAAGTCAACACAGTCAAGTGCTACAAATAACAGCACAAGACATCTTGCAGCTATAAGAAGGATGCACTGCCCGTCAAGACAAGCACTTACTGACCGCTTCTCAAGTAATTACAACAGCGGATGACATTCAACATCAAACAGCTAGCAAATAATATTTCACTTAATAAAGTAAAAGCCATATTTAATAAGCTAATAAATAATGTAGAAGAAATTAGTAATATGAAGAAATTATAAGATGACCAAAAACTCAATAACTTGATAAGGTTAAGAAACAATATTGGAATGATAGCTTTAAGCACAATGTTTATAATAAGGAAATGTAAAATAGATAAACAAATATTAATATAGTCTTCGGATCACCACCAACAACAGCCACTTAAGCATGGCCCCCCGCAAAATGTTCATAAATGAACATACTTTTCAATCAGCCCTCGGAATGCACCACCACATGTGCAACACTCAAGTGACGCAAAAGGGTCACGACGGCAGAGAATTACCACACGGGTCGAGATCCCGGTTCTCAGCAATAAAAAGATCAAATAAACATAAGCGAGCCTGCATGTATGTGGGAGCAGATAAGATCATAGAGAGCAAGGAGTAAAATATATGTAGAGCAGATAAGAGCATAGAGCACAAGGGTAAGAAGGAGTAAAAGATATGTGTCAAATAGTTGTTACATAAGATAAGATCAGACTAGACAATGAGTAAAAGAGAACCAAACATAATACAAGACGACTGTCGACTCGATCTAAATAAATACATAAGACAATACAATAAGTAAGAAGAAGTCAGGAATATATTAACACTATATCTTATTCTGTTTATTAGTACATAAGAATCCTTTAAAACCGCATACAATTCAATAAACGATGTCAGTTCATAATCATAACTCGAGAGTGTTTTACTTAGGGATTGGCCTGCGTACAATAGTATTGAGATCTAATACAGCAACTAACATTGCGGAAAGACTTGATACTTTGTATGCATTGTGTGTGCAATACCGTTGAGATCTACAACAGCAAGTAACATTGCGGAAAGACTCAATAGCTTTGCATACAACATAGTATATAAAAGATATAAAAATAATACTAATAATAATTTTTATATTAAATAACTACAATATATTACGTTATTTTTTAGAAAAGGGAGGTGTAGTATGTTGTATGCCAAATGAGCATATGCCCACAGTATTGTAGAGTATACAGTAGGGTGTCCCTTATATTTTCAAAGTCATTATTTTTAAACGCATACGGGCTAGATCTTTTCATTTGGTCCTAAAGCACTTGGAAAAAAAGTTTTAGCTCAATCGGATTATGATAACCCGTGCCGACATGGATCGGAAAATTTAAAAATTATATGGGGCAAAAAAAAATCAAAATTTTTTTTTTTAATTTTTTATTTTTTTGTTTTGTTTATTTGGTCCTAAAGTACTCGAAAATAAATTTTCACCTTAATCGGAGTACGATAACCCACTCAAAATTGCTTCGAAACATGAAAAATCATCGAAAAATGCATAATCAGTGTTAAAACACTGTTTTTTCATGTTTCGAAGCAGTTTTGAGTGGGTTATCGTACTCCGATTAAGGTGAAAATTTATTTTCGAATACTTTAGGACCAAATAAACAAAACAAAAAAATTAAAAATTTAAAAAAAAAATTTTGATTTTTTTTTGCCCCATATAATTTTTTAATTTTCCGATCCAAGTCGGCACTGGTTATCATACTCCGATTGAGCTAAAACTTTTTTTCCAAGTACTTTAGGACCAAATGAACAGATCTAGCCCCTATGCGTTTAAAAATAACAACTTTGAAAAATAAGGGACACCCTAGTATACAGTATAACAAGTGGTCATATGCCCAACTTAAAAGTAAGAGTAAGAACTCATAACATAACGACACTTTGTTGCTATGTTTATACAATTACAAATATCCATAAGTGCAGTAATAGGATCCGCCACTTATGCGGACTGGCCGCAGCGTGAGACCGCTAGCGTAAGCACTTCTTGAGTATGTACCATCAGTACATATATACATATACATAACTACATAGGCACATACATACAGCAACTCTCTCTCTCTGCCGACGCTCTTAGCGGCAGAGCTAACTTAGAATACTGTACGTTATAAGCAAAATATAATATTGAATAAATCCGAGAGAACATTCTCGATCGACACCATAAACATATCAGACGTCTTCTTTTTATTTATGTGTAAAAACGTTTAACTTAACAATACTCTTAACTCTTTTTTTGACATCTGTGTTCCAATTGCATCACCAATTAGTTGCAATAGACCTCCTTGGTTCTCTAGAGAATTATCACATTTAAAAAATGTGAAATCCAAGCAATTTAAAAAATATAAAAAATCTGGAAATCCTTATGATTTCTCTCGATATTTAATTACCTGCTCTAGCTTTCTAGTTCTTAACTTACAATGTTATAATAATTACTTGCGACGTTGTAAGCTTGAATTCTCTAAAGATCCGAAGCAATTCTACAAATTCGTAAACTCTAAACGTAAATCCTCATCATTACCATCTTCTGTTGTCTTCAACGATATTCAAGCTAATACTGATCAATCCATAGCAGATTTGTTTGCTGACTTTTTCCAAACTACATATTCTACGAGTAGTCTCCGCGTTGGCCAGCCTAACCCGATCTTAAATTGATTAAGCCAGTGCACGCACCAGGTCCCGATGGGGTGCCTGCTTCTGTACTTAAGTACTGTGCAGAATCTTTATGTAGACCATTACATAAATTGTTAACTTTGTCCGTAGATTCCTCCTCTTTCCCAGCGCTATGGAAAGATTTTTATATTATCCCTCTTCATAAAAAGGGTATTAAGTCTGATGTTCAGAACTATAGAGGTATCTCCAAGTTGTCTGCTATTCCGAAGATGTTTGAGAAAATTATAACCTCTCATCTTCAACATTTATGTAGCTCTATTATCTCACCTACTCACATCGGGTTTATGAGATGTAGATCTACAACCACTAACCTACATGAGTTCACTTCCCTAGTGATTAAAGGGTTCAAGAAAAGATGCAAACTGATGTTATTTACACTGACTTTAGTAAAGCTTTTAATTCTGTAAACCACTCTCTACTCACTCACAAGCTTGATCTTCTTGGTTTTCCGTACAATCTTCTTCTTTGGATTTCAAATTATTTAAGTAACAGAACACAAAGAGTTATTTTTAAAAATAAATTTTCAAAGTCAATTAAAGTTACTTCTGGAGTACCACAAGGTAGTCATCTTGGTCGACTACTCTTAACGTTATTTATAAATGATCTTCCATTTATACTATCTCACTCCCATGCTATCATGTATGCGGATGACGTCAAGCTTTGTTTATCGTATAGCGATCCTTCTTCTATTAGTCTCTTACAAGCAGACTTAAATGCTTTTCATCTTTGGTGCCAAGATAATTTATTAAATCTCAAAAGTTCGAAAAGTAAAGTTATGACTTTCTATAGATCTTCCCGCGTTATTTCACGGTATTCACTTAATGGCATTATATTGGAATGCTTGAATGATTCCGAAAGATCAGTTAATGACTTGGGTATAGTTCTAGATCATAGACTGAAATTTAATAAGCATATTGCGATAGCTGTCAATAAAGCAATGGGAGTTCTCTGGTTTATTAAGCGATGGTCCAAGGAATTTGATGATCCCTTTACTACTAAACTTCTTTACACGTCTCTTGTTCGTCCGATTCTTGAGTATGGATCATGTGTGTGGTCTCCTCAATATGAATCCCATCGTGCCAGGATAGAGTCGGTTCAAAAACTATTTTTAATTTTTGCTTTACGTGGCTTGAGTTGAAACTCGGAAATTCAGTTGCCTTCATATTCTAGAAGACTTCTCTTACTCAATCTTCCCTCTCTTAATAACCGTAGAATTATGCTTGGAGTAATGTTCATCCACAAACTACTGCAGGGTCACATAGACTCGGCTAATTTGTTGGATGAAATAACCTTTAACGTACCCTTTAGAGTAACTCGAACCTTAAATCCTTTACATCTTTCACGTTGTTCCACCTACTGGGAGCTTCACGAACCTCTTCGTACTCTGTGTGCAGGTTATAATAGTCTGTACCGTATGATTAGTTTCGAGTGTTCTCCGCTCACTATTAAAGCCTCTATATTATCTTGTTTAACTAGTATAACCAACTAACTGTTTATTACTACTGTTTTGGTCTGGTTGGGTTTTTCTGGGTTTTCCAAAATCCTAGCAACAAATGTTGGGCCAATCATTTTCTTTCTCATTTTAGATTCCCCAGAGTTTTTAATTCTGGCTTATATTGTAATTTAAATATATACATATATATACTATATTTAACTTTAATGTTATATTTTTAAATTAATTGTTATGTTTGCTGCTTTAAGCCTGACAATAAATAAATAAATAAATAAACAACCTCAATTATTCTACAAAAAAAAAAAAAAAAAAAAAAAAAAAAACAAATGCTGAAGAAAACAAATTAATTTCTTATTTATAGTATTTATTACAAAATAAGTATTTATTAAAAACCAGCTGCTTCATCCTGCCAAGATACTGAGCCCGTTGGAGAGCTCACATATTCCATTATATTATTCCGAACGTATTTCGGGAAGTCCACGGGTGGCGACCACGGAAAGATTGAAGCTGGGCGAGTTTCGTCTGCGCTGCCAGAACCTTTGGCACATAGAGGTCTGCGGGGCTCGTACGCATTAAAAAATTGTGTAATGAGCAGCACGCTGCAACTATTTTTTTAGCTCTATCTGGATTGCTCAGCAGGGTGCGTTGCACGGCCATCCACCTGGTGCATAGAATGCCAAAAGTATTTTCAATGCACCGGCGAGCTCGACTTAAACTATAGTTAAATATACGCTCGGATCTCGTGAGACTTCTAGCTCCATAAGGCTTCATTATCCGCGAGTTCAAAGGAAACGCATCATCGGCTACCATATAGTATGGAGTCGACACGTCATTGAGCATTCGGCTCTCAGGGAACTCCAGATTTCCCGACAACACTGCCATTCCTAAAGTGCTGTGTGAAAATGCGTTCATATCGCCTTCGCTACCGTACGCACCTACATTAGGGTGTCCCTTATTTATTCAAAGTCATTATTTTTAAACGCATACGGGCTAGATCTTTTCATTTGGTCCTAAAGCACTTGGAAAAAAAGTTTTAGCTCAATCGGAGTATGATAACCCGTGCCGACTTGGATCGGAAAATTTAAAAATTATATGGGGCAAAAAAAAATCAAAATTTTTTTTTTTAATTTTTTATTTTTTTGTTTTGTTGATTTGGTCCTAAAGTACTCGAAAATAAATTTTTACCTTAATCGGAGTACGATAACCCACTCAAAATTGGTTTGAAACATGAAAAAACATCGAAAAATTCATAATCAGTGTTAAAACACCCCCATAGCATCCAAACGATAGAAGCTACAGATGTGATCTATATATCGTTTAAAAGGTATTTTGAAGGCCTCTAAGGCATACCTTCAAAGTTTTTTTATACCCTGAGGGTATATTAAGTTTGTTCAAAAGTATGTAACAGGGAGAAGGAAGCATCTCCGACCCCATAAAGTATATATATTCTTGATCAGCATCAACCGCCGAGTCGATATAGCCATGTCCGTCTGTCTGACGGTCCGTGTAAACGAAAGGATCTCAGAGATGGTAAGAGCTAGGACCACCAAATTTGGAATGAAGACTACCTATAATGTCAGGCAGAACAAGTTTATGTTAAAATTTTGCCACGCCCACTGTGGTGGGCTTTCATCACCTTTAATCTAGGGTTTTAAGTTAAAATTTTAAATTTTTTTACACCAACGGGTGTAGGATCATGTCTAGAGACTAATCACCAACTTTCAACATTATTGGGCCATAAATAGTGAAGATAATAAACTAAAAAGATTGGCAGAATATATGTATATAAATAGAATTATTTGTCATTTAATTGATATTATATTACTCTGCCAGAATGGACATCGAGAATGTTTATCGAATTTGCCAGCATCAGTCTAAGAGGCGGAGTGGTCCAAGTGATAGGTGCTAGGCACGCGTAACGGGAGATCGGGGTTCGAACCCCGGTCTGGTCGATGCGAATGATTTTTAATTATTTAATATTTTTCGTTTATTTGAATTGTCACTTTAATGGTAGAGACACGCGGGGGGCGTGGGTTCAATTCCTGAATAGGTCAACGAATTTTTTTTCGTTTTTAAAAATATTTTTACTTTTAATAAATTTTTAAAATTTAAATAAAATGTATAAATTGCCGTGGCCTAGGCTCAGGGTATATTACTGTCGAGTGCACTCGACTGATCCACTTGTTTTTTATTTAAAAGGTAAACAGCTACAGGTGAAATAAGATATTTTTTCTAACATTTTGACAATTTAAGAAAAATCTACACATAAAATCACTTTTAAATATATTATATGTTGTAGACAATTCAATTCCGCGTTTTTTTGACATATAACACTTATCTGTCAAAATTCGCTTGGGCAAGAAATTACCTATCAACTGAATATACCTTTTACCTTTACACTACTGCATGTACATACATGTGCAGTATGTACACTGATTGGAGCGTAATGCAGAAATAAACTGCTTGCAAGTGGTGCTCTCATCCTTTATTTTATCCTTTCATTCATCCTTTTTTAATTTTTAAGACGCTCATACAATTTATCAATTACAACCATGTGGCATCGTTTTCATATTGTTTTTTCAGTTTAGCCAATTTGTCCTTTTTGCGGACACATTTGCCCTTTTTAAAAATGCGATTTCTGGAAAAATTTCTAAACGTCCCCTATCTGGAAATAATGTCTTTTTTAATATATTTTACTTTATCCTCTATTCATTGTTTTGTATTGTTCTTAGTCGCTCATAGAAATTATCAAATACAACTATGTGTCATCTAATATATTCATTTTCGGATAGCCGAATAACTTTGAAATTTTCGGAAGAAAAATTTATGCATTTCCTGTGGAAAATATTTTACTGGACAATAAAGAGCTCTTTCAATAGTGGTGTTATTTTTAAAGCTATGATATAATTATATTTATTATAATTATATGTATTAATAAGAAAATATTGTTTGACCAGATTTTTTGTCTTTAAAAAAAATATCTGTCCGTTTTCTGTCTTTTTTTGTGTACTAAACTAAAGTTATGAAATCAAACTTAAAAGCTAAAAAGGACATTGAATACAAATAAAATAACTGTCAAGGCAGTTGCCTTCATAATTAAGTAAAATAATAATTGAATTCGAATGTAAATAACATGAAACGAAATGTAGGTTAGGTAAGGTTAGGTTAGAGGGGGTGTCGTTATTGACGCACTTAGGCCAGATAGGCCCGTTGTGATCCCACGGATCTTAGTTCCCTTTCATCCCCATGTAGGATCCTATGTCAACTAGAAAGGGGTCCAGTTCGATGACTGGATAAATTGAGCAATTTTGCGTGGTGAAAGAGAGGCTAGATCGCCTAGGCCGCTTAGAAAGGGTTTACCCAGAAATCGGAATCTTCTACTGCTTAGGGCTGGGCAGTAACAGAAGAAGTGCTCTGGGGATTCTTCTTCTTCCTCATCCCTACAGCTCCTGCAGAAGTCATTATACGGGGAGTTTAATCTTTGGGCATGGATGCCTATTAGCCAGTGGCCGGTTAGGGATCGGATAACGAGAGAGCAGTCTCCTCTGCTAAGGTTACACAAAGCATTGCTTCGGGCCTTGTCTATGTGAGGCCACGTTTGTCGTGCCACCCGACCCACCAGGCTGTTATGCCATCGTACGGATCTTTTATGGATAGAAAGATTTTGGAGCATGAGTTTGCAGGTCGCTAGGGGCATACTTGTATCCTCTTTATCTGGAAGGAGGATATCAGTCGTACCCTTCCTAGCTAACTCGTCCGCTATGCAGTTGCCTGAGATATCTTGATGCCCAGGAACCCATATGAGGTGTATATCAAAATGCTCAGCCATCTCGTGTAGAGATCTGCGGCATTTTGAGACTGAGGTAGATTTTGTGGTGGTCGCCGCTATAGACTTAATAGCCGCTTGACTATCGCTATATATGTTTACGGTGCCGGAGGTGACGTGTGAGCAGCTCAGAGCACTAAGAGCTTCATTTATCGCTAGAATTTCGGCTTGGAAAACACTGCAATGATCAGGTAACCTGAAAGAGTGATTTATACCAAGTTGTTGAGAGAAAACTCCTCCTCCAACCTGATTGTTCAGCTTGGAACCATCAGTATAGAAGGAAAGGGCGTCTTGTTGACCCGGAGTAGCGGAGGACCACTCCTCCCTGTCTGGGATTTGTGTATGGAACGGAGTTGTCATATGCTCGGTCGGCATACAGCAGTCCGTTTTAGATGGGATGTTATTGTTGTTTAGAAGGATGGAGGAATGACCTGTTAGATGGTCCTTCCAATAATCTAGGTCTCTGAGTCGGATTGCCGCCAAGGTGGACATATCTATACTGATTTGCCGGATTGGTGGAATATTAAGTATGGCATCCAGGGCTTCACTAGGTGTGGTTCTCATGGCACCTGTGATGCAAACTTCTGCCATTCTTTGGACTTTGTCGAGTTTCTTTGCAGTGGATGCCTTTGATAGGGCAGGCCACCAGACTAGAATCCCGTATAGTAGGATGGGTCTGACGATAGCTATGTAAAGCCAACGGACAATGTATGGGGACATGCCCCATTTTATGCCAATTGCTTTCCTACAGGTGTGTAGGGCAATTGTCGCTTTCCTACATCGTTCCTGTATGTTAGGCTTCCAACTCAGTTTCCTGTCAAGTACTAGTCCCAGGTATCTAGCACTATCGCTGAAGGATAGAGTGGAATTCTTTAGTCTTGGTGGGATAAGGGTGGGAATTTTGTAGCGTCTTGAAAAGAGAACAAGTTCTGTCTTGTCGGGGTTTACCCCTAGGCCACACGTATCGGCCCAGGTGGCCAACCTATCTAGTTTGACCGTCATAAGGTCACATAACGTCTTAGGGTATTTACCAGTGAAAATAACAGCAACGTCATCCGCGTAGGCAACTATCTGACAGCCACCCACTTCCATGTCGCATAGCAGTTTATTTACCACTATGTTCCATAGGAGTGGGGAGAGAACGCCCCCTTGGGGGGTCCCTCTGCTGACGTACCTGGTGAGTGTTGAAGAGCCAAGTGTGGATGTCACAGCCCTGCTTGTCAGCAACTGGTTGATCAATCCCACTAGCCGGCCTTCAATCCCCAGATCTGTCAGTGCTTCAGTAATTGCTTCCGGGAAGACGTTGTTGAAAGCACCTTCAATGTCTAGGAAGGCAATGAGAGTGAATTCTTTGAGTGAGATAGATTTCTCTATAGTGGCAGTAACGGAGTGTAGAGCTGTTTCAGTAGATCTACCTTTCCTATATGCATGTTGTGAATTTGAGATAAGGTCACAGGGGATGGTGTCCCTTAGATGAAGGGAGAGAATGCGCTCGAAGGTCTTGAGCAGAAAGGATGTGAGACTAATAGGTCTGAAGTCCTTGGCAGTGATGTGCGAGGCTTTGCCCGCTTTGGGAATGAAGACGACTTTTGAGTTTTTCCAAGGTTCAGGGATCTGACCAGTCTGGAAAATTTCCGTGAAGATTGATTGAAGCCAGTTTATGGCAGTTTTTCCTGCATGCTGAAGGTGCGCAGGCGCTATGCCATCGGGTCCTGGTGATTTGAACGGCTTAAAGCTGTTTATCGCCCAGGCAATGTTGTTTGGACTAAAGAGTGAGGGATTCAGAGGCACCTCATTTACTATATGTCGGTTGCACAAGCTGTGCTGGGAGCAGCCCGGAAAATGTTTTGTTAGTAGAACTTCTAGTGATTCTACACTAGAAGTTGTCCATGAGTCATTGTCGTTTTTTATATATCCTAAAGAGGGGGCTGATTTAGAGAGGATCTTGCGAAGTCTTACTGCCTCGGATGTTGATTCGATGTCTGAGCAAAAGGCACGCCAGGAGTACCTCTTTGCTCGCCTGATTTCTTTCTTGTACACGGCTAACTGTCGTTTATAGTTCAGCCAAGCTTCATGTATATCTGATGCCTTGGCTTGATTGAAGAGAATTCTGCTTCTCTTCCTAAGCTCGTTTAGATTTTGGTTCCACCATGGTGGCTTCTTCCTGCCCCTTGGCTTAACGACGGGGCAGGATGCTTTCCAAGCAGATGTGCATGCATTCGTGAAGATATCTATTAAGTTCAGTAAACGCACCGTTGAGTGTGGACCCTCCGGTGCGCTTTCTGGGATAGATTTATTTAGAATATTTCTGTATTTTGTCCAATCAGTTTTCCTAAGATTGGTAAACTGGATTGGATTTGGGTGATCTAGATTGAGTAGAAACTCAATATATCTGTGATCCGAGAAGGAGTGGTCGCTTAAGACTCTCCAATCAATGGTTAAGTCACATAAAGGGTGGGACACGAGTGTCAAATCGATGACTTCCTTCCTATCTTTGATAATGAAGGTGGGGTCATTTCCTCTATTGATTATTTCTAAGTTAGTATTAAGGAGGTAGTCTAAAAGCAACTCACCCCTGGCATTTATGTTTGAGCTCCCCCACTGCGTGTGGTGAGCGTTAGCGTCGCAGCCTATAGTGAGGCCGATTTTGTTGCTCGCGCAGTTGCTTACTAGGCTCCTCGCGATATCTTCAGGAATGGGACCCTCCCGGTCATACGCCATATAGCTCGACAGAAGCCTGATTGGAGCTGGCCGGAGCTCCAGGCTTACCGCTGTGTTGTCTTCATTACTGAAATTATGGAGTAGAAAAACACTTAAGTGTTTCCTAGCAAGAATGCAGGTTCGTATGTTACCTTGAGCGTTTGCTACAAACAGCTTGTAGTCCGCTGATCCTAATCCAGAGACCTTGCCTCCCACCATCCAAGGTTCCTGGATAAGGACAATGTCGGCTCCGCCTCCAGCCAGACGGAGCAGTAGGGCCGCCGAGGCCGCCTTACAGTGATGGAGGTTTATCTGCAGAAGCCTCAAGGACATCTGTAGAGCTCCCCTCCACCACTGTACTGTTGGCGTCTTCCTCGTCGGACGCCAGATCGGACGTGACCTCAAGGTCACCGGCCTGCCACAACTTTCTGAGATCCCTTGTCAGGGATGACGCGTCGGAGATGTAGCCATCCATGTCCGGACGCTCTGGTGCTTCCAGCTCCGCGGCAATGTCATCCTCGACTGGCTTATCTTGAGGAGCATCACCTACAGCAACGTCCGATTTGTAGACGCGGATGAAGACAGAACTGAAACCGAAGTTTAGTTCTCCTCCAGCCGCGTCTATGGGAGCAAGCGATTCCTTATTAAGGATGATCATTGCCTGATGTGTGGGTCCCGGTGTTTCCTCAATTTTGGCCACTCGCCAGTCGTGGGTGGGCAGATTGGGGTTGCATCTCTGCAACATCTTAAGCAGCTGGTCTGGCTCCTTTATGGTGGACGGGATCCACATCCTCGCCCTAGGTCGGACTGGGACCTCTTCCCAGTCAACGGCTGCAAGTTTTGCACCCGGGTATACCTCACCCAGGTTTGATACGGCGGCCTTATACAGCACTGCCGACCGTTGTCGTCACAGGCTATGACCTTTACGTTGCCTTGGTACCACCCAACATCCTTACAGATGGGGGGTGGCCCAGGCTCCTTCTCGAGCAGCTGGAAGCATTGGGTAGCCAGCGCCGACTCAACCCACCTCCACTGGTTCCTGGGAATTCTCCCGTCCTGGTTGCCTCGGTCAAGGACTCCGATGAGAATCCTCTCCCTCGCAATCTGGGCGAAAGACTTCCCAGGCTGGACCCGCTGCTTTTTGGCACTGGGTGCGGGTTGTTTCTGCGAACGTTGCCTCTTGGCTTGTGCCAACGCTCTGGAGGACTGTTGCCAGTCAGGTAAAACGCCCTTGGCCCACTCCACCTTCCTCAGCCAATCCGCTGACAGGTTGGACCCTGCGTTGTTGTGGTGGCGCTGGAGGATGTCTCCTGCGCTGCGTCTCTCAGTAAATGAGAATTTCTTGCGAGCTCCGGCTGTGGGAGCTTCTCCCACCGCCTTTGCACCAGCTGGAGCCTCGGCTGCGCTTGAAGCGCTCTGCTTTGACTCCGAGGTTATTTGGGGCGGCAGGATGACTCCCTCTACCCCAAGGCCCGGGTGAAAGACGGGTTTTCTTGGACCGGAATTGTCTTGACCGGTTGGCATGGTGACCATCTCCGGTGTGGCGTTCTTTGCAGAATCGGCTGGCATGGTGACGATCTCCGAAACTTTGGATGTACTTTGGCCAGACTTGGAAGTCGACGCCGCCGTTTGGGTGTTTGACTTTGTGAGAGAATCACTCTTTTGTTTGTTAATTTTATTTTGTTTAAGTTTATTTGGATACATAGTGGATCCCACGAGTAGCGGAGAAAGGAAGGTCCGCCTGCACAGAGATCCGCTATGTGCAGGTAAGGCTAGTTAGTTCGGAGGGCGCCAGGTATCCGAACGCTCCG
Organism: Drosophila limbata; assembly: GCA_963924055.1. NCBI lineage: Eukaryota > Metazoa > Arthropoda > Insecta > Diptera > Drosophilidae > Drosophila > Drosophila limbata. The sequence continues at coordinate 1,021,120 of CAWUOW010000382.1, forward strand.
TTTGAGACTGAGCTATTTTTGGGGAGGGCCCCCAGCCAGGTTGACTCTCGGCACGGGTCGCATTACACCTTAGTCCGGCCCTCTTTACCTCAGACCATGACAGGTGCTGCCGTACATGCCGTAGGGCTATTAAGGAGCCCTACTACACATCGAGAGCAAGAGTCTTGGCTATTACCAGTTCTAAAAGAACTACTGGAGTGCTATTACCAGTCGGCACCCTCGTGGAGGGTTCAGTCGAGGATTTTGCCGACCTAAAATCGAAATGTAAATAGAAATAGAAATGTACATAGTAATGTCATCAACATAAACAAGTCTGCTAACTAACAGGCTCTCTCGCTGCAACAGCAGCATACATACATACATACATTGCTCAAGCATAATTGAAGAAGAGAGTAAACGACACTTATGAAATTGAAAGCGAACAGTGCACAAGTGTTTTTTTTATTGAACTTCGTTGCTGCCTCCACAACTCGAACTTTGCTTCTTGCCCACCGGCAAGTTTCTGATCAGGATTTGCTCGATTATTTTGGCGCCCCCGGGTGGACTGGCAATTCGTTTGGATTTTGGATTTGGATTGGATTTACTTGGACAACGATTGGATACATTTGGATTTGACGCTTTGGATCAAGGATGAATTGTCACGCATTTCAGGAAAGTTCATACCAGGTAACGAGTGCAATTTAAGTGCGACCACGAAAGGAAACATTAAACATACGGCTTGTGTTAATGTGCAAGCAAACGCGAATATATTTAAAGCGTTTTATTTTTACACCTATGTGCATTAACATAGAGACACATGCATTTCATGTACATGTGTATGTAAATCAATTATTGCTTGTCTTGTGGCCGCTTCTTTTTTTGCATTCGTCGTTGCTGAAACCCATCCAAATATACATATAATAACGAGTTCCAACTTTAGTTTATTTAAAAAAAATATAACTTTATTTAAATAGAAAACTTAAAGCGAGTTGAACATCGGAGTTTGAGAATAATTCAAGACTAACTGTTAAATGTTTTGACGTCGCATAGCAAACCTCGGCTGTGAGCTTTTGGGGATTGAGCTTTGCGCTCTAATATAAACAGAGAGATCTTAGGGATCGCTCTTTTGAGAAGACGAATATTTGGGTGCTAAGCAACAGCCTGGATTTGTGCCGCGTCGGCAGATTTGACCCTTGGTGGGAATGACAATTCTAGCGGATGTTTATATTAACTGTTTCGATCGTGGGAGCGCTTGAATTGTTATTTTCACCAGCCTGTTATTGTTATTGATATCTTATTACTTGATAGGGGGAATATGTGCGAGAATATTTAGGTGGCTATGTGCATTACATATGTTACTTCCCCATCCATAAAAAATTAGCCTGTCCTCAGGCGGTAATATTGGGATATAGTGTTGGTTCGGATTCGAGTACAATATTTGCTGTTTCATTTGATATTGGATTAATTTGTACATTATTTGATTGTGGGGTTATTTCTGATTGTTTCTTATAGTTAACAATTATTTTGCGTGGTATGCTTTTATACTTATAGCTAAAATATAGTACTAGTATGATTACAATAATTATAAGAGTTGTTAAAGTAATAATTTGAAGTGTATTGTAATGTTTTGTTTGTTGATTTACAATTTCTTTTGCCTGTATATAAGAGAGTGGTTCTAGTTTAGTTACATTATTGTTTACATAAATAGTTTGTGTGGAATCTAACATAGTACTTGTGATCAATATTTCTTCTAATTGAATGGAGCAATTAAATGCTTTTATAATATTATTACTTTCTATTGTTATATCTCTGTTAATACAATTTTGATTTAGAATTGTTTTAGGTAAGTTCCAAGTTAACATTATATTAGGCTCTACATATTTTGTTTCAAAAGATTTATGTGTTTTTGCATATCTACATTCGGTTGTGTCTTGATTTAAGATTCCTGTTATACATTTGTTCATTACTAGATCTTTGGTCTTTTCGGTATATGCTTTATTATTTTGAATGAAATATTTGTCATGTATAATTTCAGTTAAAATGTTTCTGTTTTCGTCTGGGTATGGAACAATTTCAAAAATTGGTGTATTGATGATTTCGCGAGGAATATGGGAAATTATCAAAATTTCGTTTGTAGTTGTTTTCAACCATGTAGAAGTCTTAATATTTAGAATTTATTCAGAGTTTACGTGTGATAATGGACTGTGTTTTAGTAATTTAGGGTTAAATATACCTAATCTTGTTAACTGCATTCCTAGCTCTATGTCTTCGATATATTCTGTAAATTCTTGTAAATTAAATGTAATTATTGCTAATTTTTTGTCTCCTTCGTTAATAAATGTTAAAGTATTTGTAACTTCTATTCCTCTATTTACTACTTCTATTACTTGATTTAGTTCGTTTGCTTGAACGCTATTTTCTGATAAGTTATTTATTTTGGATTCCAGTTCTGCTTTATCTTCCTGATCTAAAGTACCAAATAAGTATTTATAAAATGTTCCCATAAAATTGATAAGGCCTCTTTTGTTGCGTTTTGCTATTCTTATGCCGTTCATTTCTCTTTCCAATTTTTCTGTTAAATATTGAATTTGGGATAATTAAATTCTTCAGCTTGTTTCATTAAATTATTGAATGTGTTTTCGATTTTTGTGAGATTAACAGTTAAATAGTGGTATTCGTAATTTATTGGTAAGTTAATAGTTCCTGTTTTAAATATAAGGTAACCGTTTTTCGATTGGATTGGGTTTACTTCTAAGCTTTGACCATTAGTTTGTTGGATGAAATACATTAGTAAGAATTGTATTATAAAAATAATTATTTTATGTTGTAGCTTCCTGATTTGAGTTGTCATTAGGCGATGATCTGGAATTATCATATTTGCTCTTGTTAATTTTCTTTTTCTTTTTAAATTTAGATTTGTAGTGTATTATCTTTCTCCCTCTGTTTGTCTCTTCGAAATGTTTTTCGTCTACTTGTCTCAAATTACCGGTCTTTTTGAATGGATTAGTTGATTTTGAACGTACCAAAGGTGATTGTCTATAATTAGTATCAATTTCAAAATCTGTACGGTTTTCATTTAGTTTATCTATTTGAGTTGTTTTGTTAAGTTGAGTGTTATACTCTGGGGTTCCCGCGTACATAAAAATGTCTGCTGGTGTTCTACCTGTTGTATTATGAGTGGTTTTGTGATTATATGTATGTGTAAAGTATTATTTCGAATCTAGTAAGCTTATTTTCTGGATCTGATTCGCTGTTTATTATTCTTAATTTTTCATTAATAGTTTTATGAAATCTTTCTACGTCAGATATGCCATTTTTGCTTGTTGTTATATTTATATCTACTCCTTCAGCTTTTAGCCATATTTGTAATGCTGAGCACATGAATGCTGAATCTTTATCTGCTTTAATTTCTTTCGGTTTTCCCATACTATTGAAAATTTTAAGTAACGCTCTTTTAGCTTCTAACCAATCTCTACCGTTCACTTCGATTAGGGACGCGAATTTTGAATAAATGTCTATGCAAGAAAGGAATTGTTTATTATCTACCATATAAAAATCTATAACGTATTTTCCTCTGGGATTGAAAGTTTCTGACGTTATCTCGAAAGCTAGGTTTGTGTCTCTATGTTCTGTTTTCGCAATGTTACAGACTTGGCATTCATTAATAATATTTTGAATTAGGTTTTGGTAATCTGGGTAATAATACTTTTCTTTAAATAATGACGTTAGTTTCTGTATACCTGGGTGTAGTAATTCTTTATGTGTTTTAATAACAAAGTCTTTAAATTCTGCGTATGTTTGAATATCTTTTAATTTTTTAGTAGATCTCATTACTTTGGTTAAATTGTTGAGACTGATTATTTCCAAGAAAGCGGTTTGAAAAGTTAAGAAATCTGTTTCACAATGAAAATAGATTACGCTTTTCTTTGTACATAAATATTCTTTGATTAGTTCTTTGGCATGGGTGTTGGTCATTTCTTTATACATAATTTGAATTTTAGTTTTATGAAAATAATTTATTACGTTTACTTTGTTTGTATTATGTTTGACAAATTCGATCTGCCTGTTGTAATAGTTGATTGGTCTTTCTGTAATCGAGATATAATTTTGATTATCTTCTTGTGCACTGTGTACAGTTGCTGCTGTACTGTTAGGAGATTCTCCTAGTAAATTTTCTTCGAGTTTAATTCTTGACAAAGCATCGGCAACATAATTTTCTTTGCCAGGGACATATTTTATGTGATAGTCAAATTCATTTAATTTGATCTTCCATCTTTGAAGTTTCATGTTTGGCTCTTTAACATTGTTTAACCAAACTAGGGGTTTGTGATCACTGAGGATTTCGAATTTCCTGCCAAAAAGATAGGACCTGAAGTATTTAGTGGCCCAAACAATAGCTAAAAGTTCTTTTTCTATTGCGGAATAATTTATTTCGTGTTCGTTTAATGTTCGACTTGCATAGCATATTGGCTTATGGTTTTGCGATAACACGGCACCTAGAGCAATATTGCTTGCATCTGTAGTTAACGAAAAAGGTTTTTCAAAGTTTGGATAAATTAGTATCGGATCAGATGTAATAAGTATTTTTAATTTTTCAAATGCTGAGACGTATTTTTTGTTACTTATGTCGATTGTTGCATTTTTCTTAAGTTTTAAGGTCATTGGTTTCACGATTTGTGCAAAGTTTGGTATAAATTTCCTATAATAGCCACAGAGTCCTAGAAATGACTTGATTTCTTTCGTTGTTCTGGGTATTGGGAAATTTGTAATTGCGTTGACTTTTATTGGGTTTGGTTTTATACCTTCAGTTGTGACAATGTGACCAAGGAACTCAGTTTCCTTTTTCAAAAATTCACATTTGTTCAACTGCAATTTTAGATTGGCTTCCCTAAGTTTCTTAAAAACTCTTTTCAATGATAATATGTGTTCTTCCAATGAAGTAAAATACACTATTATGTCATCCATGCAGACTAAACAATCTTTATAGATTAAATCTTCTAAAAGGTTGTTCATGCAACGTTGAAAAGTTGCAGGGGCGTTTTTGAGTCCAAAAGGCATGCGAGTGTACTCGTAATGGCCATTTTTCGTCGAAAAAGCAGTCTTTGGAATTGAATCAGCATCCATTTGGATCTGATGAAAGCCTTTTGCCAGGTCAATGGTAGTGAAATATTGACATTTTCCAAGTTTGTCTAATATATCATCCATAACTGGTATTGGGTATTTATCGTCAACTGTAATTTCATTTAAGTTTCGATAGTCAATTACTATTCGGAACTTTTGTTTTCCTGATGCATCACTCTTCTTTGGTACAATCCAAATTGGTGAGCAATAAGGAGAATTTGATTTTCGGATAATTCCTTGTTTTATCATTTCCTTCATTTGGTTTTCGACTTCTTCGTCATAAGCTTGGGGATACTTATAAGGTCGTTTGTAAATAGCATCTTCATGTTTAGTTTGAATGACATGCCTGATTGTACTGGTGAAAGTCAAATTTTCACTTTCTTTGTACTGTATGTCTCTGAACTCATGAAGGATTTTTGTTAATTTTAATTTCTCTTCCTCATTGAGGTGTTCTAATCTGAACTGGTTACTTTCTATTAACTCATTTTCGATTGCGAAATTAAACGGTTGGTCCGTTGTAAAAGGCGGATCAAGGCAATCAAATTCGGTATCTTTCACGTAAGGTGGATCAACACGATTGACTGCGGTCTTGTCCTTTAAGAATTCTTCATGATTATATCTCATGACATATGGGTAATCGCTTAAGGTGACAGTTTCCTCTTTATAATTTATGTTTGCTTCACAAGCCTCGAGATACTCCCTGCCTAATAATACATCGTAATTTTCTGAAAATTCGTGTATTTAAAATCTTTGGTGTTGTGGATAGAGTTTACTGGGGGCTAAGGAAATACATTGCTTTAAACAAATATTTCCTTTTATCGTCTGGACTTCCAAATGACAAGATTTAATTGGGAAATTCAAAAAGTTCTTTTTCATTAGATTTATAGAGGAACTTGTATCGATTACGCATTTGAGGTGAATGTTGTTCATTATTAGTCGAATGACGGGGTTTCTTCTAGTTCTTGGTCCGAGGCTGCGTGATGAAAATTTTCGGCAGTATCCATTTTTGATTGACCACTAGAACTTTCGCGATGTCTTTTGACAGGCGGATTTGAAGTGTTCGTTGAAGTTCTGTTTTGTTGGTAGTTCATTGGGTTTTGGAATCTACCTTGATTTAGTTTTTGTTGAAATTCATTATGCAACTGTGGGTTGCTTTGATTTGGGGCTTGAAAGTTTTGAGTGGCATTACTTGTGTTTGGTGGGCTTGCCATTGGATAGAAATTATGAGAGTTTCCCCTATTCCTGCGAGCATCACTACTGTTTGTCGTAGTTGAGGTGTTGGTTTTTGAACGGTCAGAAAAGTTGTTTTCGTATAGTCCCTCTCTTTGAGCTACTTGTTTTAATTTAGTTATTGTCGTAATATCGTACCTAGCCAGAGTCATAAAAATTCGGTCGGGTAATTTTCTTGTTATAACGTCTTTGATTGTGTTGTTCATAGCATTGGTGTACAGAATTGTTTGTGAGTCTACGCCTTCTAACATTAATTTGTTTGAAATTACAAATGATTTATACTCAAGGTCTTCAACAAACTTACGGATACTTCCGTTATAATTAGTGTTGTAGAGTCGACGAAGCAGTTCTTCATAGGGCGTCTGTGTTTTGAATTCATCGATGAGCGCGTTCCTCAGTTGTATCCAGTTTGTAGCTCCTGATAGCTGTGCGACTCGCTGTGCTGTTCCAGAAGTCTGTAGTTCGATGGCTCCAAATAGAACGTTGTGTTGTCTCAGATCTTGGGTGGGGTATAGCTGCATTATATAGTCCACTCTTCTCACGAACGCCGTGAGCTCTTCCATTTGTCCATCATAGGTGGGCACTTGTTTGATTTGTCCAAGAGCTTGCTTCAGGAGAAGCTCTGACAAAACCAATGGTGGGGTTGATGGAGATGCTGGGGGTGTCATGATTGATGTTGACAGTGTATTTATTTTTTCTTTTTAATGTTCGGGTTTTCTTTGTCTTGTTGTGGCCTAGGATTAATATTATCCTTTAGTGGTCACAAAGCAAAATTGACAAAGTTTGTCACGTTTTTTTTTAAGCACAAAAACTTGGTTTTATTTAACCTAGGACTTCAGTTGTCCCTTAGTGGTTAACACTTTTGTTGTAACTTAAACACGCACGTATGTTCTTTAGCGGATATGTATTTTGGTTTAATAAAGTTCAACTTTACTCTTGACTTTGGATATGCGGATCCTTAGTAGTCTTTTTAGTTTAGTTGATTACAAACACTTTACATATCCTACCGGCTGCGCCAATAACGAGTTCCAACTTTAGTTTATTTAAAAAAAATATAACTTTATTTAAATAGAAAACTTAAAGCGAGTTGAACATCGGAGTTTGAGAATAATTCAAGACTAACTGTTAAATGTTTTGACGTCGCATAGCAAACCTCGGCTGTGAGCTTTTGGGGATTGAGCTTTGCGCTCTAATATAAACAGAGAGATCTTAGGGATCGCTCTTTTGAGAAGACGAATATTTGGGTGCTAAGCAACAGCCTGGATTTGTGCCGCGTCGGCAGATTTGACCCTTGGTGGGAATGACAATTCTAGCGGATGTTTATATTAACTGTTTCGATCGTGGGAGCGCTTGAATTGTTATTTTCACCAGCCTGTTATTGTTATTGATATCTTATTACTTGATAGGGGGAATATGTGCGAGAATATTTAGGTGGCTATGTGCATTACATATGTTACTATATATTATTTTATATATATATTTATGTATAAATCTAAATATATATGTACATATATGTACTGCTCACTTAGTAGCTTAAAATATAACAAAATATTCAATAAAAAAAAAATCAATCGCACAGCTGCTGAAGCTAAAATAAATAATTGCATTTATTTTCTATGTACATAAATATATACATATGTGCATAAGCCAATACATAAGTCATCGTTGTTGGAAAAGTAACCGTTCAATTTGGCCGCGCCAAATTTTGCATACATACATATATGCAAGTGCATGTCCGTTGCTCTTTGCTGCCGTTCTTCTCTTTCGTCGTTTTCGTTGCTGTTGCTGCGCTGGTCGCTAGATTTTCCAGTCCGTTGCGTGCATAGCGGCAGTCAGTTTGCGCGTTACTTTGGCACTTTGATTCGGTTATTTCTTATTCTCGTTGTTCTTTGCTAGCGTCTTTGAGTCGCTGCAGCCTCACTGCTCTAGCATATAGTTGCTGTTCTGTCGAGTGAGAGTCTCTGCCAGCGCGCAGTCATCGTTGGCAATCATAAGCATTTGTTGTTGTTGCTTCTTCGGTCTCTCTGCCAGTGGTCGCGTCGCTGCTGTCTTACCATTAGCGCATTTCGCTGCCGCTAAGTCGGGTGAGTTGCTCTGCCAGCTATCGCGTCGCTGCCTTTGTTTTATATTTACATTGAGTTGCAGCCAATATTGCCTGCAATTAGTTAAACAGTGTCGTCCACATATATTGGACACTGTGTGTTCAACTTCAAACACTTATTGTTACAGTGCCGTCCTTATATATTAGGTACAGTGCATTTATTGCTGCCTTAGAATTTGTGTCGCCTTATTTTTTTATAAGAAAATAGTGTCGTCCTCGTCCATTAGGCACAGCGCATTTATTCGGCCTCAGTATTTTAGGTCGCATTTCTTATAAGAAACAGTGGTGATCACAACTATTAGCTACAGTGCATTTATTACAGCACTAGTATTGTTATTTATTTCTCTAAATATTATAAATAAATTTGGAATTGCTCAATATGGGACCAAGACGTGGAAAGGCAAGCTGTATGGAAGACGCCAACACAAGCAAAGCGCACGGCTTGCTGCTCTCGCATAAAAACGTTATTCGTGATATTCTTCGAATAAACAAATTCGCGCATGACACTCCAGGCACCATTGAGCCCATGGAACTGGAGTGTAGATTGGATATTTTGACCCGATACATCGATGATGCCTTTAGTATTCAAAAGGAACTAGACCAAATTGACCCGTCGCTAGCCTCTAGAGCAGAATTGGAGAGTCTTTGCATTGTCACAAAGGCAAAGCTAATGAATAAAGGCAGTAAACCCAAGTCCAGTAGGGAAAGCTTTAGTTCCACAATGCTTCCAACCACGTCGCATCATAGGCATTTACCCTTTATGAAACTGCCAAAATTTAGTGGAAATTATGCAGATTATAAGAATTTTATTGGAATCTTTGACAATTTGGTCGATAGTGATCCAACCTTTACAAATATTGAGAAATTTAATCATCTTCTGTCATGTTTGGAGAAGGAAGCGCTAGGAACGGTTCAGGCTTATCAAGTTACAGAGGAAAATTATCCAAAGGCATTAGCAGCATTAAAGCGCGTTTATGATAATAGTTTTCTTATAGTATCGGATACTATCGCAAAGCTCTTCGAGCTTCCGAAAATGCAAGGGCCTTCGTCAACTTCGCTGCGGTCTTTGATCGATAAAGTCCGAGCTAGTTATGAATCTCTTCTATCTTTGGGCAATCATGAACAAATTTCTAACTTGTTGCTTATACATTTTATTATGAGCAAAGTATATCATAACACGCGCTCCAAATGGGAAGAGACCCTCGAGTACACTCAGCTTCCATCTTGGGAAGATTGCGAAACTGCTCTCAACAGACGTTTTCAGCACCTCGCAGCAGAAGAGTCGTTATCTGGTCGGTCACGACCGCAGAAATCAAATTCGGATGGAAGTAAAAAGAACAGTAAAACGGCTTTGGCAGTTGCTCAGCCTAGCCAGCCTCCTTCTTTGAAATGTCCATTCTGCAAGTCGAACGATCATTATATATCCTCTTGTACTTCATTTGCGGAGCGTACAAGAGATGAACGCTTCAAGTTTACTAAAGACTGTTCACTTTGTATTAATTGTCTGAAAAAGGGTCATACCACACGAACTTGCAAATCAGGCAATTGCAGAGTTTGCTCTAAGCCTCATCACACTCTCCTACATAAATATGTGCTAGATTCAGAACGAGCTGCGTCTTCCAGCCAGCCGTTGGTAGCTCATGCTGCAGCTCCAACGCAAACTTCTTCCATTAATCATGCCGCAGCTATTTCGGACCAAGTTGTATTGGCAACTGCTGTGATTAGGGTAATGGATCAGTCCGGTTCGTACCAGTTGGCTAGAGCACTTTTAGATTCTGGGTCGCAAGTGAATTTCATGACAGAAGATTTGGCTAGAAAGTTAGATTTGAAGAGAGAGCGAAAGGATATAAATTTGTTAGGAATCGGTAAACGAAAGTCTTCAGTGCGTCACATTGTTCAGACGTCAATAGCTTCTCGAGTAGATCAATTTGAGTTGATGACTGAGTTTGCTGTTTTGGGAAGCATTTCGTCGTATCAGCCTGAAAAGCGCATTGTGAATGTTGACGTTCCGCAGGATATCGAATTAGCTGATCCCGAGTTCCACAAGCCTCAGCGCATTGATCTACTGCTTGGAGCAAATGTATTTTTCGATTTGCTTAAAGGACATATAAAGGGAAGTAGCGAATCTCCAACATGGCGAGCTACAACTCTTGGCTGGATTGTAGCTGGACGTTGCCGAACTAAGAGTTCTGTGGAAACTCATGCGACATCACTTGTAAGCGTGAGTGAAGACATTAGTTCGATTCAGGAGTCCTTTTCGTTGGATGCGCTTGTTCGCAAATTCTGGGAGTTGGAAGAATTTCTAAATTTGACAAATTCAAACTTGTATACCCCTGAACAAATACTTTGCGAGAAGTCGTTTGCAAAATCAATCACTCGTCTGCCTTCCGGTCGCCTCAGTGTTGAATTGCCGTTTAAATCTAGCCCACAATGTCTTGGCGCATTATATGAAACGACTAAAAGACGCTTTCTCGCCTTGGAGAGAAGAGTCTCTAAACAGCCAGAGATTCACGAAATGTATATTAAATTCATGAAGGAATACATTTCTCTGGGTCATATAAATGAAATTGATAACACGATTCCAAAGGAGCCTCATTATTTTATTCCATATCAATGTGTGCTCAGACCACAAAGCTCGTCCACAAAGTTGACAGTAGTGTTCGACGCGTCATGCAAAACGTCATCTCAAAAATCGTTGAATGACATGCTCATGGTTGGTCCTACGATTCAGCCATGCCTCTACTCAACTTTGTTGCGATTTCGCCTTTGACCATTTGCATTGTCTGCTGACATTACTAAAATGTACCGGCAAGTCGAAATTGACTCCACTCAGCGTAAATTTCAGCTTATTCTGTGGAGAGAAAAACCCTCAGACCCACTTCAAATATATCAGTTGAACACTGTCACATACGGTACAGCTTCTGCTCCGTTTTTGGCAATTCGAAGTTTAACATATTTGAGTGAGCTGCACGCAGAATCCCACCCACTAGCCTCGAAGGCAATTGCCAATAATTTTTACGTGGATGATTTGATATCTGGCGCAGATACTGTTGAGGAGCTGCAATTGTTGCATAAAGAGCTTATTTCTGTGCTAAATCTATTTGGTTTCGTTCTGACCAAATGGTCATCAAATTGTGAGCAATTTGAAAGTCAAGCTACTGACGATGCAATTCCGATTGGACATCAAGAGGATACGAAAACGCTTGGACTCATTTGGAGCCCTCGTGATGATGCGTTTAAATATTCCATAAGCAACTTATCTTTAGATGTATTGCCCACTAAACGTGGAATTTTATCGTTTGTTTCCCGCTTATACGACCCGCTCGGTTTGCTATGCCCTATCGTCTCTCAGGCGAAAATTTTGATGCAGGAAATTTGGTTGCAAAAGATCGACTGGGATGAGCAGATACCCAATCAATTTCTCTATAGGTTGCATGACATTACAAAGTCCTTTGAAGAATTGGAGTCGATCCGAATACCCCGTTACGTTGGCGTCTCTAAGAGATCCAAGTGCCAAATTCATGGATTTTCTGATGCCTCTACGAGAGCATATGGATGCTGTTTATATGTTAGGATTGAATCGGAACATGGCATAGAAGTGCATTTATTGACTGCTAAGTCAAAAGTCGCTCCCCTAAAGGTTAAATCAGTGCCCCGTTTGGAACTTTGTGCTGCACAGCTGTTAGCTTCGTTGTGGGACAAGGTGAGGCACCTGTTGGACATGCCTTTAGAGCAAATAGTTTTTTGGTCGGATTCAGAAGTAGTACTTCATTGGCTACAAACGCACCCATCGTATCTGCAAACTTTTGTCGCCAATAGAGTAGCGGATATTCAAGAATTGACATCAGATGTGTGTTGGCGTTATGTTCCGACTAAAGAAAACCCAGCAGATTTGGCATCACGTGGTTGTTCCACTGCTGAATTGACTGAGTCACGTTGGTTTATTGGACCTGCATTTTTACAACGTGAACATACCTTTTGGCCAAGTAATTCTCATATTAAATTGACCAAAGAGCAGTTTCTGCTGGAGAAGCGAAATTTCGAGACTGTTTTGATCGCGGCCGATGTAAATTCAAATCCATTTAAGGAATTAATTGAAAAGTCATCGTCGCATCTAAAAATGCTTCGCATTGTGTCATACATGTTTCGTTTCATTAACGGAAAGGGTGCAGTGCACAACTCACTTGTGCCAACAGCAACAGAGATGGAGTTTTCATATCTGGCTATTGTGCATTGTATCCAGCAATCATCCTTTGCAGATGAAATAGCGAAGCTTGACAAATCGATTGTATTAAAATCCTCATACCAAAAACTAACTCCATTTCTGTGTCCCTATCAGAATGGCAAGCGAAAGTTGAGGTTGCTGCGTGTTGGAGGTCGCTTATTAAAAGCGCCACTGCCCCATAATGCGAAATTTCCGTTACTCATGCCAAAGGGGTGTCGGTTTATACATTTGTATCTGCAATATTTGCATCGATCCCATTGCCATGCAGGCCCACGAGCGCTCGTGAGCATGCTCCGACAGCAAGTTTGGCTGATAAACGCTCGCCAAGCCTGCAGTGCAATAGTGAGACGCTGTGTTCATTGTTTCAGGTACAAACCGATATTGGCAGGGCAAATAATGGGAAATGGGAACAGGCCATTCGAAATCAGCGGAGTGGACTTTTGTGGTCCAATACCTGTCACGTTAGGAATTCGTGGCAGAGTGCCTGTGAAGATGTACGTCGCAGTATTTGTTTGTTTCACGTCCAAGGCTGTACATTTAGAAATTGTTGCCGACCTAACAACTAATTCCTTTTTAATGTGTTTATCCAGGTTTGTCGGCCGGCGTGGACTTGTCAAGCGCATTCACTGCGACAATGCCACCAATTTTGTGGGTGCCTCGCGCATGTTGGCGGACCTCCAGGCCAGTTTCAACGCCAGCCGGGATGCCATAACGGCGTCTGCTGCAGCCAAGGGAGTGACGTTTTCGTTCATTCCACCTCGAGCGCCACATTTCGGCGGCCTGTGGGAGGCGGCGGTAAAGTCCGCCAAGAGCCTCATGGTCAAAGCAATTGGCAGCGCATTGCTGCGACAGGACGAGTTGGCAACCGTTCTGGTGGAAGTGGAGGCCATCCTCAACTCCAGGCCAATCGTCGCGGACAGCAGCAATCCCAACGACGGCGAGGCCATAACTCCAGCGCATCTGCTCGTCGGAACAACGCTCGTAGCGCTGCCATCCGCGTCAACAGGTCCCGTCCCAGACAGCAAGCTAAATTACTTGCAACGTTGGCAGCTGGTCTCCAGCGTCAAGCAGAGATTTTGGATCGACTTTAAACGTGCGATTCACCGACTGACACCCTTGCCAGTTGAGTAATTGAAGCCCTACGTGCATTCAACGCGGCCGATGTCAAGGCAGTTGCCTTCATAATTAAGTAAAATAATAATTGAATTCGAATGTAAATAACATAAAACGAAATGTAAATAGAAATAGAAATGTACATAGTAATGTCATCAACATAAACAAGTCTGCTAACTAACAGGCTCTCTCGCTGCAACAGCAGCAAACATACATACATACATTGTTCAAACATAATTGAAGAAGAGAGTAAACGACACTTATGATTTTGAAAGCGAACAGTGCACAAGTGTTTTTTTTGTATTGAACTTCGTTGCTGCCTCCACAACTCGAACTTTGCTTCTTGCCCACCGGCAAGTTTCTGATTAGGATTTGCTCGATCAATAAGTAAAGTGTCCGTCCACGCGCAGTGGAGATTCTATGAATATCGATAGATGATTTTATTCAATACTGCTTTCGATAATCGTTTTGTGTATCGATACTCCTATAAGTTTTCCTGTTTGCCATCCCGATCTAATAACGATCACTATTAAAATGTATCAGCAACCAGGAGGACGTTTCTACGTAAGTATTTTCGTAGAATCTTTTAATTTAAAGTAAAAAACAAAAGAATGATTTACTCAAAACGTTTTATTTTTATTGCAGAAGTGGACTCCACAGCAATCATGGAGGGGCCGTATGCGTGGCCGTGGACACGGGCGCGGCTTTGGTGGATGGCGCCATTATGGGCCGCCGCCGCCATTTACCGGCTGTGCGTGCCCTTGCCACCAAGATTGTGGCAAGTGCTGTGTGGGGTGGGAGGCCACTCCACCATCCGCATCAGCAGCGCCTCCTCAAGCAGCGGCCCTACCAGCAGTGGCCCCACCTGGATGGGTCCGAATTGAAGATTTGAAACCAGCCCAGGCAGCAATCCAGCCGGCCCACTTTATTCAGCTGGACGCCGATGGCAATGTGCCACCGGCACAACCACGTCCGGTTGCCAACCGGAGGCCCAATGGGTCCAATTGGACGCCGATGGCAATGTGCCACCGGCACAACCCCGCCCATGACTGCCCATTACAAAAATTGGACGCCAATAAAAATAAAATCAAAATAAATTAAAACATTTGTTTTGTTTATATATGTGTTAGGTTTTATTTTCAGCATGTACATTAGGGTGTCCCTTATTTTGGCAAAGTTGTTATTTTTAAACGCATACGGGCTAGATCTGTTCATTTGGTCCTAAAGCACTTGGAAAAAAGTTTTAGCTCGATCGGAGTATGATAACCCGTGCCGACTTGGATCGTTTTTTTTTAATTTTTTATTTTTTTTTTTTTTTTGTTTAAAAAAAAAGTTGACAAAAAGTTTTTTTTAATAATTCATGTGTAAAATTTAATATTTTTCGTCACGAAATTGTAAATCAGAAATTTTCGGGCATGAAAATGTTTTCGTCACTAGACTCTTACCTCGTAAAGAGGTTTTTTTTATAAGATCGATACTCCTCTAAGTTTTCTTGTTTGCCGTCCCTAACTTGTAACGATCATAGCAAAATGTACCGGCAACAAGGACGTTTGTATGTAAGTATACATCTAAAGATTTTTTTATTTTGAGTTGAGTATTAATAAATTTGACTGTTTTTTTAATTTCAGAAGTGGCAGCCGGAATGGAATGGTCGTGGCCGTGGACGCGGCCGCGACTATGGAGGATGGCGCCAATTTGGACCGCCACCAACTGCATACCCATGCGCTTGCCACAAGGCACGTGGTAAATGTTGCCTGGGGTGGGAGGCCGCTCCCCATACCATCGATACATCGCTTGCTGCAGCCCCAGCAGTCAACACCGCACCTGCTGCGGCCCCAGCAGGGTGGGTAATACTGGACGATCTGAGAGGACTAGGCTTGGCCTCGATGCCAATCCAGCCTGTGGCCGAACCAGCGCAGGCGCCGATGCAGCACATTTCGGAACCTCCACCACCACTAGGCTGGATTCGGCTTGATGCTGATGGGAATATTCCATCGGCTCAGCCCCGATAAATATGTACATGCATATGAATGTAGGCTTAAAAAGTCCCAATAAAACAATAATGTAACAGAATTTAAAAAGACATTTTATTTTTTCTATGTATTTCCTAGGTTTTTAGAACATGCATCTAAATTGTTAAAAACGCATGAATATAATCTGCGTCGATTAAGCGTGACGTCACATTCTGAGAATAATGTGTTGGCGCGCATTATTACATTTTTTTTTGCGAAATTAAACGGGACTTTTCTGATGTTGCTATATCAATTTAAAAAGGCATTGTTCCAATTTGTTCGTCGAATTTGTTGTGCCTATTTTGTACAAAAAAAAAGGTGGCAGCTCTGGCAGAACTGTTCTAAAGCGCAGCCAGCAACGTAAAGAATATTGTATATAAATATTATTTATTTATGTGCAATCGTGTAGCGTATACATAATGTTGGGCCATTTCACAGTCGTGCTGGCATTTATTTCGATTTTCACCTCTTTTGTGGCTGGAAGATCAGATGCAGGCCTCCTCGATATTCTAATAGACCAGGATCTACAGGGTTACCCATATTCGCCGGACCCATCTGGCAACTCCATAACTTTTGACAGAGATGTCAGATCGCTTAATGACATACCGCGTTTGAAGCGTCAGTCCAAGCAGATTTTTACCATGGAACAATACACGCCACGCGAGCGCTCTGAAATAGTTGAAATTTACATTCAACAGAACAAGTCAATTGTGAAAACTCAACGTGCTTTTAAAAAATTAAAAAATGTGAAAAGTGCGCCTTCTAAGAACACCATTAAGCGTTTACACGAAAAATTTTCGAATGGTGAGGCTCTTTCTAATCCGAAGAGGCCAAATAAAAGTCGACCAAGGCGATCGGCCGAGAATATCGCTGCCGTACGAGCCAGTGTTGAGAGGTCCCCAAGAACATCCCAAAAACGCCGTTCTCAGCAGTTCGGCATGGCTCGGTCCACTTTACAACGGATTATTTGCGTTGATTTGCATTTGTTCCCGTACAAAATTCAATTGACGCAAAGATTGTTGCCTGCGGACAAGCCTCGTCGATTGGAATGGGCCCAAAGAGACATCGAAATGGCCGAAGATGACGAGCAGTTTTGGAACAAAATTATCATGTCCGATGAAGCCCATTTCACATTGAATGGGACCGTAAATAAGCAAAATAAACCGTATTTACGCCACTGAAAATCCTCAGGAGATTGAAGAAGTGCCTCTTCATGACGAAAAAGTCACAGTTTGGTGCGGCGTTAGTGCGAAAACGGTCATTGGGCCGTTTTTCTTCCAAAATGAAAATGGCCATGTTGTACCGTCAACCAGGAGCGTTATCGCGACATGATGAGCAATTTTGTGATGCCAATTATTCGTCGAAAGCGTATGGGGCAGTTCTGGTTTCAACAAGACGGCGCTCCACCGCACACAAGTCGCATAACAATCGATTTTCTGAAGAAATTGTTTCCGGGCCGTTTGATGTCGAAAAGTGGTGATTTGGACTGGCCACCGCGTTCGCCCGATTTGACGCCGCCTGACTTCTTCTTGTGGGGATATTTGAAGTCAAAGGTGTACGTTAACAAGCCAAGGACCGTAGAAGAGCTCAAGGACAACATTCGTGAAGAAATAGCCGCTATTCCGGTCGAAATGTTGGCGAAAACGATGGAAAATGCTGCAAAAAGGGCACAATACGCCATCAACGCCAGAGGCGGCCATTTGAGAGATATCATATTCAAAAATTGATGTAAACAAATCTACTTGGAACAAATTAAATGATTAAGATTGCCAACCGCCAAATTTTTATTTTTTTCTTTTATTTTTTAAAAAAAAACATGGGTCCGTCGAATATGGGCAACCCTGTACAACGGCTTACTGAGCAGCATCCACTGTTGGCTGGCACAAAGATCTATGTACATTAAACTGGAGTGCACGTCGTTTGATGAAGTGCCGTTAATGGTCGTTTTCTGAAAAAGCTTGTTTCCTTTGCCCAATGGCGCGATCTGTTGCGCATACAATTCTGGATCGGTGGCCTTCTTCAATGCCAAGTACTAAACAGTGGCCAATACAGGCTATACTCTTTATCATACCGAAATCGATGCGGAGTCGTTGAGCTAAGTATATTGATTCTTTGGCAAAAAGTAATGTATTAATTGTATTATCCTGATTATAGGCCCAGACTGGGTCCCATGATGCATCGAGTTGTAGGCGTGGGTGCACTATACTTTCTACTTGCCTGTGTAGAGAGCTATTTGCGCATTACCAAAATCAAGAACGATCGGAGTGATCTGCTGGTGGCAACCATACCGTTGGCAGTCCTCGACACGGGCATTTGCTGGTGGATTTTTACGTCATTGGTCCAAACCAAAAATTTCTGAGATCCAATTTTGTGACGAAATATATATGTAAATTTATTATATGTATATGCAAAAAAAAATTTTTTTTTTAAATTCATTATTAAAAAAAAATTGACGTTCGGCACTTTGCGCAAAAAGGTTGCGCTTCTTTGCACCTAAAAATAACTTTTTGCGCAGTGCCGAATGTCAATTTTTTTTTAATAATGAATTTAATAAATTTACATATGTAATACATTTACATATATAATAAATTTAATATATTTCGTCACAAAATTGGATATCAGAAAATTTGGGGCATGGAAATGTTTTCGTCACTAGACTTTTACCTCGTAAAGAGGTTATTTTTAGAATAAATATGTACGTACATACGTAAAAGAAGCTGAAACTGTTAGTTACATAGTAACTTACTTTTCAGGTGATTCTCCATGCTGCCTTCGTCCTCCACAACTTGAACTAACACCACCAAATAGAATTCCCATATTTTAAAAAAGATTTCAATTATTATGCGAACAAACTTAAAAGTTCCGTTACTTACAATTATACGACTGTCGTCGCCAAGTGCAGAGTTGCGTATAAAAACATTCGATAGTGACTTAACAAACATCGATGGCTCCCATGTTTTGCAAACATTGATGACATCGATGTTTCACTCGATGTTTCTCCACCTCTACATTGCATATTGTCTTTTAACATTAATATTTTGCCGCATATTATGGCTTGGGTTTCTGTATTACTGATTGTTATTAAAATTCCGATTTTGTTGTTGATTATTAAAGTTTTGAGTTTGTGGTTGATTATTAAAGTTTTTATTTTGTTGCTGGTTGTTAGTATAATTTTGATTTTGTTGCTGGTTTGTTAGAATAGCTTCGATTTTGTTGCTGATTATTAGAATATAATGGTTAGTCAGACAGCTCAACCGAAGTTAAGAGCACCCAGAAGCCAATTGGCCCATTGCGATGTCTGATATACTGTAGGAAGCGAAAGGGTGTGGAAGGGTTGATGGGATATGGGGAATGATAAGTCGTGTCGTTCGGTGTCAACCCGCTGGTCTCTTTGGGCTACGCCCGCCAGTGAAACCAGCCAGTGGAGTCTAGAAAGTGTGCCAGGTCTTCTAGCCGCACATTCGCGAGACTGCCCAGATCAGCAAAGAAGGGTTTTCCTAGGAACCGGTTACGCCTTCTCTGAAGTGCAGGACAGTCACAGAGAAGGTTTTGGACACTTTCCATCTCTTCTTCGTCCCCACAACTGCGACAGAAGTCTTGATAGGGCCCGCCATATCGCTATGCCATACGGCCGATATGGCAACGTCCTGTCAAGACCCCTGTCTTGTTCTTGTGTAGGAGTTCGGCAGCTCGCTGCGGGTTGTATCTTGGCCAGAGTGCTTTTGAGACAAGACAGCCCAGTATCGCTGCCCAGTGTCTATCTGCCGTCGCCCTTTCGGTTCTTGTTAGTTCCGAGAGTGCATACTGGATAGGCTTGTATATATCTGTCACCGCGCAACTAGCCGGCAGCGCTGATCCGGCTCTAGCACACTCGTCAGCCCTCTCATTACCAGACACTCCCATGTGTCCTGTCACCCAGGAGAGTCTGATGGAGTGATGCTGACATTGGTTCAGAGCTGCGGCCGTGTTTCGGGTGAGCTTGCTCTTGACAGTGTTCATGGACAGAGCCTTTATTGCGGTCTGACTGTCGATGTAGATTGATATGTTCCTTGCAGGTCCCTCCAAGGTGTATATCAATTTGATCGCTTGCCAGACAGCATAGATCTCTGCTTGAAAAACGCTGCACCAATCTGGGAGACGAAAAGAAAGCTGCACAGCTGGGTCGCTGGCGTAGACCCCCGCTCCTGTGCCTTCTTCCGTCTTTGATCTGTCTGTATAGAACGACAGCTCTTTCCGCCTTAAAGGGGTTTCTTGCTGCCATTCTGTCCTGTCCGGGATGACTGC
Source organism: Drosophila limbata (assembly GCA_963924055.1). Taxonomy (NCBI): domain Eukaryota; kingdom Metazoa; phylum Arthropoda; class Insecta; order Diptera; family Drosophilidae; genus Drosophila; species Drosophila limbata. Next base: position 1,041,185 of record CAWUOW010000382.1, read on the forward strand.
TGTGAAGCTGTCATTCCATTTGTGTTCTTCGACAAAGTACGAGGGCGGGCTGATAAGTAATCGGCCTTACCAAAAAAAAAACATCTTAAACAACCCATAAATATTTTATTCGATTAGTGTTTTCTATCGGCTGATTGCTGAAAAAGTTTTAGGCGTTTTTCTCAACACTGGTAATTTTGGCGGGAGTTTTAGCATGGTCACTTTTGCATTGTCCCCAAAATGAGTAAAATAGAATATCGAGCTGTCATTAGATTTCTGTTTTTAAAAAAGAAATCCAACGATGAAATAAAAAATGAGTTAATCGAAGTTTATGGGGAATCAGCTCCATCGATTTCGACCATTAAATATTGGACTGCTGAGTATAGGCGCGGGCGGACAAGCATTTTTGACGAGGACCGTCCGGGACGTCCCAGAGAGGTGACAACCCCAGAAATGGTAGATAAAGTCCACGGAATGATATTGGATGATCGCCGAATAAAGCTGAGAGAGATTGCTAAGGCCCTAAACATTTCTCGTGAACGTGTTGGAAACGTCTTACACGAATATTTAAATATGAGTAAGCTTTCGTCAAGGTGGGTGCCGCGATTGCTCTCAGCGGAACACAAACGCAACCGCTTGGTCATTGCGAAGGAGAGTTTGGCATTGTTAAACGCAAATAAGAATGAATTTTTGCGTCGTTTTGTGACTGTCGACGAAACTTGGATACATCACCATACACCAGAAAGCAAGGAACAGTCAAAGCAGTGGATTTCAACCGGAGAAACGGCGCCGAAAAAGGCAAAGATTGGTTTGTCGGCCAACAAGGTAATGGCAACGGTTTTCTGGGATGCCCGAGGCGTAATTCATGTGGATTATCTAGAAAAAGGCAGAACAATTAATGGAGAATACTATTCTAACCTTTTGGGACAGTTCGATTCAGAACTAAAGAAAAAAAGGCCGCACATGGCGAAGAAAAAAGTTCTGTTTCACCAGGACAACGCTCCGGCTCACAAGAGCGTTGTTGCCATGATGAAATTGTGTGAACTACACTATGAAATTCTTCCACATCCCCCCTATTCTCCAGATTTAGCACCATGTGACTATTATCTATTTCCAAACTTAAAGAAATGGCTTGGTGGAAAGAAATTTCAGTCGAATGAACAGGTGATCTGTGAAACAAACGCCTATTTTGAGGACCTGGACCAGTCATATTTTATGGAAGGTATAAAAAAATTGGAGGACCGTTGGACTAAGTGCATACGTCTAAAAGGAGATTATGTTGAAAAATAAAAAAGAAAAATAAAAAAAAAACCGTGTTTTCTTTGGTAGGCCGACTATTTATCAGCCCACCCTCGTAGTGAGGATAAACCTCCCAATTTCTGTTTCTTGCATCCTCTCTAATGGCAACATATTGTTCTTTTGTAAGCCCTTGCTCTAATATCAAAGCCAATGCATCGTCTGGTGAAGATCGTACAGGCTTCTTATTTGTCTCCTTCACATATTGTCTTAAATGCTTCGCCTTGCCTGGGCTAAAAGCAAGTAGCTCAGAATTGCTGAAAGGTCAGCCTGACCTTTTTTACGAGCAGCCATGCTTGCTGCTTGGATCAGTAAACTCGCATTTTCCCTCGCAGTTTTTAAAAGGGCACATGCCTGCTTTCTCTGACCTATTTTGCTCTTAAACGCGTAAGGCAGTGCCGGACGTCCAACTGGTCTGATGCGTTGACACTTCTTCAAACATAAATTGAGGCACGTGCTTTCTTTAAAGTTGCTTTCAGACGAGGATTTTTTCAACGACACTTTTTTACCGTCGCTAAATGTTGCCATTCACACTATTCGTATCGGTGTTCACACCAAAATCACATTGGTTTTTTTTCTCAACGAAACTGGTCACAACAAATAACATTTCAATACTTTAAAACAATAATAATGGATTCGGAAGACAATATTGAAGTTATTTCGGTTGTGACTGTGGTTGTTCAATCAGTGAGTGCATTATCTGCGGAGGGAAACGTTAAAAAGAAAAAGAAAACTCCGCGCACTGTATGGAGTCGACTCTGGCTGAAGCGACGCGACCAAGGAAAGGATGTTGCAGAGCTTGTGTTGAAGAAGCTGCAGTATAAGGATGTGCAAACTTTCTATAATTTTAATAGAATGTATCCTAGGACTTATCATCACCTTTTGGGCTTACTGACTCTTGGCTATCCTTCGCGAAATTGCTGTCCGGGTTTTGCCGGATCCTTTGCTAGCAGCCTCCGAAGTCTGAAAGCCTCAGTGGTGCTGGTCAGATCCTCGCAAACGGCGGCCCATGAGTCTCTTTTGGCCCTTCTGCATTTCTTTTTGAAAATTTTGAAGCCAAGGTGATAGGCGTTCCAGGCTGATAGGGCAGGATTTGAGAAAGGCTGTACAAAGTACTTTTGTTACGATCTGGGTTGACCTCTCCAGAATGTTGGGGTGGCTCATCCGTTCCGCTGGATGGTTTGGAAGAGAGTCCCTGACATACCTTGAGAATTCATCCCAGTCCGTTCTTTTTGGGTTCCTGAAAGGCAATTTTTCCTCTCGGGACCATCTTACTTCAAACACTATCCTGGAGTGGTCTCAAAAAGAGCACTCTCTGGATACGTGCCAGTTATCTATACAGGGAATCGCTGTTGGTCGCTAGGGTTATATCAATAACCTCTGCTGATTATTAGTATAAGTTAGTTTTGATTTTGTTGTTGATTGTCAGTATAATGGCATCTTGTATTTTGACCAGGGACTGCCAATAATAATTATTGGTTTTTTTTTAAATAAAAAAATCAGACACTTATAAAAGACCTAGAAAATAATGGTTTGCACCAAAATGTTTATTTTTTTACAATCTCTTTATTTCCACCATGATTTTTATTTTTATGATTTTTACTATTTTACTTAATGGTAAGCATTGTTTTTGAGTAATTTTATAAAAATCAAAAATAATCATTATAAATGAGTTTTATTTTTTTCGTTAAAAAAAAAACTCAAAAGTAATTTACGGCTTCTGTGTTAAGATTTTTACCAATACTACTTTATATCCCTATAAAAGGATACCATAGCTCCCTCCCATCGAAGTACGATAACCCATTCAAACTTGCATCAAAACATGAAAAAACAGTGTGTTATGAACTGCTTTTCCTCATTGGGCCGCCGACTAGCTCATCGGACTCTCCTCGGGTGTAGGTCCCAACCCTGGCCCGCAGTTCACAACGGATACCGATACTGTATCGATACATCGAACAGCTGCAATTCTACTGACACTAACATCACTAACATCACTAACATCGAAAACAGGAAAACAAATGCGCAATTACTGCGACAATTGAACTGCAGCAACGAAAAAATCAAATCAACAGGTAAGTACAATACAAATAAACGAACAGAAAGCTATCGATCCTTCTTTTCTCTCCAAACAGAGTCCATTGGGTGGACCCAGGCGTACCCACCCTGCCTGAGGCGGAAAAACTCATCGCCTCCCTGATGCTGGCCAATTGGCCAGATGACCAATCTCAGCCTGCGTCGGCTGCCATGTTTCCCCTCCCCCTTTTACACAGAAGAGTTAGCCGGGCATTATTTCGGATTCAGGTAAGTATAATTTTTCAGTTTTTTGTAATTAATTCTATCAATTTTTATTATGCTATTTCTTTACAGGTATTTCAACAAAGTCAAACGGGAAAATCAACAACAACAAAAGAACAGCTGAGGAACACTGGAACACAGCAACTTTATTGAATAGATGCAGGAGCACCTGTTGTATGCGGAGACGCCGCGGGATAAAGTTAAACAGCGTATAGATATGTATGTATGTATATATCGTAGGTGAGTGTTTTGTGTTTATAGAATGTAAATACGTATGTATGTGGTTTTTGATATGTAGTGTGTATATATATATGTATAATATTAAAGCTACCTTGCCTGCCTAAAAGAGCTCTTTTTGGGTCGGAAAGGGGCTATATATATATATATGTATGTTCAACGCTTATTTTGAAGACTTTTTTTATGTACAAAGTCTAATTTGGGGAGATTTCGACGTTTCGAGGACAGTCCCCAAAAAAATCGACCACGTAAAGCTCAATTTGGGGACATTTTTTAAATTACTAAAAACTAGCCAATTTTCATAAACAATATGTTATGATCTGATAAATTATGCTTATTTAAATACAATTGGACCCAAATATTCAAAGTTTGAGCCATTAGATTAAGTAATAAAATTATTTCAAGTTTTGAGGATTTTGTAGATTGTTTATTTTAGGGACCCAACATTTAACGACATATTATTTTCAAACTGTTGAATATTTTTTAACAATTATTGGCCATCTTACTTATCTTGATTAGTTTTAAGTAAAAATCTCAGAAAATGTTCCAAAATTTGCATGAGTTCGGCATATATAACAGTTTTGTAAAATCCAATTTCATCGATGTGGCAACTCCACTGTATATAAGTTTTAGGTATATAAAACGATTATTTTGAGGACTTTACCAAGTTGACTGCAATCAAACTAAATAGACAACATTTTATTTAAGACCCTTACTTATTAAACAATATCCGTCGTCATATTTACATAAATAAAAGAAAACCTGTTTCAGGAGTCAATCTCTTCTACACCCCTCGCTGCTTTTGTGTAAGCAGATCACAACTAGAACACGTGCACAATCTCATTTTTGATTTGGGTATGTGTGCGGGAGAAAAAAAATGTCAAGGCATTGGTGACCGCCGCTGCATAAAACTCTGTGCGCGTGTCGCTCCGCTGTGGCAGAGCAAAAGCGTATGCGTCGCAAGTTCTCACCCTTCTAGAGTGAAGGGCGAGTATGTAAGCAAAGTTCATGCAGAAATTTTTTCATTAAGGTTAAAATCTCCGCTTGTACTTTGTTAATAACTCTTTCATATTTTAAGAAAGAATTATTCCGAAACTTTTATTTGTATTACTCTTGGGTCAAATAAGCTGGGAGCCACTGTACATGTTTACCTTTCAATTTCTCAATTTCTGTTTACTTTCTTACTGTTTCATGCAGATAATATTTTTAACTTTTGTTTAATATGAAAAAATACTTAATGGGGTCTGCCATGTCTCCTCCTGCAAAACCATTACACCCATTTTGCACATGTTCAATGGGCACAGGGTATACAAAAGTATGCAATAATTTTATTGCCTTGTCAAAACAATTACTCGCCGTATTGTATGTTTAAAATTTAGGTATACACATACATACCTACATATGCATGCAAAGAGAAACGATATTTCAATTGTCTCCTCCTTTTTTCGTGGTGACGATCGGCGCCTAGTTTGTGTGCTCTCTTGCGCAGAGGGTGCAAGTGCGAGTGAGACAGCAAACAGTCGAAATCTTACAGGCACACATTTATACGCCGACACACATATGCGAATGCAGAAATACCCATTATATTTATTTCTATTTACATACATATGTATGTAATATATCTGCATTTACATAAAATTATTTATGTTAATAATACATAATAGCTTATTATTTATGTACATATATTAATGCTAATGTAATGAGCTAATAATTTGTTATAATATATCTGCATGTACACATATTTGGTCATAGGGTATTTTGTAGTCGCCTCTGGACTCAAATGTATATCTAGAAAGAGCGCGCATATACATATGTATGTAGCATGCATTTTTCAAAGACTTCACATACATACTCACATATGTATGTATATGCGCGCTCTTTCTTGACCAAATATATGTACATGCAGATATATTATAACAAATTATTAGCTCATTACATTACCATTAATATATGTACATAAATAATAAGCTATTATGTATTATTAACATAAATAATTTTATGTAAATGCAGATATATTACATACATATGTATGTAAGTAGCAATAAATATAATGGGTATTTCTGCATTCGCATATGTGTGTCGGCGTATAAATGTGTGCCTGTAAGATTTCGACTGTTTGCTGTCTCACTCGCACTTGCACCCTCTGCGCAAGAGAGCACACAAACTAGGCGCCGATCGTCACCACGAAAAAAGGAGAAGACAATTGAAATTTCGTTACTCTTTGCATGCATACGTAGGTATGTATGTATATACCTAAATTTTAAACATACAATACGGCGAGTAATTGTTTTGACAAGGCAATAAAATTATTGCATATTTTTGTATACCCTGTGCCCATTGAAAATGTGCAAAATGGGTGTAATGGTTTTGTAGGAGGAGACATGGCAGACCCCATAAAGTATTTTTTTATATTAAAAAAAAAATTTGAAAGATTATTTCCATGAAACAGTGGGAAAGTAAAGTACTTTTAGTAATATTGGAAAAAAAAAAATTTTTTTTGTGAACCGAAACTATACCGATATTTCAAAGCCGAAACATTCAAAAACCGGTTCACCGTTACGAATCCTTTATTTAAAGATTTTTCGTAACCGATAACCGAAAACCTAAATGCGAGCATAACCCAAGCCCAATATGCAAAAAGCCACTGTACGTTTACCAAAAATAAGTCCGATCATCAGTGATGCCAACTACTCGAGACCAAATAATTTAAAAGTGCTGACTGACTTGACTGCTTATATTGTGACCATAGGTGTTTGAATTCGATCAGTTTTAGAATTCATAAACAGGATTGTTTTTCGAATTTACATATTTCTTGACATTTTCCTGAATAAAATAGCTGTAAAAGGACAGATCTGCATTGGTTCTCATTTCGCTTTTGCACTCAAACATTGAGAAGCCAAAACTCTAACAGTAATTCTTAGAAATGCGATGCTGAAAATTTGTTAAACCGTGGGTCAATACTCATTTACTTTGACTAATAAATAACTATAATGTAAGTCAATGCTCGCACATTTTTATTCGTACGCTAGATAATTTTACAGTTTTGAAGCTCAAGTCCGTAACCTATATCAATATTGCTAAAATTATAATATCAGCATTTTTATCAAACAGAAAGCTGAGACATATTAAGCAATTTTTTTTAAACATTTCATATTATGAGTGCTCCACTGTGCGTTGTATGCGACTTAGGTTTGTTTCGATGCATGTATGTATATACATATGTAGTAATGCGTCGCATACAACGCACAGTGGAGTACTCATAATATGAAATGTTTAAAAAAATTTTTTTAATATGTCTCAGCTTTCTGTTTGATAAAAATGCTGATACTATAATTTTAGCAATATTGATATAGGTTACGGACTTGAGCTTCAAAACTTTAAAATTATCTAGCGTACGAATAAAAATGTGCAAGCATTGACTTTTATTATAGTTATGTATTAGCCAAAGTAAAGGCGCATCGTTCCACTGTTCAACAAATTTTCTGCTTCGCATTTCAACGATTAACAGTTAGGCTTTTGACGCCTCCTAGCTTGAACGCAAAAGAGAAACACGGTTGCCGATTTTGCAGTCGCTGCCTAGCGGTACTTTTTCTTTGCGAGAGCGTTGAATGTGTCAATACATGTTTTACTCGCTCAATTCGCAGTGAGAATTTGAACAGACAACATGTTCTATTTAGTGAAGTGTGACCGATATTTTGTGTTGAACGCAAAGCGTATTAAAGTTTTAAGCAAGCATATGTGCTTAGCTAAATTTAAGAGTGGCTCGTTTGAAGCACAAATAATTAGGAGCAATGGTAAGTTGTAAAGACAACAATAACTATTTTAGAGTGACTACAATTTATTTGTATTTCAGAATGTAAAGAGTTCTTGGAATTGGAGTGCAAAAAGTTAAATGCAGAATGTGAGTATAAAACAATAAAACAAATCATTGCTTAAACAATGTATTAAAACACTTTCATTTTACTACATTTGCTTAAACAATTATTTGCTGTACGCTAATATCAGTGGAAAAAAAGCGGGCAAGCAATTTTCTAAGAACAAAATGGCCGACAAGCGGGTTGTTTTTCGAAAAATGCTTGCGAGCCTTATTAACACTTAAGCAAAACACAAATACTTGTTTAAACTTATGTATTAAAAAACTTTCGGTTTTAATACATTTATTTTAACAATTATATGTTGTATTTATTCTTCAACGCTGACATGAATGTATACATTTATTTGTGTGTACATACAAGTCGAAGCAGAATACACACTCGCACATACACTAAAGTTTTTTTTCAATATAATTATATTTTATTTAATTTCTTTTGCAGCTCGCACATTTGACAATATGACTCAGGAGGAGCACTCAGCGCCAAAAGAGGAGCATGACCAAACGGAGGCGCATGTAATGCACGCCAAGAACGGTGAGTACGAGCGCACACACATTAAACACCCTCACATACACACTCACACACATCACACAATTACACACACACACTTACTCACACACACAAAAAAAAAAAACAAAAAAAAAAAAAAAACAAAAAAACTCCCACACACACTCACACATACACCAAAATTTTTTTTTCAATTCAATTGATTTCTCTTTTACAGATTGCGCAACAGACCAGAAAATGCCAGCCAAGCGCCCAAAGGCAGTGCGAGCCAAAGGGCAAGATCAGGAGGAGTTGCCGGAGCTGCATGCCGATGAGGGTGAGTACTCTCACACACACTCATACACTCCCACACACACTCACACACACACACACTTATACACTCCCACACACACTCACACATACACCAAATTTTTTTTTCAATTCAACTGATTTCTCTATTTCTCTTTTACAGATTGCGCAACAGACCAGAAAATGCCAGCCAAGCGCCCAAAGGCAGTGCGAGCCAAAGGGCAAGATCAGGAGGAGTTGCCGGAGCTGCATGCCGATGAGGGTGAGTACTCTCACACACACTCACACACACACTCACACACACTCACACACACACACACACTTATACACTCCCACACACACTCACACATACACCAAATTTTTTTTTCAATTCAATTGATTTCTCTTTTTCTCTTTTACAGATTGCGCAACAGACCAGAAAATGCCAGCCAAGCGCCCAAAGGCAGTGCGAGCCAAAGGGCAAGATCAGGAGGAGTTGCCGGAGCTGCATGCCGATGAGGGTGAGTACTCTCACACACACTCATACACTCCCACACACACACACACTCACACATACACTAAATTTTTTTTCAATTCAACTGATTTCTCTTTTTCTCTTTTACAGATAACGCAACAGACCAGAAAATGCCAGCCAAGCGCCCAAAGGCAGTGCGAGCCAAAGGACAAGATCAGGAGGAGTTGCCGGAGCTGCATGCCGATGAGGGTGAGTACTCTCACACACACTCACACACACTTATACAGTCCCACACACACTCACACATACACTTTCAAGCTAGGTACTTCCAAGAACTCTGCGATGCTGCCGACCGCCAGCCTTTTGGGACAGCATACAAGATGGTAATGGGAAAGCTACGCAGGCAGCCGACACCTACATGCCCACACCAGCTCGAGACGATCGTCCGCACCTTGTTCCCCCAGCAGGCACCATTGGATGACCAGCATACCTTTTTGCCAGAAAGCGCAGACATTGCCTTAACTGACGCCGAAGAGGTTCTCGCAATCACGGCCAAAGTGAAGACGGAAAAAGCCCCCGGCCCGGATGGGATCCCAAATTGTGCCATAAAAGCCGTCATTGCAGCTCATCCCGAAGCATTTGTCGGCCTCTACAACCAATGCCTCGTAGAACGAACGGTACCCAATAGATGGAAAGTCCAGAGACTTGTGCTTATCCCGAAGCCTGGGAAAGAGCTGGATGATCCCTCCTCATACAGACCACTATGTATGTTGGACACAATGGGAAAAATCTTCGAAAGGCTTATCTGCAACCGGCTAGAGAAGGAGCTCGCTGAAGTAAACGGTCTCTCAGACCAACAATATGGCTTCCGGAAATTCCGTAGCACGACGGATGCGATCAGCGCGGTGACAGACATAGCGCGCAGTGCGATCCAGGGATCGAGGTGGGCTGGTGGCACTAAACACTACTGCCTCGTCTGCACACTGGATGTCAAGAATGCATTCAACTCTGCGAGCTGGATGCGCATCCTTGCGGCGCTGAACGCTAGACTTGTCCCCGGATATCTCGTCCAAATAATTGTCAGCTACTTCCGCAACAGGGTACTGCTTTATGATTCCGTCGAAGGCCAACGACGATACGAAGTCAACGGAGGAGTCCCCCAAGGTTCAGTCCTTGGTCCCCTGTTGTGGAATGTCATGTATGACGGAGTGCTGCGCCTAAACCTCCCTACTGGCAGCACCATTGTAGGATTTGCAGATGACATTGCGCTGGTGACGGTTGGCAAAACACTGCAGGAAGCCACAGCGAACTGCAGCGCAGCTGTTGACCAAGTGATCGACTGGCTCCAACTGAACGGACTGGCCCTGGCTGAGCACAAGTCTGAAGCAGTTCTTATCAGCAGCAGGAAGAGAGTGGAGAGCGCCACAATACGAGTTGGCACAACGCTGATTGATACCAAGCCTGCGATAAAATACCTTGGTGTTATGATCGACCACAGGCTATCTTTCAAGCACCACTTGGAGTTCACTGGGCAAAAAGCAGCTATAGCTACAACTGCTATCAGTCGTCTCATGGCAAACACAAATGGGCCCAGACAGATGAGCAGAAAACTTATTGCAAGCGTTGTAACGTCCATAATTCTCTATGGATGCACAATATGGGCTCCTGCAATGGAGGTAACATCGTACAGCCGGAGCTGTAAGTCGAGCTATAGACGCTGTGCCCTCAGAGTCGCCACCTGCTTCCGCACGGTATCGGAAGATGCGGCACTGGTCATCGCAGGTATGACACCACTCAGTCTGTTGGCAGCGGAGCGACAGCGCAGTACCCCACCAAACAGACTGATGCGTGAAGAGACCCTTCAAAAATGGCAGCGAGCATGGGACCAATCTGCTAATGGCAGATGGACCTACCGGCTCATTCCTGAGTTGAAGCCATGGCTCCAACGTCGCCATGGTCAGATGGACTTTTACCTTGCGCAGATAATGACCGGACATGGATGCTTCAAGGCCTACCTGCACCGGTTTAAGCATGAACGCAATCCCTATTGCGACTCCTGCGGACATGATGTCATTGAAGACGCAGAGCATGTAGCCTTCCACTGTCCTTCATTTGGAAGGGAGCGGGAGCAAGCGTTGGCTCCGAATACACGGCTCACGCCTGACAACTTTGTTGCCTATCTGACGGAAAGCGAGGAAGGGTGGGCTGCCATCTCCAGAATGGCAGCAAGCATCATGAAGGAGCTTCGTCGGCGGGAAAGACTTCGACGAGAGCAAGAAGCCTGAGCGATCAGCAATACAGCAGACATCCGCCCCGTGAAGTCATGCTTTCGGCGGTTCCGTGGGAGCGGATACACACTATCACTACTACTATTACTTCTCTCTATCGCCTATTCTATTTACTAATGTTATCTTTGTTTCCTTTGTTGTTATCCTTCTTAATAAAAAAAAAAAAAAAAAAAAAAAAAAACACTTTCACACACTCACACATACACTTTCACATACTCACACACACATTAATAAATCTTTTCACATTTATATTCTAGCTTGCGCAACTGAGTATGCGGATCAGCAGGAACAGTCAACGCCCGTCATGCGCACCCACACAGTGCGCGCAATTGGACGCGAAGACAACACACATGGTGAAGTTTGCCCACTGGATTTTTCATTTGCGACGCCAGCTAGCAATCTCCAGCAGACTCATTCGAGTGAAGAACAAAGTAAATATCATCTTTAGTTAAATATTTTTTTTTTATTTTGTAGTAGCATATGTTGCTCGGCTCTACGTGAAATAAGTTTTTAAATAACGTAAACAATTTTTATACCCTATTTGGACCTATCTTTGTCTTTAGATAATACAAATATATTCAGCTCTATAAATGAATCGTCTATTTCTGTCAATCATGACACTACCTTCAATCCAGAAGATACTCAATCGGATTTTAATAGCACCGTTGACCGTAGTTTATCATTCGTTGCCAAAACCCCCATAAATGACATACGAAAGTTTACGGTTTATACAACCGAAAGTCAACCCAAGTCTAAGAAGCACTTTTGCATATATTGCAAGAAACTCCAGTCTAAGTTTGCACGTCACTTGGAACTAATGCATCGCAATGAAACCGTTGTGAAAGAACTTTTAGTTTTGAGCAAAAATTCAAAAAAACGAAATCAGCTAATAGAATGTGTTCGAAAAAAGGGAGATTTTCTGTATAACACTGACTCTAATTTTAATAATGGAAACATCATTGCAACACGTCGAAATCGAGTTAATTCCAAAAATACGGCACTCGATTTTGTTCCCTGTCGTACTTGCCATGGGTTTTACCCAAAAAAAACTATTCGAAACCATGTAAAGAAATGTTTTGAAAATGATCATAAGAAAGGATTGCGAGATATTTTAAAAGCTGGACGGGCAAAGACTGGTTATATGCACAGCGCAGCAAACGAAATCTTGAGAAATAAAGTAGCACCTGTCTTGAACGACGACGAAATTAGTCGTACATTATTATACGATCATTTAATAGTTTTATTTGGCAATGTAGAGTGCTTAAAACATTCCGAGGTGCAACATGACATGATAAGAGCGAATATGAGACTTTTAAGTAGACTTTTACTTAATATAAAAAAGGAAAATCCTGAAATTTCAGAGCTTACAGAAGTTATTTGCCCAAAATATTACGATATTGTAATATCATCTATAAGGGCTGTAGCGGAATTTGATTACGATAAAATGGCATTTAAAAAACCAACCGTAGCAACGACATTATCATGTCTTATAAAAAAAAGTGCCAAAATTCTGTCTGCGAACTGCATTAAAACTGATAACACTGTCAAAAAAAAACAAGTAGACGACTTTTTATGCCTGTGGGAAAATGAAATAAACATCAACATAAATAGAAGAGCAGTTGAAGACCAATCAACGAAGCGAAGGGCTGCAAAAGTTATGTTACCATCAGCAGATGATATAAAAAAACTTTACGATTATGTCAACACAAAAGCGGAAGAAATGTTAAATGTTATCAGTATAGGCTTTAGTTTATCTGCGTGGATCTCATTAACGGAGTGTACTCTTATCAGCTTGCAAATTTTCAACAGACGTAGAGCTGGCGAAATCGAAAGAATGACCATTGAGAATTACAATGCAGCTCAAGAGATTCAAGATTTTGCTGGACTAGAAAACTTATCCGAAAGTATAATAGAAATTTCAAAAAGATTCAAAAGGGTAACCCTCAGAGGAAAACTTAATAGAACAGTGCCTGTTCTTCTTACCATGCTAAATCAAATTTCTATAGATAACATTCTACAGCATCGAACTGAAGCCGGAGTAAAAAACAACAATAAATATATATTTAGCGTACCTAATGCAAGGGCACTTTCAAAACAGTATTTTAGAGCTTGTCCTCTTCTTGTCAAATTCTCTAAAGAATGCGGAGCAAGTCGCCCAGAGACTTTAAGAGGAACAAATTTACGAAAACAATTAGCAACCCATACTGCAACGATGGTGGATATAAATGACGTGCAAGTAGACAGATTGGCTAATTTTATGGGCCACCACAAGGATATACACAAAAATATTTATCGCATGCCACCATCTATTAGTGAAATGTCAGAAGTATCAAAACTGCTTATGTCAGCAATGAATTTCAATAATAACAACGTTGATGGTGAGTTTTTGGGCTAAGCTAAAAAACTTATTAACTTTGTTGTGTTTGTATTTAGACATAAATGTTAGTCACCTATAATTTTCGTTGTTCTAATTAAAAAAATTCTACTCAGCAGCTACTGAAGATGCAGCAGGAGATACAAGCTCGGATGAGGACACAGCAGTTTCTAAAGTATGCTCAGGAAATGGCGTATCAAATTTGAATGCTTGCCCAGAAAGTGATGGAACAGATTTTCATGCTAGTTCCGAGGATGAGTATCTCCCACCAGTTAAAATAAAACGCCGTTCTAGTACGAAAAATTATAATTATTAAATCATTACAATCTTATACAGGGGTACCACAGAATTCCAAACCAAACAAAATTGGTTGGCTTTCAGTTGGTTTAAAATTCTGTCGCACCCCTGATTAAAAATTAAAATATTAACAAATTTTTTTTATAATCTTAGGATCTCCTTTTGGAAAAACCAAACGAATCAGATGGAATGAGGAGGAAAAGACCGTTCTTTGTCATGAATTTGGTGACCTGGCAAAAATACAGAGTCTTCCGTCGCTGAAAGAATGTGTCGCCCTCAAAAATAAATATCCATGTTTGGTTAAACGATCTGCTGCACAAATCAAAACGTTTATTGATAACCAACGGAAGGCAGAGCAGCGCAAAGTTTTTAAATAATTTTTGATCATTGTTAACTCATTATTAATTCTTAAGAGCTAAGAACAATTGAATTGTTTTCTTATGATGTTCCAAACATAAATCATGTTTTCATTTTTATTTTGTTCAAATTTAAAGGAACTTGTCAGAAATAAAAACTTTAAATCAACACCAAATTGTTATTTATATCAAGAAAGATTTACCATTTTAACAAACAATATCATTTGTAATGATCCACATTAATAATTACAAAAAAAAATTGTCTGTTACAATAGTAGATCCTTATTGACAAAAATAACAATTTGGCAGTGATTTTAAGTTTCCATTTCTGACAAGTTTATTTTAAATTGTAACAAAGTAAAAATGAAAACTTGATTTTGGGGTATCAACTATTAACAAATTATAATAATTAAGAAAAAGAAAAAACTATGAAATAATTAATATTTTGTTAAAGATAAAAGTGGATTAAATGTTTCTTATTGATTTTTAAAATTTTTGATTTTTTATTGATATTCCTTAGCTTGCCAAAGAGCGATGAAAAACGAAATCGTTTATTAAAAAAAAATTGGGAAAAAAATGTCTTCAGCATTTTTTTTTTTATTTACTTTAGTAAACGTATCTGTTTTTCACCAGCTTAGTTAGTCCCCAAAAGAGTCTATTATTATATATAGAGGGAAGAGGGTTAAGTAATTTGTCCCCATAATTAGTAAGTCCCCAAAAAAGTTTATTATTTTATATAAAGCGGACAGGGTGTACTTATTTTGTCCCCTTAATAAGCTCTACATATAGGATTTCTGCTACCAGGTGGCAACCTTGAGCCGAAGTCCCCACAATAAGCAAATGCTTATAAAACTAAAAGATGTAGTTTATACACAAATATTTTGAATAATACTTATTGTTTATTTTGGGGAACTTGGTCCTCAAAATAAGCGTTACATATCGGGTCCTTAAAATAAACGTTTGTTAAAGAAATAACATAACTTTTTACCCATAGCTCCAGGAGCTCCACCATAAAGCCCAAGTATCCAATATGGTCCATTTCATTGTTTTCTACAAACAAAATACATGAATTTTTGTGTCCCCAAAATAAGCGTTGAACATACATATATATATGTGTGGTTGTGGTTATGGCATATGCATATGAATATATATACATATATATGTATTCTTTACTTGGTGTGCTATTGCTGGTTAATGTCTATTGTTTATACGTTCCTAAACTGTTGTTTGTGTACTAACACAAATATCTTTTAATTTACTTTACTTTACTTTATTTTACTTATTATTTTATTATTTTAATTTATATTGTATAAATTTAAAGTTGTTAATTTTAAACATCTATTTATAATTTCTAAATTTTAAGCTTTTTGTTTCTTTGATTTAATATTGTTTAATTTTTTTAATTTTAATAAATTACTTTTATATTTTTGGTTTTTAAGTTTGACTTGTACTTAATATTTTTATAATTTTGTATTTTGTATTTATTTTTTTTTTTTGTAGTTAAGTGTTCATTATACCCGTTACTTATTAAAAATAAGTAAAAGGGGATATTGTATTCGTTGCAATGTATGTAACAGGGAGAAGGAAGCATCTCCGACCCTATAAAGTATATATATTCTTGACCAGCATCAACAGCCGAGTCGATATAGCCATGTCCGTCTGTCCGTCCGTCCGTCCGTCCGTCCGTCCGTCTGTCCGTCCGTGTGAGCGCCTAGATCTCAGAGACTATAAGAGCTAGAGCAACCAAATTTGGCACACAGATTTCTATAAGCCCCACGCAGGTCAAGTTTGTTTCAAAATTTTGCCACGCCCCTTTCCGCCTCCGTAAATCGCGAAAATCCACCACACGCACAGTTTTTAAGATATTAGGTTTTTTAAACGGTGAACGTTAGCTATTGTTTTTACCTATCATTCTACTAAATCCCAACAAGATCGGACAAACAGAAAGGTGGTACTGGCTGATTAAAGCTTTTAAGCAATAAAAGTGCCTAAAAGCATGCAATAAAAAAAATGTTAAATTTATTTAGGTAAGTAACGAGTATCCTATAGTCGGGAGCTCGACTATAGCCTTTCCCACTTGTTTTTAAATAAACACATCGAGAAAATGTTAATTTGGATGTTCTATTGTTTTTTGTTCTCCTGGCCGAATGTAGGGGTCGATCTGCTCTTTCTTTTAACAGGTAACTATTCGACGAGCCACTGACAAGTGGCGGGAAAATTTGAGCGGACTCACTTTGGTCAGTTCTGCCTCGTTGCGGCATTCGCAGATTATTGCGGCTGCCGATGGCTGATTGGCAAATGCCTGCTGGAGCAGCTGATCTTAGTGCTCGCCGGCACTGGACAATGGCTGCTGGTAATGGCTGGATAAAACAGCCCCTTCGTCGCAATCTTCAATTGGCCTACAGATTTGCTGCCGCCTGTCGTGCTCGCCGGCACTTGGTCAGGCAGAGCCAGGAAGAGGTTGCGGCTAAATGCTGCGGGAACTGCGGCTTGTGGTGTTGCTGCGAATGCACTTGGCCACTTGAGGCAATTTTTGTTTAAACGAGACGTGATATTTTTTTCTATTCAATTTTCCTCGACAAGGTTATGTCCACTACGACAGCCTTGGAGACATACATCCGTTCTCGATAGTTATAAAATCCAGACTCCCTTCTGCAGCAGCAACGTGTAATCCAAATCACTCAATGTCATTCGAAATTAACCGCTGCTGTTGCAGAAGGGCATTTCCACTCATTCGTCGAGTTGGAGATCAGGGGCATGAGGGGCATATGGCATATTGTTGTCTCGCTCAGCAGTCAGCAGCCATCTCTTTCTGTCACTGGAGTTGCCACCTCCACAACAGCTATCGATACGACGACTATCGACCCCCCCCTAGAGTTTTGCCGCGCTGACGCAAACGATAAAAACCATTTTGTAACAACACCCCCCCCCCCCCCTAGATCGTTTGCGCTCAGCCGCATCCTGACCAGCGCCCAACGTAGGCCACACCCACGACTAGTACCTACTCTACAAGCAGATGGAAACATAGGATCCGACACCACCAGCGCCCACCGAAGGTAAGCAAATCTCTCTATGAACGTAGATCCTTAGCATGGAATACTCCTAATGCTCTTCCTTGCAGATCCTCCAGCTCGTATGCATTGTCGCCTACAGCTCTGACGACGCGGCTCCTCAGGAACTTCCTGGCAAATTTGGCGTTGAAGGCTTTGCCAAAGTTGCTTAATGCGAAGTTGCGTCTCCACACTTCCTGTCCCGGCACTAAGTGGAACTGCCTTGCTCGCTGATTGTACCTCTGTCTGCTTCTTTCGTAAGCTAAATGAAGATGTTCCTTCACTTGTCCACGGATTACGGCGAGTCTGTCTTTCGCGTCCAGATCCGAGATGTCATGGTCGGAGAGGGATCTCAATTTCCTGGCCAGTTTGTAGGAGGCTCCGTTCAAATACATGTGCTGGCCAAACACTGCAAAGAACGGAGTCACTCCTGTGGCCGTATGCACTGCGTTTCTTATAGATACTTCCACTTCCGGTAAGTACTCGTCCCACTCTCTATGGTCTTGTTCTAAATATGTCCTGATCGCAGATAGCACGGTTCTGTTCACTCGTTCGGCGGCGTTGCTCTGAGGTGAATACACGAGAGTTCGCAAATGGGTTATTCCAAATGCTTTGAGCATCGCCTCAAAAGATTTGGAGATAAACTGCCTCCCGTTATCCGAGTGTATCACCTCAGGCACGCCAAATTTGAAAAAGACCTCGTGGGCAAGGAAATTCACCACGTCTGCGGCGGTAGCTTCTCTCATCGCTTTCAAGAACGTGAATTTGGAAAAATGGTCAACGACTATAAAAATCCAGGCGTGTCCAC
Organism: Drosophila limbata; assembly: GCA_963924055.1. Classification (NCBI taxonomy): domain Eukaryota; kingdom Metazoa; phylum Arthropoda; class Insecta; order Diptera; family Drosophilidae; genus Drosophila; species Drosophila limbata. The sequence continues at coordinate 1,059,286 of CAWUOW010000382.1, forward strand.
GTTTGGATCGGGGGTACTTTCCCAGAAAGTCGATGTAAATCTTCTGGAATGGTCTGTCAGTGAGTACCTCCTTTCCGATGCCTACTTGCATTGTATAATTCTGTGCTTTGGTTTCTTTGCAGACCTCGCATTTTCGCACGTAATCGCGGACTTGGATAACCATTCCGGGCCAGTAGAATTGCCTCCGTAGCGCATGTAGAGTTTTTGCCATGCCTCCATGAGCTGCTGTTTCCTCCGTATGCGCTCTCTGGATAAGCCCTGCCGTCAACGATCCTGGAATCCATAACTTCCAACTCGTGCCCTCCACTTCGTCCTCCAGTGCTTCGTTTTGCATCCTCTTGAAAAGCATTCCGTTTTGGACCTTTAAGTCGGGAAGTCGCTGCTGCTGGGTCAACACCTCCTGGACAAGCTCCTGGTATTCTGGCGATTCAAACTCCAGCGTCTCGAAACCAATCAGATCCTCCGGTGTCAACTCGACCTCTTCCACACTCCTGGACAACGTGTCTGCCACCACGTTATCGGCCCCTTTCTTGTAGCGCATCGAGAAAGGAAAAGCCTGCAACTCCAGTGACCACCTCGCTAGTCTGCCACTTAAGTCTTTAAGACTCATGAGCCATTGTAAACTGGCATGATCCGTGATTACAGTGATTACAGACATTGCTTATCACTGCGGACGGCAGTCCGCGCTAGTGACGAAAGCAGCACGAAGGGTGCGAAAGGCGACTAGCATATATACACAGGAAGAATGGAAAATTTGCTATGACTGTCCGATCAGGTTGAGTTATATACCGATCGAAAGGTATCAGTTCAACTTACAAATGTGCATACTAAGACTTTTGTAAACTCACCTGGTTCGTGAGATAAACAGGTGTAAGTGGGAGGGGCAAAATTTAAATGATTGGAGCTAATGGGGCCGTTGGAGCCTTTTTGATTTTTAATTTGATTTATTACTATTCTAATCAACAATACGCGTCAAATGACACCTTGATCATCAAAATCCGATCACTGGTTCAGAAGATTATTAATTTTGATATTTTTGGTGCCCTTCTCAAAATGAGATGAAAAGTCAGTATGTCTGTTTGTTTGTTTGTTTGTTTGTATGAAAGCGTTGATTTAGCTTAAATATTTGAATGAGGACTTGTTCCCGCTCAAAAATATAGAAACGTTTGTTCTACGACTTTTTCGAAAAATCGCTAGTTTAGCGGGAAATCGCTAAAAACCGCTAAAATTAAAGCCCGCATAGCATCCAAACGATAGAAGCTACAGATATGATATATATACCGATGAAAAGGTATTTTGAAGGGCTCTTAGGCATACTTTCAAAGTTTTTTTTTAAAGTTAAAAGGTAAACATCTACAGGTGAAATAAGGTATTTTTTTCACATTTTGGCGATTTAAGAAAAATCTACAAATCAAATCACTTAAAAATATGTTATATGTTATAGGCAATTTTATTCCGCGTTTTTTGACATGTAACACATATCTGTCAAAATTCGTTTGTGCAAGATATTACCAATTAACTGAATATACCTTTTACCTTTACACTACTGCATGAACATATGCAGTATGTACACTGCTTGCTGCGTAATGCGGAAATAAACTGCTTGCAAGTGGTGAATTCTTTTTGCGGCAGATAAATAATTTTATAATCAAAAATATAGAAACTTTTGTTTTACGACTTTTTCGAAAAATCGCTAGTTTAGCGGAAAATCGCTAAAAACCGCTAAAATTGAAACCACCATAGCATCTAAACGATAAAAGCTACAGATGTGATATATATATCGTTGAAAAGGTATTTCAAAGGGCTCTTTGGCATGCTTTGAATTTTTTTTAAGTAAAAAGGTAAACAGCTACAGGTAAAATAAGGTATTTTTTCCCACATTTTGGCAATTTTGAGAAAACGCCAGTAGTGATTTTTTCGAATTTTGCATGTATATTTGTAAAAGAACTAGTGTTGCCAGACAGTTTGTTTTTGTTTGTACAAACAATAAACACCTTTTGACAAAGTTGTACCGTCAACAAATATTGCAATTTTCAAAATTTCTGATATCTTACGTAAAAATTTCTGATATCTTATAAAAAAAACCTCTTTACGAGGTAAAAGTCTAGTGACGAAATCATTTTCATGCACCAAAATTTCTGATATCCAATTTTGTGACGAATAATATTAAGGTTTATTTATAAATTACTAAAAAAAAATTTTGTCGCTCGGCACATTGCGCTAATTTCTTCATACCTAATAAATATTTATTTTTTGCGCAGTGCCGAGTGACAAAATTTTTTTTTAGTAATTTATAAGTAAACCTTAATATTATTCGTCACAAAATTGGATATCAGAAATTTTGGTGCATGAAAATGATTTCGTCACTAGACTTTTACCTCGTTAAGAGGTTTTTTTTATAAGATTGCGTATAACTCTTGGTCGGTGTACTGTTTTCTTTTCCAAAATAAACGGGATTACGAATTTATTATTTAACAATTTTTATACCCGTTACTTATTAAAAATAAGTAAAGGGGGATATTGTATTCGTTGCAATGTGTGTAACAGGGAGAAGGAAGCATCTCTGACCCTAGAAACTATATATATTCTTGATCAGCATCAACAGCCGAGTCGATATAGACATGTCCGTCTGTCCGTCTGTATGAGCGCCTAGACCTCAGAGACTATAAGAGCTAGAGCAACCAAATTTGGCGCACAGATTTCTATAAACCCCACGCAGGTCAAGTTTGCTTCAAAATTTTGCCACGCCCCTTTCCGCCTCCGTAAATCGCGAAAATCCACCACACGCACAGTTTTTAAGATATTAGGTTTTTTAAACGGTGAACGTTAGCTATTGTTTTTACCTATCATTCTACTAAATCCCAACAAGATCGGACAAACAGAAAGGTGGTACTGGCTGATTAAAGCTTTTAAGCAATAAAAGTGCCTGAAAGCATGCAATAAAAAAAAAGTTAAATTTATTTAGGTAAGTAACGGGTATCCTATAGTCGGGAGCTCGACTATAGCCTTTCCCACTTGTTTTTAATACATATTATATCATGCTATTTTTTCTGGAGTGTAGATATTTGATAACGGAAGAGTCATTGCCACAACCAGTGCTAGATATAGCGACTCGTTGGAATTCAACGTACACCATGTTGAGCACTCTGGAAAAATATGAGGACTTTTGCGAAAGGCAGCTAAAAAGTTCAGTGAAACTGACTGCAACTGGTTGGGGTGATATAAAACGACTTGTTTATACCCTGAAAACGGCATACCTTGCCACTGAAAAGCTGCAAAGCACTCAATTGTTTATGGGTGACTTTTATATGATATAGATGGAGCTCAAACTTACTGTTGCAGCAGCTAACACAATTGAAAGCCAAGTTTTGAGCCAGTGCATTAGCGAAAGGGAAAATAACGTATTGGGATGCGATGCAACCCACGAATAAGATGAGTATTGCCAGAGCCCAACTCAAGCAGCTTTTTTTACAGCTATTTCAGTACAAAAACCCCGTTAGTATTTATGTAATTAATATATAACATATTAACATAACGTAACATGGCCATCAATATATATATTTCAGACTAGTCAAATAGCTCAGCCTAGCTCAAGTAACGCATCAACACCGGTTGATTCAGAAAATATCTTGCTTTCGCAAACCTCAAACACCACCTCTCTGCTAAACAAATTCTTGCAGACCATTGAGGTATCTCCTGATGATGAAGCTGAAGATGGTGGACCAACTGCAGAAATTAAGAAGGCGAATGCTGAAATTGACTGCTATAGCCCAAAGCCAAACTGGATGACCTCCAATATTATGATGTATTGGGAGAAAAAGAAATTCATGTATCCAGCTTTGTACCAGCTGGCTAATGTGGTACACTCATTTCCAGCACTAAGCAAACAATACATAAAAGCGTCAAACAAGCATTTTTGTGAGCGCAAATGCTTTGTAAGCAATGGAACCCCAGAGCCTTCGGCAAAAGCCGAACGCTCTTTTCAATAAAAACCAAGAGCGTCAGAGCGTAGCAGCGAGCGAGCGCACAGAAAAATGTTCAGTCTTGGATAGGCACCAGAACGATGAGCACGCTCAGTGTCGCTCTCTCGCTCATTATCGTTTCTGTGTGTGAACATGCGCACGCTTCTTTGTGTGCGTGAATGTAAACACCCTCTCGTACAGCTGGCGCAGTAATTGTCTTTTCGTCGACCCAGTATTGCTTCTTTTTCGGCGATGCGTCGTGTCAAAAATGATTGTTGCCGAATGCTTTACAGAGAGAGATAGAGAGAGGCGGACTCTCTCACTTTTTTCATGAGAGAACGTATGCAAAGAATAGAAAAGTAATTGAAAGTAAGCGTATATCAATCTTTAAACACCCTAGCAGCAAAATATTTCACAGCATGTCTGTGGAATGCATTGCAATGAGCACTTATTATTAAAATTACAATTTACGTAGAAAATAAACAAATATTCTATAGTTTGGTGAAAATAATTCCTAAGAAAAAAAATATTTTTACTGTACAATTTTTGCAATTTTGGGAAGGGTATGCAAACGTCGCGCAATGAAAGAGTGTGTCGCGTGCCAAGTTCAAAGAGAATCGAAAATGCAACAAAAAATGCGTGTTTTAATCGATTGTTATGCTTTTGTCTTTTTCTGTTTGCCTTTGTCTTGTTTCGGCTGTGGCACGCGTGTTTTTACATCGAGCTGTGATTTAAGTGAAATTAATTGTGTGAATAAGTGGATTTTTAATTTGTTTTTATTAAGCAAAAGTGTTAATATCAAAATAAATAATATGGTTGGAGAGCGGCAAATGCGGCGCTTGAAAGCAGCAGAAAGGGAGCGTTTGCAAAATTTATTGTGCATAGAAAATGAAGTGGAGCACCCCGGGGCGCATGAAGTGCGCGCGCTCGATTTGGCTTTGCCCGATGAGATTGCGCAAGATAGAATGGACGTTGACTTACTGGACATTAGATTAGATGAAAATAAAATTAGTTTGACAGAGAAGTTGCGCAATCTGTTTTTAAAGTATAAACCCAGACGCGATTGCACCATTGCATTAATTAATATTCTACGTGGTGAAATTTAAATGTGGGCGCTTTTTACAAGTTTGTCTCTGATTCGAAGCCCGAAATATCCAACATTAATGGGGGATCTTATTTAAATAAGGGGTTAAAAAATCAATTAGTTAAAATAAACGAAGGAATAAAATTACCAAGCAGTTTGAGCTTAGACATCAATATTGATGGATTACCATTATTTAATAGTTCTAAGGCTCAACTGTGGCCAATTTTAATTCGTATAAATAATGTTGGAAGTGTGCCAGTTTTTCCGGTCGGTGTTTTCTTAGGTAAAAGTAAGCCGGGAAATTGTAATGAGTTTCTTAGCGACTTCTGCACAGAGTTAGGTGATAGAGGTTGGAAAAGATCGAATTTTGCTACAATCGATTTTTTCGATTGTCGATGTTAGCCAACATCGATTTCACCGATGTTTTGGAGCGAAAAAATCGATAATCGACGATAATCGAAGATTTTCAAATAAAATTTAAAACAAAATAACAAGTCTTTATTCTTCAAGAATTTACAAAGCAGATCATTTTCGAGATCACAGTTTTGTTTAAAAAATAATGAGTATCAGAACTTAAGTATGTAGGAGTTCATAGTTTTGGTTCATAAATAATAACGCATTAACAATTTGCGGTTTCAGAGCACATCGGCGATCTGACACGACTTGCCCGGCTTTGCTAAACATCCTTTCAGATGCACACGACGTTGCAGGCACGCACATATACTTCTTAGCTATCAACTTTAAAGCTTCTTCGTCAGAATTCTAGAAAAACAAAATAATTAATGTTAGCATGTGTAATTAGTAGGAAGTGTATTACCTTCCAATAAATCAGGGGATCCACATCTTCCTCGGCATTTGGTTTTGTCAAATACTGGTTAAGCATGATGATTGAATCAGCTCTATTGGAGGTTGGCTTGGCCGCTATTTTGAACTTTAAAAATTCAAATCGCGTACACTTTGCTTCATCAATAGCGTTCTTGCGAGCTGAGCCATTTTCGTAACACTTGACTTTGTTTAAATAGTTGTCAAGATTTGTTGGCAAAGCAGGCTTAGAGATAGGCTTATTTGCATAGTTCTTATGCATGCTTTGTAGATGATGTATTAGATTTGACGTGTTGCCTTTGGTTTTTATCTTTGATCCGCAATGATTACATATGGCCTCTTGGCTGCCTGCACATTTTTTAAAATGGTCCCATACAAAAGAAGGCCCCGTTTGGCGCTTACTCACTTTGAGTTCTTGCGGCTTCTCGCAATCTTCTTTTGACGAATCCGCACGCTTTTCGTTTGTTAAATCTATAAGAAAATTTATAACTTTAATTGCTGTAAAATAATTAATATCAACCAACAGAGTGGTTTTGGCGCGCAGAAAAAATGTAACATGTACATACATTTATGCACATTGCACTATCAAAACTCACCTATCAAGTGTTTGTCCATTGCTACTTTGTCACTTTCACCTCCACCACAATAGTAAACCACACGTACGAAAGCTAAACATATAAATTCAATTAAATTTATGCAATTAATAAAAAAACGCGGTACTTACGCTGTTGTCTGCTGCTTTTAGAGAAGGTAAAAAATGTATAGCAATCATCGATGTTTTGGATCGATGTATCGATATTAGCATCGACTCCGAAAATTAGAGAATCGATAATCGAAATTTCCTTTGATCATCGATACATCGACGATACATCGATGGATCGTCCAACCTCTATTAGGTGAAGTTATGAATAGCGGTGTAATAGTTGACGGAAGAAAGGTTTTAGTTAGACTTCGAGCAATAGTGTGTGATGCGCCGGCTAGAGCTTTTATTAGTGGTACTCCGGGTCATACGTCTCGCCATGGTTGTGCGAAATGTACACAGGTAGCCAAAAAAATCAATTCGACGTACAGTACAGAGTCGGGGGTTTTATTGACGGACGCCGATTTTACGAACAGAACATTCCACGGCCATCACACTAAGGAATATTTATCGCAAAAGTGCGCCTTAGAAAAGATTAGTGTTTGCATGGTAACTCAGATACTCTTAGATTGCATGCACCTAGTTGAACTAGGAGTTATGAGAAAATATTTGAATCGACTTCAGAACAATTTGGTTAAGAACAAATTGTTCGATCTGCAAAAAATAATGTTTCACGTAAATTAATATTTATGCGGAGCCATGTGCCGAAGGAGTTTGTACGCAAACAGCGAGCATTAAATGAACTGCTGCATTGGAAAGCGACTGAGTTCCGCCAATTTCTGTTGTATACTGGCATTGTCGCTTTGCAAGACGAAGTTGATGATGACCAGTGTTCATAAATGAACATACTTTTCAATCAGCCCTCGGAATGCGCCACAACATGTGCAACACTCAAGTGACGCAAAAGGGTCACGACGGCATAGAATTACCACACGGGTCGAGATCCCGGTTCTCAGCAATAAAAAGATCAAATAAACATAAGCGAGCCTGCATGTATGTGGGAGCAGATAAGATCATAGAGAGCAAGGAGTAAAATATATGTAGAGCAGATAAGAGCATAGAGCACAAGGGTAAAAAGGAGTAAAAGATATGTGTCAAATAGTTGTTACATAAGATAAGATCAGACTAGACAATGAGTAAAAGAGAACCAAACATAATACAAGACAACTGTCGACTCGATCTAAATAAATACATAAGACAATACAATAAGTAAGAAGAAGTCAGGAATATATTAACACTATATCTTACTCTGTTTATTAGTACATAAGAATCCGTTAAAACCGCATACAATTCAATAAACGATGTCAGTTCATAATCATAACTCGAGAGTGTTTTACTTAGGGATTGGCCTGCGTACAATAGTATTGAGATCTAATACAGCAACTAACATTGCGGAAAGACTTGATACTTTGTATGCATTGTGTGTGCAATACCGTTGAGATCTACAACAGCAAGTAACATTGCGGAAAGACTCAATAGCTTTGCATACAACCAGTATTATGTATTTTTACTGTTTCACTGTGCTTACAGATTACTTTGTAATCCACTGCAACGCGATGCGAATTTGGAAACTTCTCAGCAAATGCTAAATCTGTTTGTTGAGAATTTTCCAAAGATTTTCGGCGATGACAGTGTGTCATATAATGTACATAGCCTGTTGCATGTTAGCGAAACAGTTCAACAGATAGGGGATCCGATTTCTGGTTCCGCATATGGATTCGAAAATTATTTGCAAGTTGTTAAAAATTCCGTCAGAAAGCCATCAAAAATTCTAGAGCAGATCCATAGAAAAATAGTTCAGGAAATCTTTATAGCCCCGACTATAAGTGAATTCCCTATAATAAAGGGCAAAAAATTTATTTTTAGAGAATTAGTGTTGACTTCCGATGCCCCTAACAGTTATTGCTATATTAAGAAAAATATCCCTATCTGCATTGAGTCCTTTTCAGATAATTCTGAAACTGCCCTTATAATTGGTCGTAAACTCAAAGATTTAAGTCCCTTCTTTGGCGACCCAATAAATTCCCAAAGTTTGGGGATTTATTTTGCAAAAAAGGATTCATTAGGTGAAGTCGAATCATTTAAATTCTCTGACTTTGAGTCTAAGGCTGTCGGGTTACCACACAAGGGGGGATTGTTGCTTATGCCGCTTCTTCACTGTTATTCAATTTAATAAACTTACAATTTTGCTTTTAATACAATTAACAAGTACAGAAGAAAATATTCCATCTAATGGCATTAATACGGACCAAAAAATCGATGCGTTGATTGGTAATTATAAACAAGTTTTTACACATTTTGTACATTATTAATATGTTTTGTATTTTTCGAGAATTGGTCAAAAAACTGCAGGAGCAACAATTGCAACAGCAACATCAAATAAAGGTACTGGCCGACCAAATAGCCAATCAAACTGTGCTCATCCGGCAGCTTTTGACAGAGAGGAGCAATTCCGAGGAGTTTGCGAATATTTTTCTTCTGGAAAAGAGGAGGATATGCTGAGGCTGGAGGACGAAATTAGCCCAGAAATACGTATTAAATATGTAAGTTAAGCACCTGGAATGCAATTGATATAAATATATTCACGTTTTTTTTTCTTCGCAGGTGATACCAATGAAGAAAATTCTAGCTCATGTGGGCATTAAAAAGGGATTGCCACGCATTCTTTCAGCTGACATCATGGATAAGTACAATATTCATGGGGTCAAGCAAAAAAAGGTGTTCAAATCGTTGCCCAAATTTTACCGTGCGCTTCTTGGTAATATATTTAAGAAAAAATGTCAAAAAATTTTTTCAATATTATTCTTATTCCTCTATGTTATTCCAGACTCAATTCCGGACTCTGCAAGTGGCGATGTGGAGGAGGAGCTGCGCCTCGCTCTTATGGCGCAAAAGAAAGTTTTTCACAAGAAGAAAAAGGAAAATGCAGAAAATGAAAAAAATTAAATATAATAATAACTAATAATAATAATAATTCGCTTTTACATTAGCGTGTCCGGGGTAATTCGGTATACGCTGGCTAGGGTGTCCCTTATTTTTTCAAAGTTATTATTTTTAAACGCATACGGGCTAGATCTTTTCATTTGGTTCTAAAGCACTTGGATTTGGATCGGAAAATTTAAAAATTATGTGGGGCAAAAAAAAATCAAACAATTTTGTTTAAATTTTTTATTTTTTTGTTTTGTTCATTTGGTCCTAGAGTACTCGAAAATAAATGTTCACCTTAATCGGAGTGTGATAACACATTCAAAATGTCTTCGAAACATGAAAAAACATCGAAAAATGTATAATCAGTGTTAAAACACTGTTTTTTCATGTTGCCAATGGAAAATTGTGCCGAATCGGCGGCAAAAATTTATGCACACAAAATTTTTGTTTAATTTTTTATTGTAATGCACTTTATTTTAAACTTAATTGTAGTTAACTTATAAAAATATCTTTAAATATTATTATATTCCTTCTGGCCACAGCATTTACTTGAAGGGCTCAATCTGAAATTTAGAATTAATTAATTGCTCGTTTGAAGACCATTAAATTGATTAATTCTTACCTTATTTTTGGACGATTTACCAATCTTCTTACTTTCCATTTTGAAGAGCCTCCTACGAGTTGATTCTAAGAAAATGCAATAATTAAAACCAATTTGGTGTTTAAATGGGTAATTGTTTTATTTACTTACGTCTGATGCTCTCCTGGACTTGCTTGCAACAGTGTTCGTCGTCATCGGGCATTTAAGTCAGACGATCTATACGGTAACAAATACAATTAGGGTGTTCACTTGACCCTAGCAGCGTTGCAGGTTGAAAACGTTGCAAGCTTGCTGCGAGAACAGCGCTTTAGGTACAAAGCTTTGTACATTTTCAAAAAAATGTTACCAAAAAACACTCTACTGTGAATATGTGCAGCGCGTTGCACGTAAAGCGCTGTTCTCGCAGCAAGCTTGCAACGTTTTCAACCTGCAACGCTGCTAGGGTCAAGTGAACACCCTTAATGAAAATAAACATTTATTCATATATTTAAAGTTAAAACTTACCTTTTTTTACAATTTCTACACAATGACGAAAAACACAAACAAACGGCTGCAATGTCTTCGATTGCCGATGATGCTCACTGCAGCTATGGGTTTCGGAAAACCACTCTTCGTATTTTTTTCGCTTTTAGTTTGCAAAATGCACTCATTAAAAATCTTTTCTTTTACATTTCGAGCATGGGGGAACTTTTGAAAAAACTTGTGAAATACATTATAACGCAGCTTTATAAGATTAAAAAAAATCGTCTTGTGGAGCTTTTAGTTTTAAGCTACTATTTAAATTTTAAAATTTTTATTAAATATAAAAAATTCTGATTGCCCGAAGTTTGCAATTTCATCTTTTAATAGATCCTTACATGTTTCACATTTAAACTTTTCTTGTGATTTAAAAAGCACAAATCCTGTGAAATATTGCAATGCATTTTCATTAGCTATACTCATGGCAGTGGGTGGTATTTCATCAGCCTCGGATACTTCCATATCATTTTCATGAGTATTAAAGCTTATATTTAAATCTCCTGTTCTAGGTCATTCACATCAATTGCCGGATCTTGCTTTGCTTCTTCAATCATATTAATAAGCATGTATTCATCTGGCTCGCAATTTCCGGTAGTTGTTTTTAAAAAAATTACTTTCATTGACAACATCTTCGAAATAATTGCATTACATTCAAATAACATTGGATTATTATTTGTACCACCTCTTCTTCTTATCAAGTAAAACAGGTGTTCGAGGGCATATTGATTTAACCAGGACAACATCAGAAAATATACACCTGTCCCTTCACTCCAAATATCTTGCGAGAGCATAAGGATTGAATTTATTGATAGAATAATTCCATCTATTCAATAAACTCGACTGGGATATTGACATCTTTTCAAGTACTCTTTCGTTTCCATAATGAATCTTTCAATGTCACTTTCTTTTTGAAGAGCTGATTTAAAGGGATTTTTATCGTATAAGCTGTTTCTATTCAAGCAATCGAAGAGCTTGTTAATCTTTTCAATAAATTTATATGTGGCAAGTGCTTCATCTTCGCAGTCAATAAAAGTTCCATTTTGAATCAATGTTCTTAGTGCAGAAGCAACTGTATGGCTAAACACCTGCGTTGCATATTTAACCTTCATTTTTTCAAATGAATTGTGATATATGTGCTTTCGAGTTAACTTTTGGCACATTCGGGCTGAAGTGTTGTTCGTGTCAATTTCAAACAATTTAACAGCAACTTGCCATGAGACTTTACCATCAGGAGTCTCTACATAATTTCGCATTAAAATATTTCGTAGCGATTTTATAAGGTGGGGGACATCATAAATGCCATACATTTTCTGATCGTCAACAGAAAAATATGGTTCATCTCTTTTAACCCCAAATTTTACAAAAGCCCTTCGATTATTTGGCCCTTGATCGTATACCACTGCTCTTATTATTAGGCCCAAACTTCGTGCGGCTCTTATATTTTTATCGATTAATTCTTTTAATTTAAAAGCAGAGAGTCCAGTGGAAGGAGCAACATAGCTTAAAACAAATTTCCAATTGGCATATAGTCCCCTCACCACAAAGACACATATCTGTTTGCACAAAACATCCGTTTTCGCAATGCCATCGTCCTCAAAGCCTTTCACTTCATCTCGGTGGGAATTATATTGCAGCCCTTTTCGAATTGAAATTTCATCAAAAACTAATACGGCATTTTTACTCTTATCGTCCATTTTCAAAAATATCGCTTTCAAATTATTCATGAGATTTTCATTTAGGCCCGGGACCATGGATTTAATCGGTGCCCATCTTAACAAAGAAGATTTGGATTCAGTTCAAGATCATCCCGCATAAAATTAAAGGCCTTAGAAGGAAAAAAATGTATGCTTTGAGCAATAATTTTTTCCTCTTCTTGCCACGATTGCTTGTTTTTTATTAACATCTTGCAAACCGTTTTTGAATTTTGTGAGATACATTTCTTGTCAATGATTCCATTAAGATAACCTCTATCTTTTTTTCTCTTAAATACTTAAGCTTTTTTGCTCTTTCGTTTTTCAATGCCGTTTTTAGCTGTCCTATATTTTAATTGTAAATTTTATTCATTTGTTTTTCTTTTTTAAGATCTTTGCACATTTCCCAGAATTTATTTCTGTAATATATTTCATTTTGCTCTCTTGTAAGGCAACTGGGACAGAATTCAATATTTTTAGTTGCATCAACTTTATCAATAGAGCTGCCAATATTTTCATTTCTTTTTATATTTGGGCTTTCTACAATATCCATGCTCGTATTTTCTGCTGCAGGTTGCTTGCGTATATTTTGGAAAATAGAAATTTTATTATCTGTCTCGTTTTCATCGCAAAAAGAAAACACATCACTGTTTTCGTCTGCTTCAAACATATTTAAATGTATTTAAATGTTATGCTCATCAAACAAGCACAGAGTCGGAATAGCCCCTGCCTTTAAAAATTTTTGGTAAGGTCTAGAAGCAGTAGCCAGTCTCAAAAAAAAACACACACACACAGAAAGTTGGCGATTTATAATGAATTTTGGTGAAAAAATTTTTAGGGGGTCTCAACTAGTTTATTTTTTATTGAATTTTTAAATTTAAATAAAAATTTTACTTTTTTCACTGTTGTTTTTGTTGTTTATCATGGCTGCTTTGGGTTTTGCATGGTTGCTTTTTGTTTTTCATGGTTGCTTTTCGATGATTCAACCGTTTACCAACACTGTTTTTCCTCAAACATGCCAATTTTTGGCATGTTTTCCAACACTAATTGTAGCGGGATCTGCGAAAAATTAATTTCGCGCTAAATTTTGTAAAATGTCGTGTGCAAATTGCCAAATTAGTTTCACAAACGTTATTCAATTCAGTGAAACTGAATTGTTTGACTTTCTACGTCGACACAATGTGATTAGAAGTGGAAGGATTTGTCCGCAATGTGGTGCAGAGTGCAGGTTGTCGTCGAGGGAGGAGACGCAGTTTTTTTTCAGCTGCCGTGCATCCCATATGCACCAGCATGGGATAAAAAAGCGAATCGCGGTGCGCTGCAACTTTTTTGAAAGTTTGCGTAAAAATACATTTTTCGCTGGATCACATCTCTCCATTTCTGACATTTGCCGTTTTGTTGCCTTTAACACCATGAGAATAAAGGGAGAAACGGAGGTGTTAATGGGTGAGATGAAGTGGAGTCGCCAATCGGTGATTGATTGCAAAAACTTCTTGCGCGAGGTTACATTGATTGGAGCGTCACCAATAGCCGTCCAAAACTTGGCAGTGTTGGTAAGGTCGTAGAAGCGCAAGTACAACTGCGGTCGAGTGGTGGAAGGTCAGTGGCTTTTTGGAGGCATCGAGAGAGAAAGAGGTGACTTTTTTATCGTGCCCGTTGAAAGCCGGAACACTGATACACTGCTCGCCATAAACTGGGAGCGTGTAGCCGATCCCGAGACGCAGACCCACACTCAAAATATTAAGAGATTGTGGCGAGATATGAAGGACAGCATTCCTCGATTTGAAAAAAAGGGGCATTACATTGGATACCTTGCCAAGTTCCAGTTTTTCAAGGCCTATAAGAGCCACATGCAGAGGGTTCATGAGTTGTTCATGGCCATTGGGCGACTCTATGATCCTTATAGAGAAGCCCAAATAAATGAAGACGCTCATGCAACCGTGGTTAGTGCTATGTGCAAAGTAAGTCGCAGGCGAAAAATTTAAAAAAAAAAATAAAATCGCGCGCGCTTACCTTTGAGTATTCCACACCCCTTGCCCACCCTTTTCAACAATTTTTAATCCATTTCCCTGCCATATTTGTTCTAAATTTATACATATTTCAATTTATTATCTTTTAATCTCTACCATTCTTTAGGATGATGATGATGATGACGATGATGTTTAATTATGACCTCTATGCCCTTATTAACTGACTTATCCTTTGACACATTTTAAGATTTTGACGCCCATTGATGATGACCTTTGATGATGACCTTCCGCCTTTGCACCTGACCACGCTCTGACCCAACATTATTTATAATGTCTTGGGACCAAGTCGGTCCTTTTCAGGACCACCAAATGTTTTAAAAAGAGATTTAAATATTTCCTTTGGTTTTATTTTTTTTTGTATGCACATTTTAAAAATGTTTCTTTTTTAGCGTTATAGTGTTGGAAAATCAGGAGAGACCTCCATATCAAAACTGTTATGGAAAGCATTAACGAATTCGCCACGAAACACTCCCAAAAACTTTCATTTCATAGCAACCCTCTCGCAAGAAAGCTCTTATCAAGACACTCTACCAGAAGAAGACTTAAACGTATTTTCATTGATCATCTCTCTACACGTTCATACAAGACTCTCAATTTGTGTCCTTAGTCATTTGTTCTCTTTGTCATGTCATACATAACTGCGGATTATGTCTTTTAGATGTTCGCTTTCTTATTTGCCATAATAATAAAAAAAAAAAAAAGTGTTGGAAAACACATAAAAACATGAGAGAAAATGTAGTGTTGGTAAACGTCTCATATTAGTGACAAGTTGCAGAAAACAACAATGCAAAAGCTCATTTTGCACTAAAAATATATAAATTTCAAAATTCAATAAAAAAAAAACTAGTTGAGACCCCCTTTTTATACCCGTTACTTATTAAAAATAAGTAA
Organism: Drosophila limbata; assembly: GCA_963924055.1. Taxonomy (NCBI): domain Eukaryota; kingdom Metazoa; phylum Arthropoda; class Insecta; order Diptera; family Drosophilidae; genus Drosophila; species Drosophila limbata. The sequence goes on from CAWUOW010000382.1 coordinate 1,074,454, forward strand.
AAGGGGATATTGTATTCGTTGCAATGTATGTAACAGGGAGAAGGAAGCATCTCCGACCCTATAAAGTATATATATTCTTGATCAGCATCAACAGCCGAGTCGATATAGCCATGTCCGTCTGTCCGTCTGTCCGTCCGTCCGTCCGTCCGTCCGTCTGTCCGTCCGTGTGAGCGCCTAGATCTCAGAGACTATAAGAGCTAGAGCAACCAAATTTGGCACACAGATTTCTATAAACCCCACGCAGGTCAAGTTTGTTTCAAAATTTTGCCATGCCCCTTTCCGCCTCCGTAAATCGCGAAAATCCATCACACGCACAGTTTTTAAGATATTAGGTTTTTTTAAACGGTGGACGTTAGCTATTGTTATTACCTATCATCCTACTAAATCCCAACAAGATCGGACAAACAGAAAGGTGGTACTGGCTGATTAAAGCTTTTAAGCAATAAAAGTGCCTAAAAGCATGCAATAAAAAAAAGTTAAATTTAACGGGTATCCTATAGTCGGGAGCTCGACTATAGCCTTTCCCACTTGTTTTCACCTAAATTCATCACAAATAGCCCTCTTTTTGTGTTTTTTTTTTTTTTTGCCGGTGGCTACTGCTTCTAGACTGTTACCAAATTTTTTCCCAAATATTTTTGCAAAAAATGTTTGTTGCAAATAACTGCCCTATTAACATTGACTGCACTGTCCAACTTACATTTTGAAACTCACTGGCGACGGACAAGCTCATTATCAGGGAACTGAAAAAGTCTCACAGGAAAGTGCTCTGAGCCATCTTTATAGCTTCGCTGGCACGTATCACTGCGGACGGCAGTCCGCGCTAGTGACGAAAGCAGCACGAAGGGTGCGAAAGGCGACTAGCATATATACACAGGAAGAATGGAAAATTTGCTATGGCAGTCCGATCGGGTCGAGTTATATACCGATCGAAAGGTATCAGTCTAACTTAAAAATGTGCATACTAAGACTTTTGAAAACTCACCTGGTTCGCGAGATAAACAGGTGTTAGTGGGAGGGACAAAATTTAAATGATTGGAGATAATGGGGCCGTTGGAGCCTTTTTAATTTTTTTTATAATTTTTCAATATTCTTATCAAAAATACGCGTCGAATGACACCTTGATCATCAAAATCCGACCACTGGTTCAGAAGATAATTAATTTCGAAATTTTTGGTGCCCTTTTTAAAACGAGATGAAAAGTCAGTCTGTTTGTTTGTTTGTTTGTATCAAAGCGTTGATTTAGTTTAAAAGTTTAAATGAGGACTTGTTCCCGATCAAAAATCTAGAAACGTTTGTTCTACGACTTTTTCGAAAAATCGCTAGTTTAGCGGGAAATCGCTAAAACCCGCTAAAACTAAAAACCCCCATAGTGTCCAAACCATAAAAGCTACAGATATGATCTATATGTCGTTGGAAAGGTATTTTGAAGGGCTCTTAAGCATACTTTTTTTTCTAAAGTACACAGGTAAAAAACTACAGGTGAAAAAAGGTATTTTTTTCCACATTTTGGCGGTTTTCGAAAAAACGCCGCTAACGATTTTTTTTAATTTTGAATATGTTTGAGCTTTTAAAATTTCGCGTTTCTTGATACATCATGCATAAATTTTTGTTGATTGGTTTGGAAGATATAACCTATTAACTGAATATATACGTTTTACTTTGAATTGAAAAAGGACAGCAGCAACAAAGTGTCATAGCAGCCAGAGTTTGAGAGTGCTGATAGATTTTGCGCTTGGCATGTTGGCATGTGTGTTAGTAAAGAGAAACAGTGTTGCCAGACAGTTTGTTTTTGCTTGAAAAAAACAATAAACACCGATTGACAAAGTTACACTGTAAAAAAATATTTCAATTGTCAAAATTTCCGATGTCTTATTAAAAAATTTCTGATATCTTATAAAAAAACCTCTTTACGAAGTAAACGTCTAGTGACGAAAACATTTTCATGCCCCAAAATTTCTGATATCCAATTTTGTGACGAAAAATATTAAATTTTACACATGAATTATTAAAAAAAAATTTTTTCACTGGGCACATTGCGCTAAATTTTTCATGCCCAATAAATAGTACTTTTTTGCGCAGTGCCAGTGACAACAATTTTTTTTAATAATTCATGTGGGCATTTCCACCGAAATGTAAACCGAGGCCAAAAACGTAAAATTGATCAAAAACTCACATCTTGTGAAATTTTCTTCCAAAAATGTATTTAAGTTATTTATTTAAGCAATATACGCTAGAATAAATTCATTTGGATGAACATATAGATTCTACATTGGAATAAATTCACTTTTCCATATTTTTGCCCATTTTCTTAAAAATTGACTTTCAAAATGGACCGTTTGTATTCTATCGATAACACTAAGTCAGATAGTAAGATTGTATCATAAACCATTTTAATACATAGAAATATATTGAAAGTTTAATTTAAAATAAGTTTTTCGAGCTGTTTCGATATATAATTTAAAAAAAGGGAGACAGAAACAATAGAAATATGTTGTGGAACAAAATGTCGAGAGCGACATGTCGCGTGCGACAGTGATTCAAATCGAATTAAAAACAAAAGCACTTAATATTTTTAAATCAAACAAAAAACATTTTTAAGATAAATCAATGCATTACATTTTAAACTAAATTGCATTAAAATATTCGTTCACGTTTTGCCGGAATCAGTGTTAGAACTGGTCGCCGAAAAAACTACTTCTATTTGAGTCGCGTGCGAATGCGTTGGTTTTTTGAAATTATCTTGAAAACGAACAAGTGCCCAAAAGAAACATTTGCAGCAATAAATAGTTCTAAGTAAAACCTATGAGTTTCCCCTTTTGTCACAACAAAATAATATTTTGGTATAGGTTTTATTTCACTTTGAATGCGTACGAATGTCGCATTCGACATGGGAGAATTACCCATGTGTAAAATTTAATATTTTTCGTCACAAAATTGGATATCAGAAATTTTGGGGCATGAAAATGTTTTTGTCACTAGACTTTTACCTCGTAAAGAGGTTTTTTTATAAGATTAATTATGCACTGTAACCCACTCCTTCTATTGTCCGAACACTTCACCTTATCCATTACAACAGTCTTAATCACAATTATCAATCAAAAGCACAATTATTCACACACGTTAATTAAATTTTGCAAATAACACTCGCGAGTTATTGCACGCTTTCAATTAATACGCATAGAACAATAAAAGCGCGAAAAGCGCGGCTACTGTCAAAAACACAGAAGTCAAAACAAAACCAACAAATTGGCGCGCTTTTAAAACAAAACAAACCTAATCAAAACAAAAATATCAAAGCAAACCAAATCAAAACAAACGAAAAATTGCGCGCCAAATCAAATCAAAAGAGATGGCACGCGCCAAGCACTTGCATTGGCATCAACATTTTACCTGCATATATAATAATAATAAAATATATGCCACAACAGTTTATAAAAACGCTGAAAAAAAAAATAATTAAATGGAAATAAAATAAAAAATAATGTTTTTATTTAAAACAGGGTATCGGGTGATCGAGCCCGCATTGCAAAAGCGCTGTTGTGTATGTTTACATTCACGCACACAAAGAAGCGAGCGCATGTTCACACACAGAAACGATAATGAGCGAGAGAGCGACACAGAGCGTGCTCATCGTTCTGGTGCCTATCCAAGACTGAACATTTTTCTGTACGTTCGCTCGCTGCTACGCCCTGACGCCAGTGTTGCCAGAGTCGCTTTTTTCCCGTCAAACCTGGCTGTTTTCAAAGGCCATTTGCTAGAAAAATTTGCAAACTGCGGGCAGCGGGAATTCTGGGTTTTTTTTTTTTTGAAATGGCTTTTTTTCAGATTTTTTTGATAAATGCCCAAATATAGGGCAAATTAAAAGGCAATACAAAAAATTCACTTCGTGAAATGGCAAAATAATGGCAGCCCTACAAAAATTTGGATGGAAGTCAATTTCTATAAGGATTCTGTGAGCAACAATACTTTTTCAGACCTGGCTAAGGTTGCCATTGATATGTTATCGTTGCTTTGGTCCAACGCCGAAGTGGAGCGCATATTTAGCAAAGTCAATCTTGTAAAGTCAAAACTGCGAAAAAAAAACTACACTTGAGAATATTGAGAAATTGGATTAACTGTTTGCTACTTAAAATAAAAATAATTTATTTTGTTATGAATTTACTGATATGGCTTGCACAGACTTGAAAAGTGCTGCTATATAAGCTTCCCAATAAATTCCTGCGGATGATAGGAACGGGATTATCAGAAGATAATGAAAATCAGGAGAATGAGGACAACATTGATGAAATTATTCACATCTTATGAATAAAAGATCAGCAGATGCTCAAATGGTTCAGTTTCTTTCTAGGCAACCTGATTTTGCGCGCTTACTCTTCTGCTCTCAGGAGAAAATACTGGAATTAATGAATTATAAAACTAGCTTTTTTTATGGCTTTTTTCATTAATTTTTCAGCTTTTTTCATCGCTCCTCCCGTCAAAAACAGCTTTTTTTCAAAAAAAAAAGTTGGCAACACTGCCTGACGCTCTTGGTTTTTATTGGAAAGAGCGTTCCGCTTTTGCCGAAGGCTCTGGGGTTCCATTGCATACAAAGCATTTGCTCTCACAAAAATGCTTGTTTGTCGCCTCTATGTATTGTTTGCTTAGTGGTTCCAGCAACACAAGTTAGTGTTGAACGATCGTTTTCGGCCTTAAAAATTATGCTCACCGACCAGAGATGCAACCTCGGTGACGAGTCTTTGGCCAAATTGTTATCTGTAAAATTAAATAATCATTAAAAAAAATAATAAAATCTAAAACTAGAGCTGAAAATAAAAAAAAATATTCTGGGAGGTAGCTATAGTGTTGAAAAATGTTTAATCAGTGTTAAAACACTGTTTTCTCATGTTTTGATGCAAGTTTGGATGGGTTATCGTGCTTCGATAAAAAAAAAATAATGCTGGGAGGTAGCTATGGTATCCTTTTACAGGGATATAAAGTAATATTGGTAAAAATCTTAGCACAGAAGCCGTAAATTACTTTTGAGTTTTATTTTAAGCGAAAAAAATAAAACTCATTTATAATGATTATTTTTGATTTTTATAAAATTACTCAAAAATAATGATGATCATTAAGAAAAAAAAATAAAAATTAAAATATCATTAAAATGTAATTTTTATAATATAACTTATAATGATTACGGTTCCTGATTTTGACTTCTTTGCATATTGTTGCTTCTGTGATTATTGCCTGTTGTTGGTTATTTTCAACGTTTTGGTCATTAATATTACCTGATCCGTGGTGATCAAAATATTTTCGAATTAATATTTTCTGATTTAAGTTACCGATATTAAGACCAATGTACTTTGCTATCTCATCTCTATCTGCTGGAACTGTGGTAAGGGGCATTAATAAAACTGCCTTGGAGCCTGAGGCTAACCCATTTTATACTTTGTATTAACATAATAGAGCACTTAGGGCCGTTTTTTCAATGTACATATAAACTGTATCTAAGATATAATTTAAAATTTGACAGTAATTTCTATACATTTTACGTCAAAATATACTCTCAATAGTTATCAAACACCTTATTTAGACATTTAGGCTATTCACTTGACTGTGGCAGCATGGCAGATGGCACATGTACAATACTTGAGTAGTGAACAGCCCTTTTTGGTCCAGTTCTGTTTTTTGTATTATTTATTATTTATTTATTTATTTATTTAGTGTCAACTAAATACAGTTGACCAAAATTAATGTAAGAAATTCAATAAAGAAAAGAAAAATTAAAAGTATGTAATAGAAAATTAATTTAAATTAAATTTAAACTGAAGTGATTAACAATAAGAAGTTAAAAATTACAAAAAATTAAAAAATTAAAAATCGGGGGGTATTCAAGAATGTTTAAAGTGATCCAACATTTGTTGCAAGGATTGGGGAAAACCCAGAAAAACCCAATCAGATCAAAAAGTATTAGTAGCAATAATTAGTAATAATACAAGTATTAGAGATTAGAAAGGTCAGGGGAGAAGGGAAGATTTCAGGGAGGGAAGAGAGAGTTCTGTGGAGAAAACTTGATAAAGATTGTTGTACTCAGCGCACAAAACACGAAACAAACTGTGCAAAGCGTAATCGGTTGTGCATGTAGGTAAAGCTAAAGGTATAAAATTCCTAGTAGTTCTACGGGGAACAGAAAAAGAAAGACGTTCTAAAAGGAAAATAGAATCAATCTCCCCAATAATCAATTTATGAAGAAAAGTAACGCCAAGCGTTATTCTACGATTGATTAAAGACGGAAGACTGAGAAGAAGAAGCCTACTGGAATACGATGGTAAACGGAGATCGGGATCCCAGTTTAAACCACGTAAGGCAAAAAGCAAAAATTGCTTTTGAACTGATTCAATACGATCCTGGAATATAATATGATACTGCGGGCTCCAAATGCATGAGCAGTATTCCAGGATAGGACGAACTAAAGAGGTATAAAGGTGCTTAGTAATGAAAGGATAACTAAATTCCTTCGACCAACGTTTAACAAAACCAAGCACTGCCTTGGCTTCATAAACTATTATAGAGATGTGCAAATTGAAGTTCAATGTACAATCAAAAACTCCAAGGTCTTTTACAGTAGTTATACGTTGCAGTGGACCATTGTCAATCATATATACCGCTAAAAAAGGTCTAGTGCGGCTAAAAGTCATAAACATACACTGAGGTTACTGTCATTTTTATTATTTCTGTAAGTAAATCTGATTGTGCTACCTGATTTAAGCAAAATGCCTTGGAAAAGCGGTAAGGAATTAAAAGCTATGAAAGAATTTTTTTCAACAGCGCATCTAGTCTGTCAAGCTGCAAGTCGTTTGTGACCACAAACTGCGCATAAGAGATGCCGTAATGGTAAGTCCTAGAAGCTACCATGATTCCAATGCTTTGAAAACTGCTCAATTGGTAAGCGTTAATTTTCTGGAGAAGAGTGGATCGCAGGGGACTCCGCCTACCCACAGTCCACGTTTTTGGTTACCCCGTTTCGCAGTAACTCCCGGATAATGGATATCGTTTTAGGGTCCTCAAAGGGAGGTCTTACAGCCTGAAGGAACTGAGCATCCGTTTAAAAAACACGAAAAGCCAGAATTTTTTCTGCATTTGGGTACTTGTTTGCTGCAATCTTCACAATATTCTAATTGAAGATAATGACGGAGAAGACATAGACACTGAGGTTGAACCCAGTGGCGTCAGAAGACAAAAGAAAATTCTTGTATAATTTAATGATTAAATAAAATTCCATGTTTCGTTCCTCCAATCTCAACTTGCGTTCTTCTATTTCTTTTTTTCCCTCTTCCAACCTAAGTTTGCGCTCATCTATCTCCTTGCTCCACTAAAATTTAACTTTTCGTCATTAGAGCGAACTGCCGTCCACAGTGATAAACCTGTAGGTTTGTTGCGTCACTAAACACATGTTGTCAAAACGTTCGCACTAAAAAATGTCATAAATACTAAATTTCGATTGAAATTATCCACTTTTTTTCGGGCTTTTTATCATCTTTACATAGGCATATATGCCGGACTTTTCGTAGTCAAGGGTCTGGGTCTGACATCCTGGCATGAAATTTTTCAGTACAAGTTTTTGTGACGTTTGGGACATGTGCCATGTGCCAGGCTGCCACAGTTAAGTGAATACCCTAATTGAAAAATCGAGCCTTAATATGTTTAGAACAGGGGTGCCCAAAACTGCCATATGGATGTGCAAGCACCAATACAAATAAAAAAGAACGCACACTTGCAACAAAAATTTATTTTATTTCAATGTGTACACTGAACAAAAAGAACAAGTTTCTTCAAATGAAAAAATTCGAATAGAACACAAGCGTCAAACGTTTCACAACGAAATGAAGCTTTTCGTTCTTCAGTGTACACCAAACGTACAGTGTATTCTTAGTCGATAATGGTGACGCAGTTTCTTCTTGCATTGTTGCCATGTTGTTGGTGTGTTGATTTTTAAACAAGGACTTGATAGTGAACATGACCGACGTTTTCATACCAAATGAAAGTATGTGGTTACTTTCACTTGGGCCCAAATTTGGCCTACCCACAAACGGACAAAACATATCGCCAATACATATAATAGCAGACATGGAACAAGGAATAAAAACAATTGAAAACGAAAAGCTACGAGACACAATAAGAGGAAACTTACCATCGAGGCTCAACAATTACAAACACTCAACAAAAACAACCCAGAAAGAAAAATTCATATTAAACATAGCCAACAACACAGAAAAGCTAATGAAAGAACACAAAGACAAAATAATGGTCACACAAGCGGATAAAGGCAATAAAACTGTAATAATCTACAAGAGAGAGTATCACGACAAGATGCAGCTACTACTCAACGACAAAACAACCTACAGAACAATGAGAAATGACTCAACACAAAAACTCATCACAAAGAACAACAGCATAGTGAACTATTTATACAAGAACAACTTCATCGACATGACAACAAAACTAAAAACATATTGCTCGGGAGGAAATGCACCTAGACTGTACGGGTTGCCAAAAATACATAAAAATGGAACACCACTCAGACCGCTGATATCAACTGAGGTACCATGCTACAGATTAGCTAGATACATAGGGGACATCATCAAAAATATACAATCCGCAAAATATAATATAAGGAACGCAACAGAATTAAAGAACGAGATTACAGGATTAACTATTGGAAAAGAAGAAATACTCGTATCTTTTGACGTAATATCACTGTTCACAAACATACCAATCAACACCGCAACGAAAAACATAATGGACAGATGGACGGATCTAGCTACACACACATCCATACCAATACAAAAATTCAGAGAAATACTAGACTTCGTACTTACGGACAACAATTATTTTACATATAATAATGTGACATACAGCCAGAGTTTTGGAATGCCCATGGGAAATCCACTATCGCCGACAATCGCTAACACTGTATTTTATAAAATACTAGACGATGCAATTGAAGACCCAGTGGCGGGAATTCGCATTAGAGAATCGATTACAACCTCCATACTTCGCGGCCAGTATGAATTCGAATTCATACCCAGACTTGCATTACTTTTCCATAAGGTTGGCCGCTGTTAAGCTGGACAAGCTTCAAAACCGCATACTTGTAATCGAGCCAGTATGCGGTTAATTGAGTGAGCACACTTCGTGTTGCATTACCGTCCTGTATACTGTTGCGTATAGGATCGTAATGCAGATGTTTTACTGACTGGTATACAATGCCTATAGGATTGTAATGCAGATGCTTTATTGGCTGGTATACAATGCCTATAGGACTGTAATGCAGATGCTAAACCCACCCCAAAATTAAAGATTGTAATTTTTCATAAAAATATTTATAATTATTTGTATTATAAGATATTTATAGTTATAAAATCAAATTAAAAATGTAATAACAAAAAAAAATAAACAACAAAACATTAAATAAAATTAAAAAAATAAAAATTAAATTAAAAATCAAAAGAAAAATGTAACAAAAATTAGAAAAAAATGAATCACATTGAAATTCAAAATAAAAATTAAATAAAAAATAAGAAAAAAACAATTCAAAACTATACTATACTATAAACTTTAACATAATTAACGCTTAAATAAGCGTAATCTATTTCCTCGTCGTTTTCCTTGTCGTTGTCGTTGTCCTTGTCTTCATCCTCCTTTCTCTTCCGCTCCTTAATTTTTAAGTCAAATTTTCTTTTGGCAATGCGGCCCTTATTTGACTTAAATGCAGCTCTAATAAGCTGTATGTAGCCGCGGCTACTCATGCCCTCTTCTTTGACAGCATCTATATTGAAGAAAATGTCAAAAATAAATATGTTATTTATAATTAAAACAATATATTTATCAATAGGCTTACTCAAATTTACTTTCCTTTAGATTGTTGAAGATTAGCACTGTGTTGCAGCCACGCGACAAAACAAACAAACAAAACCATATGGGAATAGAAACGAACAAAATTTGCACAAACAACAACCCGTGTTTTGTTGCATTGTTGCATCTAATACTTACGCATTTGCATGTGTGTGAAGCAACAAAACACAAACACACACATGCTCGGTTGCAACCAAAGCAGAATAGCAAAAGACGAAAGACATTCGTGCATGTTCGATGGCAGAACAGTGTGAGCCAAAACGGCGCCCCATTACCAACCTACGTTCAAAAAGTGAAGAAAGTATCGGTTACGAATGTACATTCGTCGATGCATTCCGAAGAGTTACAACAATCCGTTGTGGCCGGTTTCCGCCACTGGGGAATTAAAACAATGTAATGTTACAATCAAACATATTTCAAAATACGTAGACGACATATTCCTTATTATAAAAGAGAACGATACAAATATTATATTGGATACATTCAACAAACAACACAAGATAATCCAATTCACAGTTGAAACAGAAACAAACAATAAAATTGCATATTTAGATATGGAAATAGAGCGGAATGGAAGCAAGCTAACATTTGATTGGTACACAAAAGAAACATCATCAGGACGGACTATGAATTTTGACTCAAACCAACCAATGACACAGAAAATAAACACTAAAAAAAACATTTTTAGAAATACTAACACACTATGCGACAAACAACACCGATCAAAAAACTATGTAAAATTAAAAAAGATGTTAATACAAAACAATTACCCAACGCACCTAATAGACAAACTAATTAATGACGTCACAAACAAAATTGATAACACAAAAATCCATAGCTTAGTAACAACAAAAACTCCAGAGAAACTTATTAAGCAGTACGTCAGCATCCCGTACATAAATAACATTACAAACAGAGCTACCTTAGAAAAACTTATACCAAAAGACAGCACAGATCACATTACATATGTATACAAAGCTCATAAAACAACAAGAAATTTGTTTACAAACACGAAAGACAAAATTGACAGAGAAAAGCAAAACAATGTAATTAACGAAATCAGGTGCAATGGAAAAGAAGGAAAAGAGTGCAATAAAGTTTTCATTGGCACAACAAAACGATCGCTCGCTACAAGACTAACAGAGCATAAAGGAGACGCGAAGAACAAAAAGACAACGACAGCATTAGCACAGCATCTAACGGACACTGACCACACAGCTGACTTTGTTGACGTCAAGGTGCTTGACATTGAAAGAAGAGAGCGAACAAGACTGACGCTGGAGAGCTTGCGAATACAGCAAAAAGTAAACACTGCGATTAATTTACATTTACGCTGCTGCAATTGCCAAAAACAACTGGAGGAGAAACAAACAGACTTGACGACAATTTATTAAAGTATGGACAACGAACGCAATATTTTAAGTAGGATTGACGACACCAATATAGGCACAAACAAATAAAAACAAAAAAGAATGTACTTATGTGTCAGTGTTATTATCGTATCCCTGCAGATATCAAATTCCTTCTCATTGATGTTGTTGTTATATTTTGTCATTTTGTTGTTATTTTTCTAATAGTTCTGCCAGCGTCGACCGGCCTCTGCTCGAGCGACGCAGGCAGAGTTAGTTTTCGTCTGCTTCTGTTCGTTTCTCTTGTTTCGTTGCGTGCCGACGTCCAAAAAAAATGTACGTCGTGCGTGTGCTGCTTAAGCGACGCAGGCAGAGGCTGTTGCTGTTCGTTTTTTCTTTCCCTCTCTAGCGTACAAGTTTTCGGCCGACGTTGACGTCGACAAAAATTGTACGTTGCAGGCAGAGGCTGTTGCTGTTCATTTTTTCTATTTTCTTTCCCTCTCTAGCGTACAAGTTTTCGGCCGACGTTGACGTCGACAAAAATTGTACGTTGCAGGCAGAGGCTGTTGCTGTTCATTTTTTCTATTTTCTTTCCCTCTCTAGTGTACAAGTTTTCGGCCGACGTTGACGTCGACAAAAATTGTACGTTGCAGGCAGAGGCTGTTGGTTTCTTGTTGTTGTTACTTTTTTCTCTGTCGGGCGTACAAGTTTTCGGCCGACGTTGACGTCGACTAAAATTGTATCCCAGTAGAACCTGAATTCATGTGGTGAACAAATTGCACACAGCATTCAGCCGTTAAACTTCAGGGGTAAAGCTATAGCCCAAAGTCTACTAAGGTTTCAGGGCGAGACCCCTGAAGGCGTATAGAAAATGTCTATCGTTTTTTCCGGGGTACTTTTTGCTGCAAGAAAAAAAGTCCCTGCAGCTAACTTAACGTTGCCAACGCCTGGCAATAAATATCGAAAACACTTGTTATGAGTTTTAAACCAAACCTTTCTGTAATTCTGTATTGTTAAAAGAATTCATAATAAATGAAATATATTGAATACATTTTTTTTATTAATTAATCATTTTTAAAATATGGCAAAATGTTGTTTTCTTATTAAATATTTTTATCGTGGTGGTTATCGATAAATACAAAGGGCTGGCAATGCTAGTATCGGCAATCGAAGACATTGCATCCCTTCGTTTGTGTTTTCGTCATTGTGCAGAAATTGTAAAAAAAGGTAAGTTTTAACTTTAAATATATGAATAAATGCTTATTTTCATTGTATTTGTTACCGTATAGATCGTCTGACTTAAATGCCCGATGACGACGAACACGGTTGCAAGCAAGTCCAGGAGAGCATCACACGTAAGTAACTAAAACAATTACCCAATTAAACACCAAATTGGTTTTAATTATTGCATTTTCTTAGAATAAACTTGTAGGAGGCTCTTCAAATTGGAAAGTATGAAGATCGTCCAACAATAAGGTAAGAATTAATCAATTTAATGCTCTTCCAACAAACAATTAATTAATTCTAAATTTCAGATTGAGCCCTTCAAGTAAATGCTGTGGCCAAGAGAAATATGATAATATTTAAAAATATTTTAAAGCTTATTTATAACTTGTTAAGTTTACTACAATTAAGTTTCAAATAAATGCATTAAAATAAAAAATTAAACAACAATTTTGTGTGCATAATTTTTTGCCGCTAATTCGGCACAATTTTCCAATGGCCTACAGCAAGAGAAATTCCGGACAAAAATTCCCACCCCTGAAGAAGCGATGCAACATTTCGATACGCTTTCAGGGGTGACGGCCTGAAACCTTAGCGGAAGCTTCCGCCAAATCTTCCGCCAGCGTATACCGAATTACCCCGCTCACGCTAATGTAAAAGCGAATTAGAACTTTACATAAAGTGGCTGCACAGCTCCCCTGAACGTTCAGCTGGCATTCTTAACGTTTTTCGCTACAAAAGAGCCACTGGGATGTCGGGCGAACCCGAGTTTACCCCGCGGGGCCCCCGCTGCCAACAAGAGTGATAGAAAATATGTGCAACAGCACGTGGCAATCGCTCGGGCCAACAAAAAAAAGGTTAACGGGACCTATTGTTGTTTTTGTCATTGATTGTCGGCGCGCGTCGCTTTGTCTACGAGTCCATTTGATTCCTGACAGCAAGCAGAGCACGGCCGATTTGAAGTCAAGACAAGAGGAGAGAAGTGGTTTTAATAAAAGAAACGCAAGAAAAAACAATTTCAGGTAAGTTAAGTGATGTGATTTCGATTGATAATCAATTTCGTGATTGATAATCACTGCGGACGGCAGTCCGCGCTAGTGACGAAAGCAGCACGAAGGGTGCGAAAGGCGACTAGCATATATACACAGGAAGAATGGAAAATTTGCTATGACTGTCCGATCGAGTCGAATTATATACCGATCGAAAGGTATCAATCTAACTTAAAAATGTGCATACTAAGACTTTTGAAAACTTACATGGTTCGTGAGATAAACAGGTGTAAGTGGGAGGGACAAAATTTAAATGATTGGAGCAAATGGGGCCGTTGGAGCCTTTTAGATTCTTTTTATAATTTTTCACTATACTTATCAAAAATACGCGTCGAATGACACCTTGATCATCAAAATCCGACCACTGGTTCAGAAGATAATTAATTTCGAAATTTTTGGTGCCCTTTTCAAAACGAGATGAAAAGTCAGTCTGTTTGTTTGTCTGTTTGTTTGTTTGTTTGTTTGTTTGTATAGATCAAAGCGTTGATTTAGCTTAAAAGTTTGAATGAGGACTTGTTCCCGATAAAAAATCTAGAATCGTTTGTTCTACGACTTTTTCGAAAAATCGCTAGTTTAGCGGGAAATCGCTAAAAACCGCTAGCAACCAAACGATAGGAGCTACAGATCTGTTCTATATGTCGTTGGAAAGGTGTTTTGAAGGGCTTTTAGGCATACCTTCAAAGTTTTTTTTTTAAGTAAAAAGGTAAACAGCTACAGGTGAAATAAGGTATTTATTTCCACATTTTGGCGATTTAAGAAAAATCTACACATCAAATCACTTTTAAATATACTGCATGTTGTAGAGAATTCAATTACGCGTTTTTTGACATATAACACATATCTGTCAAAATTCGTTTGGGCAAGATATTACCTATTAACTGAATATACCTTACACCTTTACACTACTGCATGTACATATGCAGTATGTACACTGCTTGCAGTGCATGTGGAAAGATACTGCTTGCAAGTGGTCAATTCTTTTTGCGGCAGATAAATCATTTTATAATCAAAAATATAGAAACTTTTGTTTTTCGACTTTTTCGAAAAATAGCTAGTTTAGCGGGAAATCACTAAAAACCGCTAAAATTGGAACCCCCATATCATCCAAACGATAAAAGCTACAGATGTGATATATATATCGTTGAAAAGATATTTTAAAGGGCTCTTAGGAATACCTTTAGTGTTTTTTTAAGATAAAAGGTAAACAGCAACAGGTGAAATAAGGTATTTTTTCCCACATTAAGGCGACTTTTGTGAAAACGCAAGTAATGATTTTTTCTAATTTTCAATATATTGTAGTTTGTAAAATTTCGATGTATTTGGAAGATATTACCTGTTAACAGAATATATACGTTTTGCTTAGAATTGGAATAGGACAGCAGCAACAACGTGTCGTAGCAGCCAGAGCTTGAGAGTTCTGTTAGATTTTGACAAAATTGTACCGTCAAAATATATTGCAATTTTCAAAACTTTTGATATCTTACTCCAAAATTTCTGATATCTTATAAAAAAAACCTCTTTACGAGGTAAAAGTCTAGTGACGAAAACATTTTAATGCACCAAAATTTCTGATATCCAATTTTGTGACGAATAATATTAAGTTTTACTTAAAAATTACTACAAAAAAATTTTTTTGTCACTCGGCACATTGCGCTAATTTCTTCATACCTAATAAATATATATTTTTTGCGCAGTGCCGAGTGACAAAAAAATTTGTTTGTAGTTATTTTTAAGTAAAACTTAATATTATTCGTCACAAAATTGGATATCAGAAATTTTGGTGCATTAAAATGTTTTCGTCACTAGACTTTTACCTCGTAAAGAGGTTCTTTTTATAAGATCAATTATACATATATGTATGGATGTTCATAAAGATTATTTTATTTGTGCAAGCCCGATGAGCAGCAATTGCAATAAAGTTTTTATATGTACAAGCATGCATATATATACACTGGCGATCATAATTATTCGCACAGCAAGTATTTTGAGATTTAGGGGCTTATATGCACCCTACCGGTAACATGTTGGCATCAATTCAACTTTTTTCTTCGTTTTAAAAAAAACAGTGACTGCAAAAATTTTTTTACCAACTTTTTTTTATGATTTTTCGAAAATTGCTAAAAATTACTTTTTGTATAAAAAGGGGTTAAAATAGTAATTTTTTAGTAATTAGTTAGCAAAGAGATTTTTTGGTAAAAAAATTTTTGCAGTCACTGTTTTTTTTTAAAACGAAGAAAAAAGTTGAATTGATGCCAACATGTTACCGGTAGGGTGCATATAAGCCCCTAAATCTCAAAATACTTGCTGTGCGAATAATTATGATCTCCAGTGTATGTTCACAAAAATACTATTGCCTACACCCAAAAATCAAATTACAGTTGAGGTCAAAAATTTGCGATTTTTTTCATGGTTATATTATTTTTGTTAAAGAAAAATATAAATTAGCGTTTTTTATTATACAAATTTGATTTATGGGAGTAGATAGTGCCATTAAAGTGTTTTAATATTAATATATTTGTTTTATTTTTGCTTTTTTTCTTCCCATTTTTAAATTTTAACAATTTAATTATTAATATTTTCTTTTCTAATATATATATATATATTATATATATACATATAATATAATATATATATATATATATATATATTTTTGTTTATATCTATATTTTAATATATATAATAATATGCATAATTTTTGTATTACTTAAAAATAAAGTTGTTTCGCCTAAAATAAAAATTAAAGTATTTAAAGGTAGCAATAAATAAAAAATGGTTGGTAAAAGGCACATGCGCAGATTAGTTAAACAGGAAAGAGATGCTATGCGTGATGGATTAGAATCTGTACGCAGAAGTTTTAGGGAAATAGACACTGTAGAAGATGTTGTAGATGACAATGTTTGTGAGCAGATAGTGGCAGTGGGGCAAGAAATAGAATTTGTTGAGTTGCAGGAAGAAACGGAGAGAATAATAGTAGAAGAAAAAGTTGGTGATGATTTAAATACTCAATTGAAAAATTGGTATTTAAAACATAAACCAACACGAAACTGTGCCAAGGACCTCATTTCTATTTTAAATTCACATAATTTGAAAGTAAAGCCCTTCTATACGTTTAATTGCCCTGATAAGCCGGATATCAGTGAAGTTGGAGAAGGCTCCTATTTACATATTGGCTTGTCAAAGCAATTAAATAAACTTTCAGTTTTACCCAATATTCCAGATGTGTTAAGCATTGATATTAATATTGACGGACTTCCGTTATTTAAAAGCTCGTGTGCGCAATTGTGGCTCATTTTAATTAGAATGAATAATATTAATAATTGCCCTATCTTACCAATAGGAGTATTTTTGGGTCACAATAAGCCATTCAATTGCGAAATATTTTTATCTAAGTTTACTTGTGAATTGTCCGATATTATGAAAAATGGCCTCACCATTTCAAATAAAAAAGTTCACTTAGAACTTAGAGCAATTGTCTGCGATGCTCCTGCAAGAGCTTTTGTTACAGGCACACCTGGACATACATCCAGTCATGGCTGTAGCAAGTGCATTCAGGTAGCACATAAAGTAGACTCTGTTTTGACATTTAGTACAAAATGTGCTGAATTAATAACAGATG
This sequence comes from Drosophila limbata, assembly GCA_963924055.1. Classification (NCBI taxonomy): domain Eukaryota; kingdom Metazoa; phylum Arthropoda; class Insecta; order Diptera; family Drosophilidae; genus Drosophila; species Drosophila limbata. The sequence goes on from CAWUOW010000382.1 coordinate 1,091,586, forward strand.
AAGACTTTCGCTCTAGAAAATACCCTAATCACCACAAAAAGGAGTATTTAACTGTTCAGTCCGCTTTTGAAAAACTTGGAGTCCTAATGGTTACTCAAGTCCCACTCGATTGCATGCATCTTATTGAATTGGGTGTCATGCGTAAATTTTTAAACAGATTGTGGAATAATAAATTGGTTTCTGAAATTTCGAAACAAAATAAAGAGTTGATATCCACAATATTAATATCAATGAAAAAATGCATCCCAAAAGAGTTTGCTTGAAGGCCGAGAACATTGCTAGAGCTTCCTAACTGGAAAGCAACTGAGTTTAGGCAATTTCTGTTATACACTGGTATTGTAGCTCTTAAAGATACAATTATTGATGACCAGTATTATGAGTTTTTATTACTCCACTGTGCCTACAGACTGCTGTGTTCCCAAAAACAAAGAGAATCTAATCTTGAAACTTCTCAACAGATGTTAAATCTATTTGTTGAGAATTTTCCTCTGGTTTTTGGTGAAAACAGTGTGTCCTACAATGTTCACGGCTTATTGCATGTAAGAGAAACTGCTAAACAAATCGAAGATCCGATTGCAGGCTCCTCTTACTCCTTTGAAAATTATTTGCAAACTCTTAAGCGATTTGTCCGTAAGCCTACGCAAATATTGCAGCAAATTAATAGGAAAATAGTTGAAGATAGCCACATTGGGGGAAGAGAAGATAAAGTAGAGTTAGATAGAAATGTGCTCAAGTTAAAGGGATTTTCACTAAGTCATATATAGTCATATATTTAGTTAATTAAAAAATGGCAACAGAAGTAGAAAGATTTAATTTTTCACAGTTTCATAGGAAAGCGGTAGGCATGCCATATAAGGGGGGTTTGGTATTAGTACCATTTTTACATTTTTAATATATTTACAGTTTAGATTTATTTTAAGTATTGCTACCTTTAAATATTTAAATTTTTTTAGAAAAATATAATTGGAGGTGTTTAGTCCGTAGGCGTATTAGACGAATCGGGCATGTCTAAAGGGACGGCTCTTTAGATATCTTTGAAGATTCACCTACCATGATACCAAAAATCAAAAAAAAAAAAAAAGTGTTTTTAAGTGATTAAAAAAATTATGCATATTATAAAATTTAATAACTAATAACCAATAACCGCTAACCACTAACTACTAACCACTAACAACTAGGGATGACGAAAAAAATTTATTAATCGATTATTGAATCATATGATTAATTTAAGCTACGCGATTATTAATTGCAATTAATCGACGAAAACCAAAAATAATCGATTAATCAAATGATTAATTTTTTTTAATAGTTTTTTTTTAAATATTATGAAATGCAATGCCATTGTATAGCAAAAAAATTAAGACAATAATTAAATGCGCGTTTAAAAATGCTAAATGTAACCGTAAACTGTAACTGTAAAAAAGAAATATTTTTCATTGTTAATTTTGATTTTCTTATCTTTAATTTAGAATTTTTTTTTGTGATACTCATGATCGAATTTTCATAAAACTGAATAAGAGAAAATAAAATAAATTCAAACTGAAGAATATGTGAAAGAAATGTGTGAATGAAAAATTAAAAAAGTAATGCCTTTTAAATTATTATTATATTATTAATATAACTATATTTTTGCAAAAAAAAAATTTTATGAACCGAAACCATACCGGTATTTCAAAACCGAAACATACAAAAACCGGTTCTCCGTTACGAAACCTTTATTCAAAGATTTTGCGTAACCGATAACCGAAAACCTAAATGCGAACATAAACGAAACCGTAACTGAATCCGAAATTTGTTTCGGTTTTAATCCTGATTATAAATGAAAAGTGCAATACTAACCTTGAGGGAAGCGAACTCAGCTTTAAATGCTGAAACATGTTTGTGGTGTTTTGCCAAAATTTTAGTTGCTTTTGACATAATCGGCACTGAACTTCTTTTGTATTCATTTTGGAATAAAACTTCCAAACTTTACTTTGCGTTGGTGCCGTGGTTAAAAAGTTCGTGCGTGATGTGTAAAAATTGTTGGCAACGATGCGATTATTTTATCGAATAATCGATTAGCGTTTCAATTAATCGCAACCCATTTGACGATACAATTAAATCGCCAATGGAAGCAAAATAATCGATTATTGTGTATCATATGATTAATCGTGCCATCCCTACTAACAACTAACCATTAATTTCTTTAGAATGTCAGACTCAAATGGACAGGAAACAAATGGACGGGAAGCTAATGGACAGCCCCCAACGAAAGTCCGCAAAATTAATTTTACGACAAACCGTAAGTATTTTAATTCAAATGAAAAAAAAAAACATAAAATAATGCTCATATTTTTATTTAGACGATGAACCGGAAAACTCCTCAGGTGCACGTAAGTTAAGAAATAGACTAAGAAAAATTAATAACAAAGTTCTTTTACTTTAAATAAATTTTCAATTTTACTTTTCTAGAAGTCACAGAGCTTCGTCGCGAAATCGACGGTCTAAAAAAAGTCGTCGAGGAGTTGACGGAAAGTATAAAGACCGTGATCGACGTCAACAAGGAGGTGAAGGCCGAGATTGGGTTCCTCGCTGAAATGATGGGGACGCAAAACGCCTATTTAAGGCAAATTCTTCAGCGAGGGGCCCAAGTGACAGAGGCGCAGGGGTCAACATTCCCCATATTCACAACAGGGGAATTAATGGCGTTAGATCTAAAAATTTCGCCAGAAAATAGGTAGATTTATGTAAGTACAAGCTTATTAACTAATGCCTTTTTTTCTATAATATACTAATTTTCCTTTATTTGCAGATAACCAAAATGAAGGAATTGCTTCTCCAAGCAACTCTGTCAAAGTCTCTAAAAAAAATTCTTGGAGAAGATATAATACTGGACCATAACATCGAGGGTGTGTCCAAAAAAAAGGCGCTAAATGTATATGCGTCGTTTTTCCCGGCTTTGTTGGGTAAATATTTAAAATGTGCTTTGTATTGTAATTAATTTTAATAATATTATTTTATTAAATGTCATTTCAGAAGCCATTTCACTGGTGGACGCATCGCAGCCGGCCGAAAAAGCCCTCTCAAAGGCAATGCAGTGCGTCAAGAACAACGCCAACAAAACAAAAAATAAGAATAAGTTAGTAAATAAGGAAAATGTAATTGATAAGATAGGTCTATTTTGAAAATTGTTTCCTCAAAATAGACCTATACGACAGTTCGAAACAATCAATGGGTACTTAATTAGTTAAGGAAAGTATTGCATCATTCAAAAGGAATTCAAAAGACCTTTCCATTGTTGCCAAACCTTACATGAGCTAAGTTCAAAATTTGACTCGAACTTACTTTAAATGGGGCCAAAATACTTCTGGCCACCGTTGCTTATAATACAATAAATTATAATTATATCTACATACGTATTTGATTTATTTACTTCGAATTATTGTATAAAATCATATGGTTCCCTAACGAAAGCGCACAAAAAAAACGTTAGGGAATCATTGAGGAATTTTTAGCAAAATTCCTGGAAGATTCCCTAGCAAAAATGCACAAAAAAAAACGTTAGGGAATCATTGAGGAATTTTCAGCAAAATTCCTGGGGGATTCCCTAGCGACATTCGCATAAGAATCGTTAGGGAATCATTGAGGAATTTTCAGCAAAATTCCTGGGAGATTCCCTAGCGAAAATCGCATAAGAATCGTTAGGGAATCATTGGGGAATTCTCGGCAGAGTTCCCCAAGGTTTCCCTAACGAGAAACGTAAGGAATCTCTATGGAGAGTTCCCTTTTCCTTAATCGTAGGACTTCGCAATGTTAAAGTCCCTAAGGAATTTCATACAAAATCCCTATGGATTCCTTAAGCATAGGGAAAAATTCCTTAATGATTCTTTTGACATTCCTTTGTGAATGTGTCTGAAGGGTAGTTTTCGTCTGTTTCTGTTCGTTTCTCTCATTTCGTTGCGTGCCGACGACCAAAAAAATGCACGTCGTGCTTGCGCTGCTTAAGCGACGCAGGCAGAGGCTGTTGCTGTTCGTTTTTTCTTGTTTCTTTCCCTCTCTAGCGTGCAAGTTTTGTGGTCGACGTTGACGTCGACCGAAAACTTGTACGTTGCAGGCAGAGGCTGTTGGTTTCTTGTTGTTGTTACTTTTTTCTCTGTCGGGCGTACAAGTTTTCGGCCGATGTCTACGTCGACTTAAATTGTATCCCAGTAGAACCTGAATTCATGTGGTGAACAAATTGCACACAGCATTCAGCCGTTAAACTTCAGGGGTAAAGCTATAGCCCAAAGTCTACTAAGGTTTCAGGGCGAGACCCCTGAAAGCATATAGAAAATGTCTATCGTTTTTTCCGGGGTACTTTTTGCTGCAAGAAAAAAAGTCCCTGCAGCTAACTTAACGTTGCCAACGCCTGGCAATAAATATCGAAAACACTTGTTATGAGTTTTAAACCAAACTTTTCTGTAATTCTGTATTGTTAAAAGAATTCATAATAAATGTAATATATTGAATAAATTTTTTTAATTATTAAACATTTTAAAATGTGGCCAAATTTTGTTTTATTATTAAATATTATTATCGTTGCGGTCATCGATAAATACAAAGGGCTGGCAATGCTATTATCGGCTATCGAAGACATTGCAGCCATTCGTTTGTGTATTTCATCATTGTGCAGAAAGTGTAAAAATAAGGTAAGTTTTAACTATAAATATATGAAAAAATGTTTATTTTCATCGTATTTGTAACCCAATAGATCGGCTGACTTAGTTGACAAGCAAGTCCAGGAGAGCATCACACGTAAGTACATGAAACCAATTAAACACCAAATTTGCTTTAAGTATTGTATTTTCTTAGAGTCAACTTGTAGGAGGCTCTTCAAAATGGAAAGTAAGAAGATTGGCAAATCGTCCAACAATAAGGTAAGAATAAATCAATTTAATGCTCTTCCAGCAAACAATTAATTAATTATAAATTTCAGATTGAGTCCTTCAACTAAATGCTGTGACCAGAAGGAATATAATAATATCTAAAGATATTTTTATAAGTTAACTACAATTAAGTTTAAAATAAAGTGCATTACAATAAAAAATCAAACTAAAATTTTGTGTGCATAATTTTTTGCCGCTAATTCGGCACAATTTTTCAATGGCCTACAGCAAGGGAAATTCCGGACAAAAATTCCCACCCCTGAAGAAGCGATGCAACATTTCGATACGCTTTCAGGGGTGACGGCCTGAAACCTTAGCGGAAGCTTCCGCCAAATCTTCCGCCAGCGTATACCGAATTACCCCGCTCACGCTAATGTAAAAGCGAATTAGAACTTTACATAAAGTGGCTGCACAGCTCCCCTGAACGTTCAGCTGGCATTCTTAACGTTTTTCGCTACAAAAGAGCCACTGGGATGTCGGGCGAACCCGAGTTTACCCCGCGGGGCCCCCGCTGCCAACAAGAGTGATAGAAAATATGTGCAACAGCACGTGGCAAGCGCTCGGGCCAACAAAAAAAGGCACTTTTTGCATAAAAATGAGGAAAAAGTGCCTTTTTCGCCATTTTCAAAAAATTATAAAAAATACTAGCGAAGAGATATTTGAAAAAAAGTTACTAATTAAATTGTCTAAAGAAACTTTCTGCATCAAAACATTTTTTTTAAAAAATCGAGAAAAAAAGTTGAAAAAGTTGACGTTTACAAATATTCGAAAATTTCAATGGGTACTTAATGGGTTAAGGAAAGTACTACATCATTCGAAAGGAATTCAAAAGACCTTTCCATTGATACCAAACTTTCCATGAAGTAAGCTCACAATTTGGGTAGAACTAACTTTAAAGGGTGCCAAAATACTTTTGGCCACCGTTGTATATACACTGGCGATCATAATTATTCGCACAGCAAGTTTTTTGAGATTTAGGGGCTTATATGCACCCTACCGGTAACATGTTGGCATCAATTCAACTTTTTTCTTCGTTTTAAAAAAAACAGTGACTGCAAAGGGACAGTGACAGGGAGAAGGAAGCATCTCCGACCCTATAAAGTATATATATTCTTGATCAGCATCAACAGCCGAGTGATATAGCCATGTCCGTCTGTCCGTCCGTCCGTCTGTCCGTCCGTCCGTCTGTCCGTCTGTGTGAGCGCCTAGATCTCAGAGACTATAAGAGCTAGAGCAACCAAATTTGGCACACAGATTTCTATAAACCCCACGCAGGTCAAGTTTGTTTCAAAATTTTGCCACGCCCCTTTCCGCCTCCGTAAATCGCGAAAATCCACCACACGCACAGTTTTCAAGATATTAGGTTTTTTTAAACGGTGAAAGTTAGCTATTGTTATTACGTATCATTCTACTAAATCCCAGCAAGATCGGACAAATAGAAAGGTGGTACTGGCTGATTAAAGCTTTTAAGCAATAAAAGTACCTAAAAGCATGCAATAAAAAAAATGTTTAATTTATTTAGGTAAGTAACGGGTATCCTACAGTCGGGAGCTCGACTATAGCCTTTCCCACTTGTTTCTTATACAAATTTGATTTATGGGAGTAGACAGTGCCATTAAAGTGTTTTAATATTAATATATTTGTTTTATTTTTGCTTTTTTTCTTCCCATTTTTAAATTTTAACAATTTAATTATTAATATTTTCTTTTCTAATATATATATATATTATATATATACTTACGTACTTGTATTCGCTAAGTACCAAGAAAAATAAAATAATAAGACGAGCGCGTTTATTATGTGCGAGTTTATTTATTATTTGTTTTATATGTGCGTGGTTATTTATAATGCGTTTTATATGTGCATGAATATAATGTTTTGTAGGTGCAGGATTATTAATAACGCGTCCGAATGAGCTTAAGACAAAATTAAGACTAAATCTATCTTAGAATCTAAGTGAGCAAGAAACCTCAATCATAATGTTTCCATTTAGTTTTGTGCAGCTGCATACTTGAAAAACTATGGTCGCGAAGCGTTCCCATAGAAAAGGAAAATTATGCTGTGTATGCAAATTGTGTTTATAAATTTTGATCTTTAGATGTATTGGTCGTGAGATTGCTAATGTGCTGAGTTGGCACCGGCTGTGGCTCTGCCTGGCTTTTGCTATTTGGGTTTGTATTTGTGTCTAGTTGTATAACTATGTTACTCCCCCTTTCCTTGATCGAATTACGTCCTCGAATTCGCATATAAACATATAAGGCAGCTATTAAAATCATAACTATAATTGTAAGATACAAAATTATTCCATGCCGATTTGATTTCTTAACATAATATTTCATTTCTTTACTTATATGGTCTATTGGTTTAAAATTAGTAGTTTCCATTATTATTTCTTTTTTGTATGAGTGGATTTCTTTTATTGTGATTGTGACATTATTAATTTGTATTCCACATTGATTTACCTGAATTAACTGATTCCCTGTAACCGAATAAGGTGCAGCCTTACAATCTGTAAATATCTGCGTTTGAACTAATTTATAGGTAATTAAGATATTAGGATAAATGTATTGAATTAAGGGTGCTTGCCCTTTTTTTAGTTTACATTGATTTTTTGATTTTTTAATAATTGATGTTATACATTCATCTGTGATTATTGTCTTAGTCTTAAAATCTATTACATTTTCTTTATGGAGGTAGGCAGATACAATATTTGTGTTTAATGTGTGTTCAATAAGATTTTCATTTATATCTGGATATGGTACCACTGTATACACTGGAGTTTCAAATCTTATGAAAAAACCTCTTTACGAGGTAAAAGTCTAGTGACGAAAACATTTTCATGCCCCAAAATTTCTGATATCCAATTTTGTGACGAAAAATATTACATTTTACACATGAATTATTAAAAAAAAATTTTGTCACTGGACACATTGCGCTAAATTTTTCATAACTAATAAATACCAGTATATACTAGTAGTACTTTTTTGCGCAGAGCCAGTGACAAAATTTTTTTTTTAATAATTCATGTGTAAAATGTAATATTTTTCGTCACAAAATTGGATATCAGAAATTTTGGGGCATGAAAATGTTTTCGTCACTAGACTTTTACCTCGTAAAGAGGTTTTTTCATAAGATATCAGAAATTTTTTAATAAGACATAGGAAGTTTTGACAATTGAAATATTTTTTTACAGTGTAACTTTGTCAATCGGTGTTTATTGTTTGTACAAGCAAAAAGAAACTGTCTGGCAACACTGTTTCTCTTTACTAACACACATGCCAACATGCCAAGCGCAAAATTTATCAGCACTCTCAAACTCTGGCTGCTATGACACTTTGTTGCTGCTGTCCTTTTCCAATTCAAAGTAAAACGTATATATTCAGTTAATAGGTTATATCTTCCAAACCAATCAACAAAAATTTATGCATGATGTATCAAAAAACGCGAAATATTAAAAGCTCAAACATATTCAAAATTAAAAAAAATCGCTAGCGGCGTTTTCTCGAAAACCGCCAAAATGTGGAAAAAATTACCTTTTTTCACCTGTAGCTTTTTACCTGTGTACTTTAGAAAAAAAGTTTGAACATATGCTTAAGAGCCCTTCAAAGTACCTTTCCAACGACATATAGATCATATCTGTAGCTTTCATAGTTTGGACACTATGGGGGTTTTTAATTTTAGCGGTTTTTAGCGATTTCCCGCTAAACTAGCGATTTTTCGAAAAAGTCGTAGAACAAACGTTTCTAGATTTTTGAGCGGGAACAAGTCCTCATTCAAACTTTTAAGCTTAAACATCGCTTTGATACAAACAAACAAACAAACAAACAAACATACTGACTTTTCATCTCATTTTCGGAAGGCGACTCAAAATTTCAAAATTAATTATTTTTTGAACCAGTTGTCCGATTTTCATGATCGAGGTGTCATTCGACGCGTATTTTTGATGAGAATTGTAAAAAATTCAACGAAAATTCAAAAAGGCTCCAACGGCCCCATTAGCTCCAATAATGTAAATTTTGCCCCTCTTACTTACACCTGTTTATCTCACGAACCAGGTGAGTTTTCAAAAGTCTTAGTATGCACACTTGTAAGTTTAATTAATACCTTTCGATCGGTATATAACTCGACCTGATCGGACAGTCATAGCAAATCTTCCATTCTTCCTGTGTATATATGCTAGTCGCCTTCGCACCCTTCGTGCTGCTTTCGTCACTAGCGCGGACTGCCGTCCGCAGTGATGATTTTAATGGAATTTGCAAGATAATGTACAAGTTTTCATCTGTCGATAGCCAAACCGATGTTTCAACATGTAAGAGCTGATCCTGATTTATTTGAATAGCTGTTTCGTGATTTAAAAGTTTTGGATCTAATAAACCGTGCCTTGCCAATTGCATAGCCATTTGAACATCATCAATATACTCTAATAGTCTTTCTATTTGTTCACGGGCTATTATTGCTGTTTGCGCATCTGTATTTCTTACGTAAATATATCTAAGTTCAGCATTAATTTGGTTAATTACTTCATTTATTTCGTCATTACCGATCATGTTTTTCCTAATGTCGTTAATGTTTTCATTTAAATCTTCTAAATCATCAGCATCTAAAGTTCCATACAAGTATTTGAAAGTTTTGCCCATAAAGTTCATTAAACCTCTTTTTTGTCTTCCTGTGTTGGTAATTAGTTTCACTTGTAAATCCAGTTTGTGTAACTCCCAATCTAAATTTTTAGTTTTGGTTTTGTTAACTGTTATGATTATATTGTTGTAGGTTTCTAAAATAGCTGTCTTATTAATACGAATAAAATAGTGCGAGAAATTATATGGTAGTTTTATGTTATCTACTTCTAGTAAAATGAATCCATTATTTGTTTTGATTTCCGTTGTCTGTATTGTCTGGCTCCCGATTATTTGTATTACCGACAGGATTATTGTCATCATCATCATTGTCTGGAAGGCTTTCGTCTGGTTCCCTGGAATATTTAGATTTGTTTATTTTCTTTTTCTTCTGAAATGCCGTTTTGTAATGAACTATCTTGTGTCCTCGGTTTTGTATTTCGTATCGACTGTTGTCTATTTGTGTAACGTTAACATTTTTCCTGAATGGGTTGTGTGATTTCTTAGTTTTCTGCAAATTCTTTGAAATTTGTGGATCAATCTCATGTTCCTTTCTATTTTCATTTATTTTGTCCATTTTGTTTTTTTTATTTTCCTGCATATTTTTTAACGGTTGTTTGTTATATAAAAATATATCAGCAGGTGTTCTACCGGTTGTTCCGTGAAGCTATTTCCTGCATTTCTGTACCTGTATGTTCAATATTTTTTGTTGTCAATATTACCCTCATTTTTTCGTTAATAGTCTTATGAACTCGTTCAATGTCTGCTACTCCTGTTTTGTTCGTATTGTATTCTATGGCTACATTTTCGGACTCTAACCAATTTCGAAGACTTAAGCTATTCATTCCTGTATCTCTATCTGATTTAATTAACTTGGGTTTTCCCATTGTGTTGAAAATTGTGAGTAACGCCCCTTTTACATCGAGCCATGTTCTTGCTTCTGTTTCTACGGCCATCATGAATTTAGAATAAACGTCAATACAAGTCAAATAATTTCTTCTGTTATTCATGTAATAATCTATCATGTATTTTTCTCTGATTTTATTAAGTTTCGGTGTAATTTCCATTGGCAATTTGGTGAATCTATGTTCTGCTTTAACAAGTTTGCAAATTTCGCATTTATTAATTATGTTTTGTATTAAATTATGATAATCGGGGAAATACAAATTTGAAGCTTAAAATTCATTTACAACTTTTTCTATTCCTTGGTGCAATTTATCTTCATGTAAATTTAAAATAATTTCCTTGAAATCTGCATAATTTTTTATATTTTCTTTTAGCTCTATGGATTTGGTCAATTTACCTCTAATTTTTGGATTTAAAAACGTCATGTATGTTCTTTGTATTAGAGCAAAATCTTGATCGTCGGTGCAAAAGATTGTTGTATTTTTAGTTCCTACTATGTTTTCTAGCCTGTCTTTAACTTCAATTTCTTTTAATGGGGGTACGTATTCTATTTTTGTAATGTTTTTGTTAAAGTATTTTTCTGTTGTGATATTGAACTGAGTTCCTTTTATCATTATTATTTGTCTATTAAAATGGTTAATTGGTCGTTCTGTTATTTGAATGTACTGGCTTCCGTCTTCTGATGCACTGTGTATTGTTGCTAAAGTCGTATCAGCTTCACTCTCGTTGTCTTCATATTGTGCGTCACCTATAAATGTTTCGTTGATTTTTATCCTAGACAAAGCATCTGCAATATGGTTTTCTTTTCCTTGTATGTGTTTTATTTCAAAGTCATATTCATTTAGTTTTAGTTTCCACCTTTGAAGTTTCATGTTGGGTTCCTTAAGAGACTCCAACCAAACTAATGGTTTGTGATCGGTCTGAACCGTGAATCTACGACCATACAAATAAGGTCGGAAATATTTTGTAGACCAGACTATGGCTAATAGTTCTTTTTCTATAGCGGAATAATTGACTTCATGCTCATTTAAAGTTCGACTTGCAAAGCAAATTGGTTTATTTTCTTGTGCCAAAACTGCACCTAATGCGTAATTACTTGCATCAGTGGTGAGGGTGAATTTTTTATTGAAATTGGGTCGTGTCAAAATAGGGTCACTGGCTATTAACATTTTCAATTTATTAAAAGCATTTTTATATTCTTCATTCTGAATGTCAATTATTTGTTCTTTTTTTTAGATACTTTGTCATTGGTTTTGCAATTTTTGCAAAATCTTTTATGAATTTTCGGTAATACCCTGCTAAACCTAAGAATGATTTTATTTCTTTTGTAGTTTTTGGAATGGGATATCGTTGTATTGCTTCTATTTTTTGTGGTTCAGGCTTTATGCCATCAGGTGTTACGATGTGTCCTAAAAATGTTGTTTCCCTTTGCATGAAAGTGCATTTGCTCAATTGTAATTTGAGATTGTGTTTTTTCAAACAGTCTAAGACTTTTCTTATGGAACTCTCATGCTCCTGAAGTGAAGTTGAAAAAATGATTATATCATCGAGATAAACAAGGCAATGCTGTCCAATGATACCATTTAAAACATGGTTCATGCAACGTTGGAAAGTTGCGGGAGCATTTTTTAAACCGAATGGCATACGAGTGTACTCGTAATGACCATGTTTTGTCGAGAAAGCTGTCTTTTTGATGGAATCTGGGTGCATTTGAATTTGATGAAACCCTTTAGCCAAGTCAAGTGTTGTAAAGTACTGGCATCTGCCAAGCTTGTCTAAGATCTCATCAATGTTTGGGATTGGAAATCGGTCATCTATTGTAAACTCATTAAGCTTTCTATAGTCTATTACTAGACGAAATTTACCATCTTTCTTACCTACAACTAGTAACGGACTGTTGTATGGCGAATTTGAATGTCTGATTATGCCCTGTTTTAACATGTCATTTATTTGTTCGTTAACTTCACTTTCATGTATTTGTGCATACGGATATGCTTTCCTGTAGATTGGCTCTTCTGTTTTTGTTTTTATTTCATGTTTGATGCTTGTTGTAAAAGTTAATTCGTCACCGTCACTGTATTGAATATCCCTATAGTCTTTAAGTATTTTCTGTAGTACGTCCTGCTCTTCTGAATTTAACTGGTTTACTGTGTCTATTTCTTTTGTTTTTTCAATATTACCTAGCCATTCATGGTGTTCTAGCTCAATTTCTTTGCTTTCTTCGATTTTTGGCTCTTGGTAATGACTGATAAATAAGTACTCTGTGTTATTTAGGGTTACTGATCCTTTTGTGAAATCAACACTAGCGTGCCATTGTTCTAGTAAGTCTCTGCCTATCAATACGTCATGGTTATCGGAAAAATTATGAACATACATTTTAGCTGCTGAGTTCAGCATACTTGGTAATTTAACGTATTTCATGTGTGGTATAACAATTGTTCCTGCCAAAGTGCTAACTTTTAATGGATTGGTCAATTTAATGGGCGCTATATTTTTCCAAATATTTGGTGTGCAAAAGCTAACGTTTGAACCAGTATCTATTAGGCATTTACAACGTTCATTTTCGATAATTAATATTATTGTTGAAGTTGAAAATTTGGCTGATCGTACTCCTCCGAAGTTGTATAGTTCTGCTCCTGCAGTAGATACTCCTGATCCTGCTGATAACCCTCCTGATCTATCTGATTTGGAATCAGTACAAATTCTTGGTCCTGTTGACCCAACCCCTGTTCCTGTTCCAAATACTCCTGCTGATTGTCCGAGGCTTGTAGCCGAAAATTTTCAACAACTTCCATTGGTTCTATACGTCTCTGTTGTGTACTTTCCCTTTGTCGTTTGAATGGAACTCTAAATTCTGGCTGTTGCTGAGTTTGATTTTGTATTGGGTTAAACTGTGGCCTTGGTTGAAATTGATTTGTTTGAGGAAAAGCTTGTTGAACTTGAGTCGGTTGAATAGGAACTTGGTTTTGAGAAAAGTGTGGTCGTGGAATATAATTTGGATTGAAACTATATCTTGGTGTATACAACGGTGTTGGATTTTGTGGAATCGATTGAAAATTTTGTCTTTGATTATTTTGGTTGAATTTATTTGATTGTGATTTGTTTGCAGAATCAAGTTTAAAAAATTCGTTACTTGTTTGGGACCAATTATTTAGTATGCCCTTTTCCATGGCTACTTGTCTTAACTTCATAGGTGTACTTATATCACATCTACTTAATCTAAACAATATTCTTTCAGGTAACTCATCATAGATAGATTGACTTAAGAAGTCGTCTAGCGATGATTGATACAATAATTTTTCGCTAGGAGTCCCGCTCAGATTAAGTCTGTTATGTACGCGATTTGATGTTAGTTCAAGATCGTTTATGAACTTACTGAGGTCTCCTTTATATTTCGTCGTCCGGATGCTCGCTATTAATTGATGTATTGGTGTCCTGTCCTCAAAGTGGATCAGTAGAGCTGTCCTCAGGGTGGACCAAGTCTCGTAACTCGCCTTCATCAGCACACGCATTGCGTCGCCAATAAGGAGCCCCTTCACGGCATTTAATTGGAGTGTCATCTGGATCGAGTTCGTAGTGTAGAACAGTGCTAGCGATGCGTCAATATTCTTCACGAATAGACATAGGTGCATCGAGTTGCCGTCGAATTTTCGTTGGCTGTTGATATACCTCAGGCACATCCCCATTTCTTCAACACTAAGCTCAATGCTAGCGTTGTTGGTTGGGGTATCACGACTTGTAGTTGCCATTTTAGTTTTGCACTGTTTTTGCACTGTTTTTTTTTTTTTCAAAAAGCTTCGTTCGAGCTTTAATTGAAAATATTTTTCACAAACCGATTGTTTTAGCTAACGCGGATTTGGAAATGTAGTTCTTTTGCGGATACAAACTTTATCGTATTCGTCGATAAAAAATTTATATCCTACCGGCTGCGCCACTTACGTACTTGTATTCGCTAAGTACCAAGAAAAATAAAATAATAAGACGAGCGCGTTTATTATGTGCGAGTTTATTTATTATTTGTTTTATATGTGCGTGGTTATTTATAATGCGTTTTATATGTGCATGAATATAATGTTTTGTAGGTGCAGGATTATTAATAACGCGTCCGAATGAGCTTAAGACAAAATTAAGACTAAATCTATCTTAGAATCTAAGTGAGCAAGAAACCTCAATCATAATGTTTCCATTTAGTTTTGTGCAGCTGCATACTTGAAAAACTATGGTCGCGAAGCGTTCCCATAGAAAAGGAAAATTATGCTGTGTATGCAAATTGTGTTTATAAATTTTGATCTTTAGATGTATTGGTCGTGAGATTGCTAATGTGCTGAGTTGGCACCGGCTGTGGCTCTGCCTGGCTTTTGCTATTAGGGTTTGTATTTGTGTCTAGTTGTATAACTATGTTACTATATACATATAATATAATATATATATATATATATTTTTGTTTATATCTATATTTTAATATATATAATAATATGCATAATTTTTGTATTACTTAAAAATAAAGTTGTTTCGCCTAAAATAAAAATTAAAGTATTTAAAGGTAGCAATAAAATAAAAATGGTTGGTAAAAGGCACATGCGCAGATTAGTTAAACAGGAAAGAGATGCTATGCGTGATGGATTAGAATCTGTACGCAGAAGTTTTAGGGAAATAGACACTGTAGAAGATGTTGTAGATGACAATATTTGGGAGCAGATAGTGGCAGTGGGACAAGAAATAGAATTTGTTGAGTTGCAGGAAGAAACGGAGAGAATAATAGTAGAAGAAAAAGTTGGTGATGATTTAAATACTCAATTGAAAAATTGGTATTTAAAACATAAACCAACACGAAACTGTGCCAAGGACCTCATTTCTATTTTAAATTCACATAATTTGAAAGTAAAGCCCTTCTATACGTTTAATTGCCCTGATAAGCCGGATATCAGTGAAGTTGGAGAAGGCTCCTATTTACATATTGGCTTGTCAAAGCAATTAAATAAACTTTCAGTTTTACCCAATATTCCAGATGTGTTAAGCATTGATATTAATATTGACGGACTTCCGTTATTTAAAAGCTCGTGTGCGCAATTGTGGCTCATTTTAATTAGAATGAATAATATTAATAATTGCCCTATCTTACCAATAGGAGTATTTTTGGGTCACAATAAGCCATTCAATTGCGAAATATTTTTATCTAAGTTTACTTGTGAATTGTCCGATATTATGAAAAATGGCCTCACCATTTCAAATAAAAAAGTTCACTTAGAACTTAGAGCAATTGTCTGCGATGCTCCTGCAAGAGCTTTTGTTACAGGCACACCTGGACATACATCCAGTCATGGCTGTAGCAAGTGCATTCAGGTAGCACATAAAGTAGACTCTGTTTTGACATTTAGTACAAAATGTGCTGAATTAATAACAGATGAAGACTTTCGCTCTAGAAAATACCCTAATCACCACAAAAAGGAGTATTTAACTGTTCAGTCCGCTTTTGAAAAACTTGGAGTCCTAATGGTTACTCAAGTCCCACTCGATTGCATGCATCTTATTGAATTGGGTGTCATGCGTAAATTTTTAAACAGATTGTGGAATAATAAATTGGTTTCTGAAATTTCGAAACAAAATAAAGAGTTGATATCCACAATATTAATATCAATGAAAAAATGCATCCCAAAAGAGTTTGCTTGAAGGCCGAGAACATTGCTAGAGCTTCCTAACTGGAAAGCAACTGAGTTTAGGCAATTTCTGTTATACACTGGTATTGTAGCTCTTAAAGATACAATTATTGATGACCAGTATTATGAGTTTTTATTACTCCACTGTGCCTACAGACTGCTGTGTTCCCAAAAACAAAGAGAATCTAATCTTGAAACTTCTCAACAGATGTTAAATCTATTTGTTGAGAATTTTCCTCTGGTTTTTGGTGAAAACAGTGTGTCCTACAATGTTCACGGCTTATTGCATGTAAGAGAAACTGCTAAACAAATCGAAGATCCGATTGCAGGCTCCTCTTACTCCTTTGAAAATTATTTGCAAACTCTTAAGCGATTTGTCCGTAAGCCTACGCAAATATTGCAGCAAATTAATAGGAAAATAGTTGAAGATAGCCACATTGGGGGAAGAGAAGATAAAGTAGAGTTAGATAGAAATGTGCTCAAGTTAAAGGGATTTTCACTAAGTCATATATAGTCATATATTTAGTTAATTAAAAAATGGCAACAGAAGTAGAAAGATTTAATTTTTCACAGTTTCATAGGAAAGCGGTAGGCATGCCATATAAGGGGGGTTTGGTATTAGTACCATTTTTACATTTTTAATATATTTACAGTTTAGATTTATTTTAAGTATTGCTACCTTTAAATATTTAAATTTTTTTAGAAAAATATAATTGGAGGTGTTTAGTCCGTAGGCGTATTAGACGAATCGGGCATGTCTAAAGGGACGGCTCTTTAGATATCTTTGAAGATTCACCTACCATGATACCAAAAATCAAAAAAAAAAAAAAAAGTGTTTTTAAGTGATTAAAAAAATTATGCATATTATAAAATTTAATAACTAATAACCAATAACCGCTAACCACTAACTACTAACCACTAACAACTAGGGATGACGAAAAAAATTTATTAATCGATTATTGAATCATATGATTAATTTAAGCTACGCGATTATTAATTGCAATTAATCGACGAAAACCAAAAATAATCGATTAATCAAATGATTAATTTTTTTTAATAGTTTTTTTTTAAATATTATGAAATGCAATGCCATTGTATAGCAAAAAAATTAAGACAATAATTAAATGCGCGTTTAAAAATGCTAAATGTAACCGTAAACTGTAACTGTAAAAAAGAAATATTTTTCATTGTTAATTTTGATTTTCTTATCTTTAATTTAGAATTTTTTTTTGTGATACTCATGATCGAATTTTCATAAAACTGAATAAGAGAAAATAAAATAAATTCAAACTGAAGAATATGTGAAAGAAATGTGTGAATGAAAAATTAAAAAAGTAATGCCTTTTAAATTATTATTATATTATTAATATAACTATATTTTTGCAAAAAAAAAATTTTATGAACCGAAACCATACCGGTATTTCAAAACCGAAACATACAAAAACCGGTTCTCCGTTACGAAACCTTTATTCAAAGATTTTGCGTAACCGATAACCGAAAACCTAAATGCGAACATAAACGAAACCGTAACTGAATCCGAAATTTGTTTCGGTTTTAATCCTGATTATAAATGAAAAGTGCAATACTAACCTTGAGGGAAGCGAACTCAGCTTTAAATGCTGAAACATGTTTGTGGTGTTTTGCCAAAATTTTAGTTGCTTTTGACATAATCGGCACTGAACTTCTTTTGTATTCATTTTGGAATAAAACTTCCAAACTTTACTTTGCGTTGGTGCCGTGGTTAAAAAGTTCGTGCGTGATGTGTAAAAATTGTTGGCAACGATGCGATTATTTTATCGAATAATCGATTAGCGTTTCAATTAATCGCAACCCATTTGACGATACAATTAAATCGCCAATGGAAGCAAAATAATCGATTATTGTGTATCATATGATTAATCGTGCCATCCCTACTAACAACTAACCATTAATTTCTTTAGAATGTCAGACTCAAATGGACAGGAAACAAATGGACGGGAAGCTAATGGACAGCCCCCAACGAAAGTCCGCAAAATTAATTTTACGACAAACCGTAAGTATTTTAATTCAAATGAAAAAAAAAAACATAAAATAATGCTCATATTTTTATTTAGACGATGAACCGGAAAACTCCTCAGGTGCACGTAAGTTAAGAAATAGACTAAGAAAAATTAATAACAAAGTTCTTTTACTTTAAATAAATTTTCAATTTTACTTTTCTAGAAGTCACAGAGCTTCGTCGCGAAATCGACGGTCTAAAAAAAGTCGTCGAGGAGTTGACGGAAAGTATAAAGACCGTGATCGACGTCAACAAGGAGGTGAAGGCCGAGATTGGGTTCCTCGCTGAAATGATGGGGACGCAAAACGCCTATTTAAGGCAAATTCTTCAGCGAGGGGCCCAAGTGACAGAGGCGCAGGGGTCAACATTCCCCATATTCACAACAGGGGAATTAATGGCGTTAGATCTAAAAATTTCGCCAGAAAATAGG
Organism: Drosophila limbata; assembly: GCA_963924055.1. Taxonomy (NCBI): domain Eukaryota; kingdom Metazoa; phylum Arthropoda; class Insecta; order Diptera; family Drosophilidae; genus Drosophila; species Drosophila limbata. The sequence continues at coordinate 1,110,134 of CAWUOW010000382.1, forward strand.
TAGATTTATGTAAGTACAAGCTTATTAACTAATGCCTTTTTTTCTATAATATACTAATTTTCCTTTATTTGCAGATAACCAAAATGAAGGAATTGCTTCTCCAAGCAACTCTGTCAAAGTCTCTAAAAAAAATTCTTGGAGAAGATATAATACTGGACCATAACATCGAGGGTGTGTCCAAAAAAAAGGCGCTAAATGTATATGCGTCGTTTTTCCCGGCTTTGTTGGGTAAATATTTTAAATGTGCTTTGTATTGTAATTAATTTTAATAATATTATTTTATTAAATGTCATTTCAGAAGCCATTTCACTGGTGGACGCATCGCAGCCGGCCGAAAAAGCCCTCTCAAAGGCAATGCAGTGCGTCAAGAACAACGCCAACAAAACAAAAAATAAGAATAAGTTAGTAAATAAGGAAAATGTAATTGATAAGATAGGTCTATTTTGAAAATTGTTTCCTCAAAATAGACCTATACGACAGTTCGAAACAATCAATGGGTACTTAATTAGTTAAGGAAAGTATTGCATCATTCAAAAGGAATTCAAAAGACCTTTCCATTGTTGCCAAACCTTACATGAGCTAAGTTCAAAATTTGACTCGAACTTACTTTAAATGGGGCCAAAATACTTCTGGCCACCGTTGCTTATAATACAATAAATTATAATTATATCTACATACGTATTTGATTTATTTACTTCGAATTATTGTATAAAATCATATGGTTCCCTAACGAAAGCGCACAAAAAAAACGTTAGGGAATCATTGAGGAATTTTTAGCAAAATTCCTGGAAGATTCCCTAGCAAAAATGCACAAAAAAAAACGTTAGGGAATCATTGAGGAATTTTCAGCAAAATTCCTGGGGGATTCCCTAGCGACATTCGCATAAGAATCGTTAGGGAATCATTGAGGAATTTTCAGCAAAATTCCTGGGAGATTCCCTAGCGAAAATCGCATAAGAATCGTTAGGGAATCATTGGGGAATTCTCGGCAGAGTTCCCCAAGGTTTCCCTAACGAGAAACGTAAGGAATCTCTATGGAGAGTTCCCTTTTCCTTAATCGTAGGACTTCGCAATGTTAAAGTCCCTAAGGAATTTCATACAAAATCCCTATGGATTCCTTAAGCATAGGGAAAAATTCCTTAATGATTCTTTTGACATTCCTTTGTGAATGTGTCTGAAGGGTAGTTTTCGTCTGTTTCTGTTCGTTTCTCTCATTTCGTTGCGTGCCGACGACCAAAAAAATGCACGTCGTGCTTGCGCTGCTTAAGCGACGCAGGCAGAGGCTGTTGCTGTTCGTTTTTTCTTGTTTCTTTCCCTCTCTAGCGTGCAAGTTTTGTGGTCGACGTTGACGTCGACCGAAAACTTGTACGTTGCAGGCAGAGGCTGTTGGTTTCTTGTTGTTGTTACTTTTTTCTCTGTCGGGCGTACAAGTTTTCGGCCGACGTCTACGTCGACTTAAATTGTATGTCGGGCGAACCCGAGTTTACCCCGCGGGGCCCCCGCTGCCAACAAGAGTGATAGAAAATATGTGCAACAGCACGTGGCAATCGCTCGGGCCAACAAAAAAAAGGTTAACGGGACCTATTGTTGTTTTTGTCATTGATTGTCGGCGCGCGTCGCTTTGTCTACGAGTCCATTTGATTCCTGACAGCAAGCAGAGCACGGCCGATTTGAAGTCAAGACAAGAGGAGAGAAGTGGTTTTAATAAAAGAAACGCAAGAAAAAACAATTTCAGGTAAGTTAAGTGATGTGATTTCGATTGATAATCAATTTCGTGATTGATAATCAATTATACATATATGTATGGATGTTCATAAAGATTATTTTATTTGTGCAAGCCCGATGAGCAGCAATTGCAATAAAGTTTTTATATGTACAAGCATGCATATATATACACTGGCGATCATAATTATTCGCACAGCAAGTATTTTGAGATTTAGGGGCTTATATGCACCCTACCGGTAACATGTTGGCATCAATTCAACTTTTTTCTTCGTTTTAAAAAAAAACAGTGACTGCAAAAATTTTTTACCAACTTTTTTTTATGATTTTTCGAAAATTGCTAAAAATTACTTTTTGTATAAAAAGGGGTTAAAATAGTAATTTTTTAGTAATTAGTTAGCAAAGAGATTTTTTGGTAAAAAAATTTTTGCAGTCACTGTTTTTTTTTAAAACGAAGAAAAAAGTTGAATTGATGCCAACATGTTACCGGTAGGGTGCATATAAGCCCCTAAATCTCAAAATACTTGCTGTGCGAATAATTATGATCGCCAGTGTATGTTCACAAAAATACTATTGCCTACACCCAAAAATCAAATTACAGTTGAGGTCAAAAATTTGCGATTTTTTTCATGGTTATATTATTTTTGTTAAAGAAAAATATAAATTAGTTTATGGGAGTAGATAGTGCCATTAAAGTGTTTTAATATTAATATATTTGTTTTATTTTTGCTTTTTTTCTTCCCATTTTTAAATTTTAACAATTTAATTATTAATATTTTCTTTTCTAATATATATATATATTATATATATACATATAATATAATATATATATATATATATTTTTGTTTATATCTATATTTTAATATATATAATAATATGCATAATTTTTGTATTACTTAAAAATAAAGTTGTTTCGCCTAAAATAAAAATTTAAGTATTTAAAGGTAGCAATAAATAAAAAATGGTTGGTAAAAGGCACATGCGCAGATTAGTTAAACAGGAAAGAGATGCTATGCGTGATGGATTAGAATCTGTACGCAGAAGTTTTAGGGAAATAGACACTGTAGAAGATGTTGTAGATGACAATGTTTGTGAGCAGATAGTGACAGTGGGGCAAGAAATAGAATTTGTTGAGTTGCAGGAAGAAACGGAGAGAATAATAGTAGAAGAAAAAGTTGGTGATGATTTAAATACTCAATTGAAATGATGCAATACTTTTCTTAATTCAATAAGTACCCATTGATTATTTCGAATATTCGTAAAAGTCTACTTTGAGGAAAAAAGTTTCAAAATAAACCTTAACGAATATTCGAAATAATCAATGGGTACTTATTGAATTAAGAAAAGTATTGCATCATTTAAAAGGAATTTAAAAGACATTTCTATTGACGCCAAACTTAACATAAGCTAAGTTCAAAATTTGACTACAACTAACTTTAAATGGGGCCAAAATACTTTTGGCCTCCGTTGCTTATAATACAATAAATTAATACAATACAATAAATTAAAATTATAATTACATACGTATTTAATTTATTTACCATATAAAATTATATGGTTTCCTAACGAAATTGCACAAGCAAACGTTAGGGAATCATTAGGGAATTTTATGCTAAATTCATGGGATATTCCTTAATGAAAATGACATAAGAATCGTTAGGGAATCATTGGGGAATTTTATGCTAAATTCATGGGATATTCCCTAATGAAAATGACATAAGAATCGTTAGGGAATCATTAGGGAATTTTTAGCTAAATTCATGGGAGATTCCCTAATGAAAATGACATAAGAATCGTTAGGGAATCATTGGGGAATTTTCCGTAAAATTCATGGGAGATTCCCTAATGAAAATGACATAAGAATCGTTAGGGAATCATTGGGGAATTTTCCGTAAAATTCATGGGAGATTCCCTAATGAAAATGACATAAGAATCGTTAGGGAATCATTGGGGAATTTTCCGTAAAATTCGTGGGAGATTCCCTAATGAAAATGGCACAAGAATCGTTAGGGAATCATTGGGGATTTCTCGGCAGAGTTCTTCAAGGTTTCCCTCCCATGAAACGCAAGTGAATCATTTGGGAAAGTTCCCTTTTCATCGACTGTAGGACATCACAATGTTAAATTCACCGATGATTTTCATACAAATTCATCGATGATTCACCGAGCATAGGGAGACATTCACTAATGATTCACCAGACAATCTTTGATGATTGAGTCTGAAGGGATGTTTATGTATATGTAAATGAAATGTAACCCTTTGTGTTTTTTCCAATAATAAAATCAGACTCCCTGATGAAGGTGGAAAAGACCATCGAAACGCGTAGGAGGAAAATTTAAAATTAAAATGTTTTTTAATTTTACAATGAGACACAATGGCCAGATCAACCCAGCAAAACAGCAACAACACAAATTACAGCACACACTGGCCTACAAATAAATTACACAATTCGGGCTTGTCCTTGAATTTTCTGGTTGAAGATCACACTGAGTATCTGATCTGCGTCGTCTCAATATCCCTGCATAACTTGATCCACTGACGCGATGAATCCATGCAGAGTACCTTCTTCTCTCGTAAATGTCCTTTTCCTTCTCAATGTTGTTCCTTTGCCTTGTAACTGTATTTACAATGGCATGCTTATGTTGTTGATGAGCAATAATTTGCGTTAGTGCCTGAATGCACCTTTGCATTTCATTATTTTCGTTTGCCATATTTATTAATTAATGTTTTTTTTAAAAGGCTGACTTGTACATTTTTGATTTAGGGTTTCTGTGACGCAATTATGAATTTGACTGCTTTTATGGGCGGGCTGATAAGTAATCGGCCTTACCAAAAAAAAAAACATCTTAAGCAATCCATAAATATTTTATTCGATTAGTGTTTTCTATCGGCTGATTGCTGAAAAAGTTTTAGGCGTTTTTCTCAACACTGGTAATTTTGGCGGGAGTTTTAGCATGGTCACTTTTGCATTGTCCCCAAAATGAGTAAAATAGAATATCGAGCTGTCATTAGATTTCTGTTTTTAAAAAAGAAATCCAACGATGAAACAAAAAATGAGTTAATCGAAGTTTATGGGGAATCAGCTCCATCGCACTATGGGTAATTTTACGAGTTTGTGAGGCCAAAATGAATATCTCGTAAACTACTCAAGATATTTTGATGCGGTTTTTTTCTAGTGATATGTATCCTCTTAGAAGTATTCTGGAAAAGTGGGAGTGTCACCACCCCCACCCCCATTTTTTTTATTTTTTTTTATTTTTATCGGTAACAAGTATGTCTATGATTTCTATTGCAAATAACAAGTTTTGACCTTATATATTATTAGCAATATAAAGAAAACGTACTTGTTAGACGTAGAAGTTGTTAGCCCCCTTAAATGGTAGTGAGCATCAAATTAGAAAAAAAAAATTTGGGGCGGGGTTGATGACACGCCCACTTTTCAAAAATACTTCTAGTAGTATGCATAACACTAGAAAAAAAACCGCATCAAAATATCTTGAGTACTTTACGAGATATTAATTAATGCCAACAAAAACAGGTCAAATTCCCCATACGGCAAGCGAACAAATCGACATTGTAAATTATGAAGTTAGTTTCTAAAAAAATAAATATCACCGATTGCGGGTAAATGCGGGTTTTTTAACTGCAATCATTTGAACAAGAATTAAATACTCTACAATACACAATATGTTTCAAGGATGGACTCCGCTGGACTCACTTTAAATACCTTTTTAAAAATTAGACTTAATAAAAAATTTTCGTTTGCTAGACTACTTACATTTTTACATTAATATGGGGACACCAAGATCAATTTCTACATTTGACCCTCACAAACACATAATACAAGCCACACTGATTCGAATTTATTTCAAACATTTTAATAATATTGCCTTATTGTTTACTTATTGGCACATTTAAATCGCCAACAAAACTTTAAAATTTTTAAAGCGCGTGCTTTGCAAATGCAACCCTGTGTTTAACAGCTGATTTCTTCAAAGTGGCGCCATCTATTGAGATTTCTGGTATGCAACATTGAAGAACCATCTTTTGTTAATGCGTTGAACTCAAAAATATTTCAAATTGGCGACTTTCAGAAAATGGGTTTTGGCCTCACAAACTCGTGAAATTACCCATAGTGCATCGATTTCGACCATTAAATATTGGACTGCTGAGTATAGGCGCGGGCGGACAAGCATTTTTGACGAGGACGTCCCGGACGGTCCCAGAGAGGTGACAACCCCAGAAATGGTAGATAAAGTCCACGGAATGATATTGGATGATCGCCGAATAAAGCTGAGAGAGATTGCTAAGGCCCTAAACATTTCTCGTGAACGTGTTGGAAACGTCTTACACGAATATTTAAATATGAGTAAGCTTTCGTCAAGGTGGGTGCCGCGATTGCTCTCAGCGGAACACAAACGCAACCGCTTGGTCATTGCGAAGGAGAGTTTGGCATTGTTAAACGCAAATAAGAATGAATTTTTGCGTCGTTTTGTGACTGTCGACGAAACTTGGATACATCACCATACACCAGAAAGCAAGGAACAGTCAAAGCAGTGGATTTCAACCGGAAAAACGGCGCCGAAAAAGTCAAAGATTGGTTTGTCGGCCAACAAGGTAATGGCAACGGTTTTCTGGGATGCCCGAGGCGTAATTCATGTGGATTATCTAGAAAAAGGCACAACAATTAATGGAGAATACTATTCTAACCTTTTGGGACAGTTCGATTCATAACTAAAGAAAAAAAGGCCGCACATGGCGAAGAAAAAAGTTCTGTTTCACAAGGACAACGCTCCGGCTCACAAGAGCGTTGTTGCCATGATGAAATTGTGTGAACTACACTATGAAATTCTTCCACATCCCCCCTATTCTCCAGATTTAGCACCATGTGACTATTATCTATTTCCAAACTTAAAGAAATGGCTTGGTGGAAAGAAATTTCAGTCGAATGAACAGGTGATCTGTGAAACAAACGCCTATTTTGAGGACCTGGACCAGTCATATTTTATGGAAGGTATAAAAAAATTGGAGGACCGTTGGACTAAGTGCATACGTCTAAAAGGAGATTATGTTGAAAAATAAAAAAGAAAAATAAAAAAAAAACCGTGTTTTCTTTGGTAGGCCGACTTTTTATCAGCCCACCCTCGTATGGAAGGTATAAAAAAATTGGAGGACCGTTGGACTAAGTGCATACGTCTAAAAGGAGATTATGTTGAAAAATAAAAAAGAAAAATAAAAAAAAAACCGTGTTTTCTTTGGTAGGCCGACTATTTATCAGCCCACCCTCTTATGCCTTTGGCAATGTTTGCAAGACATAACTTTTTAGTGTTTGTTTTATTTGTCCGTTAAGACCGGCTGCGGCACTTACAAAAAAGTTCACAATAAATGAAACATAAATGAAACAAATATAGCACTCGTAATATTTATATTTATTTTAAAGTGGTTTGATTCGGGGTTGAGTATAAACTAAAGTTGTTGCTACAGTTATTATACAATCATTGGCTTATCACTGCGAACGGCAGTCCGTGCTAGTGTTCGTCACTAGCAGCATGAAGGGTGCGAAAGGCTACTAGCAATATACAGGGTGGGCCCTAATAAGTGTCGCACCTAGCTTATTTAATAAAACAAATTCTAGTGGGAAATTTATACTGAAATCATTTATTTATATTTGATGAAGTATTTTCTTATGAATTTACATATTTAGATTGTATTTTTTTCTCTGGACGGACGGACGATGTCTTTGGGTATTTCATCCTAAAATTTTAGTAATAGACTCTTGAACTGCTCCAAACTTCATATTTTTTTAAGTCTTCAATTTGTCCATCATGTAATCTCATATGCAGAATTTCAATGGATGCAGATCCGAAGACGATGGAGGCCATCGAAATAAAGCATGTTACGTTGGTTTTGATCACTTCCCAAAAATCGCCTAAATCGCTGTTCCCAAAACCATAACAGTTATCGAATTTTGTTATCCTTGAATATCTTTCTTATTAGCCGAATCGTCTGCAAAGCTTGTCGTATAAAAACTATCATTCTATTGGTCGTAGTTTTTCTGTAGCATCCGTCACAAAAACAGTATTGCCGCTTGCGTGCCACTGAAGGACCAAATTGCTTCCCTCCTGCCGCAATTTTTTTTGACGGTCCTTACGACCGTAAATCAATTTTTTTGGTAAGCTTTCATCTTAACTTTATTTTTAATAATTTTTCTAATGATCTTACTGCTCAGATTAAGCTCCTTGGCCATTTCTCGTCCTGAAATTGCTTAATTTCTTCTTTTTTGTTCACGTACAGTCTTAACCAAATCAGGAGCATTTACAGTACTTTTTGGACCTTGGTTTTTTGCTGTTTTTTACTTCTAAGTTGCCTTGAAGCGAGGAACAGTAAGTTGCCTAAATCTGTGATTCATTCCTATATTTTTTAACCATTTAAAAAATTGCAATTTTTTTCCCCCTCTAAATTAAATTTTTGCATTAGCTCACTTTTTACTTTTATTGTTGACAAACTCTCCACAGGCAATATATGAACTGTAGAAGTAGGTAAATTGATTTCAAAATATACTTAAGTGGATGAAATAATAACGAGTGCTTATCTGTGCGGGTGTGTTTAGGCACAGTATCGCTTCAAAAAAGTGTATTAGTAGTATAAGAAAACATGTAAAATGAAGTCAGTTATGATATACACATGGAAGAGTAAACACATAACAATTGGCGACGAGGATAATTGGAATAGAAAGAAAGAAGGAAAAAGTTAGTTCATTGTTTTTACAGTACAACAAAGAACATCATCCTGGAGACTCCAGCAAATACAACGATTACAACGACGTTTTTCAATTTTAATGCTTTCGATCCTCATGTGACGACATTTGGACGATGGGTTAAACGTTTGGAAACAGCGATGTGTATATACGGCTGCGACCAGGCGAAGAAGCCAAAAATATTATTGCACTACTTGAAAGCCGCAACGTACAACGCTCTTTGCCACAAATTGGCACCACGTTCACCGGAACAGTTAGATTTCAAGAGCATTTCGGACTTGCTATCTGAGCATTTCGATCCAAGGCCAAATGAAATTCTGGAAAATTACGGGTTCAACATTAGTAAGCAAAAGGAAAGAGAAGCGTGAGTTACCGAATCTACCATACAGAGTATATACAATTCGGTTCCACCCGCCAAGCCGCCGAGAATTGGTTCATCGCCCACATAAGCTCAACTATGCATCGTATGACGATGTTGCAATGCAGACTCAGCACTCTAACAGGATGTCGATTGCGACAGTTCTCGTGCAAGACACTTGAACTGCCGCTGCAGCAGTTTCTCAGATACATGTTGCTAATATATAAGTAAATCTTTGTATACATTTAGGTTAGCTGGAGCATAAGAAATAAAAGATAGTTCAGTTCGATTTTGATCACAAAGGAAAGAGGTTTTATTTAAACTCACAATTATTTGCAATATCAATACCCAAAACCCACTCAACTGTACCAAGTTAGCTGGTAACTCATACACTGTGTATCGCATCAACTGGCGCTGTCGCATAAAAGAACTTTTCTACAATCCCAAGGACAACAGCAAGGCCCAAGGATCAAGGATGAATGTTATATTTTGCCTAATTTTGTAAGTAATTTAAATGACATAATGTGTCAAACTTCTGAAGTGATGTGGAAGTTGTTGTTTAAAATGAGATTATAAGTAAAAATAAAAAATTATAAAAAGAAAATAAGAAACAAACAATAATGATATAAAAAAAAAAAAAATTAAAATATCATTTTTTGAACTTAATGAGAACATAAGAAGTGTTGCATAAATAAATTAATATTATAACACATATATGACAATCCGACAAATAAATACTGTTACAAATAAATCTATATATGTGACAACATATACAAAAATAAGAATAATACTGTACAATTCTGCAAAGAATAAAATGCTTTACCTAACGTAACGTCAGGCCATACGCCCACACATCGTTTGAAGCGAGTATCAACCGAGCAACAAGTTCGATTGCGGCCTGTTGGATCTCAACAACGTGTTCGGTTATACATGCAACAGAAGTGAGGGCTAATGGTTGGGGAATACAACCGCTTGGCTAAGTGACAACCGCGGGTTGCATCGACACGTTGGACGAGAATCGGTTTGTTGTTGAAGAGGTCACTGAAGCAACTCGAGCAAATGCATCGAAACGCTGGACGCAACTCGAACTGGTTTGAACAGGTCACTGAAGCGTTCGATAAAACTTAGCGGCGATCCGACGGATGTATCAGTAGGTTCGTTCGAACTTGCTCGTGGACAAGCCACGTCATACGATACAACATACTACAGTGGGCTAAAGGCAACAAAACAAAAATAAATTTATGCACTTAATCTAACGAAGTCAGCCAACAAAAATGTTGAATATATAAAAAAAAAAGAAAAAAAGAAATATAATTAAATAATAAATAAAACTTTATGAATTACAATAAAGGCATATGTTTTATCATTCGATAAGACAAGTGATGGTGCGAATTGTATCTAACGCTGAACGCGAATCAGTTCATTGTGGAACAGGTCACTGAAGCAAGTCAAGTTAACGCCTTGACACGCTGGACGCTACGCGAACTGGTTCGAAGAGGTCACTGAAGCATATAATAAATTCATAAGACACGTCATACCCTTTACGTTGCCAATAATATTGGGGAAAAAAAAAATTTATTACTTTGCATAAATACAATAAAAAAAAAAATAACACAACACACACATATATATATATCCGATCCATTTTCTAAATACTATAACCAATTTTAGTTGCTACTTTATTTTATACAACAACCGAAACAAACTCTACACTACATATTTATACCCGTTACTTATAAAAATAAGTAAAAGGGGATATTGTATTCGTTGCAATGTATGTAACAGGGAGAAGGAAGCATCTCCGACCTTATAAAGTATATATATTCTTGATCAGCATCAACAGCCGAGTCGATATAGCCATGTCCGTCTGTCCGTCCGTCCGTCCGTCTGTCCGTCCGTGTGAGCGCCTAGATCTCAGAGACTATAAGAGCTAGAGCAAGCAAATTTGGCACACAGATTTCTATAAACCCCACGCAGGTCAAGTTTGTTTCAAAATTTTGACACGCCCCTTTCCGCCTCCGTAAATTGCGAAAATCTACCACACGCACAGTTTTTAAGATATTAGGTTTTTTTAAACGGTGAACGTTAGCTATTGTTTTTACCTATCATTCTACTAAATCCCAACAAGATCGGACAAACAGAAAGGTGGTACTGGCTGATTAAAGCTTTTAAGCAATAAAAGTGCCTAAAAGCATGCAATAAAAAAAATGTTAAATTTATTTATGTAAGTAACGGGTATCCTATAGTCGGGAGCTCGACTATAGCCTTTCCCACTTGTTTTAAGTTAAGTACCTTTAAGTCTTGTTAAACTTAAATTAGCCTTGACCCGTCAATAACGTTAAATTAAAAAAAAAAAAACTAAAGTTAATACATTTATAATACCAAGAACCAAAAAATTGTTTTCAATATTAGTATTCGAAAGATTAAACAGAGCAAATTTGAAACTCCAACCAGAAAAATCCGAATTTTTCAGGAAAGAGATCGAATACCTAGGCCACGTAGTAACTGATTCCGGTATAAAGCCTAACCCCAAAAAACTAGTTGCTATTAAAACTTTCCCTATGCCAAAAACCAGAAAACAAATCAAGTCCTTCCTAGGATTACTCGGTTACTATAGGAAGTTTATAAAAGATTTCGCAGCAATTACTAAACCTTTGACGCAACAACTAAAACTACGACAAACCTGTATCTTACGCTAGTAGAACGCTTTCGGACACGGAAATTAATTATTCAACAGTAGAAAAAGAAATGTTAGCCATAATTTGGGCTACAAAACATTTTCGCCCCTATTTATACGGACAGAAGTTCAAAATCGTCACGGACCATAGGCCATTGAGGTGGCTTATGAACTTTAAGGAACCAAACTCGAAGCTGGTTCGATGGAAACTTCAGTTACTCGAATACGACTACGAAATAGTTTACAAGGACCTTTAAACGTAGTAGCTGACGCTCTTAGCCGCGTAACCGGCGACGTGAATACTAACGACGACGTGTCTCCCACAAACGAGAATATTTCCAATACAATTCCTATCTCTAACAAACCTTTAAACGAATTTAATGTACAAACCATATTCAAAATCGGAACACAAGCCGAAACACTAACTTCTGTGCCTTTTAAGAACAAGATGAGGAGAACGATAACAGAAACACAACACGACAAGGAAAAAATGACGAACATTTTCAAAAGAATCCTTAAACCAAACAGAACATGCGCTATTCTTGCCCCCAACGGAATTTTCAAGTTAATTGAAGAAACCCTAAAAGAATACTTCTTACCAACCCAGCTATATAAGGTTATTAGATGTTTGACCCTTTTAAAAGATATAACCGACCCGAACGAACAAGAATCAGAAATACATCAATACCATGTAGCTAACAACCACAGAGGAATAGACGAGACAGTAGCTCATTTAAAGAGATCCATATACTTTCCGTTATTAAAAAATAAAGTTTCACAAATTATAAATGACTGCGACGTTTGTCAAACATTGAAATACGACAGACAACCACAGAGACTCGAATATTCAATAACAGATTATACACACAGATATTTATACTATTAACGGGAAGACCATCTTGACTATCATCGACAAATTTTCAAAATTGTCTGCAGGATATACAATTCCGGCCAGGGACAGCCTAAACATTGTTAAGTTTATGAGAAATTTTCTTTCTACATTCGATATCCCCAAAAAACTCATTTGCGATCAAGGTTCCGAATTTACAAACAAACTCTTTAAGGACTTTTGTACACAATACAATAGTCGAGTAACTCTCCAGTGGAGAGACTCCATTCGTCTCTGACCGAAATATAAAGAATTATTCTAAATAAAAGAAAAACAAAGAAACTTTCTTGCGATCATGGAGATATTTTTTTCGAGACTCTAACAACATACAACAACTCAATCCACTCAGCAACGAAATACACACCGTTCGAGATTTTCCACGGAAGACCCAATATATAAGCGCAGGACACACTAACAACGAACACAATTATCTGCAAAAACTTAACGAATTCCGTAATACTATCTACCCCGAGCTAAAAGAAAGAATGGATAACAGAATGAGAGACAGAATAACAAAGAGCAACGAAGATAGAAACTCCCCAGAAACTCTCGAGGAGGGAGAAACAGTTTTTAGAAAGGAAAAAAGGAGAAACAAATTGACGCCTCGATTCACGAAGCATAAAGTAAAGCAGGACAAAGGGTTAATATTTATATCACACAAAAATCAAAAGATTCATAAATCAAAAATTAAGAAAAGAACAAAACAGTAATTATAGTCATATTTTCCAGATTTTGCTGTGTAACAGCACAGATCATCAAGATACAGCAGCTGGAGGAACACGACAAAATCGCTAAAATAAACCTGGGAAACGCTAGAGTCGTACAATCACATAAACACTTATTACATAAAATTAACATGAAAAACTTTTTAGAAAATACACAAAAATTCGAAATAGCATTAGATAACTTAAGACAGGAAAAATTTTCAGGGGAAATTATAGACAGTTTAACTGCGAAAATAAACCAATTAAAAACTAAGAGTTACACTTTATTACCCGAAAGAAGAGAAAAGAGAGGTTTAATAAACGGCCTTGGTAGTATAATTAAAGTTGTAACAGGAATAATGGACGCAAAAGACGCCCAATCGATTAACGATAAATTTAACGTTATTACAGAAAATGAAATTAAAATTACAGAACAAATTAACAAACAAACTATATTTAATAAGGAAACTATCATTAGATTTGAAAACATTACGGAACATATAAACCAAGAACAAGAAACAATCAATAACTTTATTAAAAACTATAGAAATAATGTGTACAGAACACTTAATCAAGAACACAATGAAAAACATCTACTACAGTACATTACAAGAATAAATTTCAACATAGATGTTTTGTTTAATCACATAAATAATATAGCAGAAAGCATTTTGTTAACTAAGCTAAACATAATACCTAAGTTCATATTATCAGAAAAAGAAATCAAATCTATAAATGAATTCATATCCAACCAAAATGTAACACTAGAATCCGATGAACACCTATACAGGTTGTTAACCTTAGAAACCTACATAAACGATGTCTATATTATATTTCATGTGAAAATACCCATATTTGACACACAAATGTATAAGTTAGCGCACATTGTTCCTTTGCCACTACATCAGACCAAATATCTAATTGTACCCAACTACATCTTGTACGACCAAAGAGGGCAAATTTTGTATTTCGAGAAAAAATGTCCAAAAATCCATCAAACCTATATATGCGAAAGTACATTGGCACAAGTCAATTTAATCAACATCCACTGTCTCAAAGGTATACGTTTTGGCCAAACGGCGACTTGCGATATCAAAGACGTCGGCCAGCAAGAAATTATTAAGGAAGTGGAACAACGCCACATCTTTGTCTTCAACACCTTAAGTACCAACGTCACATCCTCTTGTCAGAAACCCTTCACAATCAGTGGGTCAGTCATCCTAACCTTCGACAATTGTACGGTTAAGATTAACGATTTATCTTATGACGATACAGTAATAGAATTCGAGCGGAAAACGGAACTATCAATAGAATCATTCAAACAAATCCACATAAACAACACGTTCGAGGATCTAAACTTGCACAAACTCAACCTACAATCTTTATCAAGCCAAAATGACCTGATCATCATGAAGACGTCAGCGACGACCCACCTCTTCACACTTTATATTCTCTTCACTATATTGGCCGTATTGGCAGTATGTATCCTGACATTCAAGAAAAGAAGCATCATCTTCGCACCAGTGGAGCCTCCATTGATCCGCGTTCCGGCCATTCCTTTGATGTGGCCGTCACTTCATTCCAGGGGGGGAGGAGTTACCGAATCTACCATACAGAGTATATACAATTCGGTTCCACCCGCCAAGCCGCCGAGAATTGGTTCATCGCCCACATAAGCTCAACTATGCATCGTATGACGATGTTGCAATGCAGACTCAGCACTCTAACAGGATGTCGATTGCGACAGTTCTCGTGCAAGACACTTGAACTGCCGCTGCAGCAGTTTCTCAGATACATGTTGCTAATATATCTTATAAAAAAACCTCTTTACGAGGTAAAAGTCTAGTGACGAAAACATTTTCATGCCCCAAAATTTCTGATATCCAATTTTGTGACGAAAAATATTAAATTTTACACATGAATTATTAAACAAAAATGTTTGTCACTGGCACTGCGCTAAAAAATATTTATTAGGTATGAAAAATTAAGCGCAATGTGCCCAGTGACAAAAATTTTTGTTTAATAATTCATGTGTAAAATTTAATATTTTTCGTCACAAAATTGGATATCAGAAATTTTGGGGCATGAAAATGTTTTCGTCACTAGACTTTTACCTCGTAAAGAGGTTTTTTTATAAGATATCAGAAGTTTTTTAATAAGACATTGGAAATTTTGACAATTGATATATTTTTTGACAGTGTAACTTTGTCAATCGGTGTTTATTGTTTGTACAAGCAAAAGCAAACTGTCTGGCAACACTGGTTTCCTTTATAGTTTAATTCATATGAATAAATTAAAGCCCACATTGTTGTAAGACAAAACTGAACTGTCTGGCAGCACTGGTTATTATCGCTTCACATAAATATTTTATTTACATACGCTTCTGGCATTGTTACTTTGCTAGAAGATTTTCAATATGCACACAGACAGATCGACTACAGCGATTCTTTATTTTGCAGCTAAGATTTCTGCCAACACCTTTTTTAAATTGAAAAACAATAAAAAAAACATTAGTGGATCATATACTAACAAATTAATTGCATTTAAAAATAAAAACATAAAAAAGTTTCGTCCGTGCCTGAATTCGAACCCGGAACCCGAGCTGAGAATTCATGCAAAAATCGGGCGCTCTACACTTTGCGCCACTGGCGATCTTTAAGAACGACTGTCTAATAATAGATTTCATTGTTACTGGACTGTTAGTCAAATAAAATTGCCGCTGCTGTTCTATTTTAATTCAAAGTAAAACGTATATATTCAGTTAATAGGTTATATCTTCCAAACCAATCAATAAAAATTTATGCATGATAATCATCTACTAACAAATTAATTGCATTTAAAATTAAAAAAATAAAAAAGTTTCGTCCGTGCCTGAATTCGAACCCGGAACCCGAGCTGAGAATTCATGCAAAAATCGGGCGCTCTACACTTTGCGCCACTGGCGATCTTTAAGAACGTCTGTCTAATAATAGATTTCATTGTTACTGGACTGTTAGTCAAATAAAATTGCCGCTGCTGTTCTATTTTAATTCAAAGTAAAACGTATATATTCAGTTAATAGGTTATATCTTCCAAACCAATCAATAAAAATTTATGCATGATAATCATCTACTAACAAATTAATTGCATTTAAAATTAAAAACATAAAAAAGTTTCGTCCGTGCCTGAATTCGAACCCGGAACCCGAGCTGAGAATTCATGCAAAAATCGGGCGCTCTACACTTTGCGCCACTGGCGATCTTTAATTACGACTGTCTAATTATAGATTTCATTGTTACTGGACTGTTAGTCAAATAAAATTGCCGCTGCTGTTCTATTTTAATTCAAAGTAAAACGTATATATTCACTTAATAGGTTATATCTTCCAAACCAATCAACAAAAATTTATGCATGATGTATCAAAAAACGCGAAATATTAAAAGCTCAAACATATTCAAAATTAAAAAAAATCGCTAGCGGCGTTTTCTCGAAAACTGCCAAAATGTGGAAAAAATTACCTTTTTTCACCTGTAGCTTTTTACCTGTGTACTTTAGAAAAAAAGTTTGAACATATGCTAAAAAGCCCTTCAAAGTACCTTTCCAACGACGTATAGATCATATCTGTAGCTTCTATGGTTTGGACCCTATAGGGGTTTTTAGTTTTAGCGGTTTTTAGCGATTTCCCGCTAAACTAGCTATTTTTCGAAAAAGTCGTAGAACAAACGTTTCTATATTTTTGAACAGGAACAAGTCCTCATTCAAACATTTTAGCTAAATTAACGATTTGATCCAAACAAACAAACAAACAAACAGACAAACAGACAAACAGACAAACTGACTTTTCATCTCATTTTCGGAAAGCGACTAAAAATTTCAAAATTAATTATCTTTTGAACCAGTAGTCGGATTTTGATGATTGAGGTGTCATTCGACGCGTATTTTTATGAGAAATATTAAAAAATTAAAAATGTTGACCAAAAAGCTCCAGCGGCCCCATTAGCTCCAATCATTTAAAATGTGACCCTCCCACTTACACCTGTTTATCTCACAAACCAGGTGAGTTTTCAAAAGTCTTAGTATGCACATTTGTAAGTTAAATTTATACCTTTCGATCGGTATATAATTCGACCTGATCGGACAGTCAAAGCAAATTTTTCATTCTTCCTGTGTATATATGCTAGTCGCCTTCGCACCCTTCGTGCTGCTTTCGTCACTAGCGCGGACTGCCGTCCGCAGTGATAAGTAAATCTTTGTATACATTTGAAGTTTATATGCAGCATATAGCTGGTTTCAATGAAGTTTCTCTTCAAGTGAGGGACAGTGACCTTTTTGTTGTGCTAGGTGATTTTATTAACGACTTCGCAAATTCTGCCGTCTCTAGGTCATTCCCACTATCAGTGCCTGAAGACTTACATCATCCTGCAATACAAATTTCTATTTTTATGCCTTATACCCTTCCTCTATTATCTCAGCAATCACCACGTCGCTGTTTTCGCAAAGGAAATTATTCATTGCTTAATGAACTTATTCTTGCAACCGACTGGTCATTTATAGAAAAATCAGCTGAAATTAATACTGCCCTTAATACTTTCTATGTGACTCTGAATGCACTCTTAGATGTGTGTGTTCCCAATTTTATTCCAGCGTCTTGTTCAACAAAGCCCCCTTGGTTTACACCTAGACTTTCTTATTTGAAGAATATTAAATCTAAATATTTAAAAAAATTTAAGATTTCAGGTTCCTGTCTCGACTGGTCTAAATACACAGTAGCCAGATCAAACTTTGCCCTTTTAAACTCGATTTGCTACGAGAACTATCTTTCTCGATGTAAAAGGCAGTTTAGACGCGACCCTAAGCAGTTTTATAAATTTGTTAACTTGAAGCGTAAATCTAATAGTTTACCTTCCTCTTTCTTTCTTGGGTCAGATAAAGCCTGTAATGATTCTGCTGCCGCTGAACTATTTGCTAACTTTTCCAATCAACTTACTCTCCTATCTCTTTCTCCAACTCTTCTTATCCTTACACTATAATTCCATCTAGCTCTACGTTTGCTCCCTATTTTTCTTATAACACCGTAGTTTCTTCGATTAATTCATGAAAATCTTCCTTCTTTCCTGGGCCTGACAACATTCCTAGTTGTGTCCTTAAGGAGTGCTGTTCTTCTTTAGCTGCACCATTGCTACAGCTTTTCAACCTCTCCCTTGATTCTTCAACCTTTCCACATCTCTGGAAGGATTCTTACTTCATTCCCCTCCACAAAAAAGGTGGTAAGTCGGATATTTCGAACTACAGAGGAATTGCAAAGCTATCAGCCATCCCCAAATTGTTAGAAAAAATCCTTGTTTCGTCTTTGCAACATCTCTGTAAGTCAATTATTTCCCCGGCACAACATGGCTTTGTAAAGGGTCGGTCCACTACGACCAACTTACTTGAATTTACTTCCTTGGTAAATGACGCATTTTTAGAGAAAAAGCAAACTGATGTGATTTATACTGACTTCAGTAAAGCCTTTGACTCTGTGAACCATGACCTTTTGTTATTTAAGCTCGCTCATATAGGTTTTCCACCCTCCTTTTTAAATTGGATTTCCAGTTACTTAAAAGGTAGGACTCAAAAAGTGATTCTAAGATCATCCATTTCGAGTTCGGTTCCCGTAACTTCTGGTGAACCTCAAGGAAGTCACTTAGGACCATTATTTTTCATTCTTTTCATTAACGATCCACCTACTGTTCTGTCCCATTCTTCTATTCTAATGTATGCGGATGATGTTAAGCTTATATTCTCTTATACAGATCCCCTTCTTCACAATTGTCTGCAAGATGATTTAAACGCTATGCAACTATGGTGCTCGGCCAATCAGTTGCATCTCAATTGTTCAAAGTGTATGTTTATGACTTTTAGTCGTAATAGGCCATACTTAGGTTTATATACGATTGACAGTACTCTGCTGCAACGTATCACGTCAGTAAAAGATCTTGGTGTTTTATTTGATTGTAAATTGAACTTCAATTTGCACATCTCCACTATCGTTAATGAAGCCAAAGGAGTTCTCGGTTTTATTAAACGTTGGTCGAAAGAATTTAATGATCCTTTCACCACTAAACTCCTTTATGTCTCCTTAGTTCGTCCTATCTTGGAATATTGTTCATGCATTTGGTGCCCTCAGTATCTTATAAATCAAGTCCGAATTGAGTCAGTTCAAAAGCAATTTTTGCTTTTTGCCTTACGTGGTTTAAACTGGGATCCCAATCTTCGTTTACCATCGTACTCCAGTAGGCTTCTTCTTCTCAATCTTCCGTCTTTAATCAATCGTAGAAAAACTCTTGGTGTTGTTTTTCTTCATAAATTAATTAATGGCAATATTGATTCTAGTTTTCTTTTAGAGCGCCTTACCTTTTCCGTTCCCCGTAGAGCCACTAGGAACTATCAGCCATTATCTTTACCTACATGCACAACTGATTACGCTTTGCACAGTTCACTTCGTGTTTTGTGCACATACTATAATAGCCTTTATCACGTTATCTCTGCAGAACTCTCTCTCCCCTCCTTGAAATCCTCCCTTTTCCTCTTCCTTTCTAGAAATCCCTAACCTTACTAATTTCTAATATTTGTAATATTATTAATTATTACTACTAATACTTTTAATCTGATTGGGTTTTTCCCAATCCTTGCAACGAATGTTGGATCATTTATAATTTTAATACCCCCAGATTTTAACTTTAATTTTCAATATACTATTTTTTTTTTCTTTTTAATTAATTTTCATATTTTCAGTTCAACATTAAATTTTAACTATAAATATTTAGCATAGTTTTTATATGTTGAAAAACCAGGCCCGAAATAAGAACACAGTAGTTAATTAGTTTTACGTTATGATTTATATTTTAATTAAGCACGGCACAGCACATCGATCTACACAGCTCAAGAATCGCAACAAGACAGACAGAGACTTAGCAACATTCAATGCGTGCTAGTCATATTCGTCAAGCAACATTATGTTTCTAAACTATCGTCGCGACAGTGAACTTGGCGATCGATGTTGCTTTTGCATAGGACATGAATTTCACAATGTTGCAAACTATTGCGTAATGTTGCAACATGCGTGTTGCTAAACTTAGTGATGAAATTCAATATTTAACATTATTTTTTATACTTTATACTTTAATTTTTACTTAATTTGGTCAACTGCTCTTAGTTGACATTAAATAAATAAATAAATAAATAAATAAATAAGAAATAAAAGATAGTTCAGTTCGATTTTTATCACAAAGGAAAGAGGTTTTATTTAAACTCACAATTATTTACAATATCAATACCCAAAACTCACTCAACTGTACCAAGTTAGCTGGTAACTCATACACTGTGTACCGCATCAACTGGTAACTCGTGCGCTGAGTTTTTAGTGGCTCTGCGACGTTTGTCAACAAATTGCAATTTTGGTGATTGTTGTTTTCGGATTGGCAAATCAATGATTACAAAGCAGAATGCTGGAAAAGTCTTTGAGCTTGAATGAAGCGGTCAGCATGGCAATCGCTTACGAAGCAGCAGAAAAAGGAGGCGAAGAGATACATACACAAAATAGTGGAAAAGAGACAGCAAGCATTAACAGAATGCAAATGAAAGGAAAGAATAAGAAAAGTGTCGATCTACAGCCAAACAAAAAAAAAGCAAGCAGTCGGTGCGAAAAATAAGCAATGTTTCCGATGTGGCAACGCCACTCATTTAGCAAACGATTGCATTGTTTTAAAGAAAAGAAGCAGTTAAATGCAATTGAAGAAAATACAGAGCAGTTTAACGACATTCAGGAGTTATTGTAGATAAATAACGAAAACATAACATAGCAAGCGTCAAAAGAGCCAAAGTGATGTATGAATACATAGTAAACAACAAACGCTTACAGTTTGAAATTGACACGGGATCGCCAGTATCAGTAGTAAATTTACAGGATGAGAAAAAGAATTTTCCTACCGCAAAAGTACGTAAGTCGGACACACAACTGATCAGCTATTGTGGCACAGCGTTGGATTATCTCGGATTATCAATGATGAAAGTTCAATCAGAAAAGAGACCAGTGGATGCAAAACTGTACATTGTGCGCTCTAACCATAGGCCATTGTTGGGACGAGAGTGGTTGCGGGATATACAAATAAATTGGACGCAAGTGCTGAACAATCAACCACAGGTGAATTGTGTCAACCACACCACACCAATGAGTATTGAAAGAGTTCTACGGAATGAGAATCCACGGGTATTTTCTTCAACAGCTGGCAAAATAGTAGACATTCAAACTAGAGGTCTGCATGGATGTACTCAAATTGTGAGTCCAATTGAATGCAATTGAATGGTTTTGAATGAGTTGAATGCAAAGCATACTATGATTGAGCGTGTACGCATTTGAGTGAAATTTTGTTCCAAGCGTTCGGCAATCATACGAGATGAGTTCGAATGAACGAAGGTGCAAAACCGATGGATGACATTGGCACTGTCAAACAAGCTCGAATTACTCGAATTTTCTCTCTGCAGTCCTTTTTTCTCTCAGCTGTGTTATTTTTCTTAAGCTTTATTTACCATGAATGGAAATATTAACGCTCAAGATCAACCCGCCAACGAGCCTGTGAGTATTTAAGAGCGTCTAATAATAAAATTGGTGGACTTTGTCTTGTAGTAATATTTGAATTGGTCCGTCCACAGTGATTGTTTGTTTGCTGATACATATCTTAGGGGAGAAGTGGTGGTTGTGGGCATGGGTGGGTTGTGGGCACCCCTGAGTTTTGTTGGTAATGTCATTCGCAAGAAATTACCATATATATAATTCATGCCAAATATCAAAGTGAACGGACGCGTTTCCTTTTGGAAATGAACGAATTGGTTTTTTTTGTGCTTGGAAAAGGTGAGGAAACTTCTTTCAAACATTTTTAATAGTGTATCAATCAAAGTGGATCGATTGGAAAGGTAAGTGTAATGCATTTTTATTTAGTCGAACTATTATGCTAAATGGAACAATATCGATTTGAACCAAAAAATTTAAACAAAAAAATTTTTTCATCACTTTTTAAAGTGTCTGCTAAAGTGGGTTGTGGGCACAAAAATTGAGGGTGTTGTGGGCACCCCTTTTTTTTAGTCAAATTTTTTATATAGCTACTGTTTCTTGGAAAATTGTTCTAAAAATTTTTTTGGATCCCTCTAGAACATTCTTGTGAACATCTTAGGCTTCCAGAATATTGACCGCAACCAACTCCATCAATTGTAACATCTGCGATCGAGCTTTTCATGTGAAATGTGTGGGCATGCGGGCAAGTTATTATACATGTCAAAATTGTGTTTCCGACGATGAATAATGCCTATGCAGGCTTTATGATTAATAAACTGTCATTTTGTTCATATTAGTTATGGTTTTTTTTTCATATTTTTCCATTTACAGCATTTTTGCCAAGGGTGCCCACAACCCCCACTAAAAAAATTTTTAGCTAAAAATACCGATTTTACAAAAGTCCATGTAAAATTTTTTTGCGTAACGAAATCCGGTATGTTTTTATATGATTAGTTAGCTTAGGTCTCTAGCTTTACACAGATATCCATATATCCAAAAAATATGCACTAGGTCGGTAATTATAAGCCGAAATCAAAACTATGCCCACAACCCCCACATCTCCCCTACTATTTATTTCGTGATATATGTGTGTATATTTCTCGTGTGTTTACTCTTTTTCAGACACATTTAAATAATACTGATATTTTTGTTTTAAAAATAGGATGCATCGTCTGCCGCAAATGTAGTAATTAAAGAAAGAATTATCAATGGAGAGTGCAGTTTATCCGATAAGAGGGGGCGCAGCAAAGTCTGGGATTGTTTTTCCAAAATAATAACCAAAAATGGCGATGAAGTTGCTAACGTTGTAGCGTGCAAAAAGTGCTTCACCGTCTATAAGTTTTCTGGAAGCACTTCCAATCTTGTTAAGCACAAATGCTATCACTGCGGACGGCAGTCCGCGCTAGTGACGAAAGCAGCACGAAGGGTGCGAAGGCGACTAGCATATATACACAGGAAGAATGAAAAATTTGCTTTGACTGTCCGATCAGGTCGAATTATATACCGATCGAAAGGTATAAATTTAACTTACAAATGTGCATACTAAGACTTTTGAAAACTCACCTGGTTTGTGAGATAAACAGGTGTAAGTGGGAGGGTCACATTTTAAATGATTGGAGCTAATGGGGCCGCTGGAGCTTTTTGGTCAACATTTTTAATTTTTTAATATTTCTCATAAAAATACGCGTCGAATGACACCTCAATCATCAAAATCCGACTACTGGTTCAAAAGATAATTAATTTTGAAATTTTTAGTCGCTTTCCGAAAATGAGATGAAAAGTCAGTTTGTCTGTTTGTCTGTTTGTCTGTTTGTTTGTTTGTTTGTTTGGATCAAATCGTTAATTTAGCTAAAATGTTTGAATGAGGACTTGTTCCTGTTCAAAAATATAGAAACGTTTGTTCTACGACTTTTTCGAAAAATAGCTAGTTTAGCGGGAAATCGCCAAAAACCGCTAAAACTAAAAACCCCTATAGGGTCCAAACCATAGAAGCTACAGATATGATCTATACGTCGTTGGAAAGGTACTTTGAAGGGCTTTTTAGCATATGTTCAAACTTTTTTTCTAAAGTACACAGGTAAAAAGCTACAGGTGAAAAAAGGTAATTTTTTCCACATTTTGGCGGTTTTCGAGAAAACGCCGCTAGCGATTTTTTTTAATTTTGAATATGTTTGAGCTTTTAATATTTCGCGTTTTTTGATACATCATGCATAAATTTTTGTTGATTGGTTTGGAAGATATAACCTATTAACTGAATATATACGTTTTACTTTGAATTAAAATAGAACAGCAGCGGCAATTTTATTTGACTAACAGTCCAGTAACAATGAAATCTATAATTAGACAGCCGTAATTAAAGATCGCCAGTGGCGCAAAGTGTAGAGCGCCCGATTTTTGCATGAATTCTCAGCTTGGGTTCCGGGTTCGAATTCAGGCACGGACGAAACTTTTTTATTTTTTTAATTTTAAATGCAATTAATTTGTTAGTAGATGATTATCATGCATAAATTTTTATTGATTGGTTTGGAAGATATAACCTATTAACTGAATATATACGTTTTACTTTGAATTAAAATAGAACAGCAGCGGCAATTTTATTTGACTAACAGTCCAGTAACAATGAAATCTATTATTAGACAGACGTTCTTAAAGATCGCCAGTGGCGCAAAGTGTAGAGCGCCCGATTTTTGCATGAATTCTCAGCTCGGGTTCCGGGTTCGAATTCAGGCACGGACGAAACTTTTTTATTTTTTTAATTTTAAATGCAATTAATTTGTTAGTAGATGATTATCATGCATAAATTTTTATTGATTGGTTTGGAAGATATAACCTATTAACTGAATATATACGTTTTACTTTGAATTAAAATAGAACAGCAGCGGCATTTTTATTTGACTAACAGTCCAGTAACAATGAAATCTATTATTAGACAGTCGTTCTTAAAGATCGCCAGTGGCGCAAAGTGTAGAGCGCCCGATTTTTGCATGAATTCTCAGCTCGGGTTCCGGGTTCGAATTCAGGCACGGACGAAACTTTTTTATGTTTTTATTTTTAAATGCAATTAATTTGTTAGTATATGATCCACTAATGTTTTTTTTATTGTTTTTCAATTTAAAAAAGGTGTTGGCAGAAATCTTAGCTGCAAAATAAAGAATCGCTGTAGTCGATCTGTCTGTGTGCATATTGAAAATCTTCTAGCAAAGTAACAATGCCAGAAGCGTATGTTTTATTTATTTATTTATTTATTTATTGTCAGGCTAAAAGCAGCCGACATAATAATTAATTTAAAAATATAACATTAAAGTTAAAAATAGTATATATATATATATTTAAATTACAATATAAGTTAGAATTAAAAACTCTGTAAATAAAATATTTATGTGAAGCGATAATAACCAGTGCTGCCAGACAGTTCAGTTTTGTCTTACAACAATGTGGGCTTTAATTTATTCATATGAATTAAACTATAAAGGAAACCAGTGTTGCCAGACAGTTTGCTTTTGCTTGTACAAACAATAAACACCGATTGACAAAGTTACACTGTCAAAAAATATATCAATTGTCAAAATTTCCAATGTCTTATTAAAAAACTTCTGATATCTTATAAAAAAAACCTCTTTACGAGGTAAAAGTCTAGTGACCAAAACATTTTCATGCCCCAAAATTTCTGATATCCAATTTTGTGACGAAAAATATTAAATTTTACACATGAATTATTAAACAAAAATTTTTGTCACTGGGCACATTGCGCTTAATTTTTCATACCTAATAAATATTTTTTAGCGCAGTGCCAGTGACAAACATTTTTGTTTAATAATTCATGTGTAAAATTTAATATTTTTCGTCACAAAATTGGATATCAGAAATTTTGGGGCATGAAAATGTTTTCGTCACTAGACTTTTACCTCGTAAAGAGGTTTTTTTTATAAGATACAATGAGCTCCCGAATCTTTGGCGATGCTCCCCAAGTTGACGTTAATCAAGAGACAAAACAGGAGGGTATCGCTCTAATTACTGAATGGACAGTAAAGAATTTCCGTTCTTTTAAAATAATTGAAGACTCCGGTCTAAAGAAGTTTGCCAAATATTTAATTCAAGTTGGAGCTACTTTTGGAGCTAATGTCAATATAGACAAATTGTTACCCCACCCAACAACAGTGTCGCGGAATATTTCTGTCCTTTACGACTTACACTTTGGCACTATAAAAGAGGAAGTTAAGAAGTACAAATGCTTTGGATACTCAGTAACCAGCGACATATGGACTGACGATTACCTTAAATCGTCATATATATCTTGCACTTTGCATTATGTAAAGGAGGGTATTCTCATGGACCGTCTAATGGCAATGAAATCAATGAAAGGCCAATCCAACTCAGGTAGTTAAAACCCACTTTATAATTTAAGCTGTTTAAAATATTCTTTGAACTTGATTCTTATGTGTAGGCTTTAATATTCGCTCGAAGATTGACGATATACTAACAAGCTTTGGATGCGACCTTGAGGAGGACAGCCCGGTATTTGTCACTGACCGTGGATCGAACATGATAGCCGCATTTCGTGATACGGAAAAGATACATTGCATTAATCACTTGCTCAACAACGTGATAGAGGGTGCAATCAAAGCCGTCCCTGAGATGGCAGAAATAGTTGCCATTTGCAGTAAGCTGGTAATATTCTTTAAGAAATCCGGCTCTAACTCTGACTTAGGACTTTCACTAAAAAGTCTCTGTCCTACCCGCTGGAACACAGTTTTTTATTTGTTAAAGTCAATAGAAACTAATTGGGTTGATGTCACTAATATTCTCATAGAAAAAAATGAAACCAACAGAATAGAGAGTATAAACGTTAACCAAATAAGCTCAATTGTCCGTCTGTTAAATATGTTTGAAGGTGTTTCAAAAAAATTTGAGGCAAGCAAACGACCAACAATCCATTTAGTGATTCCAAACATTCAGAAATTATCCAAATCTTGCCTTCCCGATACAACCGACAGTAAAATCATTGAATTATTTAAATCCGCCTTACAAAGTCAAATGTTAGAAAAAATATTTCCAAATTTAACCAAATTCCACAAAATCGCACTTTTTCTTTTTCCGCCCACGAACAAATTAATACAATTTTCAAAAGATGAAAAGGAAAGTGTAATTAAAGATTGCAAAGAAATCATGGCAACTTTTGCTATTATCAACAACAATAGTAGTGGTGTACAAGGAGTAACCATAGTTGACGACGCATTTGCCGACTATATCGAAATCCACACAAATAATGAAAATATAAATAAGATTAACCAAGAAATTTTTGGTTATACCAATATAAATGTTATATATAATAACGAATTTGATTGTCTGGCTTGGTGGCATTTGCATAAAGATTTCTTTCCGCTACTGCACAAAACAAGCTGTAAGATTTTCTCTATTCCAGAAAGCAGTGCGGCTTCTGAAAGAGTATTTTCAGACGCACGAAACTTAATTACGGAAAAACGTTGTGTCATTGCCACCAATCCAGACAATGTAAGCAAAATAATGTTTCTACATTCCAATATACCTTAATCTATCATATATATGTAAATATTTAATTGTTTTTATTTTTCTTTTAATTTTTATATATTATAAATTTATATTTAATTTTTTATACTTCTATTTTCAATATTATATATTATTAAAAAATATAAAAAAAAAAAAATTACTTTCTTTTTTATTTCTTATATTTCATCATGTTATTGCAAAACGTTCTGGTTAATTCTGGTTAACTCAAACCGAATTCGACTTTACTGTCATTCACATTCTGGCCTTCTCGTTTGAATGTTGTCCTACGAAGTCTCACACGAGCTATTCACACAGCCGAAGTAATTCGAGTTCGAATTCCTTTTCACTCATTCATTTTGAGTGCAAACGCTTCATTTGTCATTTTGAGTGCATTCATGCAGACCTCTAATTCAAACACGTTTTTATCTAAAGCGAACAGCTAAACCGAGGTTCCTCAAAGCAAGTCGAGTAGCATTTCCATTGTGGGAGGCAGTTGAAAAAGCGATGGACAGCCAAGTCGATGAAGGATTGCTAATAAGGGTGGACCAGAGCGAGTGGACTACGCCAATTGTAGTGGTACGTAAGCGCAATGGAGCAGTACTCATCTGTGGTGACTACAAGGTTACGTTAAAGCCGGAGATATTGGTAGACGAGCATCCTATTCCTACTCTTGAAGAACTCTTCAGCAAGATGGCGGAAGGTAATAAATTCTCTAAGATCGACTTGTCCAAGGCATATCTGCAGCTCGAAGTCCACCCAAAAGACAGTCATTCGATGACACTCAATACACACAAAGGGCTTTATCAACCTACTCGATTGATGTGTGGTATTGCCAGCGCTCCTGCAAAGTGGCAAATACTGATGGAACAAGTATTTGGAGACATTCCGGGCATATCTGTGTTTTTGGACGACATTAAAATTACGGCGGAAAACGATGATATCCATATACTGGAACTGAAAGAAGTGTTTCAACGATTTGAAAAATACAATATGTGAACTGGCAGAAATTTGTGGATATTTGGTGGACAAGGAAGCCATTCATCGATTGCAGAAAAAGGTCAACGCAATTCAGGACATGAAAACGTCAAACAATAAGGAAGAAGTTCGGGAGTTTTTGGGATTGATAAATTACTACGTCAGGTTCGTGAAAAATCTGAGCAGCATTACGTTCCCATTAAATCAGCTTTTGCAAGACAATGTCGAATTCGATTTAAATAAAAGTTGCGAACAAGCATTTGTAGAAGTCAAGTCATTCTATGAACCAAACGTACCAATCGTTTTGGCAGTTGACGCTAGTCCAATTGGCGTCGGAGCGGCTTTGAGTCATGAGTATGGAGATGGTACTGAGAAGCCAATACACTTCGCATCACAGACGTTAAGCAAGGTGCAGCAGCGTTACAGCCAAATACGTGGGGACTAACAAAAGATCGGTAAGTTGACCGGAAAAAAAATTCGATTTTTTTTTTTTTATTTATTCTTAATCTTCGTCTTTTTTTATCTTTTCAACATAATCGCCATTTATTTCAATGCATTTCTTAAGTCTATAAATCCATTTCTCAAAACATTCCTCAAAATCTTGTTTTTGAAGCTTTTCAAGTTCAGCATTAACCGCATTAATTATGTCCTCGTTGCTGTTAAATACCTTTCCCCTCAAATTTTTTTAATTTTTGGAAATAACCAGAAATCACATGGTGCTAAATCCGGAGAATATGGCGCTGGACGTATTTCTTCGATGCCAGAGGTCGTAATAAAGTTGTTAGTTATTTCAGCAGTGTGAGCTGGTGCGTTATCATGATGTAAAAAATAGCGTCGAAGCTCTTCATTTTTCCGGTGTTCCAACAAGTTTTTAAAAACTATTGGTAGGCAGTCTTCTGTATACCATTTGGCAGTTACCGTCTGACCTTTTTTCAGGGGAATAGCAGCTACAATTTTTGACTTGGTAAAGAAAACAGATAGCATAACTTTTGTTGCTGACTTTTGTTGCTTAGCTTTAATGGGTGGGTTGGCTCCTCTTACGCTCCATACCATGGACTGCTGTTTGGTTTCCGGGTCGTATTTATAAAACCAAGCTTCGTCACCCGTTACGACTTTATTAAAGATGCTAGACTTTCCATTTTCAAATTTGTTCAAAAAATACTCGGCAAAATGCATTCGAGCTTCTTTTTGGGCCTTATTAAGAATGCGTGGAACCCATCGAGCAGACTTCTTCGTATACATCAGATCTTGTTCCAATATTCGAGATACGGCCATGGCATTCAAGTCCAGTTCATTAGCAATCAATTCCTGGGTAGATCGAGGGTCTTCTGCAAGTTTTGCTCTAACTAGGGCCACATTTCTATCATCTCTCGAAGATTTTGGTCGACCTTCACGGGGTTCGTCCTCTACAGAAAAATGTCCTGTCTGGAATCTCTGGAACCATTTTGAAATTGTCTTTAGAGATGGTGCAACCGTTCCATATGCATTTTGACATTCATTAAATATTTGTACCGGCTTCAGTTTGCGTCGAAAACCGAATAAAATGCCATGTCGAATTTCTGTTTGCGTTGGCGGTGGAATTTGATCCGAGGCACCTTCAGTTAATTTGCGTTTTCTAGTATCCATTTTAGCCGATTTGTCCAAAATTTACAATATAACCTCGTAACAGTAGGGGAGAAGTGGTGGTTGTGGGCATGGGTGGGTTGTGGGCACCCCTACGTATATTTTCACGAAATGAAGATTGAGTTTTGTTGGTAATGTCATTCGCAAGAAATTACCATATATATAATTCATGCCAAATATCAAAGTGAACGGACGCGTTTCCTTTTGGAAATGAACGAATTGGTTTTTTTTGTGCTTGGAAAAGGTGAGGAAACTTCTTTCAAACATTTTTAATAGTGTATCAATCAAAGTGGATCGATTGGAAAGGTAAGTGTAATGCATTTTTATTTAGTCGAACTATTATGCTAAATGGAACAATATCGATTTGAACCAAAAAATTTAAACAAAAAAATTTTTTCATCACTTTTTAAAGTGTCTGCTAAAGTGGGTTGTGGGCACAAAAATTGAGGGTGTTGTGGGCACCCCTTTTTTTTAGTCAAATTTTTTATATAGCTACTGTTTCTTGGAAAATTGTTCTAAAAATTTTTTTGGATCCCTCTAGAACATTCTTGTGAACATCTTAGGCTTCCAGAATATTGACCGCAACCAACTCCATCAATTGTAACATCTGCGATCGAGCTTTTCATGTGAAATGTGTGGGCATGCGGGCAAGTTATTATACATGTCAAAATTGTGTTTCCGACGATGAATAATGCCTATGCAGGCTTTATGATTAATAAACTGTCATTTTGTTCATATTAGTTATGGTTTTTTTTTCATATTTTTCCATTTACAGCATTTTTGCCAAGGGTGCCCACAACCCCCACTAAAAAAATTTTTAGCTAAAAATACCGATTTTACAAAAGTCCATGTAAAATTTTTTTGCGTAACGAAATCCGGTATGTTTTTATATGATTAGTTAGCTTAGGTCTCTAGCTTTACACAGATATCCATATATCCAAAAAATATGCACTAGGTCGGTAATTATAAGCCGAAATCAAAACTATGCCCACAACCCCCACATCTCCCCTATTGCGAAAGCTTAGAGACTTTTGGAATTTTGAAAAACGATTTAGAAGTCGCCAACTTACCGAACTTTTGTTAGACCCCACGTAGACAAGGAGTCGTATGAAGTAATTTTTGGAGTTCGCAAGTATTATCAATATAAATAAGGCAGGAAATTTACACTCGTTACAAACAACAAAGCAATTGCTAAAATATTTGCGCCAAACAAAGGACTACCAACCCTATCAACTACGAGAATCCAGCACTATGCAATATTTCTAGAACATTTTGATTTTGTAATACGGTGCAAGCGGTCAAAGGAAAATGCAAACGCAGATGCATTGTCAAGATTGCCAATAGAAGATGAAAATATATCTACTGAAGAAGTGGACTTTATTGAAGATAAGTTAATCGAGTTGAGAGAGGCAACGAAAAATGATGAGGAGATCAATGTATTGATGCAGTGTCTTAAGTACGGTAGAGATGCTGCTGGGAAGGATAGATTTGGTATTCTAATTACAGAGTTCAGCATACACAATGGTTGCATTATGCGCTATATAAGGGTATATATACCCAAGATGAAATCACTAGCAAGAGGATACTGCTGGTGGCACCAAATGGTCAGATCCCAAGAAGATACCCACACAGGCATGGAAGCTGGCTACGCGACCTTTCGAGCGAGTACATGTCGATTACGCTGGACCATTTTTGGGAAAGTAATGGTTGATGCATATACAAAGTGGCCGGAGGTACTTGTGGTACCAAACATAACGGCCCAAACAACGATCCAAAAGTGTCGGGAAATATTTGCCATTTTCGGAACACCAAATATATTAGTCAGCTAGTTCAAGAATTTTTAAAAAACGATGGTACTATCCATAAGCAATACGCTCCATACCATCCAGTGACCAATGGGCAAGCGGAAGGATTCGTCCAAGCAATTAAAAACAAGCTAAAGATTTCCAAATGCTTCAGGAACAACATTGCAGAGCTGCTACCCTTAATCCTGATGGCCTATCGTAGAGCCGTACATCCAGCTACGGCCAAATCACCTGCTATGCCCATGTTTGGAAGGCAGATACAATCTCGTTTGGAATTAATGCTACCACAGAACGAGAAAACTTATAATGAACATAACAATGAACAAATTCAATTTAATTCATTCAAATTAAACATTTTTCCGCAGGTGAGAGAGTTGCAGCTAGAAACTATTTGGGCAAGGATAAATGGCAGTTCGCTACAGTCATCGCGCAGCAGGGCGACGTACATTATCAAGTGCGTCTTGACGACCAAAGAATCTGGAAGCGACACGTCGATCAACTATACAGGGTTGAGAAGCTTGTGAGCAGTTCTCCACTAAATCATGAGATTGAAGTACAGGATCAACGTTTGCCGATTCCAATGGCAAACCCAACTTATGCCGATTGCACACCTCCAGTAGCTGTAGCCGAAGTCGACAAGCAGATGGTCAATAATGACACCACGCCAACGGCTCCGGAAACCCATCTAGAGCCAGCACCTTCAGAACCTTCAGCACTTTCAGCACAGGAAAAAGTGAGGGCGAATGAAGTCGCATTACGACGTTCAGCCAGAACCAAGGAGATACCAACACGCTATCATGATGTACAATCAAATAAGCAGGGGAGAGATGTAGTATCGTACCTATTGTTCGTTTTTACATTAAGTACCGATAACCGATATAAGCAACTCTGTCTTGTATTAGTAGTATAAGAAAACAAGTAAAATTAAGTTCGTTATGAAATACACATGGAAGAGGAAAGACATAACAACATTTTTTTTATTTTTTACTTTTTGCATCAAAAATATTCGTCGGATGACACCTCGATCATCAAAATCCGACCACTGGCTCAAAAGATTATTAATTTTGTAATTTTAAGTCGCCTTCCGAAAATAAGATGAAAAGTCAGTTTGTCTGTTTGTTTGTCTGTTTGTTAGGATCAAAGCGTTGATTTAGCTTAAAAGTTTGAATGAGGACTTGTTCCCGATGAAAAATCTAGAAACGTTTGTTCTACGACTTTTTCGAAAAATCGCTAGCTTAGCGGGAAATCGCTAAAAACAGCCAAAATTAAAACCTTATAGTATCCAAACGATAGAAGCAACAGATACGTTAGAAAGGTATTTTGAAGGGCTCTTAGGCATACTTATTAACTGAATATATACGTTTTACTTATAATTAGAATAGGATAGCAGCAAAAAAGTGTCATAGCAGCCAGAGATTGAGAGTGCTGATAGCTTTTTCGATTGGCATGTGTTTTCGTAAAAGGAACCAGTTTTGCCAGACAGTTTGTTTTTGCTTTTAAGAATGCGGGCTTTAATTGGTTTAAGTTTAGGGCAGGGACTGAAAATAATGATTATTTGTTTTTTTTTTTAATAAAAAAATCAGATACTTATAAAAGACCTAGAAAATAATGGTTTGCACCAAAATGTTTATTTTGTTACAATCTCTGTATTTCCACCATGATTTTTATTTTTATGATTTTTACTTTTTTACTTAATGGTAATCATTATTTTTGAGTAATTTTATAAAACTCAAAAATAATCATTATAAATAAGTTTTATTTTTTTCGCTTAAAATAAAACTCAAAAGTAATTTACGGCTTCTGAGTTAAGATTTTTACCAATATTACTTTATATCCCTATAAAGGGATACCATAGCTACCTCTCTTTTAGGTATATAAAGTAATATTGGTAAAAATCTTAACACAGAAGCCGTAAATTACTTTTGAGTTTTATTTTAAGCGAAAAAAATAAAACTCATTTATAATGATGATTTTTGAGTTTTATGAAATTACTCAAAAATAATGATCATCATTAAGAAAAAAAATTAAAAATTAAAATATAATCATTAAAATGTAATTTTTATAATATAACTTATAATGATTACGGTCCCTGGTTTAGGGTGTTTTTCTACAATGCACTTTGACATAATACATATGTATTAATTCTCATGATTATCGAGGCCATGGTACTGACGTAGATTTTTAATAACACTAAACACCTTTTGACAAAGTTATAACAACGAATTTCTGATATCCTATTCCAAAATTTCTGAAATCTTATAAAAGACCTCTTTACGAGGTAAAAGTCTAGTCGAAAACATTTTTTATTTTATTTTATTTTATTTATTATATTAGGATTCCTAGCACTACAAGTATAAACTTATGATTTAATGTGCTATTCACAATTTGTTGATTACTTAATATAAGTTACATACATTTTATTTTAAAAACTATATTTTACAATAATTTTATTTAATTATAATTTTCTTTTTAATTAGTTTTGATTTAATTATTATTTACTGATTATAATTTATAATTTACTAATCATTATTTTGCAGGTGCATAAAAATTTTGCTTTTAAAAATGGGTGCGCTTCTAATTATTTTTAATTCATGTGGAATATTGTTCCAAAGGCGAACAGCATGTACAAAAAAGTGTTTTGCTGACGATGAGAGTCGATGTCTAACAGCTATAATATTGTTTGTTCGTCTTGAAGTAGAAAAGTTTAGTTTTTCATATAAGTAATTCGGTTCTTTAGTGTAAATTATTTTGTGTAACAATATTAACGCTCTGAGATTTATCCAGTGTTCTAGTTTAAGATTATAAATTTTGAGCGAATAGGAAGATATATGATCTATTTGTCTTAGGTTAAACACATATCTAGCTATGTTGTTAAATGTAACATTGAGTCTGCGCTTGCTGATGCAGTCAGTATTGCAAAAAACCTCAACTCCGTAGAAAAGTGCGGGTGTCAAGTAGGTCTTAGCTATAAGGAGTCTAATATTTACTGGTAAAAGGTGCTGCGTCAGGTATAATATCCGAAGTGAGGCGTAGGTTCTGCCTGCAGCGTTGCTGATGTGGTCAGTCCAAGTAAGAGTTTTATTAAAAACAAAACCTAAGTTTGTAACTTTATCTACATAATCTATTGCACTGCTCCCGATTTTTAATTTTTCAAACAATTGCGTGTTAATAGCTTTCTTATAAATAACAATGCATTTAGATTTTGCAGAATTTAGTCCTAGTCCATTTTTCTTTGACCATTCATTAATATTACAGAGTGCTCTGTTTGATACATTTACACATTCATTTATTCTGGACAAAGGACGACACACATACATTTGAACATCGTCAGCATACATGTGGACTCAGTGACAATATCGGGCAGGTCATTGACATAACAAGAAAACAGTAAAGGACCAAGAACTGATCCTTGCGGGACGCCACGCTTAATAGGAAGAAAGGACGACGAACTCGACAAAGTGACAACGGATTGAGACCTATTTCTTAAGTATGACCCTAAAAGTAACTCGGCTGTATCGGTAAAATTATAGAGCCTTCTCATTTTCGTGCATAAAATGTCGTAATTGACAGTATCAAAAGCTTTGCTATAGTCGAGCAGTGTCAGAAACGTGACTTTTCCATCATCCATATTTTGTCTGATATCCTCGACAATATTTAAAATTGCTGTTGTACAGCTCCTGTTCTTTCGAAACCCAGACTGCTTATTGCTGATGAGCCTGTTATTTACCATGTAGTCATTGATTTGTGTTGCCATTAGGCTCTCAAATATCTTAGAAAAATATGGCAAAATCGAAATGGGCCGAAATTCTCCATTAGTTTTGGGGATTGGAATTAACTTAGCCAGCTTCCATTCTGTAGGGAAGACCGATGTTGTGAGTGCAGTGTTAAATATGTGTGTAATCAAGTCAAGAATAGCGGGAAGTATTATTTAAATAAATTTGGGGTCAATTTCATCTAATCCTACTGCGTTTGATTTAACATTTAACATAGATTTAACGACATCACATTTGTTTACGCACATAAAGCTAAAGCTAGTATCACAGCATAGTGGATCACAGTTTAGATAGTCGTTATTAGTAATCTCAGGTACATGGCAATCAACAAACTTTGCATTTAGTTCATTTAAATCTATATGAGGATTTACAGCTGTTTTTGGTTTCCCTATCCCAATTTCTTTAATAATTTTCCAGTTTTCTTTCGACGTTGTTGATTTATGATATTTGTCAGAATAAAAAGCACGTTTTGCAATTTTAATCAACTTGATCACAGCAGTCCTTTGATGTCTGAAATTCTCATAAGAGTAAGCTGTCTTATATCTCCTCCATTTAGCGTAAGCCTCATTTCTTTTAATTATTGCACTTTTAATATTTCGATTAAACCATGGTTTTTCATGAGGCTTAATAATTTTCGTTTTCAGTGGGACACAGGTATTATACAGACTGCGAATGTTCAATTGCAAATGCTTAACTTGGTCATTAACTGAGGTCATGTTGTATATCCTATTCCAATTATATCTAGTAAATTTGTCATTCAAGTGGTCCATGCTTAAGTTTTTATAGTCCCTATATGTGATCGTATGTTCAACTTTGTGATAAAATATATCATAAGACACAAAAATTAAATCATGTTTGGAGAAGCCAGGTACGGAGATTTGGTCATAAAGTAGAATTTTGAGAGGGTCATTGACAAACACAACATCTAAGAGAGTACTACAAGTTCTAGTAAAATGAGTCGGCATGGTGGAGTTCACAACATTAAGTCCAAGTGATAGCATGTTATCAATGAGATGATTCTCAGTGAGTAAATTACTGTTGAAGTCACCCAGAAGTGCAATGTCCAAATATTCGATGGATAATCTAGATATCAGTGATAAGAAAGGGTCATAGTCAACAGATCGATTAGGACGATACACACAACCAATAAGTATTTTATGTTCATATTTGGAGCAGCTTATCTCAACAAACGTAAACTCAACGGGACTTCCGTCGTAATGCTTTTCAACGATTTTTGATTTTAGATTATTTTTAATAAATATTGCCACACCCCCTCCATGCCCCTCCCGATCAGCACGATAAACAACATAACCACTACACAGTATTAACAAATCAGACAGTTCAGACAGAAACCATGTTTCGGATACACATATAACATCAACTTCCGAATTTTCAAAAATATATCCAAATTCATCCATCTTCCTAGTTAAACTCTGAGCGTTAATATGGCATATATTTAATCCATTCTTTTGTCTACACAGAACACGAATCATTGAATGACTGTTCGCCTTGGGGTCGGTTAAATCAGCTTGCATTGAATTAGGTTTAACAAACGATACAAATTAACGCACCTAACAAAATAATAATAAAAATAAAGCACCATACAAATAACACATTTAAACAGAAAGAGATAAATAATTATATAAGGCTTAAAACTAAAATTCAAATAATAATAACAAGAAGAATACAGCATTTCAAGAGAGTTAAGAACCTGCTTACGGACGAAAAAGATTATTATCAGTAAATGCAGCATCGGCAGACGAAGAGTGTAAATCCAGAGAGCGGCTATCATCGTGGCACATTTTTACAAGAGCGTCAAGCTCATCCATACTCTTAATACAGACGTACTCCCCCCCCGCCTTTTGTTTGACGTACACGAGAGCGGTGCGCGTAAACACAGCAGAGAGAGTTTTCTGCTTTTTGAGCTTTAGAGCATTCTTAAAAATTTCGTAATTTGCCTTTGACAGTTGTTCGTTAAGGTAAAAAGGTGCCTGAGAGTTGAACCCTAGGAGATCTAGGCGTAGTGGTTGCTTCGAGTTTCGTCGGTGAGCACCAGCTGCTGAAAGCAATTCTCTTTTGTCTCTCGGGCTGTCGAATTTAATGATGGTGTTATATTTAGAGAAAAACACATTGAGTGGAATAGTGCTTTTAAGTTTTCACCCTCTTGTTGCGGTATGCCATGCATGCGCAAGACATTTGCATTACCGTCGTGATCTATTTTCGCTGCCAGTTTAGCCTCCAAACTCGCCACGTGCTCCTTCAGCGCCTGAACATCCGAGACGTCGCTCTCCAGTTGCTGAACACGCTGAGCCATTTGGGCGAGCTCCGTCGCCATTCCACTCAACTTGTCATTGAGCACAACAAGAATGCGGGCTTCAGCATCACGCATGCTCGAGCTAATATGCTCAGCCTGTTCGTCGAAGCGCTGATTTATCAGCTGGATGAGCTGCGGCGATGGAGCAGCGATATCGGATACCCTCCCGGTCTTCATATCCGTGGACGATGTCTCGCTACGCAGACGTTTTGGGTTTTTGCTTGCCATTTTCAAAGTTGGAATTGAGTGACTTTTGTGCTTTGATTATTTGAGTGGGTTTTCTTGTGTTGTGAGTGATTATTGATTTTTGCCGTGTTATGTGTGTATGTGAAGTTTAGAGGAATTATTGGATTATTGAGTGATAGTGATTTTTGTTGTATATTGTCTATTGAGTCTTGTTTTCAATTGAGTGAAATGATTGTGTACGGTTGTTGAGTGGGATATTTTAATTTTGTATTCTTTGTGGTTTATATGTATAGCGTATATAATTATGTATGATGGCCGATGCAGTTT
This sequence comes from Drosophila limbata, assembly GCA_963924055.1. NCBI lineage: Eukaryota > Metazoa > Arthropoda > Insecta > Diptera > Drosophilidae > Drosophila > Drosophila limbata. The sequence goes on from CAWUOW010000382.1 coordinate 1,148,339, forward strand.
TTGCCAATGTTTTAATTTAGACCAAATAAGCGAAAAACACCATAAGTTTGCATTGAAACCGTAAACTAGGCGACACCCACTTGCTGTTTAATTGTTTGTTGTTAATTGACTGTTTAATATTTGCAAGAAAAACAAATTATTAACCGGAGCACACAAGAAACACGACCGCCAACTCAAAGTATCGATATTTTAATGCACCAAAATTTTTGATATCCAATTTTGTGACGAATAATATTAAAATTTACCCATAAATTATTTTTTAAAAAAATTTGTCACTCAGCACAATGCACAAAAAAGTAATATTTACTAGGTATGAAGAATTTAGCGCAATGTGCCGAGCAGAGCTGTGACTATAAGCATTATCATTACTTTTTAATTAGCATTGAAAAATGTACAGCTAATGATATTTCATTTCAGTAGCATTGAAAAAACTAGTGCTAATGAAATTCCACTTCAGTAGGCATTGAAAAAAGTAGTGCTAATATAATCGAAATTCACAAGCATTGAAAAAAGTGTGGCATTTCAGTGGCATTAAGTAATGCTAATGAAAAATTATTTTAATAACCATTAATAATTGTTTTTTTTTAGATGAAAAAAAAATTGGAAATATTAAGAAAATAATTTAAATAAAATGTTGAAAAATGTTGAAATTGTTCTCTGATCCTTTTCGCGATATTATAAAAAAAACCTCTTTACGAGGTAAAAGTCTAGTGACGAAAACATTTTAATGCACCAAAATTTCTGATATCCAATTTTGTGACGAAGTTTTACTTAAAAATTACAAAAAAAATTTTTTTTGTCTTTTTTTAAATGTTTTTTTTTTAAAAGAAAAAAAATTGGAAATATTAAGAAAATAATTTAAATAAAATTTTAAAAAATGTTGAAATTGTTCTCTGATCCTTTTTGCGATATTTATACTATATTATAAAAAAACCTCTTTACGAGGTAAAAGTCTAGTGACGAAAACATTTTAATGCACCAAAATTTCTGATATCCAATTTTGTGACGTAAAATATTAAGTTTTACTTAAAAATTATTACAAAAAAAATTTTTTGTCACTCGGCACTGCGCAAAAAATATATATTTATTAGGTATGAAGAAATCAGCGCAATGTGCCGAGTGACAAAAAAATTTTTTTTAGTAATTTTTAAGTAAAACTTAATATTATTCGTCACAAAATTGGATATCAATCGGACAGTCATAGCAAATTTTCCATTCTTCCTGTGTATATATGCTAATCGCCTTCGCACCCTTCGTGCTGCTTTCGTCACTAGCGCGGACTGCCGTCCGCAGTGATTTGTTTATGACAGTTTTAATTTATATATTTTTAATAAAGTCGTTGTGACGCCTAAAAGTAAGCAGTAAATAATGAGAGTTTCTAGTTGACGAGGCATTATGTATGTTGCTGCTCTTGAGTACGAAAAATGACTACCCGTTAAATGAGAATGCTGCCTTTGAAGAGTGCAGAATGTTAGCAATTAAAATTGGTCCATGTTAATTAACTTAACGAATATTTGTGACTGTGGAACTGAACACTGTATTTTTTAAAACTATCCATTTATATCGATATATCGATTACTTTGAGTCGGCTGTGTTTCATTTGCGCTCTGCATTCAAATTATATTTTCACTGCATTTACCTGCTTTTAAATATCTAAAAGTGTCTTTACTGCTTATCTTTGCTTATCTGTGCTCTTTTCAATTGTGCATAACTTAATCAGCTGGTGCTTTGTAAGTTTATTTACATTTATTCTTTCGTAAGCGGCGTCTGTGCTGTTTTTGTTGTTGTGCTTTGCCTATTTTCGCCTTCGGTGCTGTGTCAGTGCATTTCGCTTTTGTGTTTTGTGCTCTTAGTTCTTTCCCTCTCTATTCTGCTTTAAACTCTGTTTGTTTACCACTCAAAGTTTTTACTTTAACTCAATTTGAGTGCTTTCATATTTCTCACTCTTGCTTAAACGGTACCTTATTTAACCCAGCGAACATTATGTCGTGCTGCAATAAGTCTTGCTCATTTAAGCAACTGGCGGATTCCACTCATCTTCAATATGTTAGTTGTTGGTTGTGTGAGAATATTATGCATGCCAAGTGTGCTGGCCTTTCTGGACGCGAATGTGATAAAATCAATTCTGCTCCTAAAAAGCATGAAGGTGGCCTAAGATGGGCTTGCCCTGTGTGTTTTGGGATGCAATTTGATTTTACCAGAATGTACAATTCTGTCCGTGTTAAATTCTTAAAGCTAAATAAGGCAGCTAAGCTTCTTGCGAGTGATTTTGACTCAAGCTCTGAATTGCTAAGTCAATTCAATTTTGGGTCAACATCAAATCATTGCACTGATGTTCCGTCTGTTTCTATTTCTTCTGAACTGCGTTCTCCCAATACCAATCCACAAATTCCTTCATTAGATGTATCTTCTACTCTCTCTTTATCCCCTTCTCCCAGTAGATTTTCTAATCGCTCATCCTTCACTGGATGCATCCGCTCCCCCAGCCACTGATTTAAATACTGTTGCTGGAACTGCGGAAATTGCCTCTGGCCGTCGGAGGAGATCCTCCCGCACCTTGGCTCCCTCTGCTACAGTGATTAACATTATTCCCCCGACTCCCCCTATTCCTCCTACACTATCTGTTGTAGCACCTCGTAGACAAGTTTTCGTGTCTAGACTCTCTTCTGACACAACTTGTGAAACTGTAGCTTCCTATATAGCCAGTAAATCTTCTGCTAATGTATCCGTTACTAAATTTAACTTCTCTGTACCTCGTGAAATTTCCTCATTTAAAATCAGTGTCCCTAACGACGTGTTTCCTACCATATGTGATTCAAATTTTTGGCCGCCTCATATGATTGTTCATGAGTTTAAGCCAAAAAAGCGATCGCATCCTTCACCAATAGCTCTTGTAAATAACTTATCTCCAAATTCTACTCCAAAAAACTAGATTGTCTTACTATACAGTACCAAAATGTTAGAGGACTTCTTTTAAAACTCCAACATTTGTATTTGTGTAGCACTTCTTTCGAGTCTGACATTATCGTTTTTTCTGAAACTTGGCTAAATTCTACTATCTCCGATAGTGAAATTTTTTCAAACAATTTCGTATTATATAGAAAAGATCGGTCGATTCGTCGTGGTGGTGGTGTCCTAATTTCTATCAAATCTACTCTAAACTCAGAAGTCATAATCCTTAACTCTTCTATCGATGCTGAAATAGTTGCTGTTAAAGTAACTCTTCCTTCATCTACTCTTTTCATAACCTGTTCTTATATTCCTCCTGCTTCTGATATACAAGTCTATATGCAACATATTGACTGTATCAACGAAGTATTTTCCCAAGCGCGTGACAATGATGCTGTCGTTGTGATGGGTGATTTTAACTTGCCCTCCATCGAATGGTCATTTTTCAGCAGCGCAAACTACCTTACTCCATCCTCTCAACACGACTTTTTAGATCATTTATTAGACTTTCCTCTTTTTCAAATAAATGCTGTTACTAACAGTCTAAATAGAACCCTAGATCTTGTTTTCATTAACGATTATCTAAATGCTTCCATCTCCAGGTCGATTCCTATATCTGTGCCTGAAGATCCTTACCATCCCACATTAGAAATTTCTCTCTTTGTTCCTAAACCTTTTAATACACCCGCACCCATATCCTCTGCGCCCCACCGCTGCTTTCGCAAAGGTAATTATATTCATCTTAATCAACTGCTTTCTGCAATTGATTGGTCCTCGGTTGACAATGCAGCTGACATTGATAGCGCTTTAAACTCATTCTACTTAATACTTAATTCCTTATTAGACATAACTATTCCCAACTCTTATCGACCATCTACTTCTTCTAAACCACCATGGTTTTCACCCAGACTCTCAAACTTAAAAAATATTAAATCTAAATGTTTTAAAAAGTTTAAGATGTCTGGTTCCAGCCTTGATCTATCTAAATACTCTATTGCTAAATCTAATTTCTTCCTTCTTAACACTCAATGTTATTCTGCTTATATTTCCCGCTGTAAAAGTCAATTTTCATATAACCCTAAATTATTTTACTCTTTTGTTAATTCTAAGCGTAAATCAACGCGTCTTCCTTCTTCTTTTTTCCTTGGTTCTGAAAAAGCAGGTAATGACTCAGCTGCTGCTGATCTATTTGCCAAATTTTTTCAATCCACCTATTCCCCTATTCTTTCTACTAATTCTTCATATCCCTATAACATTAGTTCATCTTCGATTATTTTTGCTCCCCTCATCTCCGAATCTTCCTTATTATCAGCTATTAGGTCTATTAAAGTTTCCTACTCCCCTGGACCTGATAATATCCCAAGTTGTGTATTGAGAGAATGCAGTTCTTCTTTACTTTATCCTTTACTTAAGCTCTTTAATCTTTCAATTACCACCGGGGTATTTCCATCTGTTTGGAAAGAATCTTTTATTATACCCTTGCACAAAAAAGGTGGTAAGTCTGATGTATCTAATTACAGAGGTATTGCAAAGTTGTCGGCTATTCCAAAGCTTTTTGAGAAAATTATCTCAGCAAATTTGCAACACCTCTGTAAATCTGTCATCTCCCCCTTTCAGCATGGATTTATCAAGAGTCGGTCTACTACGACCAACTTGTTGGAATTTTCATGCCTTATTAATGATGCATTCCAGAGGAAAATGCAAACTGATGTCATTTATACTGATTTCAGTAAAGCATTTGACTCAGTGAATCATGATCTTTTACTTTTTAAACTTGGTTGCATTGGATTTCCTTCTCCTTTACTTTTCTGGATCTCTTCTTATTTAAAGAATAGAACACAGAAAGTTCTACTCAGATCTACCATATCTTAACCTGTTTCTGTAACTTCTGGAGTTCCTCAAGGTAGTCACCTGGGGCCCTTATTCTTTACACTTTTTATTAACGACCTTCCGTCTATTTTATTAAACTCTCGCATACTAATGTATGCTGACGATGTAAAACTTATCCTGTCTTTTAACGATCCTGCTCAGCTTGATCTACTTCAAAATGATCTAAATTCTATGCAACTTTGGTGCTTGGCTAATCATCTTCCTCTAAACTGTTCTAAGTGTATGTTCATGTCTTTTAGTCGCTTAAAACCCTTTCTTGGTTCTTATACGATTGATAATGTTCCATTACAACGTATATACACCGTTAAAGATCTGGGTGTTCTATTCGATTCTAAACTTAACTTTAATCTTCATATTTCTTCTATCATTAACGTAGCCAAGGGCGTGCTTGGATTCATAAAGCGTTGGTCGAAAGAATTTAACGATCCTTTCACTACCAAACTCCTTTATGTATCCCTTGTACGTCCTATTCTAGAATATTGCTCATGTATTTGGTCCCCTCAATATAAGAACAACGAGGTCCGTATTGAGTCGATCCAGAAGCAATTTCTTCTCTTTGCTCTACGTAGTTTAAATTGGGATCCCAATCTTCGCCTACCTTCTTATTCCAGTAGACTTTTACTTATAAACCTTCCTTCACTATCTGATCGTAGAAAAATGCTTAGTGTATTATTTATACATAATCTTATTAATGGTAACATTGATTCTTCTTTTCTTTTAAGTCGTCTTAACTTCTCTATTTCTTGTAGACCAACTAGAAACTTTCTTCCATTATCTCTTCCTATTTGCACCACTGATTATGCTTTGCACAATCCTTTTCGTGTTTTATGCACGTGTTATAATTCTCTCTTTCATGTGTTCTCTTTGGAACACACTCTGTCTTCTATTAAAATTTGTATTCTCTGTCACCTACGGTCCATCTCTGGCCAACTCTAACTTCGTGTCTTACACCTCAATTCTGGCTACTCTACTCTTATTCATATTCTTCTTTGTTCTGTTGATCTTAAATCTTCTGTCTTTTCACTTGACCTTCTATATTTTTCTACTTTCTATTTCCTATGAAATTTGCAACCAACCCTAGCTGTGAACAGGGGCATAGCTTGCCGGACCGGCTAATAAACTTCCCCCATCGGGTTGCATTTTTCATCCTTACTCTCCATTTAATTTTAAGTTTAAATTAAGTCTTATTTATTAATTCTATCTTTAATTCTTCACTTTTCCTATCCAGAATTAGGCTCTAATAACGCCACTGACAGACCTTGGCTGTGAATAGGGGCATAGCTCGCCTGACTGGCAAATAAAACTCCCCCATCGTGTCGGTGACGTTATTAGACTAAACTTGTAAGTTCATTTAGGCTTTCTGTTCTTTATAAATTCTTATATTATTGTAATATCTATTCTATATTGTATTTGTTTTAAACTTTTGGCAGCAATGTTTGCTTTAAATAAATAAATAAAAATAAAAATAAATTTGCAGTCTGTGAATATCGATTTTTTATTAGACCAATCTAGAAATACAATTTACGTTTCGTCCATTGACTTTAAAAGCAAACAAATAATTAAATCACATCTTAATATTATTGGCTTTTAACAAAACCAATTTTCCAAAATGGCTGTCCGTTAAATTCTGCCTTTTCGTCCCGTTGACCATGCCAGCACAGCTAAATAGACGCTCAAATGGCGCTGAGGACGGTAATGGCGTGCTGTACAGTCTCTTCAAAAGATTTTTCTATTAAATGAAAAAAAGGTGGAATTAAAAAAAAAAATTGTTATCAGTTGAAATACCTGCAGTACTCTCTCCAAAATCGAAAAACTGAACAGTTTTGCATCTTTCCGTGCTGATGACGTGCTTGGTGGTGTGTTTACGGTAAACTTTTCGGCATGCTGAATAAACATGTCTTTAAGTTTTTTCTATGTCCACTTCGGCGCTGTCTCAAGCATGGCTGCCGCAAATTTGAGTTTAATTGCTGGACATGCTATGGCAGCCACAAAGGCATCGTGGCAATTGGGAGATATCTCAAAGAAATCTTTAAACCTCGCCAAAAGGGCTGACACCATTTTATGCACCCTATCATTGAGAAATTGCATTTTTTGCTACTTCACCTTAATTGTTATAAGTGTAGGAATCAAATACCCATAGAGCATGTTTTTTTTCCCTTGCAAAAAGTCAAGCCCTGTTGCCAATGGCTCCATTATTTGGCAATATTCATTCAAATAATGAAGCTCTCGGGATGCAAATTTTGTTACGCCCAGAAGAGTACAAAGCTGAATTACGTTCCATCGGGTGGTGCATGGTATTTTCAGCGAACACCCTTAAAGCTTTTTGATTATTTCAGCAGACTTCGAACGATTACATTTGTTCCATAATGCGGAACATCTAAAATAAAAGTTTCACATTATATATAAGTAGGACGTATTTTTCAGAAATTTATGAATAAACTTTTTAGTGCTTTCATCTGCATCTCGTGCATTTTTGAGTCAGACTTTATTATATTTAAGAAGTCGCGAAGTCGCGACCAAATTCAGAGTGTGACTATTGGCCGGTCTACCGATTGGGGAAGGTCATCCTCAGAGTCTGACTCATCGTCCTCCTCATCAACATTAGAAATGACTTTAAAACAAAATAAAATGAAAACATGATAAATATTATATGCATATCTATAAACTTACAATCAAAGCCAAAGTCTTTAAATGCTTTAACAAAATGCTCCCATTGTCAGTTATTGTGCAAAAAATCTTGTAAATGAGTCATTAATGGTTTGATGAGCTCAGCGATCGGTAATTTTCTAGTCTTGACCCGTTTGTTCAAAAAAAAAAAAAACAAAAAAGAGGCCGATTTATGATGAATTTAGGGAAAATCATTTTTTGGGGGTCTCCACTGGTCTTTTTTTAAAAAAAGTTTTAACTTGATCACTTTTTTAAAAAATTTAAACGTTATCCAACACTACTTTCTGTCTGGTATGTACATTTGCCGTATACAAACACTACTTGTAACACGATACGTCAAAAAAGTAACTGTAACTGTGTAAAATTTTGTGAAAATGTCGTCTTCAGGATGTTCTTTTTCTTCGACGGAGTTTCATCAACTCATGAGCAGGGAGAATGATTTGTTAATATTTCTCAGAGAACACAACATCATTCTTTCGGAGAAGAAATGTCCAAGGTGCGGTGCCATGTGTAAGCTCAATTCGAGGGACGACACAAGATTCTTTTTCCGTTGCTACGCAACTTATTCCCAGCAGCATGGAAAAAAGAAACGGGTCAAGGTTCAATGCAATTTTCAGGAGAGTGTAAACACTTTCTTCGCAGGATCAAAATTTACAATTCAGGAAATTTCAAATTTCATTATGCTCGACTGCATCCGCCTGAAGGGAGAAACGAATTTCCTACTGAGCGAACTGGGATGGTCTCGCCAGTCTATTACGGACTAGAAAAGCTTCCTAAGAGAAGTTTACATTGACTGGAGCATTTCACATAGCCGTGACAAAATTGGAGGGCCTGGAAAAGTTGTAGAAATAGACGAGGTTAAAGTCGGGAAAAGGAAATACAACTGTGGACGAGTGGTCGAAGGTCAATGGGTCTTTGGAGGAATTGAGAGCAAAAGTGGCGACTTTTTCATTCTTCCAGTGCACATTGGGCCAGAATCCCTTTTTTTTGGCATAAAGTCGAAAATTTTTTTCAAATATATCTTGAATTTGACTTAATATTTTAAAAGGGCATACTTGAGGTATATCGAATCAATGAAAAAAAATTTTAGGTGGCTTCGTTGTATTTTTTGCGAGCTAGCAAAGTCAGATGTTTTGTCAGGTGACTTCCAGCCGAAATTTGCTGGAAGCTTTTACTCAACTTTGCGCTTCGGCTGTGAAAAGACCATTTATCCAAATCTTTGTTGAAAATATGGAAAATAAAGGTCAACATATGCCAAATATAATTAGTGTTAAGTTATTCGAAATATGTGTTCAATGTTGTAGTTGTGGATCTTCTATGTTATGTCTTATATTAGAAGAAAACTTACCGAAGCGCTCGTGTACCGTGGAGTAAAAACCTAATTTCTTCCACTTTCTGCCAAAAAGTAATTATGCAAATGTTAACTCTTTACTATGATTTTGAATTTGTCATTTACACTTTTTGCACAATTTTGCGCATTCTCTTTAAAAACACATGTGGAAACCGGGAATTTTTGCTAGAAAATCTGACTTTTTTCCGTTGTCAGATAGGGAGGGGGGTTAAAACATGGTCAAATTAAAAAACTATAAAAATTGTAAATTCTACTTTTGCCTGATTAGTAAACATGCAAAGAATTAAATATTTTCCTCTATATTTAAGTTTATAATTTTTTTTTATTTTTTCAATGAGTAGGAAAAAAGAGAGGGGTTAAAGACAAGGTCCAACTAATAATAAAAAAAAAATTATAAATTCGACTTCAGCCTAACTAAGATTCATGCCAAATTTCAAGTCCCCATCTTTACATAAGGATTTTATAAAAATATTTTACACATATTTCTCATAGTCGAATGGGGAGGAGGAGACAAAGGCGTGGTCCAAAACCAAAAAAAAAAAAAAATTAGAAATTCTAAATTAGTTTAACTACAGTTCATGCAAAGTTTCAAGTCTCTAGCTTTACAATTAGACTTAATGCCAAAAAAAAGGGATTCTGGCCCAATGTGCAGTGGAAAAACTGGATAAAGTCACATTGCTAAATATTATAAGGGAGCGCATTGCGGATGGGACGACAATAATGTCGGACTGCTGGAAAGCGTACGACTGTTTGGATGAAGAAGGCTTCCAGCACCAAACAGTCAACCACTCAAAGCACTTTGTGGATCCCGAGACGCGTGCGCACACACAAAACATAGAAAGACTGTGGCGCGACATGCGGGGCGATATTCCACACTTTGGCCGAAAAAAGGCTATTTGGCGAAGTTCCAATTTTTAAAGAAATTTCCGGACCATAGGGAGAGGATTCATGAGCTTTCCATGGTCATTGGAAGGCTTTATGATCCCCAGAAGGAATCCGAAATAAACGAAGATGTCCATGTCCCTGAGATTTGTAATTTAAATAGTCTGCGCTGCAGGCGAAAATTTTTTTTTTAAAATAAAATCTCGCGATTTCGACTACATTTCCAATCTTAGTTGGGAGTCTCTAGAAATTTGGTAAGCAGTACCCTTTACATCTCCACTATCCTGTAGGAAGACTGTGAGGAACATAATTGTTCCCCACAAACATGATTTCGACGACGCCCATGGGATGCGCCGTTACGTGCAGGAAACTGCATAGCAACAGTGAGGAACATAATTGTTCCCCACAAAACACGATTTACACGACGCCCATGGAAGGCACCGTTAAATACGCAAACGGAAAAAAACGGAAAACAATTAGCAAACAGAAGAGAGCGTGATCGCAGGTGCCGCTAAGTTAACGACAGTGTGAGCGAATCGAGAGAGCGAGAGAGTGTCGTCAGCAGTCGGCGGCTATAAAAGCACAGGCAACTGCTGACTCGGGAGCAGTACGAGCGGGGTCTTCTTGCAGTAACAAGAAGCGATCAACAACTCTTGGTGTCCCCAGGGTCAAGTCAACAATCCTTACAGTAGCAAGGATCAAGTCATCAGTCCTTGCTGTCACAAGGATCAACAATCCTTGCAATAACAAGGATCAGCAGTCCTTGCAGTAACAAGGACTAGTCATCAATCCTTGCTGTAACAAGGATCTAGCCATCAGTCCTTGCTGTCACAAGGATCAACAATCCTTGCAATAACAAGGATCAGCAGTCCTTGCAGTAACAAGGACTCGTCAACAATCCTTGCTGTAACAAGGATCAAGTCATCAATCCTTGCTGTCACAAGGATCTAGCCAACAGTCCTTGCTGTCACAAGGATCAACAATCCTTGCAATAACAGGGATCAACAGTCCTTGCAGTAACAAGGACTCGTCAACAATCCTTGCGGTAACAAGGGTCAAGTCATCATTCCTTGCTGTCACAAGGATCTAGCCATCAGTCCTTGCTGTCACAAGGATCAACAATCCTTGCAGTAACTAGGATCAGCAGTCTTTGCAGTAACAAGGACTCGTCAGCAATCCTTGCTGTAACAAGGATCAGTTCATCAGCTTTGCCGTCGCAAGGACCAACAGTTCTTTGCTGTAGCAAGGATCAAAAGTCTTTGCAGTAACAAGGACTCCTCAACAATCCTTGCAGTATCAAGGGTCTCATCAGTCCTAGCTGTAGCCAGGACCTTACATCGATCCTTGCTGTAACAAGGATCCCCAAAACGATCCTTGCAGTAACAAGGGTTCAGCGGTACAGCGGCCCTACGAAGACGAGAGGCCGCGTGGCAGCAGCGGTTACGTCATCAGCGCGGATCCCCTACCGAATCTTGAAGGACGACACACCAGGGACCCCAGGACGAGTGGCGCAGTAACCAGCTTTACAAACATATTTTATACGAAACAATTGAAGTTAAAGAGTCGGCCAGGAGCCGCTAATAAATCCATTAAACTGAATTGATTTGAGTTCTTATTTATTCGCAAAACAGGCAACTTATAAATTTGTTGCACGAACCTTACGTAATCGACCGAGTTAGCCCGGCCTAAAGGATCGTTACAACTGGCGCCCAACTTGCAGGGTTTTGCGAATATTAAGGCCAGAGAAAATTCAGAATGGTACGTGCATGGATTTACAACCTCAAGAGGGAGGAACTCCTACAATATGGTGGCGAATTCAATATCGAACTCACGGGCACGGTGAACACCATGCGGAAGGAATTCGGCGAGTGGGTCGAAGCAAACGAAGGACACGCTCCCCACGCCGAACGATTGGACGCATTGGCCAGGAAACACGGAAGGAACTCGCCATTCAGGACACCCGCGTTACAGGTCGAAAACCTGGACGTAAATAGAACGGCGGCGTCCCTGGCAAAAATGGACTTTGCGTCAACTAGCGAGGAAGCACGTCGCCTAGAAGACCAGAAGCGGAGAGCTCCTTGGGGAACCTCATCGACTTTCCCACAAAACCAGACGAGCACAGAACACAGGACAAACGTAGAAAGGAACCCTGTCCGGGACTATGCAGCAGTGGCCAAGCAAGTCCGAGAGTGGAGCTTTAAGTTCGACGGAAACTCAAAGCCGCTGGAGTTTTTGGAGCAAGTCGAATGGTCTGCGGAGACATATGGACTGGAATTAGATCTCGTCCCAAGAGCGATGCCAGAGCTGCTAAAGGGCACAGCACTGAAGTGGTACATCGCCAATAATGAACACTGGAGGACCTGGACATCGTTCGCAACCAGCTTTCAGGAGTTTTTCCTTCCACGGGACTATTTCACAAAGCTGCTGGAGGAAGTCACTCGACGGAAACAGGGCGTCGACGAACCCTTCAAGAGATACATGGTAGAAATGCAAACGTTGATGCGGCCACTGCGATTCTCCAAAGAACGCGAACGACAGCAAATTTACAATTGCAGCCTCCCGGATTTCCGAGCGTTTGCACGGCCGTATCAGAATGGCAGCCTGAACGAGTTGATGCAGTTGGCCGAGGAGTTCGAGGAACTAGAACGTGACAGGGAGAGACTCCGGCAGCACACTCGACAAAACCGGTCACGGTTAATGGCAATGGAAGATTCTAGACCACGGGAGAACAACGCTTCATGCACCCGATGTGCCGAACATGCCAGGACACAGCCACAGCCAACTCCGAGGGCATTCTCAGGACCACCGACACACGTGCCAAACCCAACACAGGCGTGCAGAAGATGTGGGCGTGAGGGTCACTGGGCGAGAGAATGCCAGAACGAGAATTTGTTGTTCTGCTGGGTGTGTGGGCGAATTGGAGTTCGCACAGTCCAATGTTGCCGAGCGGGAAACGACCGTCGGCGTCCAGCTCCCAGGAGCGAGCGGATGCCGATAGAAGCAGCTCCACAGAACTAGTCGGCGCTTTGAGGGACGAGGGCCACCGCCTGTTAGCCACAGTTCAAATCGGCAACAATTCCTACAACGCTACAATCGACACTGGAGCAACGAGCAGTTTCGTTAGCGAGGAATTAGCGGTGACATTGGTTGAGGAAGGTTTTGAACTGGGAGCGACACACAGACATGTACGGTTGGCGGATGGACGGTCCAGCGGAGTGACGGAGCAGGTGGAGGTGCAGATCAGTCTGGGGAACAGGCAAGTGGATCTGGCATTACTTGTACTACCGGGAGTCATCGACGAATTGGTGCTGGGATGGGATTTCCTGTCCACCATGGGAACCATTCTCGAGTGTGCCGGTATACAGGTCCGAATTCCGGCTCGCCGACGGTGCAACAAGGGACGAGAAGAGAGACTCTCGGTAGTCAACACACAGGATCACACAACAGTAGTACAAGAAACTCAGGAACAAGGAACACAGAATAATCAAGAAGCACAAGAGCTAACATCGCAGGAACAAGAAACACGGCAGCAAGAAACACAAGAACAAAGGATACAGGAGCAGGCAACATCGGAGGAACAGAGCGAGGCAGATAAACATGGATATACGAATAACGGCGAGACGAGTTATGAACCCTTACATACGGATGCAGCTATAGATCAATTTCTGCGACAGAATTTAGCCGCTTTTGCGTCCATGACGGGAACATCACCCATTACGGAGCATCGAATCGTGATGCACGACGACCGACCAATAAAACAACGCTATTTCCCGAAAAACCCGAAAATGCAGGAGGAAATCAACAAACAGGTCGACGAATTGTTAGCAAAAGGATGTATCGAGCCTTCAAACAGCCCACACAGTGCTCCGATCGTCATGGTCAAGAAGAAGACTGGCAAATGGAGATTGTGCGTCGATTTCCGACAGCTAAATAGCCGATCGGTCAAGGATGCGTATCCGCTGCCAAGGGTGCACCACATCTTGGACCAGTTAAGGGAGGCTCACTACATAACGAGCCTCGACTTAAAAGACGGCTATTGGCAAATACCGATGGAAAAAGCAAGTCGACCACTGACAGCTTTCACCGTACCCGGCAGGGGTCTTTTCCAATGGAAGGTGATGCCCTTCGGACTCCACGCGGCACCAGCAACATTTCAACGAGCTCTGGATCGGGTAATTGGACCCGAAATGCTGCCCCATGCTTTCGCTTACCTGGACGACATCATCGTCATCGGAAAAACGCTGGAGGAACACATGGCCAATCTGAAGGAAGTGTTTCGAAGACTACGAGCAGCAAATTTAAGGATCAACGTCGACAAGTGCGACTTCTTTAAACAGGAACTGAAGTATCTGGGCCACAAGGTGACGGAACACGGCATCTGCACCGATCCAGAGAAGGTAGACGCAATCTCTAAATTGAAGCCGCCGACTAACGCAAAGGAATTGCGTCAGTACCTCGGGGTGGCATCCTGGTATAGGCGATTTGTCCCGGATTTCGCGAATACGGTGCACCCACTGAACGAGTTACTGAAGAAAGGGGTCAAATGGTCATGGTCAGAGGAACATCAGGAAGCCTTCGAAAACGTGAAGGAGAAATTGACCAAAGCACCCGTCCTGGCGTGCCCTGACTTCAGCAAACAGTTCACTTTACAAACAGACGCAAGCAATTACGGATTAGGAGCTATCCTCACACAAGGATCCGACAAGGACGAGCGAGTAATTGCGTACGCCAGCAGGACACTCAACGGTGCGGAAAAGAATTACTCAGCTACGGAAAAGGAATGCTTGGCGATCGTCTGGGCGATTCGGAAGTTGAGGCCATATCTAGAAGGATATCATTTCGCTGTCATAACAGATCATATGGCACTAAAATGGTTGAATTCTATCGAGAGTCCTTCCGGTCGCATTGCGAGATGGGCGTTGGAATTACAGCAATACGACTTCGAGGTGGCTTATCGCAAGGGGAAGCTAAACGTGGTAGCAGACGCACTTTCCCGGCAACCATTGGACGAGGAAATGTGCGGCAGAGTCGACGTGCAGGATAAAGGCACAGAAGTTGGTGGCACTGACTGCAAGTGGATACAGAAAATGCTGGAAAAGATCCACAAGGAACCCAGGAAGTTCCCGGATTACATGGAGGACGCGGGTAATTTGTACCGACACATTCCACATCGCGCCGGTCACGAAGATGTGCCATCGTGGAAGTTGTGTGTACCAAAAGAGAAGAGGCAGCGAGTACTACGTGAAAACCACGATGCGGCAGCAGCAGGACACACAGGAACGAGGAAAACAATAGCCAGGGTGGCAGCATGATATTATTGGCCAGGATTACACCGAGACGTGCGAACATATGTGCAACATTGCGAAATCTGCCAGCAATACAAGCCGAATCAACTACAGGCTGCCGGACAAATGCTCACACAAATTCCGGAGGAGCCATGGGCAACGGTATGCGCAGATTTTGTGGGCCCATTACCACGCTCGAAGCATGGAAACACAACGCTTCTCGTGTTTGTCGACCGATTCTCGAAATGGACCGAATTGGTGGCTCTACGAAGCGCAACAGCCGCGGCTCTTCAGAAGGCGTTCAGAGAGAGGATTTTGGCCCGATTTGGTGTACCAAAAGTGCTCATCACCGATAACGGAGCCCAATTCACCAGCAGGACTTTCAAAAATTTTCTTCAGGACATGGGGGTAAAACACCAGTACACAGCTCCATACACACCACAAGAGAATCCCACTGAACGAGCAAATCGAACTTTGAAAACAATGATAGCTCAATTCGCAGGAGCAAATCAAAGGTGCTGGGATGAGGCTCTACCGGAGATCACGTTGGCCGTCAATACAAGCATGACTGCGTCGACAGGATATTCACCAGCGTTCGTAACGCAGGGACGAGAGCCTCGGCTGCCACAAGCACTTTACGATGAGGTGACTATCGGCACAGGACAGGTGGCACAAGAACCACGTGAGAACGCAATAAAACTCAAGGAGATCTTTGAAATTGTACGCAGAAGCTTGGAGAAGGCTGCACAGGATCAAGCAAGACATTACAACCTGCGCAGGAGATCATGGAAACCCAGTGTGGGCGATCAAGTTTGGCTGAAGGAACACCATCTGTCAAATGCGGCGGAAGGATTTGCGGCGAAATTAGATCCGAGGTTCGGAGGACCATATCGGGTGGTGGACTACGTGTCGCCAGTAATCTGCAAATTACAGTCGCTTACGGACAACAAGACAAAACGAGCACACATTGGTGACTTAAAGTCACATGTGACGGCTTCTGGAAACAAGTCAGTATAAAGACTTACGCGGGTGAGTCTTCGCCTATGTCCGAGCCACCTTTAATATGATCACGGCCACATATATGTCTTTGATTACAAAGAAACAAAAAAAAAAAACATGGCAAAAACAACAAACGCATGACACAAAAAAAAAAATTTTATTTTTATATTAAAAAAAAATTTGAAAATAATTATTATGTGGTCCACCCTAATTTTTTTTTCATGACTCCTCGGCAAGGAAAAAAAAAGCACCGAGCATATGCGCGCAAAAGAAAAAAAATAATAATAAAATTATTTTTTTTAAATTTTTTTTTATTTGGTCCATCCTAATGTTTGCATGACTCCTCGGCAAGGAAAAAAAGCACCGAGCATATGCGCGCAAAAGGGAAAAAAAATAATAATAAAATTATTTTTTTAAATTTTTTTTATTTGGTCCACCCTAATGTTTGCATGACTCCTCGGCAAGGGAAAACAAGAACCGGGCATAGGCACGCAAAAGGAAAAAAATAATAAAATTTTTTTTTTTTAAATTTTAATTTTTTTTTTTACATTTGGTCCACCCTAGAATCATCATGAGTCCACTGCAAGAGAAAAACAAAGAAAACGGGCAAATATTTCACCAGAAACAAAAAAAGAATATTCTTGGCTAACATTTTTATTCCATGGTTTGGGTCCACCCTAGTGTGGCCACGCCCACAAAGAAACTAAAAGGGCGATATAAATCAATAATAAAACACGCCAACAATTTAAAAAAAAAAAAAGTCAAAAACAAAATTTTTAACAAAAATATAATTGGCATACATTTCTGTATTTGCCGCCACTAATACATACATACGTCACACAAAGCTATTTTTAGACTAACCAGCAAGTAGTCGACTGCTTACAGTAGTAAGCAGTACAAGCAAGTAGTCGACTGCTTGCAGTAGTAAGCAGTGCAAGCAGTGAAACGACCAAGAGGTATTGTGGTGCCGGTTAAGCTGTTGCTTACCGGGCGCGAGCGTGGCGCACTGGTTGCAGTCGGCCACTGCAAAACCAGTGGCGCGGGTTCAAGTCAACCAAAGTCAAAAATTTTTCTGTTGACTTTGAACTTCGCAAATGCATTTTTTAAATTATAACAATTGTTAAATTTACATTTTTCGCTTTCTGCTTTCGGGCTAACGGTTGTTTACTCTTTCAACACAAAAAAAAAGAGAGAGAGGGGAGAGACATACATAATTCAATATATATGTATATTCAAAGCCAAGCTTCGACTCAAAGTCCAGAAAAGTAATGCCTCTCAGCAAAACTAGTTCTCTCTCCCAACTCGGCTCAACGGCTATTGCACATGCGTGCACACAGCATAAGCAGCACACATGTATATTAGGGTGTCCCTTATTTGGTCAAAGTCAATATTTTTAAACGCATACGGGCTAGTTCTGTTCATTAGGTCCTAAAGCACTCAGAAATAAATTTTTACCTCAATCGGAGTATGGTAACCCGTGCCGACTTGGATCGGAAAATTTAAAGATTATATGGGACAAAAAAAATTTTTTTTTTTTTTTTTTAATTTTTTATTTTTTTATTTTGTTTATTAGGTCCTAAAGAACTCAAAACCAAGTTTTCACCTTAATCGGAGTACGATAACCCATTCAAATTTGCATCAAAACATGAAAAAACAGTATTTTAACATTGACTATACATTTTTCGATGTTTTTTCATGTTTCAATGCAAATTTGAATGGGTTATCGTACTCCGATTAAGGTGAAAACTTGGTTTTGAGTTCTTTAGGACCTAATAAACAAAATAAAAAAATAAAAAATTAAAAAAAAAAATAAAATTTTTTTTTGTCCCATATAATCTTTAAATTTTCCGATCCAAGTCGGCACGGGTTACCATACTCCGATTGAGGTAAAAATTTATTTCTGAGTGCTTTAGGACCTAATGAACAGAACTAGCCCGTATGCGTTTTAAAATATTGACTTTGACCAAATAAGGGACACCCTAATGTATATGTACATATACCCAGAGCCAAATAATCCCGCTTCGGCTCAAAGTCCAGAGAATAATGCCTCGCAACCAATGTTCCCTCTCCCAATTTAACTCAACTGCGAGAGCAAGTGCACAGCATAAATAGCAAAATATGCAAATAAAATGTGCAAATATGCCAAGTTGGGGTACAGTCACGCCTCTGTAACTAGAACATTCGGCAATGCAATTTCAATTGCAAGCCCAACTTAGAAAACATAAATATGTATGCTAGATTCTGACTAGAAAAACAAGCAAAGGGCAGCCGAAAACAGAGAGCGTGGCCTTGGCCTATATAAACGGCAGCCGGCCGCATACAAAGTACCAAAGTAATTAGTTCGGCAAGATGAGTAGCAGCAGCAGCAACACCAAAAAGGGCAGCACCAGGAGGAACAGCAGCATGAGGGCTCCAACCAGGCTGCCCTTCCACCCTCGGCGGAGCACCAGAAAGCCGCCGCCACTGGAGCTGCCAGCGGAGCGCCCCTCCACTCTGCCGGTGGACTCGGACGTGCTAGAGCTGGCGACGTCTCCAATCCTGGAGTACGACGGGCTGACGCCACCACCAACGTCGTCCCCAAAGCCGGCAGAGACGGTGTTCCACTGGCCGGCAGCAGGGCCGCCGCCAGCAAAGCCGTTGGTCCAGCGACAAGTGCAGCCGCCGGTGCAGCCGCCCGTGCAGCCGCCAGTGCAGCCGCCAGTGCAGCCGCCGGCGCAACCGCCAGCGCAGCCGCCAGCAGCAAAGGCAGCGCAGCCGCCTGCAAAGGCAGCAAAGCGGACGGCGAAACCGCCGGTGCGGCCACTAACGCCGACTGTCATCGAGGTGCTGGACAGCGACGAGGAGGGGCCCACACAGAGGGTCAGATTTGACGCGGGCATCCGGCAGTAGGTGCCCATGACGCCGGGACGGCAACTGGACTTTAAGGCGTACGGCCCACCGCCACCACCGCCACCATCACCGGCATCGCCGCCACCGCCGCCACCGCCGGCACCACCATCGAGGTGGCAGGAGATGGTGGGAATGGCCTGGCCGGCCGAGGTGGCCCAGGAGGCCAGACGCCTGCTCCAGGGCTCACGACGCCGGACGCACCTGATCTGGTGCGAAGGTCGACGCTACCAGGTCAGGGCCAGCCAGGGACGCGTCCGCGTGTTCAGGGAGCAGCAGCAGCAGTAGCAGCTGGAATAATAAAAAAATAATAAAGAAAATAAATAAATACAGGCTTCTTTCGTTTACCAAAGTGGGAGGGGAGTGTGAGGAACATAATTGTTCCCCACAAACATGATTTCGACGACGCCCATGGGATGCGCCGTTACGTGCAGGAAACTGCATAGCAACAGTGAGGAACATAATTGTTCCCCACAAAACACGATTTACACGACGCCCATGGAAGGCACCGTTAAATACGCAAACGGAAAAAAACGGCAAACAATTAGCAAACAGAAGAGAGCGTGAGCGCAGGTGCCGCTAAGTTAACGACAGTGTGAGCGAATCGAGAGAGCGAGAGAGTGTCGTCAACTGAGCAAAGCGTCGTTGAGTGAGCGAAGCGGTGACGTCAGCAGTCGGCGGCTATAAAAGCACAGGCAACTGCTGACTCGGGAGCAGTACGAGCGGGGTCTTCTTGCAGTAACAAGAAGCGATCAACAACTCTTGGTGTCCCCAGGGTCAAGTCAACAATCCTTACAGTAGCAAGGATCAAGTCATCAGTCCTTGCTGTCACAAGGATCAACAATCCTTGCAATAACAAGGATCAGCAGTCCTTGCAGTAACAAGGACTAGTCATCAATCCTTGCTGTAACAAGGATCTAGCCATCAGTCCTTGCTGTCACAAGGATCAACAATCCTTGCAATAACAAGGATCAGCAGTCCTTGCAGTAACAAGGACTCGTCAACAATCCTTGCTGTAACAAGGATCAAGTCATCAATCCTTGCTGTCACAAGGATCTAGCCAACAGTCCTTGCTGTCACAAGGATCAACAATCCTTGCAATAACAGGGATCAACAGTCCTTGCAGTAACAAGGACTCGTCAACAATCCTTGCGGTAACAAGGGTCAAGTCATCAATCCTTGCTGTCACAAGGATCTAGCCATCAGTCCTTGCTGTCACAAGGATCAACAATCCTTGCAGTAACTAGGATCAGCAGTCTTTGCAGTAACAAGGACTCGTCAGCAATCCTTGCTGTAACAAGGATCAGTTCATCAGCTTTGCCGTCGCAAGGACCAACAGTTCTTTGCTGTAGCAAGGATCAAAAGTCTTTGCAGTAACAAGGACTCCTCAACAATCCTTGCAGTATCAAGGGTCTCATCAGTCCTAGCTGTAGCCAGGACCTTACATCGATCCTTGCTGTAACAAGGATCCCCACAACGATCCTTGCAGTAACAAGGGTTCAGCGGTACAGCGGCCCTACGAAGACGAGAGGCCGCGTGGCAGCAGCGGTTACGTCATCAGCGCGGATCCCCTACCGAATCTTGAAGGACGACACACCAGGGACCCCAGGACGAGTGGCGCAGTAACCAGCTTTACAAACATATTTTATACGAAACAATTGAAGTTAAAGAGTCGGCCAGGAGCCGCTAATAAATCCATTAAACTGAATTGATTTGAGTTCTTATTTATTCGCAAAACAGGCAACTTATAAATTTGTTGCACGAACCTTACGTAATCGACCGAGTTAGCCCGGCCTAAAGGATCGTTACAACTGGCGCCCAACTTGCAGGGTTTTGCGAATATTAAGGCCAGAGAAAATTCAGAATGGTACGTGCATGGATTTACAACCTCAAGAGGGAGGAACTCCTACAATATGGTGGCGAATTCAATATCGAACTCACGGGCACGGTGAACACCATGCGGAAGGAATTCGGCGAGTGGGTCGAAGCAAACGAAGGACACGCTCCCCACGCCGAACGATTGGACGCATTGGCCAGGAAACACGGAAGGAACTCGCCATTCAGGACACCCGCGTTACAGGTCGAAAACCTGGACGTAAATAGAACGGCGGCGTCCCTGGCAAAAATGGACTTTGCGTCAACTAGCGAGGAAGCACGTCGCCTAGAAGACCAGAAGCGGAGAGCTCCTTGGGGAACCTCATCGACTTTCCCACAAAACCAGACGAGCACAGAACACAGGACAAACGTAGAAAGGAACCCTGTCCGGGACTATGCAGCAGTGGCCAAGCAAGTCCGAGAGTGGAGCTTTAAGTTCGACGGAAACTCAAAGCCGCTGGAGTTTTTGGAGCAAGTCGAATGGTCTGCGGAGACATATGGACTGGAATTAGATCTCGTCCCAAGAGCGATGCCAGAGCTGCTAAAGGGCACAGCACTGAAGTGGTACATCGCCAATAATGAACACTGGAGGACCTGGACATCGTTCGCAACCAGCTTTCAGGAGTTTTTCCTTCCACGGGACTATTTCACAAAGCTGCTGGAGGAAGTCACTCGACGGAAACAGGGCGTCGACGAACCCTTCAAGAGATACATGGTAGAAATGCAAACGTTGATGCGGCCACTGCGATTCTCCAAAGAACGCGAACGACAGCAAATTTACAATTGCAGCCTCCCGGATTTCCGAGCGTTTGCACGGCCGTATCAGAATGGCAGCCTGAACGAGTTGATGCAGTTGGCCGAGGAGTTCGAGGAACTAGAACGTGACAGGGAGAGACTCCGGCAGCACACTCGACAAAACCGGTCACGGTTAATGGCAATGGAAGATTCTAGACCACGGGAGAACAACGCTTCATGCACCCGATGTGCCGAACATGCCAGGACACAGCCACAGCCAACTCCGAGGGCATTCTCAGGACCACCGACACACGTGCCAAACCCAACACAGGCGTGCAGAAGATGTGGGCGTGAGGGTCACTGGGCGAGAGAATGCCAGTACGAGAATTTGTTGTTCTGCTGGGTGTGTGGGCGAATTGGAGTTCGCACAGTCCAATGTTGCCGAGCGGGAAACGACCGTCGGCGTCCAGCTCCCAGGAGCGAGCGGATGCCGATAGAAGCAGCTCCACAGAACTAGTCGGCGCTTTGAGGGACGAGGGCCACCGCCTGTTAGCCACAGTTCAAATCGGCAACAATTCCTACAACGCTACAATCGACACTGGAGCAACGAGCAGTTTCGTTAGCGAGGAATTAGCGGTGACATTGGTTGAGGAAGGTTTTGAACTGGGAGCGACACACAGACATGTACGGTTGGCGGATGGACGGTCCAGCGGAGTGACGGAGCAGGTGAAGGTGCAGATCAGTCTGGGGAACAGGCAAGTGGATCTGGCATTACTTGTACTACCGGGAGTCATCGACGAATTGGTGCTGGGATGGGATTTCCTGTCCACCATGGGAACCATTCTCGAGTGTGCCGGTATACAGGTCCGAATTCCGGCTCGCCGACGGTGCAACAAGGGACGAGAAGAGAGACTCTCGGTAGTCAACACACAGGATCACACAACAGTAGTACAAGAAACTCAGGAACAAGGAACACAGAATAATCAAGAAGCACAAGAGCTAACATCGCAGGAACAAGAAACACGGCAGCAAGAAACACAAGAACAAAGGATACAGGAGCAGGCAACATCGGAGGAACAGAGCGAGGCAGATAAACATGGATATACGAATAACGGCGAGACGAGTTATGAACCCTTACATACGGATGCAGCTATAGATCAATTCCTGCGACAGAAATTAGCCGCTTTTGCGTCCATGACGGGAACATCACCCATTACGGAGCATCGAATCGTGATGCACGACGACCGACCAATAAAACAACGCTATTTCCCGAAAAACCCGAAAATGCAGGAGGAAATCAACAAACAGGTCGACGAATTGTTAGCAAAAGGATGTATCGAGCCTTCAAACAGCCCACACAGTGCTCCGATCGTCATGGTCAAGAAGAAGACTGGCAAATGGAGATTGTGCGTCGATTTCCGACAGCTAAATAGCCGATCGGTCAAGGATGCGTATCCGCTGCCAAGGGTGCACCACATCTTGGACCAGTTAAGGGAGGCTCACTACATAACGAGCCTCGACTTAAAAGACGGCTATTGGCAAATACCGATGGAAAAAGCAAGTCGACCACTGACAGCTTTCACCGTACCCGGCAGGGGTCTTTTCCAATGGAAGGTCATGCCCTTCGGACTCCACGCGGCACCAGCAACATTTCAACGAGCTCTGGATCGGGTAATTGGACCCGAAATGCTGCCCCATGCTTTCGCTTACCTGGACGACATCATCGTCATCGGAAAAACGCTGGAGGAACACATGGCCAATCTGAAGGAAGTGTTTCGAAGACTACGAGCAGCAAATTTAAGGATCAACGTCGACAAGTGCGACTTCTTTAAACAGGAACTGAAGTATCTGGGCCACAAGGTGACGGAACACGGCATCTGCACCGATCCAGAGAAGGTAGACGCAATCTCTAAATTGAAGCCGCCGACTAACGCAAAGGAATTGCGTCAGTACCTCGGGGTGGCATCCTGGTATAGGCGATTTGTCCCGGATTTCGCGAATACGGTGCACCCACTGAACGAGTTACTGAAGAAAGGGGTCAAATGGTCATGGTCAGAGGAACATCAGGAAGCCTTCGAAAACGTGAAGGAGAAATTGACCAAAGCACCCGTCCTGGCGTGCCCTGACTTCAGCAAACAGTTCACTTTACAAACAGACGCAAGCAATTACGGATTAGGAGCTATCCTCACACAAGGATCCGACAAGGACGAGCGAGTAATTGCGTACGCCAGCAGGACACTCAACGGTGCGGAAAAGAATTACTCAGCTACGGAAAAGGAATGCTTGGCGATCGTCTGGGCGATTCGGAAGTTGAGGCCATATCTAGAAGGATATCATTTCGCTGTCATAACAGATCATATGGCACTAAAATGGTTGAATTCTATCGAGAGTCCTTCCGGTCGCATTGCGAGATGGGCGTTGGAATTACAGCAATACGACTTCGAGGTGGCTTATCGCAAGGGGAAGCTAAACGTGGTAGCAGACGCACTTTCCCGGCAACCATTGGACGAGGAAATGTGCGGCAGAGTCGACGTGCAGGATAAAGGCACAGAAGTTGGTGGCACTGACTGCAAGTGGATACAGAAAATGCTGGAAAAGATCCACAAGGAACCCAGGAAGTTCCCGGATTACATGGAGGACGCGGGTAATTTGTACCGACACATTCCACATCGCGCCGGTCACGAAGATGTGCCATCGTGGAAGTTGTGTGTACCAAAAGAGAAGAGGCAGCGAGTACTACGTGAAAACCACGATGCGGCAGCAGCAGGACACACAGGAACGAGGAAAACAATAGCCAGGGTGGCAGCATGATATTATTGGCCAGGATTACACCGAGACGTGCGAACATATGTGCAACATTGCGAAATCTGCCAGCAATACAAGCCGAATCAACTACAGGCTGCCGGACAAATGCTCACACAAATTCCGGAGGAGCCATGGGCAACGGTATGCGCAGATTTTGTGGGCCCATTACCACGCTCGAAGCATGGAAACACAACGCTTCTCGTGTTTGTCGACCGATTCTCGAAATGGACCGAATTGGTGGCTCTACGAAGCGCAACAGCCGCGGCTCTTCAGAAGGCGTTCAGAGAGAGGATTTTGGCCCGATTTGGTGTACCAAAAGTGCTCATCACCGATAACGGAGCCCAATTCACCAGCAGGACTTTCAAAAATTTTCTTCAGGACATGGGGGTAAAACACCAGTACACAGCTCCATACACACCACAAGAGAATCCCACTGAACGAGCAAATCGAACTTTGAAAACAATGATAGCTCAATTCGCAGGAGCAAATCAAAGGTGCTGGGATGAGGCTCTACCGGAGATCACGTTGGCCGTCAATACAAGCATGACTGCGTCGACAGGATATTCACCAGCGTTCGTAACGCAGGGACGAGAGCCTCGGCTGCCACAAGCACTTTACGATGAGGTGACTATCGGCACAGGACAGGTGGCACAAGAACCACGTGAGAACGCAATAAAACTCAAGGAGATCTTTGAAATTGTACGCAGAAGCTTGGAGAAGGCTGCACAGGATCAAGCAAGACATTACAACCTGCGCAGGAGATCATGGAAACCCAGTGTGGGCGATCAAGTTTGGCTGAAGGAACACCATCTGTCAAATGCGGCGGAAGGATTTGCGGCGAAATTAGCTCCGAGGTTCGGAGGACCATATCGGGTGGTGGACTACGTGTCGCCAGTAATCTGCAAATTACAGTCGCTTACGGACAACAAGACAAAACGAGCACACATTGGTGACTTAAAGTCACATGTGACGGCTTCTGGAAACAAGTCAGTATAAAGACTTACGCGGGTGAGTCTTCGCCTATGTCCGAGCCACCTTTAATATGATCACGGCCACATATATGTCTTTGATTACAAAGAAACAAAAAAAAAAAACATGGCAAAAACAACAAACGCATGACACAAAAAAAAAAATTTTATTTTTATATTAAAAAAAAATTTGAAAATAATTATTATGTGGTCCACCCTAATTTTTTTTTCATGACTCCTCGGCAAGGAAAAAAAAAGCACCGAGCATATGCGCGCAAAAGAAAAAAAATAATAATAAAATTATTTTTTTTAAATTTTTTTTTATTTGGTCCATCCTAATGTTTGCATGACTCCTCGGCAAGGAAAAAAAGCACCGAGCATATGCGCGCAAAAGGGAAAAAAAATAATAATAAAATTATTTTTTTAAATTTTTTTTATTTGGTCCACCCTAATTTTTGCATGACTCCTCGGCAAGGGAAAACAAGAACCGGGCATAGGCACGCAAAAGGAAAAAAATAATAAAATTTTTTTTTTTTAAATTTTAATTTTTTTTTTAACATTTGGTCCACCCTAGAATCATCATGAGTCCACTGCAAGAGAAAAACAAAGAAAACGGGCAAATATTTCACCAGAAACAAAAAAAGAATATTCTTGGCTAACATTTTTATTCCATGGTTTGGGTCCACCCTAGTGTGGCCACGCCCACAAAGAAACTAAAAGGGCGATATAAATCAATAATAAAACACGCCAACAATTTAAAAAAAAAAAAAGTCAAAAACAAAATTTTTAACAAAAATATAATTGGCATACATTTCTGTATTTGCCGCCACTAATACATACATACGTCACACAAAGCTATTTTTAGACTAACCAGCAAGTAGTCGACTGCTTACAGTAGTAAGCAGTACAAGCAAGTAGTCGACTGCTTGCAGTAGTAAGCAGTGCAAGCAGTGAAACGACCAAGAGGTATTGTGGTGCCGGTTAAGCTGTTGCTTACCGGGCGCGAGCGTGGCGCACTGGTTGCAGTCGGCCACTGCAAAACCAGTGGCGCGGGTTCAAGTCAACCAAAGTCAAAAATTTTTCTGTTGACTTTGAACTTCGCAAATGCATTTTTTAAATTATAACAATTGTTAAATTTACATTTTTCGCTTTCTGCTTTCGGGCTAACGGTTGTTTACTCTTTCAACACAAAAAAAAAGAGAGAGAGGGGAGAGACATACATAATTCAATATATATGTATATTCAAAGCCAAGCTTCGACTCAAAGTCCAGAAAAGTAATGCCTCTCAGCAAAACTAGTTCTCTCTCCCAACTCGGCTCAACGGCTATTGCACATGCGTGCACACAGCATAAGCAGCACACATGTATATTAGGGTGTCCCTTATTTGGTCAAAGTCAATATTTTTAAACGCATACGGGCTAGTTCTGTTCATTAGGTCCTAAAGCACTCAGAAATAAATTTTTACCTCAATCGGAGTATGGTAACCCGTGCCGACTTGGATCGGAAAATTTAAAGATTATATGGGACAAAAAAAATTTTTTTTTTTTTTTTTTTAATTTTTTATTTTTTTATTTTGTTTATTAGGTCCTAAAGAACTCAAAACAAAGTTTTCACCTTAATCGGAGTACGATAACCCATTCAAATTTGCATCAAAACATGAAAAAACAGTATTTTAACATTGATTATACATTTTTCGATGTTTTTTCATGTTTCAATGCAAATTTGAATGGGTTATCGTACTCCGATTAAGGTGAAAACTTGGTTTTGAGTTCTTTAGGACCTAATAAACAAAATAAAAAAATAAAAAATTAAAAAAAAAAATAAAATTTTTTTTTGTCCCATATAATCTTTAAATTTTCCGATCCAAGTCGGCACGGGTTACCATACTCCGATTGAGGTAAAAATTTATTTCTGAGTGCTTTAGGACCTAATGAACAGAACTAGCCCGTATGCGTTTTAAAATATTGACTTTGACCAAATAAGGGACACCCTAATGTATATGTACATATACCCAGAGCCAAATAATCCCGCTTCGGCTCAAAGTCCAGAGAATAATGCCTCGCAACCAATGTTCCCTCTCCCAATTTAACTCAACTGCGAGAGCAAGTGCACAGCATAAATAGCAAAATATGCAAATAAAATGTGCAAATATGCCAAGTTGGGGTACAGTCACGCCTCTGTAACTAGAACATTCGGCAATGCAATTTCAATTGCAAGCCCAACTTAGAAAACATAAATATGTATGCTAGATTCTGACTAGAAAAACAAGCAAAGGGCAGCCGAAAACAGAGAGCGTGGCCTTGGCCTATATAAACGGCAGCCGGCCGCATACAAAGTACCAAAGTAATTAGTTCGGCAAGATGAGTAGCAGCAGCAGCAACACCAAAAAGGGCAGCACCAGGAGGAACAGCAGCATGAGGGCTCCAACCAGGCTGCCCTTCCACCCTCGGCGGAGCACCAGAAAGCCGCCGCCACTGGAGCTGCCAGCGGAGCGCCCCTCCACTCTGCCGGTGGACTCGGACGTGCTAGAGCTGGCGACGTCTCCAATCCTGGAGTACGACGGGCTGACGCCACCACCAACGTCGTCCCCAAAGCCGGCAGAGACGGTGTTCCACTGGCCGGCAGCAGGGCCGCCGCCAGCAAAGCCGTTGGTCCAGCGACAAGTGCAGCCGCCGGTGCAGCCGCCGGTGCAGCCGCCCGTGCAGCCGCCAGTGCAGCCGCCAGTGCAGCCGCCGGCGCAACCGCCAGCGCAGCCGCCAGCAGCAAAGGCAGCGCAGCCGCCTGCAAAGGCAGCAAAGCGGACGGCGAAACCGCCGGTGCGGCCACTAACGCCGACTGTCATCGAGGTGCTGGACAGCGACGAGGAGGGGCCCACACAGAGGGTCAGATTTGACGCGGGCATCCGGCAGCAGGTGCCCATGACGCCGGGACGGCAACTGGACTTTAAGGCGTACGGCCCACCGCCACCACCGCCACCATCACCGGCATCGCCGCCACCGCCGCCACCGCCGGCACCACCATCGAGGTGGCAGGAGATGGTGGGAATGGCCTGGCCGGCCGAGGTGGCCCAGGAGGCCAGACGCCTGCTCCAGGGCTCACGACGCCGGACGCACCTGATCTGGTGCGAAGGTCGACGCTACCAGGTCAGGGCCAGCCAGGGACGCGTCCGCGTGTTCAGGGAGCAGCAGCAGCAGTAGCAGCTGGAATAATAAAAAAATAATAAAGAAAATAAATAAATACAGGCTTCTTTCGTTTACCAAAGTGGGAGGGGAGTGTGAGGAACATAATTGTTCCCCACAAACATGATTTCGACGACGCCCATGGGATGCGCCGTTACGTGCAGGAAACTGCATAGCAACAGTGAGGAACATAATTGTTCCCCACAAAACACGATTTACACGACGCCCATGGAAGGCACCGTTAAATACGCAAACGGAAAAAAACGGCAAACAATTAGCAAACAGAAGAGAGCGTGATCGCAGGTGCCGCTAAGTTAACGACAGTGTGAGCGAATCGAGAGAGCGAGAGAGTGTCGTCAGCAGTCGGCGGCTATAAAAGCACAGGCAACTGCTGACTCGGGAGCAGTACGAGCGGGGTCTTCTTGCAGTAACAAGAAGCGATCAACAACTCTTGGTGTCCCCAGGGTCAAGTCAACAATCCTTACAGTAGCAAGGATCAAGTCATCAGTCCTTGCTGTCACAAGGATCAACAATCCTTGCAATAACAAGGATCAGCAGTCCTTGCAGTAACAAGGACTAGTCATCAATCCATGCTGTAACAAGGATCTAGCCATCAGTCCTTGCTGTCACAAGGATCAACAATCCTTGCAATAACAAGGATCAGCAGTCCTTGCAGTAACAAGGACTCGTCAACAATCCTTGCTGTAACAAGGATCAAGTGATCAATCCTTGCTGTCACAAGGATCTAGCCAACAGTCCTTGCTGTCACAAGGATCAACAATCCTTGCAATAACAGGGATCAGCAGTCCTTGCAGTAACAAGGACTCGTCAACAATCCTTGCGGTAACAAGGGTCAAGTCATCAATCCTTGCTGTCACAAGGATCTAGCCAACAGTCCTTGCTGTCACAAGGATCAACAATCCTTCCAGTAACTAGGATCAGCAGTCTTTGCAGTAACAAGGACTCGTCAGCAATCCTTGCTGTAACAAGGATCAGTTCATCAGCTTTGCCGTCGCAAGGACCAACAGTTCTTTGCTGTAGCAAGGATCAAAAGTCTTTGCAGTAACAAGGACTCCTCAACAATCCTTGCAGTATCAAGGGTCTCATCAGTCCTAGCTGTAGCCAGGACCTTACATCGATCCTTGCTGTAACAAGGATCCCCACAACGATCCTTGCAGTAACAAGGGTTCAGCGGAACAGCGGCCCTACGAAGACGAGAGGCCGCGTGGCAGCAGCGGTTACGTCATCAGCGCGGATCCCCTACCGAATCTTGAAGGACGACACACCAGGGACCCCAGGACGAGTGGCGCAGTAACCAGCTTTACAAACATATTTTATACGAAACAATTGAAGTTAAAGAGTCGGCCAGGAGCCGCTAATAAATCCATTAAACTGAATTGATTTGAGTTCTTATTTATTCGCAAAACAGGCAACTTATAAATTTGTTGCACGAACCTTACGTAATCGACCAAGTTAGCCCGGCCTAAAGGATCGTTACAACTGGCGCCCAACTTGCAGGGTTTTGCGAATATTAAGGCCAGAGAAAATTCAGAATGGTACGTGCATGGATTTACAACCTCAAGAGGGAGGAACTCCTACAATATGGTGGCGAATTCAATATCGAACTCACGGGCACGGTGAACACCATGCGGAAGGAATTCGGCGAGTGGGTCGAAGCAAACGAAGGACACGCTCCCCACGCCGAACGATTGGACGCATTGGCCAGGAAACACGGAAGGAACTCGCCATTCAGGACACCCGCGTTACAGGTCGAAAACCTGGACGTAAATAGAACGGCGGCGTCCCTGGCAAAAATGGACTTTGCGTCAACTAGCGAGGAAGCACGTCGCCTAGAAGACCAGAAGCGGAGAGCTCCTTGGGGAACCTCATCGACTTTCCCACAAAACCAGACGAGCACAGAACACAGGACAAACGTAGAAAGGAACCCTGTCCGGGACTATGCAGCAGTGGCCAAGCAAGTCCGAGAGTGGAGCTTTAAGTTCGACGGAAACTCAAAGCCGCTGGAGTTTTTGGAGCAAGTCGAATGGTCTGCGGAGACATATGGACTGGAATTAGATCTCGTCCCAAGAGCGATGCCAGAGCTGCTAAAGGGCACAGCACTGAAGTGGTACATCGCCAATAATGAACACTGGAGGACCTGGACATCGTTCGCAACCAGCTTTCAGGAGTTTTTCCTTCCACGGGACTATTTCACAAAGCTGCTGGAGGAAGTCACTCGACGGAAACAGGGCGTCGACGAACCCTTCAAGAGATACATGGTAGAAATGCAAACGTTGATGCGGCCACTGCGATTCTCCAAAGAACGCGAACGACAGCAAATTTACAATTGCAGCCTCCCGGATTTCCGAGCGTTTGCACGGCCGTATCAGAATGGCAGCCTGAACGAGTTGATGCAGTTGGCCGAGGAGTTCGAGGAACTAGAACGTGACAGGGAGAGACTCCGGCAGCACACTCGACAAAACCGGTCACGGTTAATGGCAATGGAAGATTCTAGACCACGGGAGAACAACGCTTCATGCACCCGATGTGCCGAACATGCCAGGACACAGCCACAGCCAACTCCGAGGGCATTCTCAGGACCACCGACACACGTGCCAAACCCAACACAGGCGTGCAGAAGATGTGGGCGTGAGGGTCACTGGGCGAGAGAATGCCAGAACGAGAATTTGTTGTTCTGCTGGGTGTGTGGGCGAATTGGAGTTCGCACAGTCCAATGTTGCCGAGCGGGAAACGACCGTCGGCGTCCAGCTCCCAGGAGCGAGCGGATGCCGATAGAAGCAGCTCCACAGAACTAGTCGGCGCTTTGAGGGACGAGGGCCACCGCCTGTTAGCCACAGTTCAAATCGGCAACAATTCCTACAACGCTACAATCGACACTGGAGCAACGAGCAGTTTCGTTAGCGAGGAATTAGCGGTGACATTGGTTGAGGAAGGTTTTGAACTGGGAGCGACACACAGACATGTACGGTTGGCGGATGGACGGTCCAGCGGAGTGACGGAGCAGGTGGAGGTGCAGATCAGTCTGGGGAACAGGCAAGTGGATCTGGCATTACTTGTACTACCGGGAGTCATCGACGAATTGGTGCTGGGATGGGATTTCCTGTCCACCATGGGAACCATTCTCGAGTGTGCCGGTATACAGGTCCGAATTCCGGCTCGCCGACGGTGCAACAAGGGACGAGAAGAGAGACTCTCGGTAGTCAACACACAGGATCACACAACAGTAGTACAAGAAACTCAGGAACAAGGAACACAGAATAATCAAGAAGCACAAGAGCTAACATCGCAGGAACAAGAAACACGGCAGCAAGAAACACAAGAACAAAGGATACAGGAGCAGGCAACATCGGAGGAACAGAGCGAGGCAGATAAACATGGATATAACGGCGAGACGAGTTATGAACCCTTACATACGGATGCAGCTATAGATCAATTCCTGCGACAGAAATTAGCCGCTTTTGCGTCCATGACGGGAACATCACCCATTACGGAGCATCGAATCGTGATGCACGACGACCGACCAATAAAACAACGCTATTTCCCGAAAAACCCGAAAATGCAGGAGGAAATCAACAAACAGGTCGACGAATTGTTAGCAAAAGGATGTATCGAGCCTTCAAACAGCCCACACACTGCTCCGATCGTCATGGTCAAGAAGAAGACTGGCAAATGGAGATTGTGCGTCGATTTCCGACAGCTAAATAGCCGATCGGTCAAGGATGCGTATCCGCTGCCAAGGGTGCACCACATCTTGGACCAGTTAAGGGAGGCTCACTACATAACGAGCCTCGACTTAAAAGACGGCTATTGGCAAATACCGATGGAAAAAGCAAGTCGACCACTGACAGCTTTCACCGTACCCGGCAGGGGTCTTTTCCAATGGAAGGTGATGCCCTTCGGACTCCACGCGGCACCAGCAACATTTCAACGAGCTCTGGATCGGGTAATTGGACCCGAAATGCTGCCCCATGCTTTCGCTTACCTGGACGACATCATCGTCATCGGAAAAACGCTGGAGGAACACATGGCCAATCTGAAGGAAGTGTTTCGAAGACTACGAGCAGCAAATTTAAGGATCAACGTCGACAAGTGCGACTTCTTTAAACAGGAACTGAAGTATCTGGGCCACAAGGTGACGGAACACGGCATCTGCACCGATCCAGAGAAGGTAGACGCAATCTCTAAATTGAAGCCGCCGACTAACGCAAAGGAATTGCGTCAGTACCTCGGGGTGGCATCCTGGTATAGGCGATTTGTCCCGGATTTCGCGAATACGGTGCACCCACTGAACGAGTTACTGAAGAAAGGGGTCAAATGGTCATGGTCAGAGGAACATCAGGAAGCCTTCGAAAACGTGAAGGAGAAATTGACCAAAGCACCCGTCCTGGCGTGCCCTGACTTCAGCAAACAGTTCACTTTACAAACAGACGCAAGCAATTACGGATTAGGAGCTATCCTCACACAAGGATCCGACAAGGACGAGCGAGTAATTGCGTACGCCAGCAGGACACTCAACGGTGCGGAAAAGAATTACTCAGCTACGGAAAAGGAATGCTTGGCGATCGTCTGGGCGATTCGGAAGTTGAGGCCATATCTAGAAGGATATCATTTCGCTGTCATAACAGATCATATGGCACTAAAATGGTTGAATTCTATCGAGAGTCCTTCCGGTCGCATTGCGAGATGGGCGTTGGAAACACCAGTACACAGCTCCATACACACCACAAGAGAATCCCACTGAACGATGATAGCTCAATTCGCAGGAGCAAATCAAAGGTGCTGGGATGAGGCTCTACCGGAGATCACGTTGGCCGTCAATACAAGCATGACTGCGTCGACAGGATATTCACCAGCGTTCGTAACGCAGGGACGAGAGCCTCGGCTGCCACAAGCACTTTACGATGAGGTGACTATCGGCACAGGACAGGTGGCACAAGAACCACGTGAGAACGCAATAAAACTCAAGGAGATCTTTGAAATTGTACGCAGAAGCTTGGAGAAGGCTGCACAGGATCAAGCAAGACATTACAACCTGCGCAGGAGATCATGGAAACCCAGTGTGGGCGATCAAGTTTGGCTGAAGGAACACCATCTGTCAAATGCGGCGGAAGGATTTGCGGCGAAATTAGCTCCGAGGTTCGGAGGACCATATCGGGTGGTGGACTACGTGTCGCCAGTAATCTGCAAATTACAGTCGCTTACGGACAACAAGACAAAACGAGCACACATTGGTGACTTAAAGTCACATGTGACGGCTTCTGGAAACAAGTCAGTATAAAGACTTACGCGGGTGAGTCTTCGCCTATGTCCGAGCCACCTTTAATATGATCACGGCCACATATACACTGCCGAACATATTTATTGGCACAGCAAACATTTTGAGATTTGGGGGCTTAATTGTTCCCTGATCGTTAACATGTTGGTATCAATGGAAAGGTCATATAAATTCCTTTTGAATGATATAAAACATTTCTTAACCCATTAAGTACCCTTCGAAAATTTCGAGTTTATGTAAAAGTCATTTTTCGAAACTTTTTTCCTCGATTTTTTACAAAAAATATTTTGATGCAAAAAAATTATTCAAACAATTTAAGGAGTAACTGCAAAACAAATTTTTCAAAAATATTTTTGCTAGTATTTTTTATAATTTTTTGAAAATCCTAAAAATGACCATTTTAACCCCTTTTTCCTACTTTTTACACAAAAAGTGCCTTTTTAGCACTTTTGACAAAAACATATTAAAAAAACAAAATTGTTATTGTAACAAAAATGCCGATGGCATTTGCACAATAACGACGGCAACAACAACACACAAAGGGCTAGATCAGCTTCACAGCTATTTTTCACTTTTGAGAACTAAAATTCACAACTGGTTCTGGCTTCTCAAAAGTGACATTAGGCTGAGATCGCTGGTCAAGTCAGCACAACGGTACTGATGATAGAGATTGGCATCTCTTGAAACAGCTGTATACCGTGCCATGCTCCTTGCAATCTGCAAGTGTTTTGTGTGTTGTTGTTTGTTGGTGTCTTATAGACATTACTAGACCTCAAGTTAGCTAAAACTTATTTCTACAATATAGAAAGGTCGCAAAAACAAACATTTTTAAACATAAACGGACGACACGCCGGAATAATTTTTGAAATAGCAGCAACACTCTCTTGTTACTGACAAAAACATATTAAAAAAACAAAATTGTTATTGTAACAAAAATGCCGATGGCATTTGCACAATAACGACGGCAACAACAACACACAAAGGGCTAGATCAGCTTCACAGCTATTTTTCACTTTTGAGAACTAAAATTCACAACTGGTTCTGGCTTCTCAAAAGTGACATTAGGCTGAGATCGCTGGTCAAGTCAGCACAACGGTACTGATGATAGAGATTGGCATCTCTTGAAACAGCTGTATACCGTGCCATGCTCCTTGCAATCTGCAAGTGTTTTGTGTGTTGTTGTTTGTTGGTGTCTTATAGACATTACTAGACCTCAAGTTAGCTAAAACTTATTTCTACAATATAGAAAGGTCGCAAAAACAAACATTTTTAAACATAAACGGACGACACGCCGGAATAATTTTTGAAATAGTAGCAACACTCTCTTGTTACTGACAAAAACATATTAAAAAAACAAAATTGTTATTGTAACAAAAATGCCGATGGCATTTGCACAATAACGACGGCAACAACAACACACAAAGGGCTAGATCAGCTTCACAGCTATTTTTCACTTTTGAGAACTAAAATTCACAACTGGTTCTGGCTTCTCAAAAGTGACATTAGGCTGAGATCGCTGGTCAAGTCAGCACAACGGTACTGATGATAGAGATTGGCATCTCTTGAAACAGCTGTATACCGTGCCATGCTCCTTGCAATCTGCAAGTGTTTTGTGTGTTGTTGTTTGTTGGTGTCTTATAGACATTACTAGACCTCAAGTTAGCTAAAACTTATTTCTACAATATAGAAAGGTCGCAAAAACAAACATTTTTAAACATAAACGGACGACACGCCGGAATAATTTTTGAAATAGTAGCAACACTCTCTTGTTACTGACAAAAACATATTAAAAAAACAAAATTGTTATTGTAACAAAAATGCCGATGGCATTTGCACAATAACGACGGCAACAACAACACACAAAGGGCTAGATCAGCTTCACAGCTATTTTTCACTTTTGAGAACTAAAATTCACAACTGGTTCTGGCTTCTCAAAAGTGACATTAGGCTGAGATCGCTGGTCAAGTCAGCACAACGGTACTGATGATAGAGATTGGCATCTCTTGAAACAGCTGTATACCGTGCCATGCTCCTTGCAATCTGCAAGTGTTTTGTGTGTTGTTGTTTGTTGGTGTCTTATAGACATTACTAGACCTTTTATTTTTATATTAAAAAAAAATTTGAAAATAATTATTATGTGGTCCACCCTAATTTTTTTTTCATGACTCCTCGGCAAGGAAAAAAAAAGCACCGAGCATATGCGCGCAAAAGAAAAAAAATAATAATAAAATTATTTTTTTTAAATTTTTTTTTATTTGGTCCATCCTAATGTTTGCATGACTCCTCGGCAAGGAAAAAAAGCACCGAGCATATGCGCGCAAAAGGGAAAAAAAATAATAATAAAATTATTTTTTTAAATTTTTTTTATTTGGTCCACCCTAATGTTTGCATGACTCCTCGGCAAGGGAAAACAAGAACCGGGCATAGGCACGCAAAAGGAAAAAAATAATAAAATTTTTTTTTTTTAAATTTTAATTTTTTTTTTAACATTTGGTCCACCCTAGAATCATCATGAGTCCACTGCAAGAGAAAAACAAAGAAAACGGGCAAATATTTCACCAGAAACAAAAAAAGAATATTCTTGGCTAACATTTTTATTCCATGGTTTGGGTCCACCCTAGTGTGGCCACGCCCACAAAGAAACTAAAAGGGCGATATAAATCAATAATAAAACACGCCAACAATTTAAAAAAAAAAAAAGTCAAAAACAAAATTTTTAACAAAAATATAATTGGCATACATTTCTGTATTTGCCGCCACTAATACATACATACGTCACACAAAGCTATTTTTAGACTAACCAGCAAGTAGTCGACTGCTTACAGTAGTAAGCAGTACAAGCAAGTAGTCGACTGCTTGCAGTAGTAAGCAGTGCAAGCAGTGAAACGACCAAGAGGTATTGTGGTGCCGGTTAAGCTGTTGCTTACCGGGCGCGAGCGTGGCGCACTGGTTGCAGTCGGCCACTGCAAAACCAGTGGCGCGGGTTCAAGTCAACCAAAGTCAAAAATTTTTCTGTTGACTTTGAACTTCGCAAATGCATTTTTTAAATTATAACAATTGTTAAATTTACATTTTTCGCTTTCTGCTTTCGGGCTAACGGTTGTTTACTCTTTCAACACAAAAAAAAAGAGAGAGAGGGGAGAGACATACATAATTCAATATATATGTATATTCAAAGCCAAGCTTCGACTCAAAGTCCAGAAAAGTAATGCCTCTCAGCAAAACTAGTTCTCTCTCCCAACTCGGCTCAACGGCTATTGCACATGCGTGCACACAGCATAAGCAGCACACATGTATATGTACATATACCCAGAGCCAAATAATCCCGCTTCGGCTCAAAGTCCAGAGAATAATGCCTCGCAACCAATGTTCCCTCTCCCAATTTAACTCAACTGCGAGAGCAAGTGCACAGCATAAATAGCAAAATATGCAAATAAAATGTGCAAATATGCCAAGTTGCGGTACAGTCACGCCTCTGTAACTAGAACATTCGGCAATGCAATTTCAATTGCAAGCCCAACTTAGAAAACATAAATATGTATGCTAGATTCTGACTAGAAAAACAAGCAAAGGGCAGCCGAAAACAGAGAGCGTGGCCTTGGCCTATATAAACGGCAGCCGGCCGCATACAAAGTACCAAAGTAATTAGTTCGGCAAGATGAGTAGCAGCAGCAGCAACACCAAAAAGGGCAGCACCAGGAGGAACAGCAGCATGAGGGCTCCAACCAGGCTGCCCTTCCACCCTCGGCGGAGCACCAGAAAGCCGCCGCCACTGGAGCTGCCAGCGGAGCGCCCCTCCACTCTGCCGGTGGACTCGGACGTGCTAGAGCTGGCGACGTCTCCAATCCTGGAGTACGACGGGCTGACGCCACCACCAACGTCGTCCCCAAAGCCGGCAGAGACGGTGTTCCACTGGCCGGCAGCAGGGCCGCCGCCAGCAAAGCCGTTGGTCCAGCGACAAGTGCAGCCGCCGGTGCAGCCGCCGGTGCAGCCGCCCGTGCAGCCGCCAGTGCAGCCGCCAGTGCAGCCGCCAGTGCAGCCGCCAGTGCAGCCGCCAGTGCAGCCGCCGGCGCAACCGCCAGCGCAGCCGCCAGCAGCAAAGGCAGCGCAGCCGCCTGCAAAGGCAGCAAAGCGGACGGCGAAACCGCCGGTGCGGCCACTAACGCCGACTGTCATCGAGGTGCTGGACAGCGACGAGGAGGGGCCCACACAGAGGGTCAGATTTGACGCGGGCATCCGGCAGTAGGTGCCCATGACGCCGGGACGGCAACTGGACTTTAAGGCGTACGGCCCACCGCCACCACCGCCACCATCACCGGCATCGCCGCCACCGCCGCCACCGCCGGCACCACCATCGAGGTGGCAGGATATGGTGGGGATGGCCTGGCCGGCCGAGGTGGCCCAGGAGGCCAGACGCCTGCTCCAGGGCTCACGACGCCGGACGCACCTGATCTGGTGCGAAGGTCGACGCTACCAGGTCAGGGCCAGCCAGGGACGCGTCCGCGTGTTCAGGGAGCAGCAGCAGCAGTAGCAGCTGGAATAATAAAAAAATAATAAAGAAAATAAATAAATACAGGCTTCTTTCGTTTACCAAAGTGGGAGGGGAGTGTGAGGAACATAATTGTTCCCCACAAACATGATTTCGACGACGCCCATGGGATGCGCCGTTACGTGCAGGAAACTGCATAGCAACAGTGAGGAACATAATTGTTCCCCACAAAACACGATTTACACGACGCCCATGGAAGGCACCGTTAAATACGCAAACGGAAAAAAAAGGCAAACAATTAGCAAACAGAAGAGAGCGTGAGCGCAGGTGCCGCTAAGTTAACGACAGTGTGAGCGAATCGAGAGAGCGAGAGAGTGTCGTCAACTGAGCAAAGCGTCGTTGAGTGAGCGAAGCGGTGACGTCAGCAGTCGGCGGCTATAAAAGCACAGGCAACTGCTGACTCGGGAGCAGTACGAGCGGGGTCTTCTTGCAGTAACAAGAAGCGATCAACAACTCTTGGTGTCCCCAGGGTCAAGTCAACAATCCTTACAGTAGCAAGGATCAAGTTATCAGTCCTTGCTGTCACAAGGATCAACAATCCTTGCAATAACAAGGATCAGCAGTCCTTGCAGTAACAAGGACTAGTCATCAATCCTTGCTGTAACAAGGATCTAGCCATCAGTCCTTGCTGTCACAAGGATCAACAATCCTTGCAATAACAAGGATCAGCAGTCCTTGCAGTAACAAGGACTCGTCAACAATCCTTGCTGTAACAAGGATCAAGTCATCAATCCTTGCTGTCACAAGGATCTAGCCAACAGTCCTTGCTGTCACAAGGATCAACAATCCTTGCAATAACAGGGATCAGCAGTCCTTGCAGTAACAAGGACTCGTCAACAATCCTTGCGGTAACAAGGGTCAAGTCATCAATCCTTGCTGTCACAAGGATCTAGCCATCAGTCCTTGCTGTCACAAGGATCAACAATCCTTGCAGTAACTAGGATCAGCAGTCTTTGCAGTAACAAGGACTCGTCAGCAATCCTTGCTGTAACAAGGATCAGTTCATCAGCTTTGCCGTCGCAAGGACCAACAGTTCTTTGCTGTAGCAAGGATCAAAAGTCTTTGCAGTAACAAGGACTCCTCAACAATCCTTGCAGTATCAAGGGTCTCATCAGTCCTAGCTGTAGCCAGGACCTTACATCGATCCTTGCTGTAACAAGGATCCCCACAACGATCCTTGCAGTAACAAGGGTTCAGCGGAACAGCGGCCCTACGAAGACGAGAGGCCGCGTGGCAGCAGCGGTTACGTCATCAGCGCGGATCCCCTACCGAATCTTGAAGGACGACACACCAGGGACCCCAGGACGAGTGGCGCAGTAACCAGCTTTACAAACATATTTTATACGAAACAATTGAAGTTAAAGAGTCGGCCAGGAGCCGCTAATAAATCCATTAAACTGAATTGATTTGAGTTCTTATTTATTCGCAAAACAGGCAACTTATAAATTTGTTGCACGAACCTTACGTAATCGACCGAGTTAGCCCGGCCTAAAGGATCGTTACAAGACGATGATGCTGACGACTGGTGCTGATGATGACCCAAAGCTTTCACTCCTGACTTTGCTTTGAAACTGTTTTATGATTTTGACGACTGGCGGTGATTGATGACGACCCTTTGCTTACATTCCACTATAGGTCAAATGACCACTTTTTCTGTGCGAAATTAATAACGACCATAAAATCATGGCATTTGAACTAAAACCTGTAAGAAATTCATAAGAATAAATTTGTTTAAAAAAATGGAATTTAACCCATTACCGACCAAAATTAAAATTAACCCTCTTGCACCCATTTACTCAAACATAATACATAGTATTCAGTCATTCTTTTTCTCTAACCAAAAAAGTTTTATTAATT
Source organism: Drosophila limbata (assembly GCA_963924055.1). Classification (NCBI taxonomy): domain Eukaryota; kingdom Metazoa; phylum Arthropoda; class Insecta; order Diptera; family Drosophilidae; genus Drosophila; species Drosophila limbata. The sequence goes on from CAWUOW010000382.1 coordinate 1,188,512, forward strand.
GCTTTAATCTAATTAATTTTCTAAAGTTAAATCAAAAGAGTCCTCTTCACTATCGTTAATTTCCACATCTTGGTTGGCTTCGTCTTGTATGGGTTCACCTAAGCATAACAGTTAAACGACTTCAGCTGGAAGTGTGGAACGTTTCCGTTTTTGTAAGCGTCTTTTCCTTCCTTTCCTTTTTTTAAAATGTGATCTACCACAAAACTAAATTCAGAGTTCAGCCACGCATTATTTTGGTTCATAAAGGAACTTATATTTCTATGAGACTTCTCCCAATTCTGGGCCGATTTGATGCAAAAAAAATGTACGGTTTGTCTTAATTGACTCTCCATTTCATCCGAAATTGAATCCATTCCAATTGTGCCTACCACATGTTTGAAAACGGCATTAAATTTTTCCCTTTTTGAGCACTCTTTTCGCCATACTTCAAACAAATCGATTTTTTTTATGCAGAGGTAACCTAAAAAAAAACAGGAATTACTCATAAGCAGGGATTAAAACCCTAACCGAAACCGTAACCTTTAACCGGTAAAAACCGATTGAAATTGAAAACCGTAACTAAAACCGTAACCGAAAGAAAAATTTTCATTTTACCGAAACCTTAAAACCGAAACTCTGCAAACCGAAATAACCGTTTAGTAACCGTTTCATTTATATGGGTTAATTTCGGTTTTTCATACATCCAAAAAAAGAATTATTTTTAATTTTTAATTTTGATTTATGATTTTCATTTTCTTATGTTTAATTTTCAATTTTTATTTGTAATATTCAAGATAGAATTTTCATAGCACTGAATAAGCGCAAATAAAAAAAATTTGTTAAATGAAATATTAAAATTGTTAACATGTAAATAAAAAAATTTTTTTTTGAGAACCGAAACCATACCGGTATTTCAAAACCGAAACATACAAAAACCGTTTCACCGTTACGAAACCTTTATTCAAAGATTTTACGTAACCGAAAACCTAAATGCGAACATAACCGAAACCGTAACTGAAACCGATATTCGTTTCGGTTTTAATCCCTGCTCATAAGTCGCAACAAAACGCAATTTGAAATAAATTGCAAATAACTTATAACACTTTTGTTAATCTATATTTTAAATTTGAAAGGGGTCAAATGGGGTAATTTTTTGTAAAAGCTTACAGAATGAAAGATTAAAAGAAATTGTACCGCTTTAAGGGTAATGCGTTATTTGCAAATGTTGCGACATAAATATAAAGTAGTTTTAAATAAACACATATTTACTTACAATTCTCTTTATTTTCCATTTTGCAGAAATGAATTATATTCAACACAACCCGAGTAAATCGCAATTAAAGTTAGTCAAGAAAATCTAACCTCGCAAGCACATGAGTAGATAAACTTGCATTGATTGACTTTGACGCACTGCTGTCTAACGGTGGTCTATTTTTAGAACATACAAACGTCACGCGTCTTCCTTTGAACCATTTTCCACTCAAAAATAGCAATAGCGAATGCAAAACGTCACTTAAATTTTTATCACTTTCGCACAGGAAAAGTGGTCATTTGACCTAATGTGCATTCCTGACCTTGCTATGAATATTATATAAGATTTTGACGACTGGTGATGATTGATGATGACCCCTGCTTTTGACCTGACCTTCTTTTTATGACTTGGGACCAAATCGGTCCTTTTCAGGACCACCAAATTTTATCCAAAGAAGAATTTTATTTTCATTTACATTTTTTACACATTATTCACATTTTTGTATGGAAACCGTTTCACTTAGTGTTGGTAAACGACAAAAATTTACAGAATTTCTAAAAAAAAAGTGATGAAGTTAGCCTTGCAAAATTGCATTTTGCATCGAAACTTTAAACCTTTTTTTAAAAAAAGACCAGTGAAGACCCCCAAAAAATGATTTTCCCTAAATTCATCATAAATCGGCCTCTTTCTTTCTTTTTTTTTTTTTTTGAACAAACGGGGCAAGACTAGAAAATTACCAAGATCTTCTTTTGGCCAACCATACGTATGTGGCAGACTTTACCTGCTCAATAAGGTGCCGCTTGTGAAATTCATGGCTGTAGTCAACCATCTTTGTTAATTTTTTGCGACACGGAATGGTAACATTATTGTTTTCGAAAAGGGCAGTGAAATATGGATGGTCTACAATCGACAAGGGTACACATGTGTCCACCACGAACTTTAAGACATTTTCGTCGAACTCGGATTGTCTAATCCCACCTTTTTTCGCTCTTTTTGCTTACTGGTCCTTCTCCAACAAAAATTCGTTATACTGAGGACGGCGACGTCACACTTTGTCGTGTAAGATGAAGGAGGAAAAGTCTTTCTCTTTCGGGTTGGGCAGTCGAAGTGTGCAGACGTAATACGAGACGGTCAATAATTTGATAATTTTCTTGAACAAAATACTCTTCGGGACTTGCTGTGCTGCCAGTACAATATTGAATTAGAATGGGTAATAACGACTCTCCGACAAATATTAAATTTTTGCGATTTTGGATATAAATTTAACAAAAACAACAAAATTTTACTTACTGCTTTCACAATTTTAAAATATTTGCAATTTAAAATTAATGACAATTGATTGACATTTAGAGAAAATAATTTTTTACGTGTATTTTCAATTTGCAAAGTGCTAAATAATTTTTGCACTTACGAGCAATTTAAAAACGAATTAATTCCAGATTGACTACCGCATTCGTTGAAAATTGTACTTTCACTGCATTTCCGTGAGAACTTTAATGGTGGATCGCTGGCACTGCTGTTCTGTGAGAACTCTAATGCCGGATCATTAGATCACTTGCACTCTCCATTTTTAGTTCTCACAATTGTTTCTTAACCGATAACACTGACCTCATTGTAATTTAGCTTGAACAACTTGTGAATCATAAGGACTACGATTAAATTCTGATTATTTACTGCATACTTTTAGGCGTCCCAGCTGTGCCGCTGCTTGAGAATTGTGAATCGTCATCAACAAGTTCCTCGATTAAAACGACACGAAAAAAAAATTAAAATAAAAGTAAATAAAAAGAGCTGCTTCGATCTAATATTGGATTAGTAACGGAAGACAGCATTCATTTTAATGTTTTAAATTCACAAAACATGAGGAATATCGTGGATCCAATTTGTGAACGCTTAAAAGCTGCAGATGAAAAAAAAATGACATTGAATTCTTTAAACTGCAAAAAAACATTGGAAACAGTGGCAAATAATGTAAGAGCTCACAAAAACAGTAAAGTTAAAAAAACATTATTGTCTCTAAAAATAGACAGTGCAACGCGGATGTCAAGAAATATTTTTGGAATAAGTGCACAATACATAAGTGCGGTTCAAATAAAATCTCTCATTTTGGGAATGATCGAGCTGAAAGGTGCAGGATCGAGCGTAGCCAAAAATCTTGCCGCTGATGTGCTAACAAATATAATATAATATTCATTTTAATCAAATGGTCTCCATTACTTCTGATAACGGAGCAAATATGCTTAAAGCAACGAATATACTTATTATCATGTGTTTCCGAGCAAAATTTTGAAGAGGACGACGAAGCATGCACCAACGACGATTAATTAAAGAAAATTGATTCAATAGAAACAGTTCCAAACATATTAATAGCCAATATACAAGTTTGCCGCTGTGCTGCACAAACAGCACAGCTGGTTGCTCTTGATGTGGTGAAATACATAAAATTAAATCAATTAAAAACAAATCAGACGAAGAAATTTTTGACCTTGATTCCTCATTTTGGTATTTTATAGAGACATATTGTAACTTTTACGCCCAATGGCTAAAAATTTCTACAGAAAATATAGTTATGAATTCAAATCAGCAATTAACATAGACTATTGAGCCAAATTTTAAATTCGATAGAAAAGCAAACAAAACAAGTGGGAAAGGCTATAGTCGAGCTCCCGACTATAGGATACCTGTTACTTACATAAACAAATTAAAATTTTTTATTGCATGCTTTTAGGCACTTTAATTGCTTAAAAGCTTTAATCAGCCAGTACCACCTTTCTATTTGTCCGATCTTGTTGGGATTAAGTAGGATGATAGGTAATAACAGTAGCTAAAGTTCACCGTTTAAAAAATAATATCTTGAAAATTGTGCGTGTGGTGGATTTTCGCGGTTTACGGAGGCGGAAAGGGGCGAGGCAAAATTTTGAAGCAAACTTGACCTGCGTGTGGTTTATAGAAATCTGTGCGCCAAATTTGGTTGCTCTAACTCTTATAGTCTCTGAGGTCTAGGCGCTCACACAGACGGACAGACGGACATGTCTATATCGACTCGGCTGTTGATGCTGATCAAGAATATATATAGTTTCTAGGGTCAGAGATGCTTCCTTCTCTCTGTTACACACATTGCAACGAATACAATATCCCCCTTTACTAATTTTTAAAAAGTAACGGGTATAAAAATTGTTAAATAATAAATTCGTAATTCCGTGCTAGTTTTTGGATACCAGATTTCAACATATACTGTCATCACAACAAAATATTGACGCAATAGGTCATATAAAATCTATTTGGGACAGAATATATAGTATAAACCCTACTGGTAATTTGTGCACAACGCCGAATTCTAGCTCAAATCAATTTTCAAAGAAGCGACACAGACGTTTTATTTTGGAAAAGAAAACAGTACACCGACCAAGAGTTATACGCAATAAGCAATGTCTGTTATGCCGTACCTCCAACTCAGGTAAATGCAAATGCCTTAATTAATTGAAGTTTACTAATTCATTGATTTATTTTGTAACAGGAGTCGATTGAACGAGCATTCTCTACGTTAAGATTGGTGCTTACAGACTACCGCAATCGTTTAAGCCAGGATGTTCTTGAAAACATATTGCTGGTGAAATTAAATCCCAGCTTTTTGGACCAGCCATCGATATATTGGAACTTTTTGAAAATGAAGAAGAATTCAATCTAACTGAATTTGAATAAATAATTGATGTTAATAAGAAAAAAAGTATCATTTTCCATTTTTATTTTTAAAATACTGTAGTAGTACATAAGATAGGAGTACGCAATATTAGTTATTAATTAGTAAAGTAAGAACAATTGTAAATATACATATATCGATAACTATATTTAACCAATTGTATTTAACATAAGCGATAAATACTGAAAGCATCTCTTTCAAACATATCGATAGTTCGATATGTTCTGATTGAGATGGTGAAATAAAGACAGTCTGAATATCGTACTCAAAGAGTCTACATCAGAAGTGGTCGAATTCGCGAGAAATAACTAAAATTCCACAATAAATTCAGACAAAATAATATTTGCGACTTTAAAACATTGTAAATGTTCTCGGCTGAACTTAATAAATTGCCACTCAAAAAACTAAAGTTGTTGTGCAGTGCAAATAAACTCAAAACAAGCGGCACAAAGAACATTTTGTTGCAACGCTTGCGAAGTGTTACCATACAACAACTAAAACAAAGTTTGATAGATTTAAACGGCAAAATGAACATAACTCAAGAGATTAAACCAAATGCAGCGGGAAATGAAAACAACGAGAACATGCCACAAATCGAAGAAGCCGCTGAAAATTTGGTCATATGCAACGAGACAGGCGACGGCGTGTCGGCGATCAAAAAATCGTACGTCGGCGCCAACGAAGATGACGCTACCAACACATGCAAAGACGAAGATGATGAAATTAAAATGAAAATTGGCAACAACGCAAAGCAAGCAGACGGCTACAACAACAACGCAGAGAAGGCTGATGGCTACAATAACAACAACAATGTAGAGCAAGCTTATGGCGACAACAACAATGTGACGCAGGCTGATGGCCACAACTACAAAGTAATGCAAGCAGACGGCTACAACAACAACAATGTAATGCAGGCTGAAGGCTACAACAATAAAAAGGAGAATCAAAGAATAAATGAAGAGCAAGACAACGATTATGATTTGATACTTCATCGATTTGAAATTTTCAAAAAAGAACAGAAAATTCAACAGCTTCAGATGGAGTTGGAGAATTTGAAAGTGCGATCAAATGAAAAGAAAGAAAATGTTCTCGAAACAAAAATACGGATTGAGACACTCAAAGAGCTTATTCCAATGTTCGACGGTAATGATCAATTTAAAAATTGGTTGCTAATACTAAAAGCTTAATTAAGAAGTCATTCATACCAAATAAAGTAAATTTCGATGAAGTAAGAGATAAATATAATTACATTGGAATTAATGGAAGTGAATTAAAAATTTATAATGAAATAAAGTGTTTAATTTTGTTTGCAAGTAAAAACGTTCCAGTTAATTTGATGGTGGTTGACGATAAATCTATGGGATATCCAGTTGTGCTAGGTAGAGATTTCTTAAAGCAAAGTAAAGCAAAACTGGTCGTAGAAATTAATTCAAACAAAGAGCGAACTAACTTAATAAATGTTTCAATCGAACTTTTTAAGAATAAAACTGCAAATATTCAAAACAATGTACAGAACAAAGAAATTCAAGAGATGGAAAATGTTAAAAACATAAATTGTAAAGATGTTCCAGCAGCTCAAAATGAAGACAATTTTGAAAACCAACTTCTTAATATCGAATACAATACACATGATAAAGTAGAATATGATATTGGACAAAATGTAACTTTTAAACAAAAAACGGAACTAATTAAATTGTTTGGCGAATGTTATTTAAAACCTAAACGTCCCGAAGAACCAACGATTAAATGTGAAATGCAACTAATATTAGAAGACAACAAAGTATTTAATTATGCCCCTAGAAGGTTATCTTATCAAGAAAAAGCTAGCGTACAGGAAATTATTGATGAGGCTTTAGCAAACAATGTTATACGACCAAGTGAGTCCGAATACGCTTCACCAATAGTTTTAGTCAAAAAGAAAACGGGCGGCTTAAGACTATGCGTAGATTATAGACGATTGAATAAAATTACAACAAAATCCAAATATCCAATACCACTAATTGATGACCTATTGGATACATTGGTAAATAAGAAAATATTTACTAAATTAGATTTGAAGAATAGCTACAATCATGTCTATATGCATCCAGATTCAGTAAAGTATACATCGTTCACAACACCGTTAGGACAATTTGAATATTTAAGAATGCCATTTGGGCTGACAAATGCACCATTTACATTTCAACGATTTATTAATAAAATATTTGGAGATATGGTAAAAAAGGGTCAAGTGATAGTGTACCTTGACGATATCATGATTGCAACGGAAAGATATGAAGAACATATGAAAATTTTAGAAAATGTGTTCAAACGGTTAGTAGAGAACAAATTAGAATTACGAGTCGAAAAATGTAGTTTTTTACAAAGCGAAGTAATGTATTTAGGATATGTAATCTCGGGAAAAGGGATTAAAGCAAATGTAGACGGAATCAAGGCAATTAATAATTTTCCAGTACCTAACAAAGTACACGATGTCAGAAGTTTTCTAGGGATGTGTTCCTATTTTCGTAGATTTATAAAAGATTTTTCATTAATTGCAAAACCGCTTCATGACCTCACCAAGAAAGATAAACAGTTTCATTTTGGCCACGAGCAATTGAAAGCCTTTAATAAACTAAAAGAAAAGTTAATGGAGACACCAACGTTAGCATTATACAATCCCAAAGATGAAACAGAATTGCATTGCGACGCAAGCTCGATAGGGTTTGGAGCTATATTGCTACAAAGGAAAAGTGATGGATTCTTCCATCCAGTGTTGTATTTATCAAAAAGAACGACAGAGACGGAATCGAAATACCACAGCTTTGAACTAGAAACACTGGCGGTTGTTTATGCTTTAAAAAGATTTCGAATATATTTACAAGGTATTCCTTTTAAAATTGTAACAGATTGCAATTCATTTATGTTAACATTGAATAAAAAGGATCTTAATCCAAGGATAGCTAGATGGGCATTAGAATTGCAGGATTATGATTACAAGCTAGAGCATAGATCGGGAAAAGAATGCAGCATGTAGATGCTCTAAGTCGATGTAATACAATTTTAGTTATAGAAGATAATACATTTGAGGATAACTTAGTTATCTGCCAGAATAAAGACAAGAAGATTAATGACATAAAAGAAATACTAAGTGAGGGCGAACACCAATTATATGAAATGAGAAATGGCATTATATACAGAAAGGTAAAAGACAATTTATTATTTTATGTTCCGGAAGTAATGGAGGATCACGTCTTATTTAAATACCACAATGAAATGGGTCATTTAGGTACGGACAAGGTTATAGATGTTATTGGGAAATCATACTGGTTCCCAAATATGAGAAGAAAAACAACGGAACACATTAAATATTGTTTGAAATGTATTGCTTTCTCAGCAAAGAATGGCAAACAAGAGGGTTTTCTTCACAATATTCCGAAAGGTAATGTTCCTTTTGAGGTAGTTCATATAGATCACTATGGCCCAATAAATAGTAAGGATTCAGTAAAGAAACACATATTGGTCATAGTAGATGCGTGTACAAAATTCGTAAGACTATATCCCACTAAAACAACAAAGTCGAAGGAAGCAATAGATGCATTAAAAGACTATTTTAGATCATATAGCCGTCCAACGACAATTATTTCCGATAGAGGAACATCTACATCTGAAATGTTCGAAGATTTTCTGCAAGAAAATAATATTGGTCATATCAAAGTCGCGACAGGTTCCCCGCAAGCAAACGGTCAGGTTGAACGAATAACCAGGGATCTAGGCCCAATGATAAGTAAGTTAATAGATGTAGAGAAAAATGAACAATGGTACAAGGTTTTAGGCGATGTAGAGTACGCAATGAATAACACGGTACACCGAAGTATTAGCGAACATCCAAGTATGATGCTGTTTGGAGTTCGACAAAAGGGAAAGATGGTTGATAATTTAAAAGAAAATTTTATAGAAAACGAACAAAAATGTAGAGAAAGAAATGTAGAGGATATACGAAGTAAAGCTGAAGAGACACAAAGACAAGTACAAGACTACAATAAGAAATATTCGGATGCAAAACGACAAAATGCAAACGTTTATAAAGCTGGAGATTATGTCATGATAAAAAACTTTGATTCAACGGTAGGAGCATCAAGTAAGTTGATACCGAAGTATAAAGGTCCTTATAAGGTAAACAAAATTTTAGAAAACGATAGATATTTAATATCTGACGTAGATGGTTTTCAACATACACAAAAACAATACGAAGGTGTCTGGGCAGCACATAATTTAAAGCCATGGCTTAGGACAATAAACAATCAAGAAGAAAATGTACAGCAATTGAATGAAAATGATAATGATGATGTGAATTATGAAGAAAATGAAGATGTTGAAGAAAATGAAAAAGAATTAGAAGTAAGTAACCAACAATCAAATGTTAAAAATAATGATAATAGAGAATGTAATAATAATAATAATATTAAAAATCATAGAACAATAATGACAAGAGCTATGACAAGAGCTATGACGGCTAGGATCGGGGGATCCTGAAAAGTCAGGAAGGCCGAGCTGTAGTAGTACATAAGATAGGAGTACGCAATATTAGTTATTAATTAGTAAAGTAAGAACAATTGTAAATATACATATATCGATAACTATATTTAACCAATTGTATTTAACATAAGCGATAAATACTGAAAGCATCTCTTTCAAACATATCGATAGTTCGATATGTTCTGATTGAGATGGTGAAATAAAGACAGTCTGAATATCGTACTCAAAGAGTCTACATCAGAAGTGGTCGAATTCGCGAGAAATAACTAAAATTCCACAATAAATTCAGACAAAATAATATTTGCGACTTTAAAACATTGTAAATGTTCTCGGCTGAACTTAATAAATTGCCACTCAAAAAACTAAAGTTGTTGTGCAGTGCAAATAAACTCAAAACAAGCGGCACAAAGAACATTTTGTTGCAACGCTTGCGAAGTGTTACCATACAACAACTAAAACAAAGTTTGATAGATTTAAACGGCAAAATGAACATAACTCAAGAGATTAAACCAAATGCAGCGGGAAATGAAAACAACGACAACATGCCACAAATCGAAGAAGCCGCTGAAAATTTGGTCATATGCAACGAGACAGGCGACGGCGTGTCGGCGATCGAAAAATCGTACGTCGGCGCCAACGAAGATGACGCTACCAACACATGCAAAGACGAAGATGATGAAATTAAAATGAAAATTGGCAACAACGCAAAGCAAGCAGACGGCTACAACAACAACGCAGAGAAGGCTGATGGCTACAATAACAACAACAATGTAGAGCAAGCTTATGGCGACAACAACAATGTGACGCAGGCTGATGGCCACAACTACAAAGTAATGCAAGCAGACGGCTACAACAACAACAATGTAATGCAGGCTGAAGGCTACAACAATAAAAAGGAGAATCAAAGAATAAATGAAGAGCAAGACAACGATTATGATTTGATACTTCATCGATTTGAAATTTTCAAAAAAGAACAGAAAATTCAACAGCTTCAGATGGAGTTGGAGAATTTGAAAGTGCGATCAAATGAAAAGAAAGAAAATGTTCTCGAAACAAAAATACGGATTGAGACACTCAAAGAGCTTATTCCAATGTTCGACGGTAATGATCAATTTAAAAATTGGTTGCTAATACTAAAAGCTTAATTAAGAAGTCATTCATACCAAATAAAGTAAATTTCGATGAAGTAAGAGATAAATATAATTACATTGGAATTAATGGAAGTGAATTAAAAATTTATAATGAAATAAAGTGTTTAATTTTGTTTGCAAGTAAAAACGTTCCAGTTAATTTGATGGTGGTTGACGATAAATCTATGGGATATCCAGTTGTGCTAGGTAGAGATTTCTTAAAGCAAAGTAAAGCAAAACTGGTCGTAGAAATTAATTCAAACAAAGAGCGAACTAACTTAATAAATGTTTCAATCGAACTTTTTAAGAATAAAACTGCAAATATTCAAAACAATGTACAGAACAAAGAAATTCAAGAGATGGAAAATGTTAAAAACATAAATTGTAAAGATGTTCCAGCAGCTCAAAATGAAGACAATTTTGAAAACCAACTTCTTAATATCGAATACAATACACATGATAAAGTAGAATATGATATTGGACAAAATGTAACTTTTAAACAAAAAACGGAACTAATTAAATTGTTTGGCGAATGTTATTTAAAACCTAAACGTCCCGAAGAACCAACGATTAAATGTGAAATGCAACTAATATTAGAAGACAACAAAGTATTTAATTATGCCCCTAGAAGGTTATCTTATCAAGAAAAAGCTAGCGTACAGGAAATTATTGATGAGGCTTTAGCAAACAATGTTATACGACCAAGTGAGTCCGAATACGCTTCACCAATAGTTTTAGTCAAAAAGAAAACGGGCGGCTTAAGACTATGCGTAGATTATAGACGATTGAATAAAATTACAACAAAATCCAAATATCCAATACCACTAATTGATGACCTATTGGATACATTGGTAAATAAGAAAATATTTACTAAATTAGATTTGAAGAATAGCTACAATCATGTCTATAT